>CM024753.1:87214016-87814016 GCA_014218235.1 Colocasia esculenta | reverse complement strand
ACTGTCGCGTTACAGACTGAAATGTCACGACTGGTTTCGTCACTTTTTAGCTGAAAAACCCTACCCCAAAACCCCATTCCGGAAAATGCACAAACCACCCTGTGCAACCATTCCACATGCAATCTTACATATAAATAAAAGCCTACACATGCTTAATACTCCCCTTAACCCATTCCATGCTTTAAACATCGTAAACATGCTCTATTCAAATAAAAAAGGTGATGAATTCCCCTACCACATGAGGAACACGAAGAACGCAAAGAACGGCATTGCCCTGGAGTTTCCCGCACTCCGAACAACCTCCTCACGCCGGTAGCATGCCAAACCGCACGCCAAAACCTCGAAATCGTCGAAAATCCCCACAACGATCCTCCCCCACGGCTGTGTAGTGTTTCCTCCACTGCTTGGCCTGGGGTCGGCCTCCCCAAACACATAGTCAAAATCGTGATGGGTCGCGACGTCGCATTTAAATTGCGACAGGTATGTTCATTGCAATTAAAAGACGACATCCCTGCATGCGACATGCGGCACGCATGAAGGCATGCACCCAGGGAGGCGGCTTCCAAAACGCGACGACCATGGTGGTTACGTTTCCAAAACGTGATGCCTGTGTTTGTTGTACTTCTGGAAGGCGCTCCAGAGTTGGTTTGGCCCGGATTCCAGACCCCCAACCTTACACAACCTGTGCAAACCATCCTAAATACCAACACAAGGCCATACATTGGCCACCAAACCCAATAAACTATAATCCGAAAAGTCGCAATGTTACATTACTATCATCTAAAAAAAAAATTCACCCTCGAAATCTATAAAAAACTTTAAGAAGATACTTATAAGCATTCACATAAGGTACTATTATCTAAAAAGAATCAAGATCTTACTCAAACAAATAAGGATGCGCTTTGTACATCTCCTCTGCCAATTCCCATATATCTTCTCCTCCTTGCCTATTCTCCCATCTGATCTTTACCAATTCTATTTCATTATTTCTTAACTTTTGTGTTCTTCGACCTGTAATCTGCACTGGGTATTCTGGCATTGACATGTCGGGTTTCAAATCATCTCGAGTATAGCTAACTATCTGTGTTGGATCTTGGATATATTTTCTCAACATGGAAACATGGAAAACATCATGAACATCTATAAAGTTTGCTGGAAGATCTATTCTATATGTTGTTTCTCCAATTCTTTCAGAAATTTTAAAGGGGCCCACATATCTCAGACTTAACTTAACTTCTTACTGAATCTCAATACACCTTTGGTGGGAGAAACTCTCAGAAAAACATAGTCACCAACTTCAAATTGAAGTGGCCTGTGTCGGGTGTCTGCATAACTCTTCTGACGACTCTGGGCTATTTGCAATTTTTCCTTGATAAATCTAACCATTTCTGTAGTTTGTTGAATTAATTCTGGACTCGTAACTTGCCTTTCTCCGACCTCATGCAAGTTCAATGGTGTTCTACATGGCCTGCCATGTAAAGCATCGTATGGTGCCATCCCAATACTTGTATGATAGTTGTTATTATATGCAAATTCTACCATTCCTAAATGGTGCTCCCAGCTGCCTCCCCACATTAAACAACAAGCTCACAACATGTCTTCAATAGTCTGAATGGTTCTTTCAGTTTGCCCATCTGTCTGGGAGTGATATGCCGAGTTGTACCTTAACTCAGTGCCAACTACTCTTTCTAGACTTCTCCAAAACTCAAATGCGAATCTTGGATCTCTATCTCAAACAATTATTTTTGGAATACTATGCAATGGTACAATTCCATCTACATATATTCTAGCCAGTCTATCCACTGTCCAAGACATGCTCACAGATATCAATCTACATACCTTGGTCAATCTGTCAACAAACACCCATATACCATTGTGCCCTGTTGCTGTCTTGGGTAATCTTGCTACAAAATCCATAGCAATGTTGTCCCACTTCCATTGTGGAATAGGTAACGACTGTAGTAGTCCTCCTAGTTTTTGATGTTTCGCCTTCACTTATTGGCAAACTAGGCATCTTGCAATAAATTCTGCTATCTCCCTCTTCATATGTGGCCACCAAAAGTGCCTGTTCAAGTCTTGGTACATCTTAGTGCTGCCTAGATGAATGGTGTATCTAGATTTGTGTGCTTCTTTTAAAACTCTTTGCTTTACCTCTGTTTCTGCTGAAACATATAGCCTGCCTCTAAGCTTGACCACACAATCATCATTAATAGTAACACCTTCCATTTTTACAATCTCTACTAGATTTCCATATGTCTTTTGAGCTTCTACTATCTGCCAAAACATTGATGGTTCAATAGCATTTCTAGCCAACACTGCTCACCGTTGACTACTTGGAACAAATAAAGAATTTTCTGTTATCTCCTCATATAGTTTCCATTCTCTAATCATCATTCAACTTAAATATGCCTTTCTGCTTAATGCATCTGCTACTACATTTGCCCTTCCTGGGTGGTAAGCCAAACTAAAATCATACTCTTTCATGTATTCTACCCACCTGCGCTGCCGAAGATTTAAGTCCTTCTGGGAGAAAATGTATTTCAAGCTCTTGTGATCTGTAAAAATTTCAAACCTCTCTACATATAAATAATGCCTCCACATTTTTAAAGCAAAAACCACTGCTGCGAATTCTAGATCATGAGTTGGGTAGTTCTCTACTACCGGTTTCAATTGCCTAGATGCGTAAGTTATAACGTTTCCATGTTGCATTAAAACAACTCTGAATCCTCTACTAGAAGCATTTATATACAACACAAAAACTCTGCTACCTGCTGGTAATGATAATATTGGTGTTGTAGTGAGTCTCCTCTTTAATTCCATAAAACATTTTTGGCAATCAGCTAACCAAACAAATGGTACACCCTTTCTGGTTAATCTTGTCATTGGTGCTGTAATTTTAGAAAAATCTTAAATAAAACGTCTGTAGTATCCTGCCAAACCTAAGAAACTCCTGATCTATGTAATTGTTCTCGGTTCTTCCCACTTCATGACAATTTCTACCTTAGCTGGATCTACTGCAACACCTTCTGCTGAAATTACATGCCCCAGAAAATGAATTTCTCGCAACCAGAACTCAGATTTACTAAATTTTGCATACAATTAGTTTTCTCTCAAAATCTGCAAAGTAATTCTCAAATGTGTTGCATGTTCTTTTTCTATTGCTGAGTATACCAGTATATCATCTATAAAAATCACAATAAACTGATCCAGATATGGATGGAAGATTCCATTCATTAAATTCATGAACGTTGTCGGTGCGTTAGTCAACCCAAATGGCATTACAATAAACTCATAATGACCATACTTCGTTATGAAGGCTATTTTATCAATATCTTCCTCTTTGATTCTCAACTGATGATACCCAGACCTCAAATCAATCTTGCAAAATACTTTAGCTGACTGTAGCTGATCAAACAAATCTTCTATTCTCGACAATGGATACTTGTTCTTAATAGTAACATCATTCAATTTCTGATTATCTATGCACATTCTAAAGCTGCCATCATTCTTCACACAAACAAAACTGGAGCTCCCCAGGGTGAGTGACTTGGCCTGATAAAACCTTTCTCCATTAATTCTTGTAACTGCCTTTTCAATTCCTTAAGCTCTAATAGTGCCATCCTGTACGGTGCCTTTGAAATTGGCATGGAACCTGGCTGTAATTCCATTGTAAAGTCCACTTCCCTGTGTGGAGCAAAACCTGACAAATCATCTGGAAGCACATCTGTAAATTCTCTGACTACTGGAACTGCCTCAACTGACTTACCAGACTCAACTAAGCTTACTGAAGCTAGGTAGGCCACACAACCTACATTTATCAACTTCCTAGCCCTAAGTGCAAAAATAATAAACTTAAGAGTATAAAACGACATACCTTAAAGTTCAAATACAGCTCTGCTAGGATGGCAAAATCTAACCCTTTCTTCTGTGCAATCAACCACTGCTCCATAGACTTCTAACCAGTCCATACCCAGAATTATATCATATTCTTTCAACTGTACAGTATATAATCTGACATGCAACTGATTTCCTTATATCATTATAGGAACCTCATATATATAGCAAGAAGTGAGCATGAAACCACCTGAAGGAATCTCTACCACTAATTCACACTGCCTTTCTTCTAACGGATGTACCATATTATCCATAAATACTTCAGAAATGAAAGAGTGCAAAGCACCTGAATCTATTAAAAATCTTGCTGAAAATTCATAAATAGGTAATATACCTTCAATCAAGTTCGAAGCCTCTGCCTGCGCCCGGGTGATAACCATAACTCGTCCTCGACCTCGCTGATGTGGTGCACCTCTACCCTGTTCTACTGGCAGCTGTTGGGGCTGCTGCTGCTGCTGCTATACTCCCTTACCATAACCATATTCCCTAGGATAGGGACAATTCTGGATCAAATGCCCTGGCTGATCACAATTGTAACATCTATAGCCCGAAAGAACTATGGGTTTTCTTGCTGTACTTTGCTGTGACTCTTTCACCTCCGGCATAT
The DNA here is from genome assembly GCA_014218235.1 of Colocasia esculenta. Lineage (NCBI taxonomy): Eukaryota > Viridiplantae > Streptophyta > Magnoliopsida > Alismatales > Araceae > Colocasia > Colocasia esculenta. The sequence continues at coordinate 87,809,515 of CM024753.1, read as the reverse complement.
ATCCTCACCCTTGCTGAAAAATCTACTGGCGGCCTCCTCGTCATCCTCTAAATATCTTCTTCAATTTTGAACTCCATTTGCCAAACCCTGAAGAAGATGACCCTGCTGGTGCCTTCCCCTTACTAACTCTTGGGGATTGCTGCGGTAACCGGAAGCTACCCGATTCCGACGACTGATGAGTCCACACAGACCTTTCTAAAATGGCTACTCACTGCACCGCCTTCTCCACAGTCCTGCACATAAGAGGTATCACCACATTCTGCAATTCTGACCGCAGTCCTCGGATGATATATTCTACCATCATTGCATTATCTATAACAACATATGGTGTATATCTACTCAATGCCATAAATCTCATTTGATACTCCAGAACTGACGAATTTCCTTGTTGCAATGTCCTGAACTACTCCCTCTTAGCTTGCTGAATTTGCACTGGAGAGAAAGTATCATTAAATACCTCTAGAAACTCTGGCCAAGTAATAGTGTCCTCTGTTCTGCCTACAAATGTTGTTTGCATTTTAGCCTCCACCACTCTTATGCAAAACCTCGTACCTAGTAAGTGGCCAAGATTACCTTGTTCATTGGTGGACACCTCATAGTAAAAATACTTGCTCTATCTCATGTATCCAGTGTTCCGTTGTATCTGGATTGGGGCCTCCTGTACAAGTAGGTGCTTGCAATCTCAAGAATCTCTCAATCTGCATAGTAGGTTCCTCCGTTGGTCACACTGGTACTATCGGTGGCACGGGTATCCTCAGGGGTACCAGCACTCCTGATGGTGGTGGGGGTGGTACAACTGGTACTGGCTCTGCCTCCTCAACAACCTGAGGCCCTGCTATTGCTGGCTGAACTGGACCCTACTGGTCCAACCTTGTTCTTATTTATGTTATGCTTTCCCATAACCTTTCAATCAACTGATGTGTTGTCTCTTCTGACTCATCTCCCCCACCTCCCAAATCACTCCTGTCAGCCATCTCATATCCTGCACAAACAACATTTCAAACCACACATATACTAACAAATCAATACAAACCAGGGTCATCTACCAGCAGTGGACTAATGTAGAGACCAAGCTATGTAATCTCTTAGTTCCTTCATATTTACATAGACCTTGCTCTGATACCAACTATGATGGACCATGTCGTTCAAACCCGTTAACCTAATAACAAGCTTGATCCGACTCCGCCTCTCGCGAACAAGCCGAAGCCTCGCCAGGGATATCAACACACATGCCCGTGGAAATGTAAAAGAAAACACTGAATATATATAAGGTTGAACAACTCACACATATTTACAGAAGGATTACATAGCCAAATTTCAACAAACGTCAAACTCAAGTACAGTAGACTGGGGCATACACCGGGGAACAACAAAAAGAAAATTACACTGCTGAAGGCGTCAACCCAACACCGCTACGATGCGGCTCCAGACTAGAAGACGGGTGTGAAACCTCCTGCTCTCCCTCACCTAAAAGGAATAAAGGGTGAGCCTTACAAGTCACTGGCTTAGTAGGGAAACTCCCTCAAAAATCGATAAATAATAAACACGTGAGATGCAAGAATAAAGCATGAATGTAACACAACTAATAATACCACCAGAGTATAGAACTAAGTCACAATGATCAAATAAAATTATTCTAACCTGAATTCAACTCTTATAAATAAACGACAACCACTCTCAGGAGTACGAGCTAAGAAGGGTAACGCCAAACATGAGTCACAACGACTAGTTTGTGACACCAGGTATAGATCCGGACAAGGAACACAGGTCTATCTCTCAGCCTCGCAGCCAAGGATGAAAGGTCTAGCTGCCGCTCCACCTCAATAGAAACAACAAATGGTGGAGACCACACAACACCACAACTGCAGCCTACATTGCTGCAGGTCCATGCCTGGCACCAGCAAGGGCTTCGGCCCGAGCTCCCTAAAATTAGGCACTGAAAACAGGAGTATCTGGGGACCAGTACGTCTACCGGTGTCTGTCCCCCCAACCAAGAGCGTACTATAAGCAACTAAGAACAACCACAACACACAAGCTGCTGTCCGACTATTGTCCTTCCCTCAGCCGGACGTACAACTCAAACTACGGAGTGAGGGTGTTCAGGAAGATGACACAGACCTCGACGGTACACAAGTACTAGGACAAACCCTAAGCACTGCGTGCGTGGCATAGAGAACCTGGGGTACCTGACTCAAGAGGTAACCAAAGACGGCGTTGTATACCCGACTTGCCACGTAGACTTAAACCATGCTAACTCGGTGTTTCTATACACCACGTGTGCCAATGCATAGCTTACTCCCATTACACGTAAACCAACAGCCATACAGACCCATAACTGAAAGCAACTTATAGCACCATGCAGACATGCTAGGGTTTGAGTAGCTGCCTTCTAAATCGCGACATACATAGAGGTCGCTATTTGAAGGCAGAATCGCAATGGGTATAACCATTGTGTAACAGACTAAAACGCGACGTCTAGTTCTGTCACTTTTCAGCTGAAAAGCCCTACCCCAGAACCCCATTTCGGAAAATACACAAACCACCTTGTACAACCATTCCATATGGAATCTTACATTTAAATAAAAGCCTACACATGCTTACTACTCCCTTTAACCCATTCCATGTTTCAAACATCGCAAACATTCTCCGTTTAAATAAAAAAGGTGAAGAATTACCCTACCACATGAGGAACACGAAGAACGTAAAGAGCGACATTGCCCTGGCGTTTCTCGCACTCCGAACAACCTCCTCGCACCGGTAGCATGCAAAAACCTCTGAAGCGTCAAAAATCCCCACAATGATCCTCCCTCATGGCTGAGCAGTGTTTCCTGCATTGCTTGGCCTAGGGTCGGCCTCCCTAAACACACAATCGAAATCACGATGGGTCGCTGCGTCGCGTTTAAATTGTGATGGGTATGTCCGTCGCAATTAAAAGACGACGTCCCTGCATGCAACATGCGGTGCACATGCAGGCACACACCCAGGGAAGTGGCTTCCAAAACAGGATGACCATGGTGGTCATGTATCCAAAACGCGACGCCATAGTTGGTCACGTTTCTGGAAGGCACTCTAGAGGTTGGTTTGATCGGGATTCCAGACCCCCAACCCCACACAACCTGTGCAAACCATCCTAAATACCAACACAAGGCCATACATGATGATCAGTCTGTCTTCATGTAATTAATATTTATTTTGGTGATTAACAAAACTATGTCAAAGATTACTAACACATATTTCATAAGTCCTGAGCACAAGAAATAATATAGGAAAATCAAGCAAATTTGCTAAGTATTACCTTTTTGAAGCAATATTAAGTTCAACAAGAAATTTCTCTAAGTCCACATCGACTTTCCTTATGCTACAATGATTTCAGAAAAATTGTAAAGATTTCATCATATTGATTTCTTAAGTACCTTAACAATTTGCTCATCTCAATGATTTCTTTAGTCATCGTAACGACTTGCTCATCGCAACAATTTCTTTAGTCATCATAACGATTTGCTCATCGCAACGATTCCTTTAGTCATCGTAATGATTTGCTCATTGCAATGATTTCTTTAGAGCTCATAATGATTTGCCTTGTGCAACGATTTCTTTAGAGCTCATAACGATTTGCTTCGCGTAACGATTTCTTTAAAGCTCATAACGATTTGTCTTGCGCAACGATTTCTTTAGAGCTCATAACGATTTGCTTCGGGCAACGATTTCTTTAAAGCTCATAATGATTTACCTTGCGCAATGATTTCTTTAGAGCTCATAACGATTTGCCTTGCGCAACGATTTCTTTAGAGCTCATAACGATTTGCTTCGCACAACGATTTCTTTAAAGCTCATAATGATTTGCCTTGCCCAACGATTTCTTTAGAGCTCATAACGATTTGCTTCACGCAAAGACTTCTTTAATGCTCATAACAATTTGCCTTGCGCAACGATTTCTTTAAAGCTTATAACGATTTGCTTCGCGCAGCGATTTCCTCATTGAACACAATGATTTGCTCTCCACAACGATTTCTTCAGAGAACATAACAATTTGGTTATGTCTTACAACGATTTAGCTGATCATAATGATTCCATAAGTTATAAATGTATTGACTTCTTATGCACAACGATTTGCTACTGGTTAAAACTTTGAATCGTCAAAGTCGTCACGCATATCCTTCTGACACTTTCGTATTTAATGTAGACTGAACGTATCTCTACATGCATGCAGATGATAACATCCATTATCATGTGTACTCTGTATGCATCTATTAGATATAGCAAAATGACATTACTATTTTGGTGAATATTCACATCAACATTTACTGACAACAAAAGACAGCCTAGTTGTCTACTGTTCTAGCATTTAATGTATGCAGGGGCCTAAAGACATTTTGTCATACAACGTTGGACCATGTAGACGCCAGAAGATCCTATCTCTTTGCGTGCACAAATGGATAAAAGACTATTGACTAGAAGCTTCCAAGTATCAAATAGTCTAACGTCTACCAAAGCTAGAGACAATGGTTACTTCAACGAATACATTTCAAATTGGAGATATAAATAAAAGATATTAGCTCCAGAAGAAAAGAGTGAGAGTTACTAATGAATACTTCAAGCAAGTCTTAGCAACTCAAATCTTCCGTGAGAATCCAAGAGCCAAGAATCTCATTCCTGATCTGTCCCAGGCTCTTTAGCTCTCTGTGTTGCAATAGCAATGTTGAAAGAGAGCCTGTGTAGTTCTGAGAGAGACCATTGTGTAGATCTCCTTCTCTAAGGGCTATTTCTGCTTCAGATCATTGCTTGTTAAAGCTTGATTTAGGGGCTTGATTTCATTGCTCATCTTTTCTGTGTTGTTCCCTTCGTGTGTGAAGGAAGACCTGGTGGGGTATCCAGGGTGTTGTAGTTCCCTTCGGTTGTGATGGAAGACCAGCTGAGCTGGGTGTTGTACTGTCCATAGGGGGACTGTACCCTAGTTAGTGAAATCCTCAGTGTTGCTCAGGAACTGGACGTAGGACTCCTAAGGACAGGACATCCGAACCAGGATAATTCCTTGCATTGTGTGATTGATTTCTTGTGAGTTTATTATATATACTAACCTTCATTAACCTATTTCGAAGAACGTCTTTGTGTATGTTTAAGTACAGGTACTGACTAAAGAATTTTTAAAAAGACCCATTCACCCCCCCTCTGGGCTTGTCAGCTGGGCAACAAGTGGCATCAGAGCAAGTCTCTTTGACAAAGAAAATGATCTAACGATCTGTAGAGTAAAGATCCATGGCATCCCAAGGTAACATTGAAGGTCAGTCTGTCAATCGACCCCCTCTCTTTGATGGTGAAGATTATGCTTATTGGAAAACCAGGATGGAGTATTTCCTGCAAGGTTTCGATTATCAAATCTGGTCCATAGTAGAAGAAGGCGATCTCCTAGTCACAAATGAGAAGGCGTAGTGGACAGATGATGACAGGAAAAAGATTTGCTTGAACTGTAAGGCTAAAAGCATTTTATGCTGTGCTCTAAGCAAAAAGGAGTTCAATAGAGTGTCAGCTTGCAAATCTGCAATGGAAATGTGGGAAAAGCTCAGAATTACCTATGAAGGCACAAACAAGGTGAAGGAGACAAGAATTGACATTCTTGTTACACAATATGAGAGATTTCAGATGCAATCAGGTGAGTCCATAACTCAAATGTTTAGCAGATTTACTGATATTACAAATGGGTTGGTTTGTCTAGGAAAAACTTATGAGATTGGAGACATGGTAAGGAAAATTCTCAGATCCTTACCATCCTCATGGACCCCAAAAGTAACAGCCATTGAGGAAGCCAATGATCTAAAAAGGATGTCCTTGGAAAAACTCGTGGGGTCCCTTATGGCCCATGAAATAAATATGGAGAGATTAAAAGAGTCCTCAAGCAATAAAAAGCACCCCAAAGCTTTGAAAGCCGAACAAGAATCATCAGAAGCAAGCTCAAATGACAGTGAAGGCATTGAGGATAGTGAAAATGAAGAAGCAATGCTATCAAGAAGACTGCAATGAATTCTAGCTAAGAAAAAGAAGTTTCAGTCTGGCAGAAGGTTCTTCAAGAAAAATAAAGAATTTAGGAAGCCAGAAGGAAAGGATCTGAAGAAAGGAGAACCAATATGCTATGAGTGCAAGAAGCCTGGACATATCAAGGCAAAATGTCCAAAGCGTAAGAAAGATGGACACAAGAAAAAGGACAACATCATACAATTCAAGAAGTACAAGAAAAAGGCAATGGTAGCCGCTTGGGAAAATAGCAGCGACTCAGACAGTGAGTCAAGCTCAAGCAGTGATAAAGAAGAAGCCAACCTGGCGTTCATGGCAAATACAGATGATAAGGTAACATCTGATTCCTCTTTTGATTCCTGCAATAATTCTGATTCAGATAATTTAGAGGAAGCATTCAATGAACTATATGTTAAATATAGAGATGTATCTAAATTATTGAAAGCTAGTAAGAAAAACATCACTTGCTTGGAAAACACAAACTCAGATCTAAAATCAGAAAATGAACAGCTAGAAAAATAGTTAACTGAACTTAAAATAATAAATGAGTTATTATGTGAAGATCTAAAAGATAAGAATGAACAAATAATTAAATTGGAAAAACAAGCAAGCTCGGATGAACTAAAAACAGAGATAAACTCATTAATAGAAGAAAATAAAAAGTTATCTACCACATTGGAAAAATTTACAAATGGTAAAAACTCTCTCATATTAAAAGGTGCTAGAAGATCAGGTAAGAAGAAAATTGGATTATGATATACACCCCCAGATAATGAAGAAACCATAGTTTATCCTAAAATATATCCAACATCAAAATTTATACCTGAACAAAACATTGCATGCAAGGCAGATTTCAAATATATAGAAAAAGTAACTAAATTGTCCTGCTGTAGCCACTGTAACAAGTTAGGACACATCAGAACAACATGCCCAACAAGACATAAGAAATGGATATTCAAAAGGGAAACCAGTGATACTAACCAATCAGGACCCAAAAGAACTTAGGTACCTAAAACATAATGTTTTCATTTCAGGGTAACTTTCGAGCATCCAAATGGTATCTGGACAGTGGGTGCTCAAAGCACATGTCAGGTAATCGAAAGATATTCTCTCATCTTCAAAATGAAGAAGGAACTGCTACTTATGGAGATAACGGAAAAGGGATAGTGATAGGCAGTGGTTCTGTGAACAATAAAGGAAAGACAGTATTTGAAGATGTATTGCTTGTCAAAGGGCTAAAACATAATCTCATTAGCATCAGCCAGCTTTGTGACAGAGGCAATCAGATCCAATTTCAAGAGTCAAAGTGCAGCATATTAAAGGATGGAGTAGTAATTTTCGAGGCTAACAGAGAAAAGAACTTATATGTGCTCTATCTTGAAGAACTCAAGGATCAAAATATCTGTTTGGCAGCAAATAAAGATAAATCAACTGAATTGTGGCATAGAAGATTGGGACATTGCAGCATAAACGGTATGAGAAAGTTGTTAAAGAAAAATCTTGTGGAAGGTCTGCCAAAAGTCAGCACTAAGATGGAAGGTGTTTGTAGACCTTGTGCCAAAGGAAAGCACACTAAGAGCTCCTTCAAGTCGAAGACTGTGGTAACCACCTCAAAACCTTTGGAACTCCTTCATATGGATTTGTTTGGGCCAATGAGGACTACCAGTCTTGGAGGAAAGAATTTTGGTTTTGTTATTGTCGATGACTACTCCAGGTTTACATAGGTGTCATTCCTAGAACATAAAGATGATACGTTTGAAAGCTTTGTCTATTTCAGCTAGAAGGTCCAGAGAGACCAGAAGTACATCATCGTTTGTATTCGATCAGACCATGGAGGTCAATTTCAAAATGAAAACCTTTCAAAATTCTGTGATGACCAAGGAATTGAGCATAATTTCTCAAGACCAAGGACACCACAGCAAAATGGAGTTGCTGAGAGGAAGAATAGAACTTTATTGGACATGGCAAGAACAATGCTATCAGAATATGATTTACCAAGGTATTTTTGGGCTGAAGCAGTGAACACAACAAGCTATATTGTCAACAGAGTAATGATCAGGACAATCCTAAAGAAGACTGCATACAAACTGTTCAAAGGAAAGAAGCCAAAGATCAGCCACTTCAGGACATTTGGATGTCCTTGCTTTATCCACAATAATGGAAAAAGGGACATTGGTAAGTTAGATGCCAAATCAGATGAAGACATCTTCATGGGGTACACCTCTAAACCTAAAGGCTATAGAGTATTTAACAAGCGCTCCTTATTAATTGAACAGACTATTCATATCATTTTTGATGAAACTAACCCTTCCTTGGGAAATGAAGAAGATAGTGACATTGATGATGCAGATGAATTGTCTAACAAATTAAAGGATACATCAATCGAAGACAAGGATGATCCACCTCTAGAAAACCTGCAACAATAGGATATTACACATGATAATCTTCCAAAGGAATAGAGATACAAGAAAGATCACCCACCCGAAAACATCATTGGTGATCCATCTGTAGGGGTAAGAATAAGAGGTAGTGTAATACCTTGTAATTACTTAGCATTTGTGTCTCAAATAGAGCCTAAGACAGTCAATGAAGCTCTTACTAATGAATCTTGGATTATAGCCATGCAAGATGAACTTAATCAATTCAAGAGAAACCAAGTATGGTCACTTGTTCCCAGACCATCAGACCATCCGGTTATTGGCACCAAGTGGGTGTTCAGAAACAAATTGCATGAGACTGGTGTGATCCTAAGAAACTAGGCCAGACTGATGGCTCAAGGCTATTCCCAAGAGGAAGGCATAGATTTCGATGAAACTTATGCACTTGTAGCTAGACTTGAGGCTATTCGAATCATGCATATATATCTGCATTGAATTTAAAACTATTTCAAATGGATGCTAAGTCCGCATTTTTGAATGGTTTTATCAAGTATGAAGTTTATGTGGAACAACCTCCAGGTTTTGATGATATAGAATTTCCGAATCATGTTTTTAAACTTCATAAGGCATTGTATGGTTTAAAGCAAGCACCTAGAGCTTGGTGTGAAAGGCTTAGTTCTTTTCTATTAAATCATGGTTTCACTAGAGGACAGGTAAATAGCACTATTTTTGTAAAATCGAAAGTTAAAAGCATATTACTTGTACAGATTTATGTAGATGACATTATCTTTGGATCTACTGATGAATCCCTCTGCAAGTATTTTGAAAAGTTGATGTAGGGAAGTTTGAGATGAGCATGATGGGGGAGCTCAATTATTTCCTTGGATTACAAATCAAGCAAGGAAGAGATGGCACCCACATCTCTCAAGCCAAATATACTAAGGAACTTCTAAAGAAATTTGGTTTCGATAACTCCAAGCCACTGTCTACACCTATGAGTACATCAATAAGGATGGACAATGACAGGAATGGTAAGAAGGTAGATCAAAAGACATACAGAGGTATGATAGGATCCTTGCTTTATTTAACAGCTAGCAGACCTGATATTTTATTTAGTGTATGTGTGTGTGCTAGGTATCAAGCAGATCCTAGAGAATATCATTTAAACAATGTCAAAAGAATTTTTAGATATTTAGCTAGAACTTATGATTTAGGTCTGTGGTATCCGAAGTCATGTGAAATTGATTTGATAGGATATTCTGATGCTGATTACGCTGGATGCAAGGTAGATAGACAAAGCACCAGTGGATGTTGTCAATTCCTTGCAGGATGTTTGATATCATGGTCCTCCAAGAAGCAAAATTCAGTGGCACTATCAACTACTGAAGCTGAGTATGTTGCTACCGGGAGCTGCTGTACACAACTCCTGCGGATCAAGCAACAACTTGAGGACTATGGACTTCACATCAAAACAATTCCTCTGCTGTGTGACAACACGTGCTATAAATCTCACCAAAAACCCAGTACAACATTCAAGGATTAAGCACATTGAGGTTAGATACCATTTCATTCGAGATCATGTAGCTAATGGTAATTTAGAAATATCTTTTATTGATACAAATGGTCAGTTAGTAGATATCTTCACTAAAGCTTTACCCGAAGAGAGATTCACGTCTCTTAGAAGGGAATTAGGCATATGTAATTTGTGAAAAGATTTCTGTTTATTCTGATATATAAATTTTCAGAATTTAAGGTATTTTTTTTCTCAATGGAGTTAAGCAAAAGATATACTCAATTATCCTATTTTTTTGGGTCCCTCTTGGAAAAGTCTTTTTGAAAAGTCAAACTTGTTTGTCGTTTCCTCCCGCCTTTTGGCGCTTCAAATTTTTTTTTTTAAAGTATTCATTTATTTACTCCAACATCAATATGGAAACGATTCATCTCCTACTTTCACCTTTTTCCTCCTTCGTCTGGTTGCCCGAGCCGATGCCCTAAAGATTCCGACACCGACTCTCTGCAAAATTCGAAGTCTCTCACTTCTTCCCGCGAAGAACTTCTTGAGGGATTTCACTTCTGTCACCATTTCCTCCTTCCTAAAAACCTCTCCACCCAAATCCATGGCCGCGTCCATCGTTTCCGGTAGTCTTGGGGGCTACGTCTCCTGCACTTTATAGTCTGCCAGATACTCGTTCCTAGAAGTGCTACCTTTTCAACCTGCACCAAGGCAGACTCAGATATGATGTATTGGGCCGTTCAGAACGAAGAAATCAACATGGCCGAAGTGATGATGGAAAGGATGAAGTTTGCCCGTGATCAAATCTGGGATACCAAGAGTAAGCTAAATGTATCCTTGCCTTATGCTCATCTGCTCACCAAAGTTTTCAAGCATTTTGGAGTAGATGTGTCTTGCGCTGTTGTAGAAAAGATGGGCCAAGCAATTAGGTCCAGAAATTTAAGGAAAAGTGATTTTTCAGTGGTTAACAGAGTATGGACAAGGACCTCTGTGGCTGAGGGTGAACCCATCATAAGGGAAGCCCAAGACGTCCAGCTAAAGGCAGCAGCAGTAGAGTCAGCAGCAGTACCCTCCTCCACAGTGGCATTTGTGCTCCGGGAAGTGTTAAATTCCATTCACTCCACCCCAGTGATTCCAGAAACTAGTGGAAGTTCGGCAGAAGAGGTTGTGGCAGCCGTCCCAATTCAGATGGAGCCATCAACTGTTCCACAAGAGATTATGATGGAAGATGCTCCCATTCAGGGGAGCAAGAAGGAGTTGAAGGAGGGGCTCCCATTTAGGGGGAGCAAGGAATTGAGCAAGAGGTAGCAGCATCTCAGGGGGAGCAAACTGAAGATGCTCCTATAAATGAAAGGCCTAATGAAGCTCATATAGAGGTCGAGGAGCAAGTGGAAAGGAGAAGCACAAGAAAGAAAATTGCTCACAGAAAGCAGAGGAACATTCAAAAGAAGGTGATCTTGAAGCCTATCTTGAAGAGGTTGAATGATCACGGTGAGATCTTGACCTCAGTACAGTCAAATGTGAGTTCTGTTATTGTGCGCCTGGAATCAATGTCCAATGATGTTTCTCAATTAAGTAATGCCATGAAATGGTTCAATAAGGAATTGAGCACTATAAAAGTAATGGTGTCTGAGATTTTGAAGGCAGTAGAACCTACAGATTCTACTCCTTGCCCTTCTGTCCCTCAGAGCACTACATCAGGGCCCTCCCTTCAAGAGTGTGAACCTCCAGGGCAAAATGAAAGTACTTCAGGGCCATCCGGGCCCATTGATGTTCAACAGGAGGAGTAGCCTTCAGGGTCTTTAGTTGAGGCGCCAGCAGGGCCATCAGGGCCAAGTATTTCAGTACAGCCATATGAGAGTTTGCAAATTGAAGATTCTAATATCAGTCAGGGGTCTAGGCCATCTGGACTGGGAGAGGAGATTCTTATCCGAGTGGAACCTGTAGCTGAAAGAGCAGAATAGGCTGTAGCTCTTGAGCCCCCTCCCACTTCTACTCTTCCCACTCCAGCCCCTCTTTCTCCACCTACCTCATCAGCTGCACCTCCAGCTCCAACCATCTTTAAACGACCCCGTCCAAGACCTATATCCTCTCCTACACCATTTCCTTCTCAATCTGGTTCACCTCCTGTTTCTTCCACCATTATTCCTCCTCCCTCATCTTCTCTTCAGATTCCTCCAACATCATCTTCAGCTGGACCCTCTTCTTCTTCTGGTCCTTCCTCCCCAGTACCCTCTGCTCTCCCTACCATAACTCCTGCCTCAATCTTCCATCCACCTACACCTCCTTCCTTTATTACCATTATTCATGAGGGTGCTCAACTTTCTCAGGTTGAAATCCAAGATATCAAAGATGAATTTGAGGTAACAATACTTCGTTCAGTCCTGGCTATTGGCACCCATACTCACAGGACAGGCTCTTCTAGTCCTGTCTCTAAAAAGAGGAGACTCACTTCAACCCATCCTGTCTCCTCTGAAACTTGTTATCCTCCTCTTTGGTTTTCCCTTTCTATCTCTAATAAGTAAAAACTTATCTATGAAGAATATCTTCAAAAAGTAGTTTTTGCCCACATTTTTGGCCTTCCCTTACAAAATCTTTCTGATCATCTTACCACCATCTTTCCTTACACCTCTCTCTCTAAGGCTCAATAGTAAAAAATTTTCTCCATGACTGAAGCCAAACTTGAAGAGCAATGGTCTCGGAGTAATAGAGATCTGTACAGTAAATTTCGTCATGCTCAAGCTACCAGGTATCCTCACAGAGAAGCTCCTCTCTCTCTCTCTAAATGGTTCCAAATTCATCATAAACATCTTTTTGAACCATTTATTCAGAAGGAAATCAAGTTCATCTGGCAGTATCAGATGTAATGTAACTACTGCTATGTTAATTGCATCCCTGAATCCCAGCTGGGTCAATTCCGTGAAGCCATCAGGGCTCTCAGTTCAAGCACAGCTCATTCTGAATCCCTTCAGGTTGATTTTGCTACTTTGGTCATTCCTAATGTAGTGTTCCTTCCCCCTCTCCATGCCTTGATTATGGATTCTTCTGTGGGAACACTTATTTTTGAGCGAGCTGCAAGGGTGATGGCTAGGTTATTTGTGCAAGATGGCCGTGATCTGTCTTTTCCAAGATTTGTCTTCAAGCAATATCTTCAGGGGCATATCAAGGCTGATATCCTGGCCCCTATTCTCTCTGAATGTGACAGGTTGTCTCCTGCTGATTGGACGAACCTCTATCCCTTGTCTGCTCAGTAGCTAGAAGCCCTTAATGCTTCTCAGGCCAGCTCAAATCAACCTCTTTTGACTCCCGGTGAATTTTTGGATGCCAACTCTCTTCACCTCATCCGGGATTCCTATCTGACCTGGGTCTAACGATACAAGGTCTTCTTTGATTTAAAGAAGGAGCTTAGATCGCATCAAATTGTCTATCCCCTCAAGATTGATGCTTTTCTTCGGTTTGCCAGTTTTGGGTCCTTCTTATCCTACAAGATAGCCCTCGGCAAGTGCTAAATATGGGGATTTCATTTCAGATCAAAGGCAACTTCATATCAAGAGGATGGTTCCCACCATGGGACCCTCCTATCAAATTGAGTTTGGGGCCTTTCAAGCCTTTTTTGAAGAGCAAGAATGCCAGGCATTCCCTGTCATCAGGCGCTTTGCCTCCCTTCTGTCTCCTACTTATTATCTAACTATATCTCCTCAGAAGTAATCCATACAGTGTTGTTTGGGTGCTCTTCAATCTTTTCTCTTCTTCTTTGTAAATGTTTATCTTTTTGCTTAATGACAAAAAGGGGGAGAAATTTCAATTTTCAGAAATACAAAGTTAGGTCACTTATGCTTATTGATAAGTTTAGTTTTATTTTGTCATCACCAAAAAGGGGGAGATTGAAGATCAGTCTGTCTTCATGTAATTAATATTTATTTTGGTGATTAAAAAAACTATGTCAAAGATTACTAACACATATTTCATAAGTCTTGAGCACAGGAAATACTACAAGAAAATCAAGCAAATTTGGTAAGTATTACATTTCTGAAGCAATATTAAGTTCAGCAAGAAATTTCTCTAAGTCCACATCGACTTTCCTTATGGTACAACGATTTCAGTAAAACTGTAAAGATTTCATCATAACGATTTCTTAATGTAGCACCCCGAAAATTTTAACTACATAAAAACTTAAATAAATGGAAATAAATAATTTCCATAATATCGGAGTATTTAAAACATACGTATCATTATCGTATGTTCTAAAACACATCGAAAAATTCTGTAAAAATCATAGATCAACCCTAAACATTCTTACTAAATGTTCCACAAAGAAATTTGTGCCAAGAAAAATCAGATTAGCCAAGTTTAAAGTGTTTCATGACTTATTATCGTAATTTATGAATAAGTCGGAAAAGCATTATCACATGTACTTGGATGAGTCAGAAAATTAAATAAAAATTATATATGGGCTTCAAATAATATCTTCTAATGACCCATCAAGAAATTTGGGTCAATAAAAATCATTTGGACTAGGTTTAAGAGTTATTGTGACCGATTATCCAAATTAGGAAACAAGTCGGAAAACCGTTAACACGGAAATACGACGCAACCATAAATTAAATAAAAATATTGGAGAGACTTCTAACATTATATATTAATGACCCAATATCATAATTGGGCCAATGGACCACATATGACCCAAAAATCAAATAAATCTAGAAAATGCATGGAAATTCGTAACTCTAAATAGGCTGAAATTAGAAAGAGGCAATTTGAGTTGAATTGGGATGCAATCATGCATTATTGGCAACCTAAATTTGTGCCTAACAATGATGGGATGTTTCCTAAAGCCTCACACACTCTAATGGAGGAAGAAATTGTCAAAATAGGAAACTAATATGTCAAAACCGCAACCTAGCTTTCCTAGTTACAATAGGACTCCTAAACACCTTGGTTGCTTAAATACTCTTCACCCAAACCCTAGGGACGAGTTTAAAACTTGCTAGGGTCATGTGGAAGAGCTCTTGGTGGCTGAGGAGCTGTGGAACGACCACAAGAAGCTCATCTTCTTCCCCATTGCGTCTGCTGCGACCTGCACAGACAGTCATCTTGAAGTCGACCAAAGGTAGGTCAAACCTAAACCAAACCTTGCAAGGCTTATACCCATGGAAAGAGGGTAAAGTCTACGTTCTAACCCAAGTGGAATGCCCAAATTCGATGCAGTATACACGGAGCAGTAAGCGTTCTCCTCTAAGTGGTCTGAACAAGGGTTTTCTCGCAAAATGGGACTTCTTCAATCCATAAGGTAGGTTTTCTCGGGCCAAACCTTAACATATCCTATACCAAGGTGTAGAGCATCAAGTTAACTTTCATTTTACACTGATTTCATCATTTTCCATTTAGTACATCATGAGTTATAGGCGTTTTGCCAAAGTCGCGCCTGTCAGGGTCCTTTCCTGTTCAAGTTGATTTATCATACATTTTGAGGTCGTTTAAAATTATTTAAAAATCATAGTTCACACCTATTTCATGTTCCCTACAACTTTTATGTTGAGACTTTTGTCTAAACATCATTAGTTAGAGAGTTATAAGCATCGTAAGAAAGCCGCTACAGGAAATTGCGTTTTCGGGTTGCACATCCTTTTTCGTTCTTCTGTTTTTTTCATGAGATTCAAGATCGAATTAGATCAAACCACCAACATCAAAGTTCTTCTACTAGATGTTCTTGACAATTTTCATGTTGAAAGTTTTATCCCAAAAGCACTAGATTAGGAGTTATAAGCCGTATAAGTTCCCTATATCAACCCAGTCCAAGTATGAGTCGAACTGGGTGTATATGGCAACCCAAAACCTCTCTCCAGAAGGTGACGTATCGTCCTGTCGCGTTCAGAACGCGACTGGTTTCGTGTCGCGACCTGACCTCTGCACAGTGTTCACTTAAATGGCTGTAACTTTTTCTATAGACCTCAGATTGATACGCTGTTTTTTTTGTTGGATTCCTTATTCAAAGGGCTTCAATGTGGTATATTCATGTGTCAGATTTGCAATTGAAATTAGTGAGTTATGACTCTAGAAGTGGAAGGGTTGGGACTACATCTACTTCCTAAAAGGCATATGTTCCGATTTCTGTCCTTTTACGCCACTCTTCATATGTGTGAGTTTTGAACTATTATAGAAAGGTTCTACAAGATATTATCATGCTAACCCGAGGTCAGTTTATCATGGTGTCCAGTGTGTAAATTACATATATTGTGTCTAAGCATTACATGATATCTTTTAATGGCTTAAAAGTGATTAACACATTTAAAATCTATAATTACATGAACGATATTCTAATTGCTCTCCTAATGACGTGATCATTCATGCAACTTATGATTTACTCTTCTTACTATTCTAGCTTGACTAAAATGATAATTTTGTTGCCATAAAAATCTTGCAAACCATGATTTGTTAAAGTGCATAGTTTCATGTCATGCCATCATTTTAAGTGCTTTCCGTGAGTTGAGAACGATGCTTTGTGAATTGAGACATGCGTACATCCCTACACACTTGCACGTCTAGGCAGCCTTTTCTTGGGAAATTGGAAACTCTCTACCGTTCATTCCGAATCGGTAGACTAGTGACCTTTTCTCCAAGGCCTCCGTAAATCTCCTCTAACCATGGATTCCCACATGGCCGACGAGTTGGTTGAACCATTGAAGTTCCCTGGAGATAGCGTGCACTTCCTTTCTCATATTGGTCTCCTGAGTGTGATTTACAATCTAGACTAAAGCCATTAATGTAAACATTGAACCAAAGTATAAATCATACCGTTATGCTGTCAAATTTATCTCTTGACCATTGTTATCATGAAATCATGTTCAATTACTTATTACTTGTTCCCATCATCATCATGAACATGACGTTACACATGCTACATCTTGAAACTCTCATTGGCCATTATTAATGACTGTGGGTATCTACATTTAAAAATTTACATGAGATGCTGACAGGGCACGGCGTGTGTCCAAGGTCTACAATCTAGCCCCAATGATGGCGAGTCATAGATATACTGTTAACCATGGGGTATAATAATTACTGGCGTTACATCTGCGCTGGGAGTCTTGCTTGCTTGTTGAATGATAGATACAAATACCACATACACGTGTCCTGGTGTATATTCTTGATGGATCTTTTCTCGGTGTACATTAGTGTCTACGTGCCGGATTAGTGTTACTTGATCGTGCTCGTACATTCTTGCTTGCTTGCTTGCGTGATATGGCCATCCTGCATTTAATGCAATTAGTGATATCTTGCGTTCTTGACATCAATTGAAATCTTGCGTGCATGTACAAAGTGATCTATTGCTAGTTCCAACTCGTTATATTGTTCTAGATCTTGCTCTATCATGATCACTCTCTCTCTAGCTCATATCATGCAACATGTTTTAATGAGTTTTATTCGTACGTGCATATCATAACATTCATCGTGCTTACCTAGTTCTAAAATGCTAATCACTTATATCATTGCCCGCACATTGAGATATAAATCCTACTGGGCTAGTTTGCTCATCCCCTACTTTTACCCAATCTAGGTGACTATGAAGTTCAAGAGGAAGATCAAGTCGAGGATGGGAATGCGTCCGAGTGATGAGCGTTCCAATTATGAGTCTATCTATAGTTAGTTATTTTGAGAGTTAGAACAATGTAGTAGGAAGTGAGGTATTATGTACTTTCGCTATTATTGAGTCTTAGTCCTGTAATAGTTTTCATTTTTAATACAATTGAATACAATTTATATTGAGTTCAACATTTGGGCCCTATTGTGATGTGGTGTTGATACACATTTAGTGCGTGCTAGCTAGAGGCTTATTTGCCGACTATTCACGTCTCGGAATATCGACTCGAATTATTCGAACTAATATCCGCTGCGTAATTCTCGGGACATGACAGTTTAGTGGTATCAGAGCCTAGGAATACCAAATAGGATATATGTCTCAGGAATAGGAGATACCTATGGAACCTAGGTCATGGAAATTAAATACAGTACCTGGTGAGAATGGGTAGAGACTGGGAATATGTTAGAAAGAATTAAACACTCCTACCCATTAACTCTTATAATGTATCTGGAGACATTAATTGGTTTCCATCCTTTTTCTCAAGAATCCTCATAACACTCTCACACAACTGCAATGGCTCGCAACCAGTGGCAAGCTATGCAAGACACTGTGGCTGGACTTACGCAGGCCCTACAAAATGTAGTTTAGGCTGGAAATCAGGCTGCAGCTGCAAGGAACAGAGCCGGTGATATGCACCGGACTTTTAGGAGTTTGAACCCTCCTCGTTTCTCTAGATCCCCTGACCCAGATGAGGCAGAAAATTGGAAAGAGGAGATAGAAAGGATTTTCCAAGTAATGCAATGCACCAACAGAGAGAAAGTGGCACTGGCCACTTTCTAATTTACTAAAGATGCTCGACCATGGTGGAAGGCCACCTCGGCCCACCTGCCAAACGTAGCTGAACTGGAGTGGGCCGGATTCCTGGAGATATTTCGAGAAAAGTATTTCTCTGAGAGAGTCAAGGAGAAGAAGGTAGCAGAGTTTGCCACACTAAAACAGAAAGGGATGTCCGTGGCTGAGTATGAGGCTCAGTTCGCACGACTTGCTGTGTATGCCCCACATTTGGTGGGAACAGAAAGATTAAAGGCTAACCGTTTCATGGACGGGCTCAGTCCCATGTTCATTGAAAGGCTCGGACCACACAACATTCAAACCTACACTGAGATGGTCCAAAGAGCTCAACTGGTAGAAGATACTATGGCTAATGTGGAAGGCATGAGGGGAAAGGACATCTCAAAGCTGACCTTTACAAAAAGGGGAGCAGTCGATACAACTGGAACTTTCCCCAATAACAATAATAACAACAACAAAAGGCCAACCACTGGGAAGGACTATGGCATGGAGAAAAAGATCAAAGTAGAAGAAGCAATGACGGTGGAGTATTGTAAATTTTGCAACAAGCTTGGGCACCATACGGACAAGTGCTGGAAGAAGGCCGGGGCTTGCTTGCGATGTAGGAGTCATGAACATCGTATACCGAACTGTCCCATGCTAAAAGACCAAGTAGGAAGGAACCAAGAAGTGGTAAAGCGTCAGGGACGGGTGAATGCAATAATGCAAGCGGAGCTCCCGGAAGGAGGTATGATTGTTAAACCCCTTACACTGATCTTATTAGTACATTCTAAGTGGGGGAGATCATTGAGGAGAAATTAGAAAGGGATAATCTAGTAAATATACCATAGTTCATCTGATGGATTAAGATGGAGTCATGACAGCCGTGGAAGGAAGACAGGAGCGGAGGGAACCAAATGAATAGTACTGGTGGCTATAGGTGTAGATGTTGGACTAGCATCCACGATGTTGAAACAAGTTAGAGGAATTAAATCCGAAATGACTTCAAGGATCATAACTTTCAAAATCCAATTAAAGATCAATGAATTTGGGGACCAAATTCTCTTAAGTTGGGGAGGGTGTAGCACCCCGAAAATTTTAACTACATAAAAACTCAAATAAATGGAAATAAATAATTTCCATAATATCAGAGTATTTAAAACATACGTATCATTATCGTATGTTCTAAAAGACATCGAAAAATTCCGTAAAATCATAGATCAACCCTAAACATTCTTACTAAATGTTCCACAAAGAAATTTGTGCCAAGAAAAATCGGATTAGCCTAGTTTAAAGTGTTTCATGACTTATTATCGTAATTTATGAATAAGTCGGAAAAGCATTATCACATGTACTTGGATGAGTCATAAAATTAAATAAAAATCATATATGAGCTTCAAATAATATCTTCTAATAACCCATCAAGAAATTTGGGTCAATAAAAATCATTTGGACTAGGTTTAAGAGTTATTGTGACCGATTATCCAAATTAGGAAACAAGTCGGAAAATCGTTAACACGGAAATACGACGCAACCATAAATTAAATAAAAATGTTGGAGAGACTTCTAACATTATATATTAATGACCCAATATCATAATTGGGCCAATGGACCACATATGGCCCAAAAATCAAATAAATCTAGAAAATGCATGGAAATTCGTAACTCTAAATAGGCTGAAATTAGAAAGAGGCAATTTGAGTTGAATTGGGATGCAATCATGCATTCATGGCAACCTAAATTTGTGCCTAACAATGATGGGATGTTTCCTAAAGCCTCACACACTCTAATGGAGGAAGAAATCGTCAAAATAGGAAACTAATATGTTAAAACCGCAACCTAGCTTTCCTAGTTACAATAGGACTCCTAAACACCTTGGTTGCTTAAATACTCTTCACCCAAACCCTAGGGACGAGTTTAGAACTTGCTGGGGACGTGTGGAAGAGCTCTTGGTGGCTGAGGAGCTGTGGAACGACCACAAGAAGCTCATCTTCTTCCCCGTTGCGTCTGCTGCGACCTGCACAGACAGTCATCCTGAAGTCGACCAAAGGTAGGTCAAACCTAAACCAAACCTTGCAAGGCTTATACCCCTGGAAAGAGGGTCAAGTCTACATTCTAACCGAAAGTGGAATGCCCAAATTCCATGCAGTATACATGATAATTACAAAATTTTTATGTTAAATTTCATACATTTAGTTAAATTTAGACAGTCATTGTCTATAAATAATGTGCATTTTGATGTTAATTTTCATTTCATCTGTAAATAATTTTTTTGAACATATTAGTTATTAGATTTTCATTTAAATAAGTCATTTCTTTTATTCACTTTGAAAAATAAAAGTCATTTGTAAATAAATATTGTTACAATAATAGTCTTGTAAATATCTTTAGTGGTAAATAAATAGGGATAATAAATAAATAAAATTTTAAAACCCCACCCCATCCCATTAAATAAATTTTTAAATACTCCACCCAACACCATAATGACACATACCCCACCCCTTTAAGATCCATTGTGCCCTTGCCTCTCATCTCACTAGAATGTGCCACATACCCCCACTTAACCTTTTTACCCTGTCTTCGCCACCAGATGCTGCTGGAAGCAGCTAGAAAGGTGCGTGGAGGCGGCTGGTGCTTGGCGGTGCTGTGCAAGGGAGGGCATGGCGGTTTGGAGCTAAGATGCAAAGGAGCTGGCGCGCTGGAGCTCGTGCGTGGCAGGCGGCTGTGTGCAGGAAGCCCTGTGCGCGAAGGAGCTGAGCGGCTGATGAATCCCGTGCGCTGGCGCTGGAGGCGGTGCTGGCCAGGTGCTGTGCGTGGTGGGAGGAGCGCTCCCGTGCGGAGCGCTGTGCGATGCAGGGGCGAGGCCAGGCAGGGAGGCGGCTGCTGGGCTGGGCGTGAGGCTGTGAAGATCTGGTGCGAGGTGGGGCCGTGTGTGCAGATCTGGCGTGTGAAGCAGCGGCGACCTGGTGAAGCCGGCGGCCAGTGGTGGTACGGCCCAGGGTTGAAGCAGATCTGGGCGGGGCTGTGCTGAGGTGGCGGCCTGATCTGGGCCAGTGCAGAGCGGCTGGACCAGGTGCTGGGAGCAGCTGGGTGCGGGATGGCACTGTAGCCGTCTGATGCATGCGCGGTGGAGGTCGGATCCGGAGAAGAAGCGGACCTGTTGAAGCAGGCCATGGCGCCTATATAAGGACCAAAGGTCCTCACATCAGAGGAGTTAGCTAATTTTTTCAGATTTTAGTTTCCATTTCCTGTATTTTTCTTTTGAGCAGAGTGTTGAGACGTTGGGGTTTTCCTCTTGGTCTCTGGTTCGCCATGGGGGATTCTTCTCTGGTTCGGTAGTGGGGGAATTTCTTAGGATTTGTAGTTTCCATTTTTCTTGTATTTCTCTTCTTAGAGTAGAGCAGTGGAGAGATCTTCAGGAGTTCAGAACTCCAGGGGATTCCCCAGTTCGATATTTGGGGGTTTTCTTTCTGTCATGTTATTCTGTAGCTTTCTTCTCAATAGAGCAGAGCAGTGAGGGATTCGATAGGCAAATGTGATTTCCTTTTGAATTTTTCTTTTGTCTTTAGTTCGATGTAAGTTGTTGGAAGATTTCCTTAGCATTTGAAGGGTTCAGCATTCTGTTGATTTCATTTCTTCCTTTCTTTAGTTGCTATGAGGAATGGATTCAGTACATCCTTTTCCATTGGCTTTTATGTTTTCTTCCGTTCTGCAATTGTGAGGGAAATTGTTTGTTTATTTCTATTCTTCTTTGAGGGTTTCAGAGATCAGCCTCGTGGCTATTCTTCTGTGAGAGCAGTGAGAGATTCCAGAGGCTACTGGGAGCAATTTCCACTTTTATCATGTGTTTAGATTGTCTCTTTCTTCTGCATCTACACAGTTCAATACAGTGCATTTGTTGCATTTAATTCTACTTACATTTCTTCTGTGTCGTGTGGGTCAGTTTCAGTGGAGATGTGTGTAGTTCGACATTTGAGAGAGATGGTTCTGCTCTCTGTGACTGTTATGTTCATCAGGGGAGACAACTGGGATTTGTTTTGGATAAGTTTCTTACTGTTGGCAGTTGTTAGGAGGAAAATTTATGTTCCCATTTCTTCCGTATTCAGAGTTCGATCCATTTAATTTCTTGTTTCTTCTGTTCTCCTGTTGGGTAGGATATAACTAGAAATTTCTTCTTCTCTGTTGACGTCGACAATTTTCACTTCTGTTGGGAATAGTGAGGTTGATCCAGTTTAGTTTGCATGTTCTATTTCCTTATGTTCCAGAGGGTGATCCAGTGGCGTTATTGCATTTAATTCCCATTTCTTCTGTGTTGCTTAGTTCAATTAAGTGTGATTGTCAAATTCTATTTTTTTTATATTTTAGTGGAGATCGAACCATTGTTGTTTTCTTGCTTCTATGTTGGAGAGATCAGAGGCTTCTTCTTGCTGCTGTGAAGATTGGGTTCTGAGTCCAGGGGCTTGGCTGGTTGTGATTTTTGACATTTTCTTTTATTTGTTTTTCCTGTAATTTTCCTTTCAGCAGAGCAGGGGAGGGTGACGACTTCTGCTATTTCTGGGGGGTTTGAGTACATGATTTTTGTGATTTTCTTCTTTTGCTGTGATTGAGCCAGTGGAATTTATTTTATTGCTTCTTATTTCTTTTCTTCTGTGTTGAGAGGAATCCGATCCAGTGGAGCTAGCTTCTTCCATTTCTATTGCCTTTGTTCACTTCTATTGTGTTGTGGAGATTTCTTATGTGCTGCTGTATTTAGAGTCCGAATGACTTCTGCTTCTTTACAGACTTCTGTCTACTTGTTTGATCCCTCCATTGTGAGGGTACATTGATTTCAAGTCAAAGTAGTTTAATTCAAATTCTATTCAGTCTCCCTGTGGAAATGACCTGTTCTCACCGCTATATGAGTTCATCTTTGTTATTTTAATTTTGTGAGACAGTTTAGAGGAAGTGCTCATATTGACTTGTGCGAGGACTCTGGACAACGAAAATGCACAGTCAACTATGTCGCGCGCATCATCTTGGCGCCGTTGCCGGGGAGGCATTAGAGTTTGATTTAGATCTATTTTGATTTGATTTCATTTACTTTGAGGTTTCATTTGACTTGTTATTGGGTTTTCATTTCAGATTTGCATAAGGAGTGGACCATGGAGATTGGGCTTGGCATTTGAGGCCCATTGGAGGAGAGAAGCTTGCTGAATTTTTTTTTAATTGCTTTTAATTCTGAATTTTAGATAGAAAGAGTGTGAGTGAAGCTTGTAGTGAGGATTGATGTACTCTCTGTGCATGTACAGAGATTTCTTTCTTGTTGGCATGTAATAATTGGCCTCTTGGTGGTTTGATTGGTTTGGCATTATTCTATAGTACCACTTCATATTTTCTTAGTTAAATTTCATTTCATTCAGTTTAAAAAAAAAAAAAACCAAATAAAAATTCAAAAAATTCTAAAATCTAAAAATTTTCCAAATCGCTCTTTCATGTTATCCGTTTGTTTGTAAATAAAATTTCCATCCTTTCAAGATTAGAAACACATGTTTTAGGACATTCATCATTTTAATTGTCATTTCATTTTTTTCTTGCATTGAAGAGAGCGGGGGAAAGGTAAGACTTCCACCACTTGTTTCATGCATTAGACTTAGCATTAGAAAATCCTTGTTTCAAACTTGATATGTGCATTTCATATTTGAAAATGGGACTGCTTAAGGGCTTCACCCATTAGATAAAAAGATAAGGTGAGGGATTTCATCACCCTTTCCTTTGCCCAAAAATCACAAAAAAATTCACATTCTTGCATTGTCCTAAACTTTCAATAAAAATCAGTAGACTTGGCCCTAGGTTCATCATTAGATTTGTTCTTTCTTAATTCTAAAACTTCTCTTTAAGTCTGGTGTCTAGGATTAGAGGTTAAAAAGCTTACGCTTAAGTGAGTTAGAGGTTATTTAATTGGGTCCTTGCGAAAGCAAGGGGGCCTCCCTCTACTCCACCTCTTACCTGGCCAGTACAAAAAGAGTTAGAATTGGATTTAAGCAAGTATAAATCTGATTTTGAGAAATAACATAAGTCCAAGGAACACTTAGTGTCTAGGTTAATTTGATTTGAAAGTGTTTGTTTGTTTGTGCTTGTTTAAAAAATCATTAAAAAAAAAAAATCAATAAAAATCTTAAAAAAATTCAAAAATCATAAATAGAGGGCTTTTCCACTGTGTATGCTTGGTAGACGATCATTCAGTTTAGATTTGGCTCAACCTATCGATTGAGAGATCCTTTCAACCCATGGCCTATCAAGAACAAGTTCAAACTTTCCAAGGTTTCTACCAACCCCCTCATGAGCCATATTCTAACACATACAATCCTGGTTGGAGAAATCACTCAAATTTTTCTTGGAGAAATCAATATGAACAAATGTCTCAAACTTCTTTCAACCAATCCATGTACGGTCAATCCTATCCAAATCAAAATCCGGGATTCGACCAATCTTCTTATTCCAGACATCAACAATTCCAAGGAAGTCAAAACTTCGATGAATTTTCTCATATCAATTTTCAGCAACATTCATACAATCAACCACCATCTTCTCAACCCAATTGGGAAGATAAAATGAATCAACTTCAAAACATGATGATGACTCTTTGCCAAACTATGCAAGAACAACAAAATCAATATCAAAATCAGAACCAAACTATTCAACAAAATTTGGATAGGATAGAGTCTCAGATTGCTGATGTGTGTAGGGAGGAATTGGGTCAGTTACCAAGTCAAACTATAACAAACCCAAGGAACAACTCTTCTGGATTTTATCAGGACCAGCAATACTATCAAGGTCAGGGGTACAGACCACCTGTCAGACCAAATGTACCTCTACCACAAAACCCACATCAAACTTTTGTTCAAATATTCCTGCACCACAATTTCAAAATCAATTTATACAACATGATCATTCTGCCCAAGCTAGGGCCCCCAAATGGAAAATATGGAAACAGTGTCTACTTTAAGAAGTGAAAACATCATAACAAATCCTCACCCACACATGTCAATATTGAATGAGGATGAAGAAAATGAAATGAACTTGAAATTGAAGAAGAGGTGAGAGAATGTTGAAAAATTCAAGGAAAAAGAGAAAATATTTGAAGAGCCTCTAGACATAATCAAAATAAATGAAGACCCAAGTCATTACATTCCAAGAGTCCATTTTTCTGAAGTTTTAAAGCCAAAATCTGAAAACAAATCAACTGGTAATGAAGAACTCTTGAAGAATCTTGTGAGGAAAAAGCAATAGACCAACCCTGTGCTCTAGGGTTTGAGGGAGAGGAAGGACAATTTAGTCCCATGTTTCAGAATAATGATCCATCATTTTCATTAGAATGTCCTCCTAAGGTTGAGCTAAAACCACTCCCTGCTAATTTAAAATACATCTTTCTAGGAGAGAACGAGATTTGGCCCATCATAGTTGCTAGCGATCTTGATGAAGGGCAGGAGAAGAAACTAATTGAAGTCTTGAAATTCACAGAAAATTTTTTAAATGCATGATAAGGTCGGGTTATTCAATTCTAGGCTTCATGGAAAATTGATGTCCCGATGGGATAGTCCTTACATGTTGTCAGATCTTACGACAATGGTGCTGTCATTATTCTCGATCCTAAAATGGACAATCATTCACTTTCAATGGGCAAATGTTAAAACATTTCTTTGAAAGTCCACTTTCCTTGAAAATGGATTCTACCAAGCTAGCTGAGCTAAACGAAGCCTAATGCGTCCGGCTGAAGACGAAATAAACTTAGCGCTTCTTGGGGGCAACCCAAGTGTACAGATTTCCTTATCAGTAATTTTCTATCTTGCTTTCTTTTCTTGCAAATAAGTAGGGGGGAGGTAGAATAAAGCATGCATAGTCCCCACCCCCTAACCAATGCTTCATTTTCTATCTTTTTAGCTTGTACATATGCAAATAAAAATAAAAAATTCACAATGTTTCATCTTTGAATAATAATGCGTAGCATTGCGCCATCCAGACTATGTGTCTGATCTTTAACCATTAAAATTTTGTGGTTGTCACACTCTCTTGCAAGCATCTATGTTAGGTAGCCTCTAGTAAAAGATTACATGTACTTCTTGTCTACCTTATGTAAGGATTGATGGCAAGAAGTTTTCATACACACACTACACAGCCACTTAGACTAGCTGAACCCGAATGTAGCAAATTTGTTAAGGCTAGTAGAGAGAGGTGATTGATTTTCTCCCCTCCCCCTAAGTGAATTGCGAAGGAAGTGAAGGCATGTGATCGAGGAACCTGACTGTTCATCCTTCCGTAAAGAGGAAAAGAAAAGAAAAAATCAAAAGCAAAAAAAGCAAAAGCAAAAGAAAAATATATCCATGAAAAATGCCCCGATCTGAGTAAGTTGGACTCGCTACTCTTGAAAAGTGATGGGTTGTGCAGCATTGTGGATGAAAAGAAATAAAGAAATTCTGAGTGCACAAAGTGCAAATAAAGAGGCAAAGTCCTCAACTCAGAAAAATAATCCTCAAGGAAGATGGATAGAATGGACTGAGAGAAACAACCCAATCTGACTGAACAAGGATCTTACTCCAAATTCTTTTCTTCTCCCTCAAATCAATCTAATCTCAAATACTAACCGAAGCAGAGGAGTTTCAGAAGGCTGATGTGAACTCTTAAGTGAGCTACCATTTGTGCACTAATTTCTTGCCATAAGTCTTTACAATTAGGAAAGACATGTCTTTACATGAATTTTTTACATGATGGCTGGTTAGCATGAGATATTACATCTTCTAGTCTTATATTTTGAGTACTTTTTATTGCTAAGGGACTAGCAATGTTTAAGTAGGGGGGAGTGATAATTACAAAATTTTTATGTTAAATTTCATACATTTAGTTAAATTTAGACAGTCATTGTCTATAAATAATGTGCATTTTGATGTTAATTTTCATTTCATCTGTAAATAATTTTTTTGAACATATTAGTTATTAGATTTTCATTTAAATAAGTCATTTCTTTTATTCACTTTGAAAATAAAGTCATTTGTAAATAAATATTGTTACAATAATAGTCTTGTAAATATCTTTAGTGGTAAATAAATAGGGATAAATAAATAAATAAAATTTTAAAACCCCACCCCATCCCATTAAATAATTTTTAAATACTCCACCCAACACCATAATGACACATACCCCACCCCTTTAAGATCCATTGTGCCCTTGCCTCTCATCTCACTAGAATGTGCCACATACCCCCACATAACCTTTTTTACCCTGTCTTCGCCACCAGATGCTGCTGGAAGCAGCTAGAAAGGTGCGTGGAGGCGCTGGTGCTTGGCGGTGCTGTGCAAGGGAGGGCATGGCGGTTTGGAGCTAAGATGCAAAGGAGCTGGCGCGCTGGAGCTCGTGCGTGGCAGGCGGCTGTGTGCAGGAAGCCCTGTGCGCGAAGGAGCTGAGCGGCTGATGAATCCCGTGCACTGGCGCTGGAGGCGGTGCTGGCCAGGTGCTGTGCGTGGTGGGAGGAGCGCTCCCGTGCGGAGCGCTGTGCGATGCAGGGGCGAGGCCAGGCAGGGAGGCGGCTGCTGGGCTGGGCGTGAGGCTGTGAAGATCTGGTGCGAGGTGGGGCCGTGTGTGCAGATCTGGCGTGTGAAGCAGCGGCGACCTGGTGAAGCCGCGGCCAGTGGTGGTACGGCCCAGGGTTGAAGCAGATCTGGGCGGGGCTTGCTGAGGTGGCGGCCTGATCTGGGCCAGTGCAGAGCGGCTGGACCAGGTGCTGGAGCAGCTGGGTGCGGGATGGCACTGTAGCCGTCTGATGCATGCGCGGTGGAGGTCGGATCCGGAGAAGAAGCGGACCTGTTGAAGCAGGCCATGGCGCCTATATAAGGACCAAAGGTCCTCACATCAGGGGGGTTAGCTAATTTTTTTCAGATTTTAGTTTCCATTTCCTGTATTTTTCTTTTGAGCAGAGTGTTGAGACGTTGGGGTTTTCCTCTTGGTCTCTGGTTCGCCATGGGGGATTCTTCTCTGGTTCGGTAGTGGGGGAATTTCTTAGGATTTGTAGTTTCCATTTTTTCTTGTATTTCTCTTCTTAGAGTAGAGCAGTGGAGAGATCTTCAGGAGTTCAGAACTCCAGGGGATTCCCCAGTTCGATATTTGGGGGTTTTCTTTCTGTCATGTTATTCTGTAGCTTTCTTCTCAATAGAGCAGAGCAGTGAGGGATTCGATAGGCAAATGTGATTTCCTTTTGAATTTTTCTTTTGTCTTTAGTTCGATGTAAGTTGTTGGAAGATTTCCTTAGCATTTGAAGGGTTCAGCATTCTGTTGATTTCATTTCTTCCTTTCTTTAGTTGCTATGAGGAATGGATTCAGTACATCCTTTTCCATTGGCTTTTATGTTTTCTTCCGTTCTGCAATTGTGAGGGAAATTGTTTGTTTATTTCTATTCTTCTTTGAGGGTTTCAGAGATCAGCCTCGTGGCTATTCTTCTGTGAGAGCAGTGAGAGATTCCAGAGGCTACTGGAGCAATTTCCACTTTTATCATGTGTTTAGATTGTCTCTTTCTTCTGCATCTACACAGTTCAATACAGTGCATTGTTGCATTTAATTCTACTTACATTTCTTCTGTGTCGTGTGGGTCAGTTTCAGTGGAGATGTGTGTAGTTCGACATTTGAGAGAGATGGTTCTGCTCTCTGTGACTGTTATGTTCATCAGGGGAGACAACTGGGATTTGTTTTGGATAAGTTTCTTACTGTTGGCAGTTGTTGGGAGGAAAATTTATGTTCCCATTTCTTCCGTATTCAGAGTTCGATCCATTTAATTTCTTGTTTCTTCTGTTCTCCTGTTGGGTAGGATATAACTAGAAATTTCTTCTTCTCTGTTGACGTCGACAATTTTCACTTCTGTTGGAAATAGTGAGGTTGATCCAGTTTAGTTTGCATGTTCTATTTCCTTATGTTCCAGAGGGTGATCCAGTGGCGTTATTGCATTTAATTCCCATTTCTTCTGTGTTGCTTAGTTCAATTAAGTGTGATTGTCAAATTCTATTTTTTTTATATTTTAGTGGAGATCGAACCATTGTTGTTTTCCTTGCTTCTATGTTGGAGAGATCAGAGGCTTCTTCTTGCTGCTGTGAAGATTGGGTTCTGAGTCCAGGGGCTTGGCTGGTTGTGATTTTTGACATTTTCTTTTATTTGTTTTTCCTGTAATTTTCCTTTCAGCAGAGCAGGGGAGGGTGACGACTTCTGCTATTTCTGGGGGGTTTGAGTACATGATTTTTGTGATTTTCTTCTTTTGCTGTGATTGAGCCAGTGGAATTTATTTTATTGCTTCTTATTTCTTTTCTTCTGTGTTGAGAGGAATCCGATCCAGTGGAGCTAGCTTCTTCCATTTCTATTGCCCTTTGTTCACTTCTATTGTGTTGTGGAGATTTCTTATGTGCTGCTGTATTTAGAGTCCGAATGACTTCTGCTTCTTTACAGACTTCTGTCTACTGTTTGATCCCTCCATTGTGAGGGTACATTGATTTCAAGTCAAAGTAGTTTAATTCAATTCTATTCAGTCTCCCTGTGGAAATGACCTGTTCTCACCGCTATATGAGTTCATCTTTGTTATTTTAATTTTGTGAGACAGTTTAGAGGAAGTGCTCATATTGACTTGTGCGAGGACTCTGGACAACGAAAATGCACAGTCAACTATGTCGCCGCATCAATACACAGAGCAGAAAGCGTTCTCCTCCAAGTGGTCTGAACTCAGGTTTTCTGGAAAAACGGGACTTCTTCAACCCATAAGGTAGGTTTTCTCGGGCCAAACCTTAACATATCATATACCAAGGTGTAGAGAATCAAGTTAACTTTCATGTTCCACTGATTTCATCGATTTCCATTTAGTACATCATGAGTTATAGGCGTTTTTCCAAAGTCGCGCCTGTTAGGGTCCTTTCCTGTTCAAGTCGATTTATCATACATCTTGAGGTCGTTTAAAATTATTTAAAAATCATAGTTCGCACCTATTTCATGTTCCCTACAACTTTTATGTTGAGACTTTTGTCTAAACATCATTAGTTAGAGAGTTATAAGCGTCGTAAGAAAGCCGCTACAGGAAATTGCGTTTTCGGGTTGCACTTCCTTTTTCGTTCTTCAGTTTTTTTCATGAGATTTGATATCGAATTAGATCAAACCACCAACATCAAAGTTCTTCTACTAGATGTTCTTGACAATTTTCATGTTGAAAGTTTTATCCCAAAAGCACTAGATTAGGAGTTATAAGCCGTATAAGTTCCCTATATCAACCCAGTCCAAGTATGAGTCGAACTGGGTGTATTTGGCAATCCAAAACCCCTCTCTAGAAGGCGACGTATCGTCCTGTCGCGTTCAGAACGCGACTGGTTTCGTATCGCGACCTAACCTCTGCGCAGTGTTCGCTTAAATGGCTGTAACTTTTTCTATAGACCTCGGATTGATGCGCCGTTTTGTTTGTTGGATTCCTTATTCAAAGGGCTTCCATGTGGTATATTCATGTTCAGATTTGCATTTGAAATTAGTGAGTTATGACTCTAGAACTGGAAGGGTTGGGACTACATCTACTTCCTAAAAGGCATATGTTCCGGTTTCTGTCGTTTTACGCCACTCTTCATATGTGTGAGTTTTGAACTATTATAGAAAGGTTCTACAAAATATGATCATGCTAACCCGAGGTCAGTTTAATATGGTGTCCAGTGTGTAAATTGCATATCTTGTGTCTGAGCATTACATGATGTCTTTTAATGGCTTAAAAGTGATTAACACATTTAAAATCTATAATTACATGAATGATATTCTAATTGCTCTCCTAATGACGTGATCATTCATGCAACTTATGATTTACTCTTCTTACTATTCTAGCTTGACTAAAATGATAATTTTGTTGCCATAAAAATCTTGCAAACCATGATTTGTTAAAGTGCATAGTTTCATGTCATGCCATCATTTTAAGTGCTTTCCGTGAGTTGAGACCGATGCTTTGTGAATGGAGACACGCGTACATCCCTACACACTTACACGTCTAGGCAGCCTTTTCTTGGGAAATTGGAAACTCTCTACCGTTCATTCCGAATCGGTAGACTAGTGACCATTTCTCCAAGGCCTCCGTAAATCTCCTCTGACCATGGATTCTCACATGGCTGAAGAGTTGGTTGTACCATTGAAGTTCCCTGGAGATAGCGTGCACTTCCTTTCTCATATTGTTCTCCTGAGTGTGATTTACAATCTAGACTAAAGCCATTAATGTAAACATTGAACCAAAGTATAAATCATACTGTTATGCTGTCAAATTTATCTCTTGACCATTGTTATCATGAAATCATGTTCAATTACTTATTACTTGTTCCCATCATCATCATGAACATGACGTTACACATGCTACATCTTGAAACTCTCATTGACCATTATTAATGACTGTGGGTATCTACATTTAAAAATTTACATGAGATGCTGACAGGGCACGGCGTGTGTCCAAGGGCTCCAATCTAGCCCCAATGACGGCGAGTCATAGATATACTATTAACCATGGGGTATAATGATTACTGGTGTTGCATCTGCGCCGGGAGTCTTGCTTGCTTATTGAATGATAGATACAAATACCACATACACGTGTCCTGGTGTACATTCTTGATGGATCTTTTCTCGGTGTACATTAGTGTCTACGTGCCGGATTAGTGTTACTTGATCGTGCTCGTACATTCTTGCTTGCTTGCTTGCGTGATATGGCCATCCTGCATTTAATGCAATTAGTGATATCTTGCGTTCTTGACATCAATTGAAATCTTGCGTGCTTGTACAAAGTGATCTATTGCTAATTCCAACTCGTTATATTGTTCTAGATCTTGCTGTATCACGATCACTCTCTCTCTAGCTCATATCATGCAACATGTTTTAATGAGTTTTATTCGTACATGCATATCATGACATTCATCGTGCTTACCTAGTTCTAAAATGCTAATCACTTATATCATTGCCCGCACATTGAGATATAAATCCTACTGAGCTAGTTTGCTCATCCCCTACTTTTACTCAATCTAGGTGACTATGAAGTTCAAGAGGAAGATCAAGTCGAGGATGGGAATGCGTCCGAGTGATGAGCGTTCAAATTATGAGTCTATCTATAGTTAGTTATTTTGAGAGTTAGAACAATGTAGTAGGAAGTGAGGTATTATGTACTTTCGCTATTATTGAGTCTTAGTCCTGTAATAGTTTTCATTTTTAATACAATTGAATACAATTTATATTGAGTTCAACATTTGGGCCCTATTGTGATGTGGTGTTGATACATATTTAGTGCGTGCTAGCTAGAGGCTTATTTGCCGACTGTTCACGTCTCGGAATATCGACTCGAATTATTCGAACTAATATCCGCTGCGTAATTCTCGGGACGTGACACTTAAGTACCTTAACGATTTGCTCTTCTCAACGATTTCTTTAGTCATCGTAACGACTTGCTCATCGCAACGATTTCTTTAGTCATCGTAACGATTTGCTTATCGTAATGATTTCTTTAGAGCTCATAACGATTTGCCTTGCGCAATGATTTCTTTAGAGCTCATAACGATTTGCTTCGTGCAACGATTTCTTTAAAGCTCATAACGATTTGTCTTGCGCAACGATTTCTTTAGAGATCATAACGATTTGCTTCGAGCAACGATTTCTTTGAAGCTTATCACGATTTGCCTTGCGCAACGATTTCTTTAGAGCTCATAACGATTTGCCTTGCGCAACGATTTCTTTAGAGCTCATAACGATTTGCTTCGCGCAACGATTTCTTTAAAGCTCATAATAATTTGCCTTGTGCAACTATTTCTTTAGATCTCATAACGATTTTGCTTTGCGCAACGACTTCTTTAAAGCTCATAACGATTTGCCTTGTGCCATGATTTCTTTAAAGCTTATAATGATTTGCTTCTCGCATCGATTTCCTCATTGAACACAATGATTTGCTCTCCACAACTATTTCTTTAGAGAACATAACAATTTGGTTATGTCTTACAACGATTTAGCTGATCATAACGATTCCATAAGTTATAAATGTATTGACTTCTTATGCAAAACGATTTGCTACTGGCTAAAACTTTGAACCGTCAAAGTCGTCACGCATATCCTTCTGACACCTTTGTATTTAATGTAGATTGAATGTATCTCTGCTTGCATGCAGACGATAACATCCATTATCCTGTATACTCTGTATGCATCTATTAGATATAGCAAAATGGCATTACTATTTTGGTGAATATTCACATCAACGTTTACTGACAACAAAAGACAGCCTAGCTGTCTACTGTTCTAGCATTTACTGTATCCAGGGGCCTAAAGACATTTTGTCATACAACATTGGACCATGTAGACGCCAGAAGATCCTATCTCTTTGCATGCACAAATGGATAAAAGACTGTTGACTAGAAGCTTCCAAGTATCAAACAGTCTAACGTCTACCAAAGCTAGACACAATGGTTACTTCAACGAATACATTTCAAATTGGAGATATAAATACAAGATAGTTGTCACGCCCCGACGCGGAATATCGGAGCGCGAAGGCAGTTGCAAGAAAAAAGTATAGAGCAAATACTAGACATCAAACCATTGCACATTGAATAATACTAATGCAAATATTTCTCATTAATAACTTTCCAAATGTCTAGTTACAACTACTAATATCATAGCCATTCTATAGGGCAAAATTACATTGCAATAAAGGAAATAACTAACTGCAATTCTAACAACAATAATGACTCGGGGTACTCCTGGCTTCACTCTTGGTCATCCCCTTCCTCGTGAGTGTATGTGTCATCCTCGGTCTCACCTGAGAACACAACATCAAATAACGTAGGGTGAGCGATAACGCCTAGTAGGACTTAAATCTCAGGCTCAAGCAGGCTTTAAATAATTAATGCATTTAATGGCAACGTATGTAAAGATAGCAGGTACAAATGAGTCAAAATATAGTAAGAGGTAGCACAACGGGTAACAGGATAGCACAATAGCACAAGATCGTGTATAGTTTCCAAAAATAGCATAAGTATCGAGTATAGCACGAATAGCAGGATGGCCATAGCACAACTAGCACAAGTATAATAATAGCACGACGAGTATAGCACTTGTTTGTCATTCTAGACATCGAGAGAGTATAGCACGTTTTGTGTTTTGATTGTCATATAGATAGTTGATATAGATAGCACTTAAGTGTAATGCCAAACACTCTGATCATTAACTCCATGGGCACTAGCACTTCGGGCGCACATCCCAGGACCAGATCGGGCCCTTTATATTGCCAAGCATTTGTTATATTGTATCTTTAGACCAGTCAATGGCCAATATAGAGTACCAAGAATAGTTAAGAGCCTAGATGAATAGATGAGATAGTTGAGAGAACGTGAATAGACGAGCGAGTAGAGTATAGATGAGAGCTAGTGGACATTGCACGTAATGCGACGAGTAAACATGCGATAGTATAGTTGCACAACACGCGCACTTGGTGTTGGCAGTCAGGTGAAACTCAGATCTCCCGCTGGCCATGTTATGCACAAATCCAGAGGTCCGACGTTATTCAAGGTAAGAGCGAACTTCTAATAGCCCTTTGGATCATATCGCCTAATGGTGTAATGGGTGTTAGGGTACAACCGACTCGTCGACCATGTGGGAATCCATGATTAGAGGAGACTTATGGAGGCCTTGTGAAATGGTTCACTAGTCCGGCGAAAGGAATATCCGACGAAGAGTTCACCACAAGCCAAGTAAGTTGTCATATAAAAACAGGTGCTCGACGTTCTAGAGGAATTCTAGAACAGTGGAGCATCGATATCGGTATATAAACAACGCAAGAAATGAATACAAGTCCTTCAAAATAGGGCAATTAATATACTTTATTGCAATAATTACCAGATACATTATGAGATATTTTATGCCAGATTTCAGCCATATATGGATGGTTCATGTGTGTGCATGTGTAAGAGAAATCATAGTTAGAAAAGAAGTCGTGAATATGTATTTTAAAGCATTCAATATAGCTCCATTTTAAAACAGGTGTTTTTACTGCATGTATGACTGTTAAAATGGCGTAAGGATTTCGTAGAAGTGAGAGCAATAAATTTTATGGATTTTCATCAAAAATCCTGTGAACGCGACGTACCCATGTAAGGGTCGTGACAGGGTCATGATGAAACGCGACAGGGTCCTGTACGGGTAGCGACAGGGTTGTCTGCTCAGGCGACCAGAACGTGACGGGGTTTCCTGTCGCATTCAGACCGCGACAAGATGTTGGTCGCGACGGCTCTGAGAACGCGGCGTGTCGAGCCGTCGCGTTCTCAGGTACTTCACTTGAGTTCGAGCGGAAACATTGTTCTACATCGGATTGCGTGCCAACTTGACTTGTTTGGACACAGGGTACTTGGAAAAATCATAACTAAATACATAGTCGATGAAAAATCACGAAACAAGTTGCAAATTAAAGTAGACAAGTAAGGGTACTTCCAGTAAATCGGAATTAGAGAGAGAGCATGGTTCATAAAGGGTTTGAACATGAGCAAGAGCGAGTTATTCAGAACATGGCACAGAGAGAAAGATTGATTAAATTCGATCAGCATGCTCGATGAAATTTAGGGCTTTTAGGGGCAAAAGATCCCTAACAACATGAAGTATCTACAGTAAGAATTTCGTAGCATGGGATCAAGTATTCATAGAGATTTGAATTAAACAAGATGTCTCGGCGTTGTCATGTTTGCAGATCTTCTAAAATCAAGAACAAAAGATTGGCTCGATGAAAAAGAGGGAATCAAGAGGGCTTTTGTTCCTGGTGGTTGGAACCACCTACAGACGAGTTTAATTTAATTTTGCTCGTGAGAATGCCTACCTTTGACTCGATTTATCTTCTAGGGCTTAGAACTCCAAGAACGAAGGAAGAAGCTTGATGGATCTTCCTCTCCTCGATTTCTCCTCCTCCTTGTCCTCTTCTCCACCTCCAAGAACCCCTTTGCACAAGCTAGGGCCGGCCATGAGGGTTTAAAAGGTGTATTTATATAAATAAAAGTTCCTATTCCTACTACTACTCAAATTCCTCTTAATTACGAGATTTCCTAACTCCACCTTTCCTCTCTTGCTTTCCAATCTCTAATTGGGTTAGGATAGTATCTAAATTTGCTAGACTATATGGAGTAGGTTTAGGAATCCAATTCCAACTCTAATTGCCACTTTATTGCTTTAATAACCCCTTTCCAATGAGGAGATAATTAAACTCCTAATTTAGGGTATTTTCTTATTATTCTCCCTTTGTAAATTCATATTTTTGACCCAATAAGTTCTAGAGGATCCATTAAGCAAAGCCCATTACTCTTTTTCATTTAATGGGTTTTATTTAATACTCTTTTCATTGAATATCTCTTTAGCTGAGTTTTTAATTTATTATTTAAATTTTTATTTTTCTCAGAAATTCAGGTTGCTACAATAGTAGCTCCAGAAGAACAAAGTGAGAGTTACTAACGAATACTTCAAGCAAGTCTTAGCAACTCAAATCTCTTGTGAGAATCCAAGAGCCAAGAATCTCATTCCTCATCTGTCTCAAGCTCTTTAGCTCTCTGTGTTGCAATAGAAATCTTGAAAGAGAGCCTATGTAGTTCTGAGAGAGACCATTGTGTAGATCTCCTTCTCTCAGGGCTATTTCTGCTTCAGATCGTTGCTTGTTAAAGCTTGATCTAGGGGCTTGATTTTATTGCTCATATTTTCTGTGTTGTTCCCTTCGTGTGTGAAGGAAGACCTGGTGGGGTATCCAGGGTGTTGTATTTCCCTTCGGTTGTGAAGGAAGACCAGCTGAGCTGGGTGTTGTATTGTCCATAGGGGGACTGTACCCTAGTTAATGAAATCCTGAGTGTTGCTCAGGAACTGGACGTAGGACTCCTAAAGAAAGGAGATCCGAACCAGGATAATTCCTTGCGTTGTGTGATTGATTTCTTGTGAGTTTATTATATATACTAACCTTCATTAACCTATTTCAAAGAATGTCTTTGTGTATGTTTAAGTACAGGTACTGACTAAAGAATTTTTAAAAAGACCCATTCAACCCCCCCTCTGGGCTCGTCAGCTGGGCAACAATACAACTGGCCACCAAACCCACTAAACTATAATCCTAAAAGTCGCGACGTTACACCAGAGAAGGAGGAGATCACCCAACCAAGGGTTTTTTCTCTAGACCCTGTTCTGCTTTGTCGTGCAGAAAACTTTTCTTAGGAATGTCCAAAGGTAGGCAATCTCTCAAGCACAAATCTAAATAATCTCGTTCATAGATAGTCCAGGAAACTAGTAGCCAAAGCCCATGTTTGTCCCAGATTTCATCCATCAAGTTGCGAGATTTTCATGTTTAAAGTTCAATTATTTCATCTACTCGTGACCTCTTGTTTACTCTTGTTCTCCATGAGTTCTTGTCAAATCCTTGATTTCTTTGAGTACATATTTCTAAGAATCATGTTAGCTTTGTTTTAAACTCATTCCATAAACTTTTTATGTTTTTTACATTGAGACCTAAGTGTTTCCTCTAGCCCTAAAACCCGTATTTCTGAACTGTCCTGCTATAATACTGTGTTGAGTCTGTCGTTAAGTTCCTGTAAAGATTGTAACAATATCAAGTAATATCACGGTTAAAGTATGTTAATTTCTCTATCCATGGGAGATGTGCACGATCTTATTCCATTGTCCTTGATTCATCTTCATATGCACACACCAATAAGAAGAAAAGGAATCCAAACTTTCTAGCAGTACCGCCTTTGCTGTGCAATAGTTACTATCGTTGGTTTTACTCGTTCTTTTACATGTATAACCAATAGATCTCTCTATAGTCTCATCTATTCAAGTTTTCTTATGCTCTCATCTATTTCCCTTTAATCTCATCTATCCTTGGTACTCTATTGGCTATTGACTGATTGTATAAAGATAATAACATGACTAATGCCTAGCAATATTATAAGGGGCCCAGTCTGGTCCTGGGAGGTGCGCCCAAAAGTGCTAGTGCCTACGAGAGTTTATTGACCAGAGTGTTTTGGCATTACACTCAAGTGCTATTTATCTCGACTATCTATTGACAATCAAAGTGCTATACTATACTTGACTCGTTGTGCTATATGCTATTGTGAACTATGCTGTGCTATTCGTTCTATGGTTAACTTGTTCTTGTGCTATACTTGAAACACTTGCTATTTGTACCATGTTGCTATGCTATTATCTCTTAATATTACTTGACTTTTTCCATCATTAGTCTCCCTACCTTTTAATACATGTAATCACTTAAAGCATGCTTGTTCTACGAGATGTTAAGTCCTAGTGAGCATTATCGCTCATCCTACGTAATTGTGATCTGCCTTCAGGTGAATACAATGATGATGAGGACCACACTCAAGAGGAATGGATGAGCAAAATCAAGAGTGACCGCAGTATCATCCAGTTCTGTTAGAGTTTAGTTAGTTAGTTGTTTTATTTAAGTATGAAGAAGTTCTCTAGGCCCATAGTTAAGGCTCTGAACTAGTAAATGTAACAGAGACAGTAGAAGGAATAAGGAAATATAGATGGCTTTATGTTATTTAAAACTGTGTAGTGGTTTAATGTTTAATTGCTCTATACTCACACTATATTAACTGCATCACATCCCGATATTCCGTGTCGGGCCGTGACATCCTTATTTTGTTACTTTCATTTATGATGCATCATGGAATGTGCGAGCATTTGCGATGAATGTAAAATTGTATTTAATTAATAGACATTTTTCTAAAGAGGCTATAGACAATGGTGGTGAATACAAGGTTTGGTCATTAAAAATGTAATGTATGAAGTATGGGATTCAACATGAGAAGATTATTCCTTATACTTCACAACAAAATAGAATGTACAAAGGGTGAACAGGACTGCAAGTGTAAATTTTTTTTGTAGGATTTTGTATGTGTGATTACAAATTTATTTTGTGGGATTGCTAGTGCGGTTATTTATGTATGGAATTAGAAGTGCGAATGTATATATTGTTGGACCGAATGGAGTTGAAATGTCCAAGAGGGGGGTAAATAGGACTTATCTTGCACTTCTCTTCTAAGCTCTTTTTAGATATGAAAATATAGATGACTAACAACTAAAAACGAGGTTAGTGGTTAGTGCTGTGTGTAAAAAGATTTGTAAGCAGAAGTTATCACACACAAAGAGATAAGAGATTTATTTTGCTTCAGATCTCCTCTCCATAGGAGTCCTACGTCCAATCCTCAAACAAACTCTTGAGAATTTCACTACCTAACTAGGTAAGTTCAACCACTAAGTTCAAATTGGTCATCCTTCTCTGAGAGGCATAAAACATTTGCTCCTAGAAAGTCTTCCCTTCATAGAGGGGCATACACACACCTACCCAAGTAGGCCTTTCCTTCTTAAAAAGGGACAAACATAGAGTACCAACCCTCTACTAGTTTTACAAATAATACTTTATTGCAAGGGTGTTGCTCAAAGGATGAGTGCACTGATAGAGAAAGTGAGATGAAGAAAGATGATCTTATCGAGCATGAAAAAACCCCGTCTCTCTGACTCAAAGTGAACTAACTAAGGACTTGCTTGAACTTGTTGTCCATGGAGAAGAAGACTTGAGAAGAATGATAACCGTAGGTTTCAATGTGTAGACGAGAGTTCTTATGATATTCATGTATCTTCTCTATGTATGTATGTATCTATTTTTTCTTCAGACTTCAACTTCTTATTTATATAGTCTTCTTCTTCAGCTATCCATTTGAAAGTCTTGACTATTGGAATATAAATGTTTGACTGAGAGGTCTTGCTTGAGTGTAACGTCTCGTTACTTTAGCATAATGGTCAGTTGCTCGATAGTTTAAGGATAGCTTGCATGTTTCTATAGTCTGCTGCAATAAATGCCAGCATGCATAAAAAAAGCAAAGCAACTTTTTCTTCTAGGACGATATCTTGAGTTACAATAATAGCCATTGTATAGTGGACAAAAAGGTATACTTACGCAAAGCATTTATGGAGTCCTTTCACAGAGATTGTACATTACCTTAATTATGAAAGAACTATTGTGTCTCTTGTTTTGATGATGTCATAGACTGTGTCTAACTATGATAGATAATTTACATGAATACTTAAGCATGTCCTAACACACACACACTCATGACAGGCATCATCACAAAGTCAAAATCTCACATGTGTGTCGACACAGATTACTCAGGAGGTTGACACATGTAGCTCAACCAGTGAACAATACGTGTAAAACAAAGAACATGTGTCAATACAAGTTGACGATCAGGTCAACACAAGTGGTTTTTTCCAGTAAGCGCTAGATGAAAAGAGCACAAGAGGTTGACTCAAGGTGAAGTTCAAGTCGACATGATTTACTTAAGAGGTCGACACAAGCTGAAGATCAGGTTGATGCAAGTTGTCCCTCTTGTATGCACTAGATGAAAAGAGCACAAGAGGTCGATGCAAGTTGAGGTTTAGGTTGACATATGTTATTCAAGAGGTCGACACAAGACAGAAATTAGGTCAACACAAGAAGTATGTCTAGTAGCTCATTATCAAAACCATTGTAGAAGGTCAACACAAGACAATCATGAGGTCAACACAGCTGAAGAATTTTGTTGGGAACTAACTAACACCAATGTGGGTCGACACAATGCACAAGGTGTGTCGACACACTTTATAATTTTTTTCCAGGGATAAAAAGAATGTGTCAGCGTGTCCACTTTGGGCACATGATTTGAGGCCCAATCATTGGGGATCCTTTGCCACACTTTATAAAGTTCTGGAAGACAACTTTTTGGTGGCAATGTTCCCCTAACGCATTGGGGATTTTGGGGGGGGGGGGGAGTCCACCTGGAGATTCCAAGACACCGTTCAAAAAGGTGTAGGGGATCCATTTTTTATAAAAGAATAAGATAGAGAGAGATAGAAGAAGAAGTAGAGTGATAGAGCTGCGAATAAGAGGTTCTAGAAGAAAATTTTCTGCTAGAGAAGGAGGTTGCTGCAACCATGTCAAGCCAGATGAAGCCTCGTTGCTGTCATATCTGATGAAGAGAAGATAAAGGATCGAAAGTTCAGTCTGATCTAAGGGATTCAACCTTCATACAATCAACAAATGCAAAGGATGATGAATTCAAGTCGGAAGAAGAAGCAACCCAAGCCTCATGTGATGAATTGATCAGATAAAGAGATTCTACGCCAGTCTACTACTAAAGTGTTTGATGAAACCTCCCTCTATACTTGATTTCACTTGTGCAACTGTTTTCTCCTTTCAAACTTTGAATTGCTCTATCTGTGTGCTCTTTCTGGAAAAAGGAGGATAAATCCTACATTTCTGAGTGTAAGGATTGTGAGATTGCTAAAATCTTGAAGCTATGAATCAGCGTTCAAGCTGTGAGGCAGCAGCGATTAAGCTATGTGTCAGCAGTTGTATGAAGCTGTGAATTAGCTGTTGTGTGAGAGTCCCTCACTTTTGGATTGTTGAGTGAAGTTTCACTACATTGTAGTGAGGGGTGGACGTAGGTCTCCAACTGGGAGCCGAACCACCTTAAAAATCTTTGTGTCACTTGTGGTTTGCTGTGATTTCTTGTCTGTTTGATTTAATTAGTTAGAACTTCAAATCTATAACTTGTTAAGGGTTAAATCTATTCACCTCCCCCCCTCTAGATTTTTGTTTACTCAACCAACACGTGGTATCATAGCCTGGTTCTCCAGTCTATTGGTTTTACCACTACGAGAATTTGAGTAAAATGGATTCAAAAGGATACATGGTTAAAGGTCATTCTGTGAACAAACCTCCCTATCTTGATGGAACTAACTATAATTATTGGAAAAATCGAATGCAGGTGTTCCTAAGAGCTCAGAATCATGAAATCTGGAAAGTTGTTAAAAAATGATCATTCGAACTTCCAGAAGATGAGGACAAGTGGACTAATGAACAGATCAAAAAATCCAACGTCAACTGGAAGGCAATGAACATAATGCAATGATCACTTCATCCAACTGAGTTTTCAAGGGTCTCTTCATGTGCCACAGCCAAAGAGATGTGGACACATCTTGATGTAATCTATGAAGGCACAACTGAGGTGAAAGAAACCAAAGCACACATGCTCATTTCTGAACATGAAACTTTTAAAATAAAATCTGATGAAACGATTTCTGAGATGTATGCTAGATTAACTATTTTAACAAATGGTCTCAAGTGAATACAGAATATGAACTGGTGAGAAAAATTCTTAGGTCCTTAACACCATTATGGCACACTAAGGCAACTGTTGTAGACGAATCTAGGAATCTATCGACTACTATAGTTGATCAATTAATTGGATCATTGATGACCTATGAAAACTCTTAAAAGGATAGAAGAAGTTGTAAAGAAAAAGAAGCCACTGGCTCTAAAAGCCAATCGTAGTGTCAAGGAAATCTCTGATGAAAATGACTCATCAAGCTCAGGAGAAGACTCAGGTGAGTTTGCTCTCCTAACTAGAAAGTTCAGAAAATTCTTGAGAAAAGAAAGAAAAGGTTTTCTTAGTGGAATATCTCAGGTAAGTAGCTCTTCTAAGTTTAAACAACCCATGAATAATAAATTTGACAGAATTATTTGCTACAATTGCAAGAAACCAGAGCATGTTAAATTAGAATGTCATGATGCTCATAAGAACACTCACATAAAGTGGAAGAAAAACAAGCCCAAAGCAATGATTGGAACTTGGAGTGAGGAGGAAGAAGATGAAGAAGGAGAAAGCTCAAAACATGATGAAAAGACACTAAAATTTGCCTAATGGCAAAGGGAGGAGACGAAGAGGGAGATGAAGTAATATCTTCTTTCAAAGATTTTTCACTCAGTGATTGGGAGAAGGTTTATTTTGAACTACTTGACGAATATGATGAAGTAAAAGGAGAAAACAAAATTCTTAAAAAGAAGATCAATCATACTTTTCATGACAATTCTTTAAAAGAAAAGGATGATCAACTTAGGAAAGAAATCTAAATTGAGAGAAAACATTGATGGCTTGAAGTTCAAGGAAAATGAACACGAAAATGGAATGAAATTTCTTGTTGAAAAATACAATGCCATTAAAACCTTCAATAATGAAATGCTGAAAGAAATGAAAGAACTTCACAAGAAATATCAAAAAAACAAGAAGCACTGGGAAAATTGTAAATGGCAGAAATAATTTGGATGTCTTACTTGGAAGAAGAATGAATTTCAATAAAAAAGGGTTATGTGATACCTTGGAGATTTGTTCATAGATTTAAATTTCAATTTTTATCTATTTTATTGTGAATTTAAAATTTCTGTGAATATGTATGTGTAGTTAAGTTTTTATGTAGAGAGGTTGGCCTGTTCTCGGGCAAGTTGATGGCTATGTCGACCTGTGTTGCTGACGACAACATCGATTGTCGTCAACAGTAGGTTAACGACAACATCTCTTGCCGTCAACTTTAGGTAAACGTTTATATCGATTGACATCAACTTTGTGTAGATGGCAATAACCTTGCCGTCAACTTCTTCTGGTGTAGGTAGTGAAATATTCACAGTCCAGCTTCAGTGGAGTTATGGTAAGGGCAAAATCTTAGGAAGCATTCAGGGTTACATCTCCTACCCTCTCTAGACCGAGTATGGAAGGCCCAACCATTTATAAAGGGGTGGCCTAGCCTTCTTAGTTCCGTTTTGGAGTCTCTCCAAGTCTCAAGAGGATAGAAGAAAGGAGATCTAACGATTTGATCTTCGTGGAGGCCAAGATCAAGCCTCTACGAGCTAGGAGGATGTGCCTTTGAAGGT
This sequence comes from Colocasia esculenta, assembly GCA_014218235.1. Lineage (NCBI taxonomy): Eukaryota > Viridiplantae > Streptophyta > Magnoliopsida > Alismatales > Araceae > Colocasia > Colocasia esculenta. The sequence continues at coordinate 87,765,428 of CM024753.1, read as the reverse complement.
TGAAGGTGTCTCCAACGTGCTCGTGTCATAGGAGATCGTTTGGTTGAGGATTCTACCTCGGAGGGAGAACCGTCATGGTTGGCCAATGTGGGCTTTATTAGCTAAATCCGTAGATCGTTTGGTGTTTCAGAGGCAAGTAACCTAGGGATCAGGTTCCCAACCATAGTCTCTAGCTTTTTATAATTTTTCCATGATTTTAGAAATTAAAACAATAGTCAATTTTGGGGTTTATATGAGTTCCGGAAGGGTTCTATTTTCTGGCAGGTTAACAGCAACCTTGACTGCCATCAAGGATGAACTTAACGTCAAGCCGCTTGTCATTAAATGAACTTAACGGCAACCCTATCGCCATCAAGTTCTTTTGTCCACCATTTTTACCTATTTTTACTTTTGAATTTATATCTTTATGTTCTGACATCGAATGGATCTTCTGTGAGGTGTGTAGGGTTAATTTGGTTAACTTCTCACCATACTATCAATTGGGTTATTTTCTGTAGTCACGATGATTTCAGGGTAATTTCTGAAGTCTGTGAATAAGCATAGATTTAAGAAGAGATTTTGTACTTAAAGCACGTTCATAATAAAATTGTGATTTCTATGTTGAAATACATGCCAAGGTTATGTTCATACTGTGATGGATCTATAATCAGAATTTGACGATTTTTTGTAATTTCCATTACTAAAATAAAAAAATTAGTATTATTGTTTTAATTTTATAAATAGTTTTTGGATTCCTAAAATTGTGACATTTTGAACAGTTGATTGTATTATTATGGTATGCTCTTCATAAAAATATTGGACTTGGATGACAGACGGTTTAATTGTGGTGAGTATTTCTCTAGTTATATCAATGCTTAGATTAATACGAAAATTAGTGTATATGTCAGAAAATGATGAAAAACTATTTGTTTGATCCATGACAATAGGGACACGTTATGACCAAATTTTCTGAATTTATTACATCTATAATTATTTGTAGTCTACTATTATCATGAGAAATGTGTTCTATTAAATAGATTTTTGGGAAGTTCCCAGCCCAGAAACTACAGCATGTGATCAATCTGAAATAAGTCTCTGTTATGATGTGAATATGTGTATATGGTTTAGGCAGCATGCTATGTTGCATTTGAATCCGAAAATTTTGTATATGATTCTATATTCGACCAAGAAGACATTGCCACCTTAGAAGTAATTTGGAACATGACCATAGTAATGCCCCTATAGAAATGTTATATATGTTCCCAAGGGTACGAGAATAAATCTTGGAGGTGGACAAGTACCACTGGTAATGGTGGGGAGGACTTCCCCCGGTTCTACACAGTAACCAAGACTCTATCACTATCTGCTAGGTGATGAGTATATGTTCATATGTTTATGTGACTTGTAATGGGTGGTTTGGGCTGTGTCTTGGAAAATTTATACATTTGTATATGTTATTCAATATTTTTATTTTTAGCCTTAGAATGATTATAATGTAATACTTGTCATATTTTCCATTCGGTTCAATGTTTAGTAGTCATGCTCACTTATGCAAACTCTTGAAACCATATATGCCATATACACCATGTTGATACTTAAAATTATGTCATCATGATCAGATCTGAAATCACTTTGCAAATCTAGACATTATGATGTTAGTACAATGTCTTAAATTCATGCCTTATATAAGTAGCATTTGTATGTACATACTTTTGACTTAAGATATGTTTAGCAAATGATTACCTTGCAAGCAGTATGATTGCTGAAATCTATATGCAATAACATGATTTGAAACTATTCTATATGTTAGATTGGTAGTCCATTTTTGGGTTGCTTGCTGAGTCTTCGTTGTAGACTCATACTTGCTTAACATTTCAGGTTAGACGGCGGATCCCGAGACCATAGTAGCGGGATCGGATTCGGAGTGTGAGGATTAGATTTGTGTGTTGAGTGACCTTTGTATGTGAAAAATTATTTATGTTATGAACCTTGTATTTAAAATACTTTGCGATTGTGAATTTCTTCTATGGACTTGGATATTAAAGTTGATGAATTTGTTTTTTATTTCTGCTGCATTGGTATTTATTTATGAATGAATCAACCTGCATTTGATATATGTTGGGGTGTGTTCCCTATGTAGCACGTCACTTGGACTCGAGGAGAGTTGGTATAACTAGACCGGGTCTAAGTGGGGTGTTACAGAGATGGTATCAGAGAATTCGTAGGTTGAGGATATTCATGAGAAAACATCAGCTTAAATGATCCATGTTCCTAAGTCTAAATAAAAGTAGTAGAAGATATTTGGAGTTGTTGAAATTAACTAGCTTGTTGTTTTGCTAGGCCATGGCTAGTCGTGGACGTCGTGCAAATGCCCCTGCTAGTAGGGTGGAGTAGAGGGAGAATGTTAAAGCAGAGTAGCAGGCCTCAGCGCCTCAAGGACCACTTGTAGCACCTCCTCCACCATTGATACATTATGGAACATTTATGTAAGGGTTAGTTCAGGCTATGCAAACTAAGGCCCAGACCTAGGCAGCATTGCAGGCCCAAGTGCAAGCTCAGGTTAGGTGTAGCTTTAATGGTTGACAATGGTTCTCTTTAGTACACCTATCTCATGCTGATCCTTGTCATTTCAGGCTCAAGCTCCACCCACAGTGCATTTGGAGCAAAGAGGCCCATCCGTCATAGAGATGTTCAACAGGATGTCTCCACCCTCTTTTAAGGGGGAGAGTCAACTATTGTTGGCTGAGAGTTGGCTAAGAGAAACTGAGAAGATTTTTAGAGCCATTCGTTGTGCTGAGGACGATAAAGTTAGTTTGGGAACCTATGTGTTGCAGATAGCTATAAGGCAACATTTACTTATGAAGCATTATAGTGTGGTTGGTTATGCCTAATGTAGATGTGCTCTTTTCAGGAAAGGGCTGATGTATGGTGGTCAACTATACTACGCACCAAGTTTGAGGACGGAGTTCAGGAGGTGACTTGGGATGAATTTACTCACCTTTGTTCAATGCTAAGTTCATTCCTGAGCATGTGCAGGATAAAGCAGGATTTTCTATCCTTGACCCTGGGATCCATGAGTGTGCTGGAATATTGAAGGAAGATTTGCAGAGCTGTCAAAGTATGCACCTCATATTGTGGCAGAGGAGAGGAGGGAGGTGAAGAAGTTTGTGTTGGGGCTCAGATCATCATTGCATACTAGACTTGTGGCCTATGACCATCATAGCTTGGAGGAAGCATTTAGCGCTGCATGTAGGCAGGAAAGTGAGATAGAGGAGTACTTTGAGGAGAAAAAGGCTACCTCCAAGAGGCCAGCATCACCATTTCTGAGGAAAGACAAGAAAAAGAAGGCAGTCAATGTACCTCAGTAGGTACCTGATTATGGGAAGAGGGCACCTCAGCAAGGAAGATTTTAGCAAGAAGACAAACCCTTGTGTACTCATTGCGGTAAAAGGCATGGAGGGCAGGTATGTTGGTTGAGTGCAGAAAGATGTCTTTGTTGTGGTGACAAGGACAACAAGATAAAGGATTGCCCAAAGATGGCGCAGTAGACAGCAACAACAGCGGCACCAGTAGCAGCAAAACTAGCAAGAAGACCCCGAGCCCAAGCCCGAGTGTATGTGTTAGCCAAAAAAGATGCAGAGCAAGTAGAGCATATGACTAAAGGTACAGTTCCTATTATGGGTATTCATGCTAGAGTTCTTTTTAATACTGGTGCTACACATACATTTGTGTCTGAGAGGTTTGCAAAGATATTACTTAAAGAGTCAGATGCAAAAGCTATTGATTTGGATATTTCTTTATCTGTGCGTACACCAGCAGGAGCTATGATAACTAAGAAGTGTTTTCTCTCATTGTATGTGTGCATAGAAGAGCAGGATTTGGCAAGGTGCTTTTATCTATTAAAGATGAAAGACTACGATGCCATTCTGGGTCTAGATTGGTTGGAAGAACACTATGCTCTACTAGATTGTCGGAAGAAGAAAATCATTTTCCGTATTCCAGGAGAGGATGAGTTTTCACATCCCTTACCCAAGAACATGGCTGGAAAGTTTGTGGTGTCAGCATTAAAGGCGGTCAAGATGTTGAACATGTTGGGTTACAATGTGTATGATGACATGTGCTTAAATGTTTTTGATGATGAATGACATAATTGATGTTGTCTTAATGTTGGAAACATGATAAAATTGACAAAGACATGAAAGAGATGAATAAATTTTATTGATCACCTATGTATTCATTATATCTCACTTAGAATGTCTTTTAATGTAGGTATGAATGCATATAAGCCAAGCAACAAGATTCAAGTGAAAAAGAACAAGAAAGAAACTTCAAGTGATCACCTGTCGACAGCCAAGAAGTCACATGTCGACAGATGGACAAGACAGAACAAAACAAGGTTCTGGAAGAACTCAGAAAGCAGTACCTGTCGACAGCTAAGATGTGCCTGTCGACAGATGAAGTTTGCCTGTCGACAGATCCAGTCTTCCAGCAACAACATGCTTCTGGAAAACCAGAAGTGTGTAGTAGCTGTCGACAGCTATGAAACACCTATCGACAGACGAAGAGAAACCTCAGATACGAGATTTGGATATGTTCTATATTATGGTGTTTCCTTTTAGCACGTCTCTCCAAACTTGGACACCACTATATATAGAACATATAGAGGTATTTTCGCAGCAAGAAGCCACCATACAAAACCCTAAGCAAAGTCCAAGAGAGAGAGCTTCTTCCTACTGCTCTGCTTCAACCTGTCGTCTAGGGAAAGGAAGATCCATCTTCTGAACAGAGTTGAAGCTAGTTTGTCTATGGTTCAAGCTTCTCAATCATCTGATACTTGTCAAGATGAAGCTTGAAATTCTTCTGGATGACCAACGACAAGAGTTCTTAATATGTATTTGTTCTTGTAACTCAAAACTCCTGTCTGTTTCTTGTTTCTCATACTCCTGTATGTGCGTGGTTGTGATTCAAGTGTTCTTTGTGCTTCATTCACATGGCTTATGTTGTTCTGATAGTGTGTTCACATCAGACAACGTGTGTGTGTGAGTTGTAGTGTGGAACTCGCTCATAAGCAGTTGTTTCTGCGTGTGTGTGTGGACGGTGGACGTAGGATACACAAGTTGTGTACTCCGTACCACCTTAAATCACCGTGTCTATGGTTTGAATGTTTTACGTTATTCGATTGGTAGGCACGTTGATCTTTCACATGCTAGATAAATTGTTGTTTCTTCTTCTTACAATTAACACACATCTTGATTCAATTCTAAACCTGTTTGAGATTTCGATAAGTCTGTATCCCCATCGAAAAGAAGGTCATAGTGTTTTAAATTGATAGTAATCTATTCAACCCCCCTTCTAGATTACCATATTGTATAATTCTGCACATCTTTCAATTGGTATCAGAGCGAGGTTTCTCTGATTTTTTGCTTTTAATTGCTTGATCTTACGATCAGAAGATTCTCGATCTCATGGAATCTAATAAGGGGTATTTGGCTGAAGGACATTAGGTGTCCAGGCCACCCTTCTTTGATGGCACTGATTATCCATATTGGAAAAATCGCATGCAGGTCTTTCTGAGAGCTCAAAACTTTGAGCTGTGGAAAATCGTCAACAAAGGAGCGTACATGCTGCCCGAGGATGAAGATACTTGGAAAAAGGACCAAATTGCTAAGGGAACTCTCAACTGGAGCGCACTGAACATGATGCAGCGTGCTGTGCACCCCAAGGAGTATTCAAGAGTCTCCACATGCACTTTAGCAAAAGAGATGTGGGGCAAGCTTGAACTCATCTACGAAGGTACGTCTTAGGTGACTGAAACCAAAGCAAGCATGTTAGTCTCTGAATATGAGATGTTTGAAATGAAAAATGATGAAACCATATCAGACATGCTTGCAAGGTTTATGCTAATTATCAATGGATTGAAAGGTCTTAAGAAAGAATACTCAGAAAGTGGCTTAGTAAGGAAGATACTTCGGTCTCTTACATCCTCTTGGAATACTAAAGCCATTGTCATTGAGGATTCTAAACATCTTTCGAAAATGAAATTAGATGAGCTAATTGGTTCCCTCATGACTTATGAAATTAATATAAAGAGGAAAGAAACTGAAGAAAACCCAAGAAAATCTATTGCTTTAAAAGCCTCAAACAAAAGTTCCTCTAGCTCCAAAAAGGATGTCCAATAGGAAAGTGATGAACATGAAACGTCTAGTGATAGTGAGAATGATGAAATGGCCATGCTCACTAGACAGTTCAAGAAATTTATTATACTCAAAAGGAGAGGTTCAGGTAATTCCAAACCTTTTCAAAAGAAAGATTTTTTAAATAAACTTGAGTCCAATAAAAAATCTGACATTGTGTGCTATGAGTGCAAGAAGCAAGGGCATATGAGAGGAGAGTGCCCTGAGCTCAAGAAGAAACTGAAGAAGGAGAAGTTCACCTTCAAGAAAGCCAAGGCAATGTTGGCAACTTGGAGTGATGAAGACGAAGATGAGGATTCACAACATAATTCCGGAGATGATGAAGTTCTGTAAGGCCCTCGAAATTGCTGCATTTTGCATGTAAATAATTCGTGTCGTGTATGTACGTATGTATGTATCTACATATGTATTAATTAGTGTACTTATGTGTGTATGTATATAATAAATAATGTACGTAATGCTTGATGGTAGTGTGTACATGATAACGTATACATATAGCATGTATATAGGTGTAAAAGGTGCATGGTTTCTGCATGTTTTAGACTTCTGCCCGAAGGCCATATTGGTGTCAATAGCATGACGTCGATGAGGTGTCAGCGTCCACCCATGGACGCCAACACTAATCCCAGCGTCCAACGATATGGACGCCAACCTCTCTGACCTGCATGCGTTGCAGAGCCCAGAATTCCGGGAGCAAGCTAGCTGCCCCAACGGCTCTGAGCCTTTCCCATCACCACTCCGGGGACCCCAAACCCCTCTGCTTTAAAACCAACTCCCCTTGCACCAGAAAACCTCTCTGGACTCTTTGCAAAGAGGAGAGAAAACCCTAGTTCGGAGTTATGCAAAGACTGAGTTTTGGAGGCCTTGATCCGGTGATCCAAGGCTTCATCCAACGTTCTTCTACAACTGGAGGCTAGATGGAACCAAGGAGAAGGCTTCCCTACCACTGCTGCAGCACCTGCATCGACCTAGAACCCGGAGGAGAGCTCTTTTGGAGGCTTCTTGGGACTGCCCAAGGAGAGCTTCTCCGACCCATTTAGATCCCTTGGAGTTTTTCTAGAGTCAAGTGCCCCATTCATAACGTCCCTGTATGTGTCTAGGATGGTTTTACAATTTTTATGAATTTTCCCTCGTGTCCTAGACCCCCACATTCACCCCATCTTTAGAGCTCGGGTCTGTGTTCTGCATAGACCCGACATTAACGGCAATGTCCCTTGACGTTGAGATCATGCTTGGCGTCCATCGATTAGGCCGTTGACACTGAACAAGCGGCCAGAGACCGCCGCCAAGTTCATCTGGACAGAACATTGACCTGTTCTGCCCTTCTATACGACTATTTTCGATATGTTTCACGATAAGGATATACTGTAAATCATTTATATGCTATGTATATTGTTGATGTGATGAATGTGGTGTGTGGATTGATTATCATGAATGATAGGGCTTAATTATTTCATGAAAATACATGTGTGATGAGTTTTGATCTTGTTAAACCATGTTTGCATGATTTAGGACAAGTCTGGATGCCCTAATTTGTGAGGATTATGCATGTGATGTTCAGTCCCTGTTCTAAAATTCTGAGAATATTCCTATGCTTGTGTGAATTATTGCAAAATGTGTTTAGAAAAAAAAAATAGAGATCATGCTAGGTCATGATAAATCTTCCATAAATTAAGGGATTGTCCAATAAATTCGAAAATGAATTCTGTAGTTCCATGCCTGTTAGTGTTCAGACAGTGAGTGGTTAAAACTGTACTTATGTTTAACTCCATGTTAAATCAAATTGCGGATAGCATGTGAAATAAATGTTAGATTTTCTGTAATTCCGTTTTAGTTCAGAAAAATCTGAAAATTTGCATGAGGAATCCTAAACCCGAAATCAGTCTGTGGTTAAAATTTCAGGCCATTTGCACCAGTATATGATGTAATATCAATTTTCCATGAAAAATGTGAAACTAATGCATGCCTTGTAAAATAATTCGATTTTGTATGTGTCAACTTGATTTGTGAAATCTCCTGAACACTAGATTTCTGTGATTATAGTGACATGTCAGGAAAACAGAGCACCATGTGTGTAAATGAGTGAATGAGTAAAATGTAAATGACAAGTGCTAAACTAAGTGCGTAAATCGGTAAGACGTGTAATGTGTAAATTGTGCGAAGTGTGACATTGCTTCCACAGAGGGCAGTGGAACCGTATCAGGGAAAAGTCCCCCTGAGAAGGTTCAATGTGTAAGTGACCCTAAGGGCATTAGGGGGAAATCCTGGAGGTGGACAAGTACCACTGGTTAGGGTGGAGACTTGTTCTCCCGGTCTGCGCAGTCCAAGAGTCGCAATTGTATTGCCTAGATGGCGTCTATGTGATGTGATGTGTTGTGTCCTTCTTTGGTGGTTTGGACTATGTGTCACGGCACTAAATGTGAAAGTGTAAATGTGCATGTGTTCATGTGTTATTGTGAAAGTGAACAATGTGTAATGTGTATGTTATGTGAATTGGAAATTGTGTAAAGAAAATGTGAGACCAAAATGTGAGGATATGATATTGCAATCCATGTTGTGACAAATCTGAAACCATGTTAAACCAGTAGCTTCATTATGTTAGAATCATGTGTATATGTGTAAAATACCTATAATCCATGCTAGGGACAATTAACAAGTATGTGCACAAAATCCCATGTTTGGTTGTTCACATGTTGTATTTTAAATAACATTGTAGCTCTCATGTGTAGGGTTATGGTTGCTAAATCATGTGAAAACCAGCAAGTTAAAGTATGTAAAGTGTTCGTGTACATGCACAAGAGTGTGTAGATTCCATGCTAGGTGTGTTTTGTTTCATGTACGTAGGATAATCATGCTAAGTGCTTTCATATTTTAGTCAAAATGCAAAGTAGAATTTCATGAGTAGGAATGATTAGAGAACATGTGTTAGGACTTTATCTTGATAAGGAAATCTGAAAGCATGCATCATGTGTTTACTTATAGAATTATCATGGTTGGTTATTCATTTCAAACGTTAAGCATGATACATGTTGAGTTTTTGCAATTGTGTGTGTAAAGCCTACTATGACATGTACGTGTATGGTATGAGTCGTGTTACTTGCTGAGTCTTTAGACTCACTACTTGCTTCGGCGTACAGGTGTAGTTGGTGACGTGGCACCGTTGGAGGAGACGGTGGAGACGGACTCCGAGCGGGGAGATTAGAGCGTTGCTGAAATTCTTGTGACATTTTGAGATTCTCATAGTATGTAATTGCAACTTTGTACTATCATTATTATGGAAAGGGATTGTATAAGTGTGGACATTGTGTATCAAATTTTCAGCAATTTAAATCATGTGAACTTTTAAGTTCTTAAATGTTATTGAAATTTCATGTATGCTAAATGTGGATGATGAATGAATGAAAACAGTAGTTCTTTTACTTCCGCTACTCTGTTCTATATTCACGTGTATCTCAGTTGAATGTATCGTTGGGTAAATGTCCCACTGTGATGACGCTCGCTATACAGACGTGGGTTGGTATAACCGTACCGGTATAATGAGGGCCGTCACAATTTCACTGCTTAATGGCAATGAGTAATGACTCCACAGAGGTAAACTCTTCCTTTGAAGATTATACTGTTGATGAATGGGAAGAAGCTTACACTGTTCTGTTTGAAAAATTCTATGAATTCAAGTCTGCAAATAAAGCATTGAGAAAGAAAATCAATTCATTTGTTCATAGCACACCCAATGATGAACATATTGCAGTCCTAAGAAAAGAAATTCAAATGATGAAAATTGATAAGGAAACTCATTATGAAGAAATGGATTGCATAAAAGTTAAATTGCAAGAGAGTGAAAAAGAAAACCAAAGCCTAATTATTTATCTTGAAACTCTTCAAAATGAACATCATGAGATTAAGAAAAAATTGGAACAAGCTGAAAAAGATCTAAAAGGAAAATCTGAAGATCTTACAAGATTTGTAAAAGGAAAACAAAATCTTGATGCTATCTTAGGATCAAATACCTTTGTTGCAAAGCATGGGATTGGATTTCAACCTGTAAAATAAAAGGAAATTGGTGAAACCTTGATAACGTCTTTTGTTGATTCAAGTCCAAGCACAAGTAAACTGGCTTCTCCCCAGAAAAAGAAAACTCAAGTCAATGGTAAGCAACAACAACCCAAACAAATGACCTCAGTTGTGCAAACAAACAAGAAGTCTGTCGACAGACCCAAAGAGCCTTGTCGACAGATCTGGAAGTATGTTGCCAAAAGACAGCCATGTAAGCAACTAAAGGGAAAACTGCCCATGCATGTTCTACAGAATTGTAAAACAACTGTCTTGAGAAAATCTCCCTCATGCAATGTGTGTAAGAAGTTTGGCCATGATGAAAAACATTGCTGGAATAATCCAAATAAACTAAAATTCAAACAAGTTTGGATTCCAAAGCATTTACTTTTTGGCATGAATGAAAAATTGGGGCCCAAAGTAATTTGGGTACCAAAACCTCTTGTCTGATCCATCTATGCAGGAATGCCTAGCCGCCCAAAATCAAAACAAATGGTACTTGGATAGTGGTTGCTCGAGGCACATGACGGGCGACAAAGAAAAATTCTGTTTGCTGGTGGAAAAGGACGGAGGACTAGTTGTCTTTGGAGGTAACAATAAGGGCCAAATCATTGGCACTGGTAAGGTAGGTAAGTATGCCTATAACTCAATAGACAACGTGTTATTAGTTGATGGTCTAAATCACAATTTACTTAGCATAAGCCAATTGTGTGATAAAGGCCATAAAGTTATCTTTGAAACTAATGCATGTCAAATTGTTGATAAAGAAACATGAAGCCTTAAGTTTTCTGGAAAGAGAGTGAACAACATTTATGTAGTTGATTTAGATGAACCAGAAAACAAAAATTTGTGTCTTGTTGTAAATAAACAGGATGAGTTGACTTTGTGGCATCGTAGGCTTGGCCATGCGAGCTACAATGTATTGCACAAGATCATGAAGCTGAAGTTCGTAAGTGGACTTCCTGACATTTCTTTTAATAAAAATGAAAGTTTTTGTGATGCATGTGCATAGGGAAAACAAACTCGGAAGTCTTTCAAATCAAAAGCACCGGTAATCACTTCCAAACCTTATGAACTTTTACACATGGACTTGTTTGGACCTACTAAAACTCTAAGTCTCAATGGCAAACAGTATGGTTTTGTCATTGTAGATGATTTCTCTATGTTCACTTGGGTCAAATTTCTGGCTCACAAAAATGAAGCACTAAAAATCTTTGAAGAATTCTTTAATAAGATTGAGCATGGGAATGTCAATAAAATATGCTCAATCCGCACTGATCATGGGGGAGAGTTTGATAACAACTCGTTTTTTGATTTTTGCAGGCACCAAGGGATAGACCACATGTTCTCCTGTCCAAGGACTCCGGAACAAAATGGAGTAGTGGAGAGAAAGAATAGAACATTAGTGAAAATGGCTCGCACTCTTTTGGTCGAAAGCCAACATGCAAGGACCTTTTGGGCAGAAGCAGTGAACATGTCATGTTACATTCTCAATAGAGCCATGGTAAGACCTGTGATGAGGAAAACTCCCTATGAACTATTAAAAGGTAAGAAACCCAGTATTGGGTATTTCAGGGTCTTTGGCTCCAAAGTGCTTATTCATAACAATGATAAAGTGGATTTAGATAAATTTGAAGCCAAAAGTGATCCAAGTATATTTCTGGGATACTCGCAACACTCTAGAGCATATAGAGTGTTTAATAACAAAAATCGAACTGTGGAAGAAACTCCACATGTTGTCTTTGACGAGTTTCATGCAAAGACTAACAATTCAGATTTTTACAGCATTGAAGATGGAGATAATGGGATAATTCTCGAAGAACAACAACAAGCAAAGGCAAAAAGGGATTCTCAAGCAACACCAAAAACTAAAAGTGGATATTCTCGCAGGTACAATGATGATGATGATTGTGTAATTTTCCACAAACAAGATGATGCATCTAAAGAAGATCCACAAGAGGAAGAGCCTCAAGATGAAACTCCTCAAGATCACCCTCCTCCAGAACATGTTACACAAGATCAACTTCCTCAAGTGCAAGATCAGTTGGGTCCTTCAACAATCACAAATGTGAGGTATTCCAAAGATCACCCACTTGATAATGTGATAGGAAATGTAAATCATAAAGTTCATACTAGGTCTCAGGTTAGACAAATAGTTGAACAAGATCATTTAGCTTTTGTCTCTCAAGTGGAACCTAAAAATGTTGAAGAGGCCTTAAAAGAAAATTCATGGATTGATGCTATGCATGAGGAACTTGGTCAGTTTCAAAGAAATAATGTATGGAGTTTAGTTCCTAGAAACCCTCAAATTTCTGTCATTGGGACAAGATGGGTGTTTAGGAATAAACTAAATGAAGAGGGTAAAGTGGTGAGAAACAAAGCTAGACTGGTAGCAAAATGATATAGTTAAGAATTTGACATAGATTTTGAAGAATCCTTTACACCTGTAGCTAGACTTGAATCAATTAGGATTTTGTTAGCATATGCATGCTCAAATAAGTTCAAACTTTTTCAAATAGATGCTAAAACTACTTTCTTGAATGGCTACATCAAAGAGGAAGTCTATGTTTCTCAACCACCTGGTTTTGAAGATAATGAAATGCCTAACCATGTTTATAAGTTGCACAAAGCTCTTTACGGTTTGAAGGAGGCACCTGGACCTTGGTACGACAGGTTAAGCAATTTTTGGTGAGTAAAAACTACTCAAGAGGTAAAGTGGACAAAACACTTTTTACTAAGAAAGTTTGCAATCATATAATTGTTGTTCAAGTTTATGTGGACGACATCATATTTGGTTCCACTAACCCATCACTGTGTGAAGAGTTTTCTAAACACATGCACAGTGAATTTGAGATGAGTCTAATGGGGGAGCTTCAATTCTTTCTTGGTTTGCAGGTAAAGCAACATGAAGATGGTTTCTTCATTAATCAAGAAAAATATGTTATGGAGCTTCTCAAAAAAATTTCATTTTGGACTCGTTATTGTCTTAACGGGTTTGAACGACGAGGACCATCACCCTGAAAAACTCTCAATGCATTTTTCCTTGCATTATACAACAGATGTCTAAAATTTGATCGGGCGGTGGTTGTCCATACTGATCGAGACCGCACCTTGTCTGAAGGACGCATGAATCGATGATTGCTCTATATCGATAAGAGTTAGTTTACTGAATGTAGGAGTAAGAAAATAAATAGATTATAATAGGAAATTACATATCATGAACATCTGATTTAACAACTCCTGGATGTCCATTGGGAAATAGTTGAATCTATGAATAGGCCCAAGAAAGTGTGCCTAAATTGATCTTGTGATGAATTGAGATGCTTGGGCGAGCTCTATTTTATCCCTCTAATTATGTAACTTGTTACAATGAATTTATGAACTAAATACCTATCCTTAATATAAGATACATATAAATTTATTACGTACCCATTTATCCACACCTTCCGCAGAGTGCCATCATAAAAATTGCCTCCCCCCTCCTGCAGACTGACAGCATCCTCTGCCTTTGGCACCGTAGATGCACCTGCCAAAAAAACTAGAGGTGAGGAAGGACTCGATCTTGTACAAACATTTGACAGATAGAAGCAATGTACAAGAAGATAAAATGTTAAAAAATATAAATAACGACTATAAAATACTTACAAATTCAATGGGCTTTACCTGCTACCCTAGGAGTAGGAGGAACAAATGGAACCGAGCTTGTAAGAATTTTAATGGCATAAATAATACAAGTGAATCAATACACAAAGAAACTATAACTTTAAATATACATACCTATCACAGGGGTAGGAAATGTATGAGGCGTGCGAGGAATAAATCCTATTAGAATGAGAAAGAAATAACAAAATATATTAGCAATATACAATTACTTACAACTTCAAAACAAGACTTACTTGCTACCAGAGGAGGAGGCACAAAAGGACCAGAAGTTGTAACAATTTAAATGGCATAAATAATATGTATAAATAATGCACAAGGAAAAATTGTAGAATATAAAATGTTAAAGAATATAAATAATGACTATGCAAATACTTGCAAATTCAAATATACAAACTTGCTAGCATAGGAGGAGGAGACGTAAACAGACCTGAGTCTGTAAGAAATTTAATGACATAAATAATACAGGTGAATCAATGCACAAAGAAACTACAACTTTAAATATACATACATGCTACCACAGGAGGAGGCACAGAAGGACAAGAAACTGTAACAATTTAAATGGCATAATAACATGTTTAAATAATGCACAAAGAAAAATACAACTTTAAATATATATACCTGAGGCCGCAGAGGACCCACTACTCAGCCTCCTCCCAGAATTGGAGCTCGATCGTGCTCCACGCACCATATCATCATAGGGAACATCAAAATTCATGTTCATTAGTCAATTGCTTATATTGAAAGTGGGCAACTTTAAATACACTGAACATATGTGAAAAAATTCTACCCATTTTTAAATTCCTCCTTAGATGATGACGATATATCTAATTCAGTCCCATCTTCTTCATCATCATCTTCACATTCATCACCGGTATGTTCCTCCTCATCATCAGAATCATCACCAGACACCTGACCTACATCAATATATGTTCGCCTTCCACTACTCTCTTTTATCTCATGTGGATCGACTTCTTCGACCTCATTTCCTTTAGACAAGTAAATTCGCTCTTCAGATTCGTCTACTCCAGTATGTCCTGTCAACTCTACATCATTAACCAAGTCTGCATGAAAGAATTCGGAGTTGACCTCGTCAGGTGTCTGATCAGTCATGTCCAATTCATAATAAGAGAATACTCTTGACCTAACTTTGCAAACTGCCCCACCAATTATTTCGTTCTTTGTTCGTAGATGATGGATAGCTTGTATAGTACACTTGTTGGGCTTGTGTGGCTAAAATGAGCGGCTCATAAGTATTTAATTTCAACTTATGTTTAAGCTCGACAATCCCATGCGTTGTGCCATTTTGAATGAAATTCGGATCAAACCAATGACACTTGAGCAAGAATATAAGTTTATTAATAATGCAATCTATGTTATGAAGATCTATCTTAAACATGAGGTAATCAATGTTTAAGTGATTGACAATCCATGTTATGACAATCGATGTTTAAACATGAAGTAATCAATGTCTAACATGTCGTAATCGATGTGTAGACAGTTGATGTTTAAACATGAAGTAATCGATGTTTGATTGACTATCAAAGAGTTGAATATCATATATATAACATGAATATATGAAGCTCAGCACTTTGACTGACAAGGTGTAAAAGTGAACATCCGAAGTCACAGTGACAAAATGGTCTTCATCAGTCAAAGTGACTTTGTCATATCCGAAGCTTAGCTTCGTATATGATGAAGTTCCACTTCGTCATATCCTAAGTCCAGCTTCGTATATGACAAAGTTACACTTTGTCTAACTAAGAGCAATTGAGTACATCTGAAGTCAGTGTTGAATTTAGTCTTAATCAGTGGAAGTGACTTCATCATATCTGAAGCTTAGCTTCATATATGACGAAGTTCCACTTTGTCATATCCGAAGTCTAGCCTCATATATGACGAAGTTACACGTCATCTGATAAAGAACAAATGAGTACATCCGAAGTCACTGTGACAAATGTCTTGATCAGTCGAAGTGACTTCGTCATATCTGAAGCTTAGCCTCGTATATGACGAAGTTCCACTTTGTCATATCTGAAGTCGAACTTCATATATGACGAATTTTTGCTTCGACTGACAAAGAACAAAATAGAACATCCGAAGTTACAATGTTAAATATATCATGATCAGTCAAAGTGACTTCGTCATATCCGAAGCTTAGCTTCATATATGATGAAGTTCCACTTCGTCATATTCAAAGTCTAACTTCTCCTACATATGTACAATATGACATAATTAGATTGTGTACAATATATCATCATTAAAACACACAACTCAACATAGACGCAACATAAATTTTCAACAAATAGTACAAACACATAGTAAATGACCACCTAACTGCAATCAAACATTCTTAGATTGTCCAAAATTGGACAATTCAAGGCTTTGAGTTAGATATACACTTTCTCATCATTAAAAATGAGAACATGCATGTCAATCCCAAAGTCTTGAATGGGAAGGTTCATTGACATGGGCTTAACACGCTCTCGTGAGGTGTGTGTAGTGTTAAATTGCTATGCATGCATGGATCAAATTTAAATGCCTCATAAATATGAAAGGAAAATGAAAACAAAGTCTTACATGTGAACAAGTGCAATACTAAACCAAATACACACATACATGTAAATGAATTACATTAAAATAAGATGTGCAATGCATAAGTTATTCAAATATTAGAAAAGAATTCAAGTGACCACATTGAATAAAATTGCTTTTGTTGTGTCGTTTCTGGTGGCCTTTTGTAAGATTAAAACAAACTTGCATAACATGATAATATAGACTTCAAAAATTCATAACTAATTTTACAAACTGCCTTAAAGAGTGGACACCATGTTAGGCTCGTGGGTTCGAGTCTCCTCACCCATTATACGGCACAACTATAGGGCGAGGCCTGATGGGAGCCCACTCTGACCCCTACGAGTTATTGGGCTGAACAATTGGACTTTTAATGGGACAACAAGACTTTCTCCTTTATAGCTACTACTATCATTCTCACAATCTTTATTCCATGGGTTATGTAGTAAAGCACTAACTATATACATATCTCTTAATTAGTATATCACTTATTAATGATAGAAAATATTATATGACCATGTAATATGTAGATTTTTTTATTTTTTATTTTGAATGAAGGGGCACAAGGAAGACAAACTAGCTAAGTGCACTATCTCCCAGTAGGAGATAATGTTCTCACTCCCCTGGATGTTTCCTGCACCCTAAAATTTTCAATCAACCATATACATGATAACTACGGGGCATACCCTGAAGACATACATATTAGACTAGCCTAATAGAAGGAGGGCCAGTTTTATCAAACAAAACCGGTCCTTTACAAACAGATGGAAGAGATGAACAACTATGTAAAATTGAACTGCCACCTCTGTCACAAGCATATGAAGCAAGGGCGTCCGCCACCCTGTTGGTCTCCCTGTAGGCATGAACAAGCTTAATGGTTGTCCTACTTAAAAAGGACCTTGCAATTCTCCACCACCAAGTACACTTCCATGATGGGCACATGTTGGAGTTCAAAGAATGCACCAACGCAAGAGAATCAGAGTGGAGAATAGAGATAGGAAGACCATGATAGTCAGCCAACCTTAAACCATCACAAAGGGCACGAATCTCAGCTAGCATACTGTTGCCTCGTCCATAGTAGAAAGCGAAGCCGAGATGAATATCACCATTTGAATCCTGAATACAACCTCCACCGCCACAAGGGCCGAGGTTGCCTTTACAGGCACCATCCATGTTGAGACTGAAACCATATTGGGGAGGATTCCACCTAACAAGCTTAGGTACTTTCAGTTTGATTATAGGTTTAAAACCAAAGTGCTAGAGAATAATGAGTTGATTCGGGGTGCTTTCCTTCTTAAAGATTATCCCTTGGACTGCCACGTTGGTGGCATATTTGATGTCAGAAATAATACTCTTCAATGGTTTGCTCCTAGAATCATAGCTCTTTGCACATTTGAATTTACATATTTCCCACAACAGTAAAAGGACAACATAAATGCCAATAATACCAGAGGCGGATTGGCAGTTGGACATAGAGATAATATTCCATAAGGTAGTAGTGATATGGGAACCCATAACCTTATCATGTATAAGAGGACTCGCCCAGTGCCACAGCAAAGTCGCCAGCTCCCCTTTAAGGAAAAGGTGATCAGGGTCTTCAATGGATGGATTTTGCAATAGGAGCATAAGGAGGCTAATTGTATGCCACAATCAGAAATGCGATCGTCAGTGCGAACCACACGACTAAAAATCTGCCAACCAAAAATAGACACCATGGGATTGAAAGCATGGTGCCAAATTCTAAGCAGGACAGGGCGATGAACACCCTTCGGCCTAATAGCCTGGAAGGCGGAGCTAGTAGAGAAGATGCCATTAGCGTTTGCCATCCAAACACACCTATCTGGGGTAGTAGAAAGGATAACATTCTCCATCACAAGGCGAATAGTATCATAACTCCTAAGAGGATGATCATCTTGGTCAGCCACATCTTTGACAGAAGAAAAGGGTTGTTGAGAAAGAGTTGGAAGAGAGGAGATGAGCGGAGCACTGCCAGCCCACTTGTGTCTCAGAATATGAATATCTTTTCCATCCCCGAGGACCCATCTACTGTTCTGCAAGATAAGAGTTTTGGCCGCATTAAAAACTTCTTTAGAGATACCAGTGGGAAATACCTTTGTAATATGTAGATTTCTTATAAACTACAACTTACCTAAATATTGTTGCAATTGAAATAATTATATATTTTACTTGTAACTTTAAATTTATAAATTTGTACTAGCTATCTAAATATGGTTTAGTAGATCATATGACCATGTAAAATTTGTATCTATGATCAATTTCATGTCTAAAGATATGAAGTTTCACATCATTCCTCACATCTTTGACAAAACTAAGACATCAAAGACAACGATTTTCAAAAGAAACATCTAATTCTTATCTATTGACAATCTGATAGTGCTATGTCCCTACAAAACAATTAGAGATAAAAAAAAAATCATAACCTAAATGAGGCACACACATAATAAATATGATAAATATTTGATAAAGACAAGATAAACTAAATATTTAATATCCTTATGATTCCATCAGTCTTTTCTTCATATATGTAGCAAATAGGTTAACGATGCTTAAAGAGAAAACCATTGCAAAATGGAGAGTGAATATTTCATTCTAGACTGATGCCTAAGGCCCCCCCTCCCACCCCCACATTCCTCCCCCACCCACCTCCCGCCCCACCCCACCCTCACCCATTGCCGCCCCCTCCCCCCCACTACTCTGACTGCCTAACCCCCCCTCCTATAATAGCCTCCCCCCATCGATATCACGCGCGAGAGAGATAGAGAGATAGAGGTAGAGATATATAGATAGATAGGGAGAGAGCTTACCGTTGAAGGCACTGGCGATAGGCACGATGGCAGCGACAGTGGCTCCCATGGGTGCGATGACGGTGGCTGACACGAGCGTGACTCTAACGGTGAACAGGGGCGCAACGGCGGCAGGGGCTCCCACAGGTGCGATGGCGGCCATAATAGTCGGTTTGGCGAGAGAGTAAGAGAGAGAGAAGAGAAGAACCAGAGAGGGAGAGAGAGAGAAGAGAAGAAGAATAGCGGGGGGAGGGGGAAGTGTAGAAATAGCAACCGAATAATTTGGTCACTATTCAGTCTTAAAGACCACAAACATTTGCAACCGAACTATGATCGGTCACAATTTGGTCTCCAATCTGTGACCGAAAAGTTTCGGTCACAAACTCCCTAAGCCAATGGTGCCAAACAGAATAAGTTAGCGTCTGCCTAAAATCGGTCACTATTCGGTATCAAATCTAAGACCGAATAGTGACTGATGAATGTTCGGCTGCAAAGTTTTAGGCCCAACGGCACTGAAGAAAAGAAGTTAGCAACTGATTATAATCAGCCACTATTCAGTCTCTAATCTGAGACAGAATTGTGACTGAAAAAATTCAGTCGCTATATGAAAAATATTTGGCATATTAAGGTCTTAAAATTTACGACCGAATATTTTCGATCACTATTCAGTTTTAGATTTCAGACCGAATAGTGACCGAAGACATTTCACTCACTAAATGCAAATATTAGTGACTGAATAATTTCAGTCACTATTCGGTCTCACATCTCAGAACGAATAGTGACCGAAGTATTCGGTCTCAAATGCGGTCTCTAATTCCACTTTTTCTTGTAGTGGTCTCTACATCAATTGCTCTGGTTCTTCTACAGTAGATCTAAGCGATCAATTCCACAGTCTGAGAAAATAGTTTTGACTAGATCATCCTGGTCTTCAGATAGCTTCGTCTGGATGCACTAAAAGAAACGCCTTCAGCTCCAAGATGAACTCCTTGCTCAAGATGATCAAATCATTCTTCAACAATTTTCCGCTCTTCTCACTTTTACTCTATTCTTCATGCTTGGCTTTCATCAATATGGTTCTTGCAATCATTAGATAGTTCTTAAGATGAGATGCAAGGAGTATTTATAGCTCTTTCAAACCTTCCTCATACTTGTGAATAAGTGAGCGCGAAAACCTAGGGCATTTCACACATCTGAAGTTGCCCAGTGTCTTTCTCTTGCACATATAAAAATTATTCAAGATTAATAAGGAATTTATGAGAAAATGTTATGATGTCATGTTATCTTGATCAATCGATGCATAAGGCAACCAATTGATTGCTAAACAAAGCATTCAATCGATTAGGGAACAGAACAAAGCAATAAATGTAGAACTTAAACTAACCTAGGTCGACATACCATCTTCATGGGTCGACACACCAGATTATCTGGCAAAAAATACCTTACTGGAAGCACAACTTGTGTCGACACCTTGATGGATCATGTGTCAACACACCAGACGAACTGTTCAACATAAGCTTACTGGAGGTTGTCTTGTGTCAACACCCTGATGAGAGTACATCGACCTCAATAATTGATTTTTCAACTTACTAGAACAGGTTCCCATGTCGACACCTTGAGGTACATGTGTCGACACACTAAGCAGTAAATCAAGAGCTGTGATCCATTCATGCAATTGTCATCATGTCAAGTCAATACAAGGTTTTAAACATGATTTAAGGGATGGGGTTAACATCAATTTAATAGATAGTCATCATCAATATAAGAAGTTGTTTGAGGTGCTTAAACCTCAACTCACAACATCCGGCCTTATGCAGAAGATGGAGATACCGGTGTGGAAGTGGGAAGCGATAACCATGGATTTTGTAACGGGTTTGCCCAAATCATTTAGAGGCAATGGCTTGATATGGGTGATCTTGGACCGATTCTCTAAGACTTCTCACTTCTTTCCTATGAGGAATAAGTAGTCTGTGGAGAGCTTGGTGAGGCTATATGTGGACAGCATTGTAGGATTGCATGGTGTGCCGAAGTCCATCATCTCAGATAGAGACCCGCAGTTTTCGCCAAGGCTGTGGCAGGGTCTCCAAGAGGCATTAGATTCTCAGTTGAAGCTCAATTCAGCTTTTCATTCTCAGATAGATGGTCAATCCGAGAGGACGATCCAGACGCTTGAGGACATGTTGAGATCATGCGTGCTTGACTGGAGGGGCGACTGGGAATGTTATCTACCTCTTGTGGAGTTTGATTATAACAATAGCTTTCAGGCTAGCATAGGCATGAATTCATTCGAGGCATTGTACGGTCGACCTTGTAGGTCACCCTTGTGTTGGGAGGAGGCTGGAGATAGGCAGTTAGTAGGGCCTGAGTTGGTTCAGGAAAGATCAGACAAGATCTAGCTCATCAAGCAAAGATTGATTATAGCGCAGGATAGGCAGAAGAGCTACGCTGACAACAAAAAGAGGGATTTATAGTTCAAAGTTGGCGAGCATGTGTTCCACAAGGTGTCACCAACCCGAGGGGTTGTCAGGTTTGGCAGGCAGCTTCTCTCTCATATCATCTTTAGGACAAGCAGTGCTTGCACGACTTATGGAGATCAAATGAAGCTAGATTTCCTCAAGGCATCTTCATTAAAATTGTCTGTCACAGAGATCTCTACAACCACAAAGTTGAATCATGTTGATTAGTAGTTTGTGCCTAAAGTTACAACAGATTATTCTTCACCTTATCTCTCATATCATGATTTGCACATCTGGGATTTTTGTGCTTTCCACAGCCCAAACGAGGGCATATCTCCTTGAGGCTTTTTCATGAAAGTTGTTCCTTATGGCCTCCTCTACGAGATCCAACTTGAATCACATCAAACAGGGCAATATTGATTTATTTTTTACTTCTACTTTCTTTTCTGCATTTTGTACATACATGCATACTAGTTAGGGTTCCTCCCTCTTCTCTATTTGCATCTAATAAATGTATGTCTTTCCATCAAAAATTGTGAACTGCATCTGAGTATTCTATATCTTCAAAACAATGCTCAAAAAGAAAATTGAAGCATCCAAATAAATCAAGGCTTCTTTTTTACCGGTGTTTCTCTTCAGCCACTTCCATATACTTTCTTAAAAAACCACCTGAAATTATAGAAATCAGAGATAAGAGTGATGCTAAGAAAATTATATTTTTGAAGAGCTACTTTGTTTAAAATTAAGCTGATAAGATTAATTCTCTCTTTAACATTACTTAAATAGCAAATTTATTATATTTAAACCACTAAGAAAAATAGCAAGGTCAAAGCAAATTTTCTATTCATGAATACTTGTGATGGATTCCAAAAGCTTCTATAATAAAAACATGTACTTAAGATCAATGTTCTCCATACCTCTCAGCTATTTCTCATAACATTCTTCATGGGTGTCGACATGCTATAGTCCATATGTCAATAGATACTAGCTCTTTTGTCATCCAATTCTATCTTCCAGTTCTTTCTTCTGAGCCAATTTGGCTCATCCACTCCCTCCAACCAGTTTACTCATGTCATTTGTCTTTCTATTTGATGACACTAGGGTTTTTCCCAATGTCATCTCTTCCTATTCCTAGTGAAACCCTTTATCTTCCAAGCACCAGGAGCTAATTTCATCCAAGTTTCCATGGCTCAAGAGTCGAAGAGTCAAGAGCTGCAACTCTTCATCTTCCTCTACTATTTTTCTCTCCATCTACACCCAAAGATTCACGGGAGCCCCTTCTCCAACGCGCCTCTCTTCCTTGGCTCATGAAGGGTTCCTCTTCCCAATCTAGAACTTCATCTCCTTGCCTTCCTTCTATAAGCATCATCCTATCTTCTCTCTTGCGGCGTAAGGATCTTGTGCATCTGCATCAAGGGTTGTCACCACTGCCATCCTACTCTTTCTCAGCTCGCAAAGGGTGTCGATATCTGTTAAGAGGTCAGAAAACTCAAGGGTGTTAAAAGGTCAACAATTTAGTAGATTCAAGGGTTCTGAAAGGTCACAGGTTCTGAGGTTTGGAATTATTTTAGAGATTTAAACTACTTCCTATCTACAATTTTAGTATTTTGGCAGTGCGAGTTGGTTTGGCAAAAGGGTTACAAGATCCTCTGCTAAAGCCAATGCTGCGGCAAAACAACCACGACTAGATGTCGATGAATTTTCTAAGCCTACTGTGCGCGAGCATCGCAAAAGGTTCATGGAAGATCTGATTACCGAGCTTCATGCTCCTGATTCTAGTGATATGCAATCTATCAATGACATCTTTAAAAAGATAATGCAACCTAGATGGGTTCAATTTGAATCCTTGGAACCCATGTTCCAGGGCATAACAGGGCTTTTCAATGCTCAAGGTTGGTGTCAAATGATGGAGACACAGAAATCTTATTGTCCTCAAGTAGGTCTTGAGTTCTTCAATAACTTGTCTATGTCTATAGACCAAGATTTGTACACTAGTGTTAGGGGCACCACTTTTCAAATAACACCAAGACTTCTAAGCACAACGTTACACATTCCAAAAACTGGATTGACAATAGCCATTGCATACATGAATCCAAAAGAAGCTTACACAACCATGATAGAACAACCTTATGATCCAACAAAAGCGTTTATGAAGCTAAATGTAAATAATTTCCCGCCATTGCAAAGGATGATGCACCACATGTTAACAACCATCATCTATCCAAAAGATGGCAGTAGAGATCAAGTCACTGAACTCCATAGGTTTTTGCTCTACTACATCTTTGATAGTGATTAAATCAATCTTCCAGAACTCATGTATGAATTGATTTTCTCATGCTATTTGAATTCCAAGAGGTCCATTCCCTATGCTTGTCAAGTCACAACAGTATTGCAATTTGTTAGGGTTTGACTGTCCTGAGCTAAGATCATTACATTGAAGGATAAGAACGCCTTTAACTTGACCACTGCCAATCGGATGGGATATAGAATGTTTAATGGTGTTGTGTCCAGAACTCTAAAACATCAAGACTTCATTCCTGATGAGCAACCTGAGCAAGACCAAGAAGATTAGATGGATTCCTCCCCTATCCATGTTGATGACAATATTCCAAAGCCACATATGGGGGTGGATACTCAGTGGCAGCAATTTCTCAGTGACAAATTCCAACAGTTGAATGCTTATATTGATGATCGATTTGACAAACTTTAGTAGTCCTATGACCATATTGATGGCAACATTGATTAGCTGCATAATGCAATGAAGACAAGGTTTGTAGAAATCAGAAATAGACAAGATCAAGTGCAATCAACATCTGTTGAACATGAACTATGACATGACGAGACTTCATGATGATTTCCAAGAAGTTCACAACTTCTTATATCCTATTCACAATACTACAGACAGTCTTTACCATTATGTTTATATGGGACAAGATTCCACTCGCACTCCTCCAATAGATGCTCAAACTCTAAGCAACCTACCCCTCCTTCTTCTAGTCCCCATTCTACTTGTAGCAACCCGAATTTTTGTAAAATCTTGATAAATAGAAAAGTTAATATCACATCTGCAAAACATCATTAGAATTAATCGAAACTATATATGTATGAACCAAATAATATGTTATAATGATGAATAAAGAAATCATAGTAAACTGTACATGTTAGACTTAATATAGCGGTAAGAGTCAAAAACTCGATAAAGTCGAAAATCTATTATCACATATACATAACCCCAAAGATCATCAAATCAAGTTTGATATTCAACCCATGAGAGTTTTTTGGATAAATTATGAGGATTAAATAGGCATAAAATATTAAAAATAGTATTTAATTCATGTAAAACAATTAATTAGTTAATTAGTGAGTTATTAAGCCGAATGAGGCCTTGAACTTGGGTTAAAACCCGAGGAAAACCCTAACCCATCATAGGAGGATGAATTTCTGATCAAAAACCCTAAAGCAATTCGGAGTTGGAGGCTTCAACGAAGGAAGGAAAGAAAAATATTCTGTTAAATACAACCCAATTCCTTCCCAAGGCCGACCTAGCTTGCTAATGAGGAGGCTTTAGATGTGGAAGAAGGCAGAAGGAAGGAAGAGGATGAGAGGATTGGGAGTTCTTCCTCATTCTTCCCCAAACTTCGTGCAAAGGAACCCTAGAAGACTAAAATGACCAAAGGTAGGCAATCTCTTGAGCTTAATCTAATTAAATGAACCCTTAGGTACTTCTTGATACTAGGAATCTCATGAACTTCTTTTCCCCAATTTTTATAATGTGGCTTACTCATATTTCATGTTACAAAGTTCATGTTCATGTTCTACCCGACCCATCATGCTCCCCTAAGATCTTTGTCCATGTTTTATCTCGTGATGTGCAACTCTTACTATAGATACTACTTGATGTCCTGAATCTATTGGTACATTTTCCCCCAATTTCTATTGAGCATCTTATGCAAATTTATAAATCCATGCTCACTGTGCCATAAATCATATTTTTCGTGAAAAACCCTAGTAGTATCATGTTCAAACCAAGATGAAATTCTCATTACCTTTTAAAGTTTGCACTTATCCAAGTCTACTTTTGTTTCTCCCAAGATTCATGATGTTTCATCATGTATATGTTGAGAATTTCATAGTTTATGTTCACTGTGTCATGTTTTCTTGAAGGGCAACTTGAATCCCAATGTTTATGTTTTCTTTTTTGGGTTCAAACTAAGACCTTATAATGATACGTCGTGATTAGGGTCCTTATTGCGACATATCATACCGTCACATTATTAACACGATGGGATGATACGATGCAATCATGTTGCTGTCACGACATAGCTAACCGATGCATTCTTAACGCAACGGGTCGGTATGATGCATTCATCACCTATCTGTCAGAAACCCTGTCATGTTCCTTGATACCCTCTATTGCGTTCTCTGCATACCATATCACCTTATGACTAAGGGTATGTCGCCTTCTTAGGGTTTCGTCATAAAAAATGTGCTTTTAGAAGTACGTGTCATGAACAGTAATATAAAGATGTTACTTTCTGTTTACAACTACTAATGATTAGTAATTAAGTGGTAAATAGGCTTGATCATGTTAAACGTTTCTTTTTAATGTTAACCTTCTCACTCTTAAACTCATTTTCTTGCATTGTAGTTTTGCACCGTCTTTTGTAGACAGTCGCCTTGTGTGACGTATTCTCACTGTGTTGAGTTAGGAACACCCCTCTGTGATTGATAGACTCTCCACTGGGTATTCCTCTTGATAGACTAGTTCTTTATGTGAGACCTTTGTAAGTTTTTATTGGCATTGGATTCCCACATGCTCGCCGAGCTGGTTGTACCGTAAAAACACATGATACCTCTCTGATCATGCCCGAGTACTATACGACATGTATCAATTAGTTGTGCACCAATTGTTCTTGCCAATCTCATTTCATCTCGACCCTGTTGTTTCTCGTGGTTTGATAAACCAGAACTCGGATTGGTTCTTGGATTAGAAGTTCTCATCTCGTTCTCTTGCTGAAATATCATCTTAATGTATAACCTTCTTGTGGCCACAAAGTAATTGTCTAGACAAAAAAATTCGTGTGGATCTTCGGATCTGTTGGACTAACAATGCTAGGCATTAATATGGCCTTGGTTGAGTCCTGGAGGAGCACCTGAATATCCTGTACCTGAAGGGTTGTTGACTATGGTGTTGGCATTGCACCACCATCGTGCTTGTGACATCGTGATTGTGATGTGGACAAATCGTGTACTCATTATTTGTGACATGATATCACTTACTATTTGTACTAGACTTATGTTTATCCTATCTTGTTACTTGTCAAGTTTCTCTTTCTACTCGTTATTGTTATTTGAAATCTTGATTAACAAGCTCGTGCATTTAGATATCCCGCTTGCCTTAAAGTTTTAAATAATGTAAGCATATTTGACATACTTGACTCAAAAGATTTAAGACCTACTAAGCATTCATTCACACAGTTGCTTTATCCATTTTTAGGTGATGAAGAGTATGATGATGTAACATCACGACCGTTCAGATTGTGGTTTATTGGGTTTGATGGCCAATGTGTGGCCTATTGGTAGTGTTTGTGTGGTTGTAGCAGGTTGTGTGGGGTTGAGGGTTGGAAATCCCAGCCCAATACACCTCTGGTTCTCTTTGTGAGAACGTGACCAACACAGGTGTTGCATTTTTTAGAGAACACGACCACCAGCTACGTCATGTTTTTGTCGCCACTTTCCATGGGCACTGCTCCATGCATGCCGCGTGGCGCATATAGGGACATCGTGGTTTAATTGCGACGATGGGGTACGTTGTGATTTAAACATGACGGCCCGATACATCACGATTTAGCCTATTCTATCTTTTGGCCGAACCTAGGCCAAACAGTACAAGATACATTGCTCGGCTATGAGAGAAGTTGTCGCAGGGGGATTTTGGGCAATTTGGAGTTTGTGGCACGTGGTTTGGCGCATTTCCATTGCGAGCAGGCTGTTCGGAGCGTGGGAAATGCTAGGGTAGTGTGGTTCTTCACGTTCTTCATGTTGGTAGGAGAATTCTTTTTGTTTTTGGCTTGTGTGGATCGAGTTTGATGTATTTGATGCATGGAATTAGGTATACTCAGTAGCAAGCATTTTTTAGGTAATGGTGTAAATGCATATATCTAGGTTTTATCACTGTACACAGGTTGTTTGTGGGTTTTCCGGATTGGATGGTTAGGTTGGGAGACTATGGCTGAAAAGGCGACAAACCTAGTGGTCGCATTTTGAATGCGACAATATGAACCGTCGCGATTCAGCTTCTGAAGGCGATGGTCTGCCCCATTGTGATTTGGCTTTTAAATAGCGGCATCTGTGTACGTCGCAGTTTAAAAGTACCCACCTGACCCTTTCTTGGCTTCAGTGGGCAATTGGTTGTTTCGTGCTATGCGACTATGCAGCTGTTCTATTATATATTTTAAATATGTAAGTTGTGCATTGGCACGTGTCGAGTTTAAAGGTTATCATGGTTGCATGGTTTGGGCATACGTGATGAGTTGGGTAGTACGACACTCTCCATGATTACCTCTCGAGTCTTGTACCCTAGGTTCAGTGTGAACTAGACACATAGGTGCTCGGGGTTCGTTCCGGTACTGTGTGTACCAACGAGGTCTGTGTCATCATCCTAGACTCCCTCACTCGTGTGTCGAGTTGTACGTATGGCTGAGGGAAAGACGACAGTGGGACAACAACTTGTGAGAGTTGTGTTTGGTCACTCGTAGCGTGCTCATGGTTGGGGGTACGAACATTAGTAGACGTATTGGGCCCCAGCTAGTTCTGTTTCCTAGTGCCTTGCTTTAGGGAGCTCGGGCCAGAGTCCCTGAAGTTGCTAGGCATAGGCCTACAGGTGTAGTGTTGGTTGGTCACCACAGTTTGTTGGTACTATTAAGGTGGAGTAGCAGCTAGACCTTATGTCCATGGTTGCGAGGCTGAGAGATAGCCCCGTGTGATTTGTTTGGGTCAGTTGTCCGTGTCACGAACCAGTTCTCGTGGTCCGAGTATGGCCTTGCCCTTCTATAGTTCGTACGCTTGAGCGAGGTTTGCCATTTATTTATTGATGGTTGAGCCATGTTTATAGTTTATAGTTGTTTATTTATTTACAGTTTTAGTATCATGTCTAGGTAGCTCTATAAATTGTTGTGTAGTTCTTTACTACAGCTTCTCGTGTATTTAGTGTTGTTTCAGCTTTTGAGAGAGTTTCCCTACTGAGCCAGTGACTTGTGAGGCTCACCTCTATTCCTTTCAAGTGAAGGAGAGCAGGAGGGTTCTTACAGTATCCCGAATAATTCATTAATATGAAAATATAGATAAATTGAAATTTTATCAATTAATAAGTTCAAAACTAGTTAAAAGGGCACGCATCACTATTGCATGCGTATAAATCTATATAAAAATTTCATAAAATATTAGTTATACTTTAAACGATATTCTCTAATGACCCATTAAGGAAGTTGGGCATAGAAAAAATCATTTGGACCAAGTTTTAGAATTTAAATGACTTATTATGGTAATTAAGGAATAAGTCGAGAAGCCTATTATTTTATGAACAAGTGAATAATATTAAATAAATATATGGGTAGACTCCAACGATACGTATTGGTAGTCCATCATAAGAATTGGGACCAATAGACCTCTCATAGCCCATGAATAAATTCAAGTAAGAAATGTAATAAAAATCTGTAACTCTACTATTCCCTAATTAAAAAGGGAAATCTCATAAGATAAATTCCAATAAATAATGGGCTTTGTTAAATGGACCATATAAAATTTATTGGGCCAAAATAAGGATTTTTAAAAAAAGAATAATAGGAAAATACCCTAAATTCGAAACTTAATATTTCCTAAATAGAAAAGGGGTATTAAAGTATTAAAATAAGTAGTTTGTGTTGGAATTGGATTCCTAAACTTACCCTAATGGCTTGGCCACGAATTTAACTCCCATCCTAACCCAATTAGGAGTTGGCAAGCTTAGTAGGAGGAGAGAAAATAAGAAACCTCATAATTAAAGGGGAATTAGAGTTAAACTAGGAAAGGGAAAACAAAGAAGCATAAATACTCCGTAAATCCTCTATGGCTGGCCCTAGCACGTTGCTGAGGCTTGCTGGACGTGGAGAGGAGGCCAGGGAGGAGGAGAATTCATAGGGAGAAGGCTTCATCAAGCTTTATCCCGAGTTCTTCAAGTTCTAGCCCTAGAAGAGGAAATTGAGTCAAAGGTAGATATTCTCACAAGCAAAACTAAATTAAATTCGTCTGTAGCTTATTCCATGCATCAGGAACAAAACCCCTTTCGTTTCATAATTTTTCATTCACCCAATCTTTTGTTCTTGATTTTTGAAGTTCTGCACTCATCATGACCCCGAACCCTCTTCATGTATACTCGATCCCATGCTCTCAAATTTTAACTGGAGATACTTGTGATAGTTAGGATTCATTTTCCCATGAAAGCCCTAACTATCATCCACCATGTTGCTCGAATTAAATCTTTCATCTCAACTGTACACTGTTCTATGTTCTTCATAAATACACTTGATTGAACCATGCCGAAAGCATGTTTTTTTTCAAATTTCTATTTACTGTAAGTACTCTTGCATGACTGGAGTTGTTTAAAACTGGTTTCACAAATTTTCATCGTCTGTACATTTAGTTATGAATTTGTGAAGCACCTTGTGTCAAAATATGGTAAGTTTGGACCGCAATCCAATAACATGTCCTTTCTCTGTCGAACTCAGGCACAGACCCTGTGAACGCGATGGCCCGATAGGCCGCATTCTGAGGTCTTATCGCGACAGTAATACCCTTCACATTCTGAACGCAACAGGCGTTGCCGTCGCGATCTGTGAACCTGTCCTGAACGACCTGTCACTTTCTGTGTAATCCCCTGTCGCGATCTATTCTGACCCCAACGTGACCCTTACTAGGGTACATCGTGACCTGGGACTTTTGCATAAAAACCCATAAATCGTGATGCTATAACTTTATATAGTGATTATACCCTTTGTTAACAGTCCTACACGTAGTAATACACACTTGTTATACTGAACATATATTGTGTAATTTAAAATACAAGCACATGATCTCTTTCTATCTATAATTTCTCTCACACATGCACACACTTGAACCATCCAAATATGGCTCAACTTGGCATAAAAATATCTCATAATACATCTAGTAAATTATGTCAATCATGTAATTACATTGCCCTATTTTAAAATGAACTTGTCTACGATTCTCGCGATGTTTTGTGAATACCGTTATCGACGCTCCACTGTTCTAGAATTCCTATAGAACGTCGAGCACTTGTTTCTTTACACACTTTTTGCTTGACTTGGACGAACTCTTCGTCGAATACTCATTCTGCCGGACTAATGAATCCTTGTTCAAGGCCTCCGTAAGACTCCTCTGTCCATGGGTTCCCACATGGTCGACGAGCTGGTTGTACTCTAACACCTATAATACACTTGAGGGATTATTAAGATCCATATGACCTTAGATTGTTCTCTCTCTTATCTTGAATCATGTCGGACCTCTGGACATGTGTAAAATATGGCTAGTGGAAGGGTAGTGAATTTTGTCGTGCAACTGGTACTATCGCTTGTTTAACATTGTCTTACGAATATCTCCGTGTCTCGTCTACTGTCTCTATACTCTCGTCTATTCATGTTCACTCTACTATCTTGCCCATCTCGTCTATTCATCTAGAACTATCTTGGTACCCTTTGAGCTTTGTGGCTCCTATTGTATTGTATCGTTCTTGACTGTCTAGCACTATAATGGGTCTTATGACTCTATTGGACTTGAATGCATACTGCTGAGGGCACGGAGAGTGTCCGAGGTGCTCCAATCTAGTCCTGGGGGTGGAGAGCTATCCAAAAATACATGCAGGGGCTATTGACGGTGTCTGCATTTGCACCGATTCTGACTGACTGTTCTGAATTAGATACACATTTGCCTGTTATACTGTTACTGTTAGTCTGTTAGTTTAAACGTACTGCACTATTACTGTGCCACCACTGACTGTTACTGAACTATTACTATCCTGATATTGAGCGACTACTGTCATACTCTCTCTTTTCTCTACTTGTTAATTGCTATCTTCAGTTATCGTTTTCTATCGTAACTTAATCTTATTCATTGTGCTATATTCTCTCATTGTCTATTGACAACAAAAGTGATATATTCTCTGTTGGCTATCTACGGATAACCAAAGTACAATTTACTCTTTACTCGACCAACTACTATCTCTCTCCTTGCTATACTGTCACTTGCTATTGCTTGACACTATTTCTACATGCTATTGCGTTGTTATCATTTTCGATCGTAACTTGACTTTAATGATCGTGCTATACTTGATTCATCTCCTATCTAAACGATGTTACTTGTGCTATTACTTTCTTGACTTTACAAGACTCTCTATCATTAGTTACTCTATCCTTTAAAGTATTAATCATTTAAAGCATGCTTGATCCTGAGATTTAAGTCCTACTGGGCGTTATCGCTCACCCTTCGTTATTTGTTATTGTGTCTCAAGTAAGTCGGACAATGACATTACACACATCAATGGGACAGGACCAGAGTGATGAGCGACCTGGAGTCAGTTGATGAAGTTACCCTAGTACCATGGAGTCTAATAGTTATTGCATTAGATTTCCTTTTAATTTAGTGATGTCAATGAGCCTTGTGCATGACTCCGAATTAGTGGTTGTAATAGTCTTAGTGATTTTATAATGAAATCAAGAGTTATTCCAATTATTTCATTAGATGCTCTGATGTTTGCGTTTGTATGCGCAAGTTACGTTACCATACTCATTGCTCACGTTTCCCCCGATTTATTCCGCTGCTAAATTGGAGGGGCGTGACAATTGTTATCAAAGCCAACGATGTCCTTATTAGGATATTTTAAGTCTAGGGATGTTCTAGGTGAACTACCATGACTGTGTCTAAGTTAACCACCATACCTATGTGAGAGATTGGGTAAAACTTGGGGTTATGCTAGGAGCTTAACTATATGTATAAGCACCCTAAGTTTAAGAAGAAATTAATAAGTATTATTGCTCGCAGGAACTAGAGGAGATGGCTAGCGAGCATGCACAAATGCACGAATTAGAACAGATCATACAGGGGTTAACTCAAGCCGTTAACAACGTGATTCAAGCAGGAGCAAGGAATGGGGCAGGAGACTTATATGGGAACTTTCAATGAATAAATTGCCCTAGGTTTAACGGAACTCTAGATCCCGATGAAGCTGAAAATTAGGTGAAGGCGACGAAACGAATCTTTAGAGTTATGCAATGTTTAAAGCAGGAGAAAGTCTTTCTAGGAACCTTCCAGTTGGACCGCAATGTTAGAGCTTGGTGGGAAGCTACCACTCGACAATTACCCAACATCAACATAGAGTAGGATGAATTTTTAGAACTCTTCAACACCAAATATTTTTCCGAGAGGATTCGTGAGAAGAAGGCAAATGAATTCGCCAACTTAAAACAATGAATGATGTCAGTAGCAGAATATGAAGCGCAATTTGAAAGACTAGCACAGTATGCACCACATTTGTTGAGTACGAAAAAGATGAAGGCAAAGAGATTCTTACAAGGGTTGAGACCTGTGTACTGGAAAAAGTTGGCTCCACTAGACATTGAAGTATATTCAGTCATAGTATTGAGAGCTCAATTAGTAGAGGACACCATGGAACTTCTTGAAAAGATCCATAAGAAGAAGGTGTTGAAAAGGGAACGTGTAACTCATTCCAATGATAATAAAGGAAGAAATATAGTAGATAGGAAGAGAATGAAAGGGGAAGTGAAGCATAAGGAAGTCTGCAAATTTTGTGAAAATCCAGGGCATCAGGTTGATAACTGTTTGAAGAGATTGGGCAGATGCTTGCGATGTGGAAGTCAACAACATCGAGTCATCGATTGTCCAACAAAGAAGAACCAAACTCCACACCAAGGATGATTACAAGCCCTTATGGATATAAATCATGCCAATGAAGGTGGACAAGGTATCATCACTAAACCATTAGTTAAGTTCATATTATTTTCACGATAGCAAAGCCCTAAGTGGGGGAGATGATGGATTGAAATATTTAGAATAAATTGGTAGTCGTATCATATCATATGAATTTGGGTACCAAATTCTTTTAAGTGGGGGAGGATGTAGTATCCCGGAAAATTCATTAATATGAAAATATAGATAAATTGAAATTTTATCAATTAATAAATTCAAAACTAGTTAAAAGGGTGTGCATCACTATTGCATGCATATAAATCCATATAAAAATTTCATAAAAATAGTAGTTATACTTTAAACGATATTCTCTAATGACCCATTAAGGAATTTGAGCATAGAAAAAATCATTTGGACCAAGTTTTAGAATTTATATGACATATTATGGTAATTAAGGAATAAGTCGAAAAACCCGTTATTTTATGAACCAAAGTGAATTAATATTAAAATAAAATTATGGGTAGACTCCAACGATACGTATTGGTAGTCCATCATAAGAATTGGGACCAATGGACCTCCCATAGCCCATGAATAAATTCAAGTAAGAAATGGAATAAAAATCTGTAACTCTTATTATTCCCTAATTAAAAAGGGAAACCCCATAAGATAAATTCCAATAAATAATGGGCTTTGTTAAATGGACCATATAAAATTTATTGGGCCAAAATAACGAATTTTAAAAGAAGAATAATAGGGAAATACACTAAATTCTTAACTTAAATATTTCCTAAATAAAATAGGGGTGTTAAAGTATTAAAATAAGTAGTTTGTGTTGGAATTGGATTCCTAAACTTACCCTAATGGCTTGGCCACAAATTTAACTCCCATCCTAACCCAATTAGGAGTTGGCAAGCTTGGAAAGAGGAGAGAAAATAGGAAACCTCGTAATTAAAGGGGAATTAGAGTTAAACTAGGGAAGGGAAAGCAAAGAAGCATAAATACTCCTTAAATCCTCTATGGTCGGCCCTAGCACGTTGCTGAGGCTTGATGGACATGGAGAGGAGGCTAGGGAGGAGGAGAATTCATGGGAGAAGGCTTCATCAAGCTTCATCCCGAGTTTTTCAAGTTCTAGCCCTAGAAGAGAAAATCGAGTCAAAGGTAGGCGTTCTCATGAGCAAAACTAAATTAAATTCGTCTGTAGCTTGTTCCATAAATCAGGAACAAAATCCCTTTTGTTTCATAATTTTTTGTTCACCCAATCTTTTGTTCTTGATTTTTGACGTTCTACACTCATCATGACCCCGAAACCTCTTCTTAATTCTTATTCTCCATGTATACTCGATCCCATGCTCTCAAATTTTAACTGGAGATACTGATGATAGTTAGGCTTCGTTTGCCCCTGAAAGCCCTAATTATCATCCACCATGTTGCTTGAATTAAATCTTTCATCTCAACTGTACATTGTTCTATGTTCTTCATGAATACGCTTGATTGAACCATGTCAAAATCATGTTTGTTTTCAAATTTCTATTTACTGTAAGTACTCTTGCATGAATGTAGTTGTTTAAAACTAGTTTCATAAATTTTCATCCTCTATACATTTAGTTATGAATTTTTGAAGAACCCTATGTCAAAATAGTGTATGTTTCGACCGCAATCCAAGAACATGTCCTGTCCCTATCAGACTCAGGCGCAGACCCTGTGAACGCGACGACCCGCTAGGCCGCGTTCTGAGGCCTTATCATGACAGCAATACCCATCGCGTTCTGAACGTGAAAGGCACTACCGTCGCGATCTGTGAACCTGTCCTGAACAACCTGTCGCTTTCTGTGTAACCCCCTGTCGCGATCTGTTCTGACCCCGTCGCGACCCTTACTGGGTACGTCGCGACCTGAGACTTTTCATAAAAACCCATAAATCGTGATGCTATAACTTTATACAGTGATTATACCCTTTGTTAACAGTCCTACATGTAGTAATACACACTTGTTATACTAAACATATATTGTGTAATTTAAAATACAAGCACATGATCTCTTTCCATCTATAATTTCTCTCACACATGCACACACTTGAACCATCCAAATATGGCTCAACTTGGCATGAAAATATCTTATAATACATCTGGTAAATTATGTCAATCATGTAATTACATAGCCCTATTTTAAAATGAACTTGTCTATGACTCTCGCGATGTTTTCGGAATACCGTTATCGACGCTCCATTGTTCTAAAATTCCTCTACAACGCTGAGCACTTGTTTCTCTACACACTTTTCGCTTGACTTGGACGAACTCTCTGTCAGATACTCCTTCTACCGGAGTAATGAATCCTTGTTCAAGGCCTCCGTAAGACTCCTCTGTCCATGGGTTCCCACATGGTCGACGAGTTGGTTGTACTCTAACACCTATGATACACTTGAGGGATCAGTAAGATCCATACGACCGTAGATTGTTCTCTCTCTTATCTTCAATCATGCCAGACCTCTGGACATGTGGATAATATGGCCAGTGGAAGGGTAGTGAATTCCACCTGACTGCCAACACCGATCACGCGTGTCGTGCAACTAGTACTATCGCTTGTTTAACGTTGTCTTACGAATATGTCCTTGTCTCATCTACTGTCTCTATACTCTCGTCTATTCATGTTCACTCTACTATCTTGTCTATTCATCTAGAACTCTCTTGTTACCCTTTGAGCTTTGTGGCTCCTACTGTATTGTACCGTTCTTGAATGCATACTGCTGAGGGCATGGAGAGTATCCGACGGGCTCCTTGGGATGGAGAGCTACCCGAAAATACCTGTAGGGGCTATTAACGGTGTCTGCATTTCCACCGATTCTAACTGACTGTTCTAAATTATCTAGACATCTGAATGTTATACTGTTACTGTGAGTCTGTTAGTTCAGACGTACTGCACTATTACTGTGCCACCACTGACTGTTACTGAACTGTTACTGTCCTGATATTGAGCAACTATTGTCGTACTCTCTCCTTGCTCTACTTGTTACTTGCTATCTTGAGTTATCGTTTTCTATCGTGACTTAATCATATTCATTGTGCTATATTCTCTCGTTGTCTATTGACAACAAAAGTGCTATATTCTCTCTCGACTATCTACAAATAACCAAAGTGCAATTTCTTCTTTACACGACCAACTACTATCACTCTCCTTGCTATACTTGTCGCTTGCTATTGCTTGACACTGTTGCTACATGCTATTACATTGTTATCATTTTCGATCGTGACTTGACTTTAATCATCGTGCTATACTTGATTCATCTGCTATCTGAACCATGTTACTTGTGCTATTACTTTCTCGACTTTACAAGACTCTCTCTATCATTAGTTACTCTGTCCTTTAAAGCATTAATCATTTAAAGCATGCTTGATCCTGAGATTTAAGTCCCACTGGGCGTTATCGCTCACCTTTCGTTATTTGTTATTGTGTCTCAAGTAAGTCGGACAATGATGTTACACACATCAATGGGACATGACTAGAGTGATGAGCGACCTGGAGTCAGTTGATGAAGTTACCTGAGTTATTCCAATTATTTCATTAGATGCTCTGATGTTTGCATCTGTATGTGCAATTTACGTTACCATACTCATTGCTCACGTTTCCCCTGATTTATTCCGCTGCTAAATTGGAGGGGCGTGACAATTCCTATCCCTCATCTGGTTCGGAGCCGCATCATAGTAGAGTTGGGCCTACATCTCCAGCGGTGTAACTCTACTTTTGTTCACCTCGGGGTATGCCCCAGGTTGTTGTACTATGTACTTTGTCTCTAATTGAGAACTAGCTATGTATATATTATGTAAATATGTGTGAGATGTGTAATCCTATATATTTTTGATGTGTTTCTTTTATATATCTACGGACATGTGTGTTGATATCCCTTGCGAGGCTATGGCCTTTTCATGGGCGGCAGAGTTAGGTCAAGCTCGTTATTTGGTTAACAGGTATGAACGATGAGGACCGCTACACTTGGTATCAGAGCAAGGTCCATGTGAATACAAAGGAACATGAAGATTTACAAAGTCTGGTCTCTACTTTAGTCCATTGCTAGTAGTTGGCCCAGGTTTTCTATTGATTTGTTTATGTGTTATGTGGTAGGAATGATGTATGTGTAGGATCAGAAATGGCCGATAGAAAAAATTGGGGAGGTGGTGGAGATGAGCCATAGAAGAGTACACATCAGCTGATTGAGAGACTATGGGAGAGTATCACATATATTCAAACAAGGTTAGACTAGTAGGTACCAGCTCAACCAGCAATTTTGGCATCCCTAATTAATGAGGAGGTAGTACCAGCACTAGTGCACCCCAACCGCCACCAGAAGTTGTGGTACCACCAGATGTACCAATACACCTAGCTACACCAGCACATATAGCCAGTGTAGAGGAGCCTACAGTACTAGTGGAGAGGTTTTTGAAGTTGCGGCGACCCACATACTCAGGAGGTCTTAATCCGGACATGGAAGAGCACTGGGTACATAAGATTGAGAGAGTTTTTGTCACCATGAGGTGACCGCAGGCCGACAGGATAACTCTAGCTACATACCACTTGTGTGGATTTGCAAAGGAGTGGAGGAGGCTAAAGATGCAGATGGTGTTTCCAGGTAGGACATAGGATACCATCACCTAGCCGGAGCTTTTGGGAGTATTTAATGAAACATTCTTTCCAATGTAAATTTAGCTAGCGAAGACGGAGCAGTTCAAGACTTTACAGCCAGGGAATTTGTTAGTATTGGAGTTCTTGATGAGGTTTATGACTTTGTGTAGATATGCACATATGTGGTTACGTATAATGCTATGATGGTGGAGTACTTCACCCGAGGATTGCGACCGGAGTGGAGGAAGCAGCTCAGAGAGCAGCTATTCTTGATAGGACTGTGCATGCTAGGCAGTTAAGAGAGACATGTAGTTTTTGGCTTCCACAGCATTCCCCAGGTATTAGCAAGGGCAAGGTACTGTTAGGAGCATCATCATCATCAGGGTTCGTCAAGTAGGGTTCCAAATTGAAGAAGATATTCAGAGGACGAGGCAGGTAGACAACAAGGTTTTCAGTAGGGTCGTGGCTTTAGGACAGCATCAGAGGAGTCTCAGCAAAGCACAGCAAGGCAGCCCATGGTTCCTCCAAGTTACAGGTGTTATAATTGTGGACAGCCAGGACATTTAGCCAAGAATTGTCCATATCCCCGATAGTATAACTATGGTAGAGGAACACCACAACAGTAGCAGCCATTTCAGCAGCCACCAGCAGAGCGAGGTAGAGCTCCACCTTTCCAGAGGGGATGAGGATGGGTTATGGAAATCACTAGAGCACAAGCGGAGGCATTAAATTTAAT
The DNA here is from genome assembly GCA_014218235.1 of Colocasia esculenta. NCBI lineage: Eukaryota > Viridiplantae > Streptophyta > Magnoliopsida > Alismatales > Araceae > Colocasia > Colocasia esculenta. Next base: position 87,726,386 of record CM024753.1, on the reverse strand, counting down.
TGATGGTATATTTCTTATTTTTGAATTTTCTGCTAGAGTGTTGATCGATCCGGATGCATCGCATTCTTTCATTTTTTGGATTTTATGAATAGCATGGTTCACCCCTTAGAGGAGAGGCAGTGTGAGTTAGTTGTAGAGGTTCCTTCACGTGGTTTCATGCTTACTTCTTGTTATTTAAATGAGGTTCCGATAGTGATATAGGGGAATTAGTTTCCAGTTAGATTGTATGCATTACAGTTAAAAGAGTATGATGTGATTTTGGGTAATGGACTAGTTAGAGGCCTAAGGGGCAATAGTTGATTGTAGAAAGAAAAAGGTCAAATTTTGCCATTCCAGTGGAGCAATCCTTGAATTCCAAGGTATGCCATTTTTTACTCCTAAGTTTATTATTTTTACACTTAAAGCTAGGAGATTGATTAATGCGGGGTGTGTAGCGTATTTAGCTTCAGTTAGTTTAGTTGAGTCAAATAAGTCAGTAGAGATGGTACCAGTGGTCAAGTAGTTTGCAGATGTGTTTCCAGAAGGTTTGTTAGGGTTAGCTCCAGACAAAGATGTAGATTTCATAGTGGAATTTCAGTCGCGCAGTATCCCTATTTCAAAATCACCTTACAAGATGGCACCAGCTGAGTTGAAGGAGTTAAAGAAATAGTTGTAGGAGTTGCTAGTGAAAGAATTTATCAGGCCTAGTCATTCACCAAGGGGAGCTCTATTGTTATTTGTTAGAAAGAAGGATGACAACCTCAGAATGTGTATAGATTACTGCCAGTTGAACAAGGTTACCATAAAGAACAAGTATCCACTTCCAAGGATAGATGATTTGTTTGTTCAACTGCAATCAGCTAAGGTTTTCTCTAAAATTGATTTGAGACTTGTGTACCATCAGTTGAAGATCAGGGAAGAGGATATTGATAAGACAACTTTTAGAACAAGATATGGACATTATGAGTTTCTGGTGATGCCATTTGGGTTGACCAATGCACTAGTAGCTTTTAGGAACTTGATGAACAAAATATTTCATCCATAGTTGGATCAGTTCATTGTTAGTGTTTATTGATGACATATTGGTATACTCAGCGTAAGAGGAAGAGCATGCAGCACATTTGAGGATTATTTTACAGACTTTGCGGGATCATCAATTGTGTTCTAAGTTTAGTAAATTTGAATTTAGGTTATGAGAGATTCAGTTCTTGGGTCATGTGATTTCGGGAGAAGGTGTGGCAGTAGATCCAGCCAAATTGGAAGTTGTTATGAAGTGGGAAGAGCCAAAAATAGTGTCAGAAATCAGAAGTTTCCTTGGTTTGACAGGATACTACAGGCGGTTTATTCATGATTTCTCAAAGATTGCAGCACCCATGACAAGACTAACTAGGAAAGGAGTGCCCTTTATGTGGTTGCTGTAGACACTAGATTTTGGCTTATAAGTTGAACCATATTTCTTGCTCTATTAGTGTGCCCCAAGTTGGTCACTCATCTTGAGCCCATTTGATAGCCTCGTTTTGAGCCCATTAAGCCCAATTTTCTGCTTATGTCATCCAAACATCACTTCAGAGTCCTTATTCTAGGGTTTCAGCCATTAGTCATTAACGTGACGACCATGGGCATTGCGTTTATGTGAATTGATCGATTATCCTTAATGCGACAGGTAGTGGTGTCACGTTAGCATCAGTGTCACGTCCACCTAGACCGTTGTGATAGCCCATGCATATCCATTCACGTTCCTTCAGAGTCGCGACCACATAGCTCGTCGCGACAAGCCATGTCGCATCCCTACGACTCGTTCCGACATCGTTATGCATGGCTGGATCTGGAACGACCTCTCCTCTATCCTTCTTTGTACTCTATCTCAAGCCCCAACCACTCTCCAACCCCCCAGCCACGGATTGAGGCTCTATCCTACCCTAGAACCCTCCTAGGACTCTTCCCATGCAGATTTATCTGACTTTTCATTCATTTTCATGGACCATTATCACATAAGGATGAGATACTCTCTCTCCTCTCTATATAAGTGACCCATCTCTTTCTGAACGAGGTAAGACCCAAAAGTTACCATGAAATGCTGCCAAAATCTCACCAAAGCATCCCCTTAGCTCATAGCCATCCCATTCCCTACCTTTTCCTCCTATTTCCTCCACCAAATAACTTCATACTCATTCTCTATTGACCTTGGCGGCTAGGTGGTGGCTTCTACAACCATCAAGGGCTGCTACACAACCTCAAGAGCACTCTTTTAGCCAAGGAGTCACCCCATCTTGGGGCCTTTCTTCCCTCTCTCCCTCTCATTTTCCTTTTCATGCATTTTTTTAATTTCTTTTAGATAGTAGCACACCTCCATTCCCACATTTTCCACCACCCTAGGGGTTTCCAAAATATCCCCAGGTTCGTTCCCACCATGCTTGTTTTCTCCTCTTTCATTTTAGGATATATACATCACTTGAAGATGGTCTAATAGGGTTTCATTCCTTGTTTTGTTGTTTTGGTATGTTTATCAACAAGAGCAGACGAGGGGCTCTCACCCTCTGGCCGGCCGGAGGGAGGGAAGTAGGTCCCCCACACTACCGCACTCCCTGCTGAGAAGGCAAAGGACATCCCCTCCACGACATCAAGGACGCAACGGATCACAGGGTCGCAACAAGATCAGGATCGCGACGAGTACTCCCATCACAACATCAGTAAGTGTCCTCCTCTTCTCCTCTTTCCCAGTACGTTAGCCTTAAACTCTGCTTATATTTTCAGGCAACATGCTGGGTGGTGATCACATCTTTCCATCATATTATGGTATCCTATTGTGTGTTTGAGGAGCGTCACTTCCTGGTGATTACACCTGTTGGCGATCACGGTGGGACCTCCACTGCCAAACCTCATCTGCTTTGTCTTTACATGCCATGTTTGTGCGTTCATTTGTTCATTAGAATCTTGTTAGGGTTATTTCTTTGTTCTTTGTCATTTTCTGTCTTCTATTATTGTTGCGTCAGATCGTAAGGCCGCGACCTTATCACATCCACAGAGGGGACGCGACATCAGGTACGCATTATCCTTCTTGTCCTTCATCTTGAGTTTCTGTCTGAGGTAATTTCATGTCATATCCATGTTGTTTCATCATGTATATCCACGATTCTCTATGTTAGAATCCTGCTAGGGCTCGAGTTTTCCTTTTATTTTTACTATTTGTTTTCGGGTCCTATCACGACGGATTGACCGGTCGTGACCTTGTCACGGTGGAAGAGAAGGACGTGATAGCAGGTACGCATTGGTTGTTGTTGTTTTCTGCTCCATGCCCCAGTTCCTGTAGCAACCTGAATTTTTAAATATAAATAAATGAGAAATTCATTATCAAATGTGGGATATTACTACGAAATTAAATGAAGATTTATATTCAAATATTACACAATAAGGAGTGATAAAGAATGTGGGTGAAAACATAAATAATTAGGTTGGTCAACACTAAACAAAGTCTTATGATGAATAAACCCGATAATGATAAAAGTCATTATCGCATGTGCAAACCAACTCGAAATCAAACGAAATTTTAGGATAACAAATTAAATAATGGGATACAAATAATAATAAAGAAATTAGAGTCAAAAAAATATGTTTGGATTAGTAAAATTGTCAACTCCGACTTAAAGTGATAAAATCTATAATGTCGAAAACTCATTATCATAGGTAACTAAGTCATGTGAAATAGATGTTTAATGTTCAATTATGTTTATTAGGCTCAATAGTAAGCCAAATAAATATATTAATATTCAAAATTCATGATAACCCAATAACCACTCTTAAAGTTGGTTAATTAAGCATAAAAGTGTGTTAAATGGGCCATGGTACAAGTTTAAACCCTAGCCCAATTGAGGAGTACGAATTTGCTTCCACTTACCCTCTTAATTGGGGTGAGATTAGAAGGAAATAGTCATAGAAAGGAGCCCTAATCATGTTAGGACTCCTACCCTCAAGATTAGGAAACTTAAACTCGTTTTTACACAACCCTACCCTTATAAACACATCATAAACCCTCCATGGCTGCCCCCAACCTTCTCCCAACCTTGCTTGACATGGGTGGATTGGCTAGGAGCAAGAAGAGGAGCTCTAGAGCAAAGATTTGGGTGTTCTTCATGAAACAATGTGGTTCTTCATCCCCTTTGCAAGAGACATTCAAAAGGTAGGTAATCTTGGGCCAAACTCTTATTAAACTTGTTCATAGACACCTCTCCATGTCTCAAGCATTTTAGACAAGTTTTTCCCAATTTATATCATGCATATGCATCGATTTAAAGCCCCAAAGTTTCAGTTTTCGTGTTCATACAAGTCACATGTTCTTGATATTGTATCTCTTAAACCCCTTATCTATAATTCATGAAACTTTGAATGATGATTCTTCAACATATTAGGAAAGATTCCCCACTACTGTCGCCAATTTGTATGCATTGGTTGGATAGTATTAAGTATTTTCCAAGCATATTGCGAATTAGGGCTTTTTGGTCATAAAATAGAAATTCACGCATCCCTAGGCCAACTTTAATCAAATAAAAAATATAGGGACCTTCTACAACTTGTTGGGAACAAGTTTTATGTTAAGCGTTTGTCCAAAATCAGACTAGAAATGTGTTTTTCGAAGCCAAGAATCAAATTGCGTTTTTAGAAAAAAATCTGTTCTATGTTGGGCGCATAGAACCCCCTTTGCTTCCCATGTAGTCCCGGTGCAATGAGCCGCGAGCCTCTCCTAGTGATCCATTGGTTGTCCAAGTTGCATCGGTGCATTGCACCGCGCTTTGTTACTAACCCGTTTTTTTTTATTCTTTTTCTATTGTCTTTTTGGACAGAAACCCCTAACTCCTATTTGTTATTCGAAATAGGTCAACTGGTAGTGTTTTTAAATCCTGAATAAACCTAATTAAGTCTGATTTAGTTTGATTAAGGTTAGTTAAGTCTTATTAAACCTGATTAAGCCCTATTTAAGTATGATTAAGCCAGATTAAGTTTTATTTAAAGTTTGATTAAGCTTGATTAAGTGTTATTAAGCCCTATTTAAGTATGATTAAGCTAGATTAAGTCTATTTAAAGTCTGATTAAGCTTGATTAAGTATTATTAAGAACTAACTAAGTCTGATTAAGGTCTGATTAAGTTTTATTAAGCTTGAATAAGTTCTAATTAAGTTTAATTAAGCTTGATTAAGTCTTATTAAGTTTGATTAAGTACTAATTAACTTCAATTAAGTCTTGTTAATCCCTAATTAACCTTGATTAAGTTCAATTAAGCCTGATTAAGTCAGGATTAAGCTTCATTAAGTTCTATTAAGTTTTATTAATCATGAATTTCATACTTCTAGAAATATAAAATTTATTTAACCCATTTGTAAAGATGTTAATAACTTGAAATCTTATTCTAATATTCTTAATGGTATGATCATGTTTCTGTTACCATACGATTGATCTGATTCATCATCTTATGTTCAGTTTATGGTTAAAATGATAACTTAAATTTGAATGAAAATTTATTTGGTGATAATGGCATGTAGAGAACCTTACCTTAACCATACATAGCTTATAATCTATTCTACATGTTACATAATGGTCTTGCTTTATTTGGAGTTTCTTGATTTTAAACTTGTCTTATTAGTTACTTCCCATGTTTGTCATAATTCCCTTGCTATTCTATAGCACACTTGATTTGGCAAGTTTTCGATACACGTTACAGTTGTACACTTACACAAGTTAGGAAACCCCTTCTTGACATATTGGAACCTCCCTATTGGACATTCCGTTCTAGCAGACTAGGAACCTTTTGTTATGACCTCCGTAAGTCTCCATACTCTATGGATTCCCTCATGTACACCAAGCTATTTGTACCATTTAAGTTCCCTAGAGATAGCGTGCACTTTTCTTTCTCATCTTCATCCTTCGGCATTAGTTCAAATTGAATGACAAGACATTAATGGATTATTAAACTACAATTGGTGCTTGGCATGGCACGTACATGTTACATGTGATATACTTGCTTGACTTGACTTGTTACTCGCTACTGCGTGCTGGTCCTTAACCTGAGTGGTAGAGGGACGTACTTGCTTGAGGCACTAGTAGACCCTACGTGATATGAATAGTACATTTTGTGGAGTGCCCAGAATAGGTTACTCAAAATGCTTGCTAGTGAATTGCCCTGTGTACTTGCACTTTCCATTGCTATCTTGATCGCTTGAAAGATACTCTAGTGATTTTCTTGCGTGAAAGAACTTTATTTTATAATCTTGATTGTTCCCTCTTCAGTAATCTGAACACATGAGTTATCCTGACCTTCTTGAACTATTGCCCATGTTTATTACTTCCAAATGTGAATACTCCCCTGTATATGCAATATACCTTCTAGCATGATAATCTCTTTTACTTGATCGTCCATCTCACATAATATCTCGAATTCATTGGACATCTCTTGAACGCATTGCTAATTATGTTTTCACTGGATTTATCATCCATATTAGAACATCTTGTTTATACTCGTGCCTGCCTGAGTAAAATGTTAATCACTTATATCATTGCCCCCGCATTGAGATGTAAATCCTACTGGGCTAGTTTCCTCATACCTGCTTTCCTAACATTTTCAAGAAGCAAGAATGAAGAATAAAACTTAATGATGGGATTGTGTGTTGAGCATGAATTACACTTTAGAGAGCCTTTCTTTATTCTAGTTAGTGAGAGATTGGTCATCATTGAAATTTTATCTTTCTTTGAGAGATAGCTAAGACTGGTAAGTAGAGAGTTTTTATTATTTTGACATTAGATATTGTATTAATCATTTATTATGATGAATAGAGCTTTGATTATTGAATTATGAGCCATACTGGTATTAGTCACTGTCTTTGGCTTCTGAATGCATGCTTGTTCATCGCGTTCTCGATTAATTCTACTGCTAAAAATCGTGGGCGTGACAGTTCAAATTTGTTAATGAGTCCTCATCTTCTGTTTAGTTATTTCCATGTTGTATTGCACTTAGGTTAGCCTGTTTGCGTGTGGTTTAGGGTTTCTGCAACCTGAGATTATCGTGGCTGACTTGTTGGTCACGATAAGGTCGCGCCGAACCTGGTCATCGCGACTTCAGCGGAGACCTCTAGGATGCTATTTGTTAGTTTAAGATTAGAATTTGTATGCACTTCGGTGTAATTAGGCTCATGCATACACTATTTTGTGTAGATAGGACTGCTCCTTGGTAGTGGAGACCCTCTCACCTACGAGCACTCGTGGGCTGACCAAGGCCTGCTACCGAGGGTCTCCGTAAGTCCTCGTGGCCGTATGCACATTGCGGTCGCTGGGCTGGTTGTCCCCGTGGCCCCCGTAGTTCAGGTCGTTTACGTGTGAGTTGTGTGTCACCTCTTTAGTTGCACCGGAGTACTCGAGTACACATCTATTAGGGTTTCTATTTAGCCAAGTGTAATTCCATTAATTAATCCATTTAAAGGCTAAGAGTAAACCCTAAAATGTTAATGATAATCATGCCAACTTGGGTGTTTGCTTGAGAAATCCCTTTCTCATCCACTTCTTATATGATTTTGACTGTTGTTGTATCCCTTATTTGTATCTTAGTGTATCCTTCTATTTCCCCATTTCTTTTCCTCTCATGGCTCTTATCCACTTCACCTATCCTCCAACCTTTCCTCCCCATGCAAACCCCTCGTCTCATGAGTCCCTCCCAAATTTGGCCCAGTCCGGGGCCCATCAGGCCGAGGAGAATACCCTTTCCCACGCTATCTCGACACCATCCTCCTCTGCTGAGGTTACTGAATTAGAGTGCCTCTAGCTTGAAATGGGCCCTAACCAGGCCCACACGTTGTTGTCCACCTTTAGTCTGTAGTCCTCTTCCAACATGGGCCTAATAAGCCCACGTTATTGTGCTCATTCCCAATCCCCTTACGTTGTCACTCCTAGATTGGGCCACTTTTCAGCTCAACCCACACCATTGCGGCCGACCCATTATGCTCAACCTAGTCCTGATGTTCATGCTCAACTCTGCTGTCATTCCCAAGTTGGCCCTCACTATCCACAATCTGCCTCAACTTAGGACTTCCAATCTCAGTTTGAGTCCATGAAATGAGCGCTTAGTGACCTGTGGAGGCGGTTGAACCCCAAACCCTCCTATATTGATACAGTCCCCGATTTCCATGGTCTCCGGATCTGCCCACTCGCTTAGCTCCCTATTTATCACAAATATAGTGGAGCCGGAGACGCTTACATCCATCTAAAGGAGTTTCTCTATGGATTGGTATCCTACCATCATGACTGTCATTTATTGGCTTATTTTTTTAGATAGTCATTGGATGGTTCCGCCTTAGAATGGTTCTAGTCACTGCCTCCTAATGAAGTCGAGGACTTTGAAGTCGTGAAGATTAGATTAATACAATGGCTAATCTAGTGGCTGAGCAAATGAAGCTTGATGAAGAGTTCACGACCTATGCTGGCCGGTGGCGACAAATGTCCACACATGTCCCGATGCATATCCCAGAGGAAGAGAAGATCAAGCTCATCATTGCCAATGCAACGCTCATGTACCGTCTCATTTTGTCTATCAACGACATTAATTCTTTGCAACAACTGTACAGTCGGGCTTGCTTCGTTAAAACCCAACTCATTGACTCCCCCATGCCATCCTTGTTTGAGGCCCAACAACCCAATTTGATATTTCAAGTGCTCACTTATGAGGGAGTTCAAATGAGGGAGTTCAAACCCATGAGCGAGTGGATGATGTCCACCAATCTGCAGCTACCCATATCACTACCCATCATACTTCCTCGCCGCTTCCATCGAGTCAACTCACTCCACTTCCACAAGAACAACTACCTCGCCCATACCTCCGCACTCCGCCATCCACTACCCAGCCATCACAGTATCCACTTGGCCCAAAGAGAGCCCACTATCACCCACTTCTTGAAGCCCTTTCAGATGTCCTTGTAGCCCTGATGTCTATCAATGCATTACAACTCCGACCGAAAAAGCCAAGCTGGGACATGGTCGTCATCCGAGACATGATCTAGAGTACAAGATAGATTGGGATGAAATGCACAGGCTCATCCTACACTATCAAGAAAGCAGAAGAACACAAAGTTAGGGGCAACAATCCTCTCCGTCACAGGTAGCAGAACAGCCACCCAAACAACTTTAAGCAAATCAGCCAGTACAAGGTCAGAGAAATTTCTTCACTTCCCCCCCCCCCCCATGTGCATCATCCGCTTCGTCAGAACCTTAACAACCTCCTCCACCAACCCTTGCTCAGGCCAGCACTATCGTACCCACTCCTGATGCCGCACCGCACCGCAACAAGAAACTATCAACTCGATGTATTGTGTCGGTCATCTCCACCAACACCGCAACCCACTGAGCCCTCACCTCCTTCAAATCCTCCATCCTTACCCCTCACTACCATCTCCACGCCACTGCCACCTATGCCTGAGCAAGCCATTGCCACCACGCCAAGGCTCGAGCAAGCTCTACTCGCCTCTGAGCTGGGGCAAGAGTTTCCTACTCCAAAGCTCAAGGCTAACCCAATCTCTGAGTTGGAAGAAGAGCTCTCTCTGCACAAGCTTACCCTTGCTGCCATCCAATCACCTCACGCTAAACCCTTTGCATCCGAAAAAGCCTCCATAGCCACCATACCACCCATCGCCATCACATCCCAACGGAGCGGATGTGCACTACCAGGGGCACGCCTCGAATGCACTTCCAGTGAGCAAAACAGTTCGAGCAAGGATAGCATGATCCCAGTCATGCATTATGACCCCTACAACTACATTGGCAGCATGACGGTCTATGTCCTTATCTCGGGCACATTTGGGAAGGATGAACCTTCATCTCCTCAGAAAATGACTTTCAAAAGAGTTCCCAAGTACTAGTGCCGATCAGATCCAAAGTGGGGACAGTAGCTATTACACTTCTCATTGGAAATGCTACCTTGGATTCCCTCATCACCCCTCACTCAATTATATTGCAAATGGTTGGACAAAAGAAGCGGTTCTCTACAATTGTAGTGCTATCTCACATTACTGCCAAGGCTGTCCTGAATTCAATCCTAAAAGGCCAGGCATGCCGACCTTTAGTCAAAGCCATCAATAATACAACCTTCACACCTCTTCTAGAGTTTCCACTCAAGGGGCAAAAGACCAAGCTACCCAAAATAAGTGCACACGTGGCAGTTGATGAGAGAGCCATGTGGTTGCAGAGAAGAGTGAGGTCGTCTACTACGTGGGCCCGTTATCTGAGGAGGCATGTCAAGAGGAAGCAATCACATCTATCCGTGAGAGCAAAGTAGTGGTGGCATGCAAAGACATCCGCTAAGAAGCGAAGGAGGCTGAGGTTAAGAGCGAAGTTCTGCAATGTCGACCTCCCTATTTGGGAATCTTTTGACATTGATCTTTCAATGTTATTCTTTTTGGTCGATCTTCTAAGTGGAGGCATCAGATCTCTTAGTCCTGGGCAAGGAGACCAACCTAAGTGCATCTCAATGAGAGGATGTCTTAAATAGGGATGGTCAATCAAGCCCACAAAAGAAAAGTAAAACAAAAAATAAAAAATAAAAGAAAAACAAACAAAATTGAGAGGAATAGGGGCATGACAAAGAGTGGTAGTATAGTTCCCCACAAGACACCCTTGAGCCTGGTCGTACGCATGCCCCAAGCAAGAAATAGGTAAGAAGGAAAAATATGAAATGACCAAAAGTCCCTGCACAACAAAATGAATCTCTAAGGGGTGTGCTGAGGAAGGAAACTAAACTAGATTTTTCCTTGAAGACCTACACTAAGACTTACCTACAATTTTCTTCTTACTCTCTATAAGGTTGAACCGTCTCCCAAGTATGGCCTTTGTAGCGGCACCGCAAGTTAGTGGCAACTGTCTACAGGACCCCACCATCTTAATGCACATCCAACCTTTTCAGTAGTCTTTAATGAAAGGAGAATGAATGAGGATCCCTGGCCAGTAGTTTGATCTTACTTTAGTGCGGTAGTAGCAAGGGTGAGTACCTTCTGTCTCACGTGTTTCTTTTTAGGAAGGACTAACGTTGGCTTTTGGCATTTTTTTTCAAAATCCAAAAAAAATAGATATGTTCAAAATCCAAAAATTATATATTTTAAAAAATCCAAAAAAACTCATATTTTCAAAACGTAAAAAAAATTTTATTCCAAGGAATCTAAACAAAGCAATGAAATTCTCAGTGCCTCTCTAAAAAAAAAAGCTCACTTCCTACTCGTGTTAGTCACATTCCATTCATTTTTCATGGGCACTAAGTAGATGAACTACACTAAAATGAATATCATGTAGAAAGATAAGGGGGAGGTGTCTCACAAACTCCCCACTATCCACCACCACCACCACTCTCCCCAGATCCCTCATGTCTCTCAAGCAGAGGTGGCATTTCACCATAGCCCCTCACACTCTTGGCACTTGTCTCACCCTCACAGTGCCTCTCCTCCTCCTCATTCCTCTAGTGGCTAGAGGAACCTGCCGAGTACTGCCTCACAGAGGTGCCGCTGACTCCACTCTTGCTCCAACTTCGGCTTTGGCCAAACATCACTAGCATTCTCTGGAGCTTTTCGATGCAGCCCTGCTATAAGGAGGTCTCTATGAGTAGACGAGTCTATTCTGCCTGGTCCACTGCAGGCCCCTACACCCACAGTGCTACCAACTCATGTGCCAGCTCCCTAGCCTACACCACCGTCGTCTCTGCCTAAAGGCGCCACTGTGCCACCTCCGCCTCGTCTCTACCTGTAGACACAATTGGGCTGTCGATACCGCCGTAGCATCTTCCTGCTCCCGCCAGTGGCTCGCCTGTCCAGTGGAATTCCTCAACTCTGCAACCTGTATCACATCGTGTCAATATGCAATTACTATTTAATAAGATGATCAAGTTCAGTTTCTACTCACCCTCTCCTCCAGAGATGCCTCTACCTCCTCTGCCCTTCTGAGGGAACTCGCAAGCAAATCGACAAAGTTAGACTGGGGATGCCCTGCTGCTGCCTAAGAGGAGGACGCACCTACCTATGACATCCTCAGCCTCTCCAACTATACACGCTGCATATGAAACACATGTTAACATCTTTAAGCTGAAGAGTCTAGTATTATCGAAGCCTGAGTAGGTACTTACCAGCTGATCTGCCTCCCTCCTAGCAATGTCTCAGTCCTGCGCAATTGAGTGAAGTAGGGCCTCGAGCGACACTATCTGTCCGACCACATCTGCCAGCAAAACACCAAAATCATGTCAAATCCAGTTTAATACAAAGCTCCGCAAGGTTAAGTTTAGAGTTCTACCTATCGTCAGGCACCCCTATAGACCATCACCCCATACTTGACCGCGAAGGACTATAGGTATCCCTCGTCACTCTGCGCCTCAGACGTGACATGTCACCCCCGGTACTCCCAGTCCGCTATCTTCTCCTGAGCTCTCTCCCACCAGTCAGTCGTGTCGTGAAGCCCTCTAAAGCTCCGGCCAGGTCTCGGTGTCTTGCCTCAGCTGGAGAACTCCACAGCACTCTGACATAGCCGGAACGCCTCTGGGTTAGGTGTAGATGAAGGGGAAGCACCAGGTTGAGAGCATGAACCCATGTCGCCCTACCGAAGTAGGGGCGGGCCTGCTCCAACCATGGCTGCATCTCGTCCCCCTCCTCCCAGTATGGCTGCCACACCACCTGCACAACAAAGCACACACCTTGTTAGTGGTCAAGGCTTTTAAGGAAGAGTTATCTTGGAGTTAGAGGAGAAGTTAGTGCTTACATTAAGCTAAGGGTAAACATCGATGGCATCCTGGATGGAACTAGCTACTCCTTTAGGGAGCATGTGTCTCGGCATGGAACCCACTATTTCGCAAAGGGCACTAGGCTCAGTCTCTTCAACGTCCCCTGCCCCAAACCTGGTAGGTGAAGATAGGTCCAAACCTGCAAGAGAAGTACATGATTAGATCACATATGTGCAAATTTGAAAACCATGAATGGAAGAAGAAGGAAATAGAAGTACTTGAGGGAAGGGGAAGAAGCCACCTATCACTATCTGCCGGTCAATAATCCCCAGACTGTCGAACTGGTGCGCTAGAAGAGTGGCACCCCAGGCATAGTCCCCTACCCAATCTAGGTCCTTCAGCAGTGGCAAGAACTGATAGTTGATCACGTCACCCCTTGTGGCAAACAAAAGTTACGTAGGTCTATGTTGGGCTAAGGTCTTGGCTCACCAGCTAAGGCCTCCCTACATCACCTAACTAGACAGTCTAGGTGCTCATCTAGGGTTTCTCCAACCTTGCGCCCAATTTGCCCAAGTCCAAGACTCTCTTGTAAGTCTACTCTAGGGACCAGTGATGATCGGCGAGCAACAATCAAGCCTAGCAATCTCTCTGCCATCTCCCCGCCATCTCCCTATAACATGGGTAGGTAAACTGTAGCACCCTGGAAATTTTAATTACATAAAAATTCAAATAAATGGAAATAAATAATTTTCATAATATCAGAGTATTTAAAACAAACGTATCATTATCGTATGTACTAAAACACATCGAAAAAATCTGTAAAAATTATAAATCAACCTCACACATTATTCCTAAGTGTTCCACAAAGAAATTCATGCAATGTAAAATTCTATTAACCAAGTGTACATCACATGGTGACCGATTATCTAAATAAGGAAACAAGTCGAAAAACAGTTAACATAGAAATACGACGTAATTATAAATTAAATAAAAATGTTGGAGAGATTTCCAACATTATATATTAATGACCCAATATCATAATTGGGCTAATGGACAACATTTTGCCCATAAATCAAATGAAGCAAGAAAAATGCATGGAAATTCGTAGCTCTAATTAAGATGAAAATAGAAGGGGGTATTTAGGGAAAACCCTAAGGCAATTAGCCTTTCTTGGCAACCCAAATTCGTGCTTAACCATGGTGGGAGGTTTCCTAAAGCCTCACACACTCTAACAGAGGAAGAAATCCTCAAATTAGGAAAGTGATATGTCAAAACCGCAACTTGGCTTTCCTTGTTGCATTAAGACTCCTAAAACCCATGGATGCTTAAATACTCTTCACCCAAACCCTAGGGACGAGTTCTATAACTTGCTGGGGTGGTGTGGAGGAGCTCTTGGTGGTGGAGAGCAGGAGATCAAGCATACCAAGCTCATCTTCTTCTCCAGCTCGTCTGCTACAACCTGTGTAAATCATCCACTTGGAGTCGACCAAAAGTAGGTCAAACCTAAATCTCATTGTGCAAGGCTTATACCCCTGGAAAGAGGGTCAAGTGTACGTTCTAATCCAAGTGGAATGCACAAATTCCATTTAGTATACATGGCGTATTAGGCGTTCTTCAAACAGTGGTCTGAACAAGGGATTTTTGAAGAACGAGACTTCATCAACCAGAAGGTAGGTTTTCCTGGGCGAAACCTTAACAAATCTTATACCAATGTGTAGATCATCAAGTCTAGGTTCATGTCCAGTTGGTTTCATCGAATTCCAATGAGTAGATTTTGAATTGTAGGCGTTTTACCAAAGTCGCGCATGTTAGGGTCTTTTCCTGTTCAAGTCCATTTATCATGCATCTCAAGGCCGTTTAAAATTATTTAAAAATCATAGTTCTCTCCTCTGTCATGTTCCCAACAACTTTCATGTTGAGACATTTGGCTGAAAAGCCCTAGTTTAGGAGATGTAAGAGTTGCATGGATCGAACCCCCCTGAGTTCTAATTTTCTGCGTTTTCGGTCTGCTCCTTGAAACGCGTCTGGTCCCGAGGACGTGTTTCAAGCCTCTGGTATCACGATGCTGCTGGGTGACGTTCATCTGAAACCCATCTGTGAGACTTGACGTGTTTAAGGCGTTGACAGGTCAACGGCCCGTGTGGGTCTGCTCACCGCCTGGGAGTCAGCGCCCTTCTGAACCGCGGGGGCTGGCCCAGATGCGTTTCATAAAGTTTTCCCGCCCAGAGTTTTTATTAAACAATTTTTGTAGGCACGTCCATGTCCCCCGACGCAATTTGAACCTTAATGCGGGCAAGCATGTGGACGCGATTTGGCTTCTTCAAGGTTTCGACTGTTTTGACTGTACAGTATGTTTTTAAATGTGTCCTCTGTACAGGACGTGTATTTATATGCTTACCCGAGGTCAGTTTAACATGTTTACAAGTGTATAATTTGTATGTCTTGGTCTGATCATTACATGATATCTGTTCAATGGCTTAAAAGTGTTTAACCCATTTAAAAAGCTTTAATTACACGAACATTATTCTAATACTTTCTTAATGGCATGCCCATTGATGAAACTTGTGATTCGCTCTTGTTACTGTTCTAGGTTGATTAAAATGATGATTATCATCTTAAAATCTTGCAAAGCCATGTGTAGTTAAATGTGTTGTTCATTGCATGCCATCATGTTAAGTGCTTTCCTCGAGTTTGAAACCGATGGATTGTGGATTGAGATGCGTACATCACTACACACTTGCACATCTCGGCAGCCCTTTCTTGGGGATTTTGAAGCTCTCAATCAGTCATTCCGAATCGATAAGATTAGCGACCTTTTCTCTAAGACCTCCGTAAATCTCCGCTCTCCGTGGATTCCCACATGGAGGCCGAGTTGGTTGTACCATTGAAGTTCCCAAGAGATAGCATGCACTTCCTTTCTAATCTTGTTCTCGTTAGCATGATTTACAATCTAGACTAAAGCCATTAATGTAAAGATTTAACTAAAGTATAAATTGTACCGTTATGCTGCCAAATTTATCTCTTGACCATTGTTCTCATGAAACCATGTTCAATTTACTTATTACTTGTTCTCATCATCATCATGAACATGACATTACACATGCTTACATATTGAAACTCTCATTGGCCATTATTAATGACTGTGGTATCTACATTTAAAATTTAAGTGAGATGCTGACGGGGCACGGTGAGTGTCCAAGGGCTCCAGTCTAGCCCCAATGACGGAGGGTCATAAATATACTGTTAACCATGGGTTATAATGATTACTGGCATTGCATTTGCACTGGGAGTCGTGCTTGTTGCCCAGCTAGCTAGCCTAGAGGGGGGTGAATGGGATATTAAAATTAATGAGTACTTAAAACCTATTCACAGAAAAGTCACAAAAACACACTTCGCAGATTGTTAGTGTTAGTGACGGAAAAATCAAACACACAAACCAATCATATGACACAGAGAACTATCTTGGTTCGGATCTCCTCTCCTAAGGAGTCCTACGTCTAGTCCCTGAGCAATATCTCAGGATTCTACTAACAATGGTACAGTCCCCCTTATGGACACTACAGCACCCAGCACCCCAGCTGGTCTTCCTTCACCTGAAGGGAACAACAACCTGGATACCACACCAGGTCTTCCTTCACAACTGAAGGGAACAACATAGGAAAAATGAAATTAGATCAAGCTTATACAATGCTAGATCTGAAGCTAACTGAGAGGAAGATCTACAGTGAGGGACACTCTCAGTTTACAGAAGCTCTCAAGACTAACACACTGAATGCAGAGAGCTAAGAGATTGAACAGAAGGGAGTGAGGCTTTTCTCTTCAGAATGCTCGCAGAAAGCTTGTCACGGATTTTCATAAGTGTACTTATATATATCTTCTATTTGAAAATTTGAACATTGAAGTGTCCGTTGTCTATATGCATAAGTGTACGTTAGACTGCTTGACCCTTAGAAGCTTCCAGTCAACCAGTCCTTTATTCTTTCATGCACGCAAAGAGAGAGAGGATCTTCTGTAATCTTCTTTGGCTTCCATTTTTTCCAACGTTATATGATGGTTGCTGTCAGAGACTTGCACACACTTAGGTGATGTTTGGTATCGGGATAGGGCGGGAATAACGGGGTTATATCCCTATTTTCCATTTGTTACGGTTACTGTTTACGGGAATAAGAGGGATTAAGGAGAATGGGGATATCCCTAAAACCAGGGATAATACCGGGGATAAGCCATTCCATGGGGACCCCTGGAATGACATATCCCCATTTCGCCATCCCCGATTTTGTCTTCCCGAGACAATGTCGCATCACCCCCTACCACTTTTTCCCCTCCCATGTGTTTGGTATCTGTAGGGAGAGTAAGGGTAACATGGTAAAAAAAAATAACATATCTCCATTACCATCCGTGTGTCCACCAAATGGAGAATAAAATTGAAATTGGATTTAACCTAGCAAATACCAAACAATATTAGATTAAAGAATAAGAATAATTTTTTCTAGAATAACTTGCACCTATTCCACACCCAATATAACCCGATACCAAACATCACCTTAAAGCTTGAACAATGGACAGCTAAGCTATCTCTTGTTGTTAGTCAACATTAGATTGATTATGTATAGAAGTAGAAGTTCCATTCTATTCTTCTAAAAAGATGTTTACAGAATAAGCATGAGAATGGAAGATATTGTCTGCATGCATGCAGTGATACGTACTATCGTAATAAATGCACAGTTGTCACAATGATATGCGTGAAGACTTTGACTTTTCAACGTATTAAAAAGAATTAGCTCAAAAATCAAATCGTTATATTTCACGAAATCGTTGTATGCATGACTTATGAAATCGTTGTGCAAATGAGTGAATCGTTATGCAATCATAAGTAAATAGATGTATACACAAATCGTTATATATATTAATAATCCAATCGTTGTAAGCGAATCGTTGTGAAATGTATCGAATCGTTACAACGACCAAGTCATTATGTAACTTGATGAATCGTTATGAGAGTAAATCATTGTGATTACTTAACAAATCATTATGATCACTTAAGAAATCGATATGAGACTAAATCGTTATGATCACTTAATGAAATCGATATGTGACCAAATCATTATGATCACTTAAGAAATCGATATGAGACCAAATCGTTATGATCACTTAACGAAATCGATATGAGACCAAATCATTATGATCACTTAACTAAATCGATGTGAGACCAAATCGTTATCATCACTTAAGAAATCGATATGAGACCAAATCGTTATGATCACTTAAGAAATCGATATGAGACCAAATCGTTATGATCACTTAACGAAATCGATGTGAGACCAAATCGTTATGATGACTTAGAAATCGATATGAGACCAAATCGTTATGATCACTTAAGAAATCGATATGAGACCAAATTGTTATGATAGCAAATCATTATGTCTACTAAAGAAATCATTGTGATAGCAAATCGTTACGATCACTAAAGAAATCGTTACGAGGGCAAATCTTACGAATACTTAACAAATCGATGTGAGGGCAAATCGTTGCGATCACTTATCAAATCTTTGTGAGGGTAAATCGTTGGGATTACATAGCGATTAGTTGTGAGGGCAAATCGTTGTGATCACTTATCGAATCGTTGTGACCACTAAAGAAATTGTTATGACTTACAGAGAATCGATGTGGACTTAGACAAATATTGATGCTTTGAACTCTTACTGTTGTAGTGTGATGAATACTTACTTGATTGGCTTATTTTCCCTTGGTTTATTTCTTCTGTTTAGACTTCATAGAAAGTATGTTAGTAACCTTTATCATAGTTTTGTTAATCACCAAAATAGATATATAATTTATTTAAATTACATGGGGATAAACTGATCATCAATCTCCCCCTTTTGTTGATGACAAAACTTAAAGATGATCTGAAATAAGTCTAAGCATAATTGAGGAAATAACATAAAAATAATGAATTTTAGAAATGCAATATTTTCTCCCCCTTTTTGTCATTTAAGCAAAAGATCAAACGCTTGATACAAAGATGAAGAGAAAAGAGCGCAAAGAGAGGAACAAAGAGGTTTATTGAGCATTGGAGGGTTCAGAGAGATAGAAGGCATGAGACAAGAGAGATGCAAAGCGCCTAATGACAGGTAGCGCTTGGCGTTCCTGCTGTTCAAAATAGGCTTGAAATGCGCCAAGCTCAATGCAATAGGAGGGTCCCATGGTGGGAGCCATCCTCTTGATGTGAAGCTGCCTCTGATCCGATATGAAATTCGAATATTTGAGGTTGCCAAGAGCTACCTTGTAGGGGGTGAAGCAACCAAAACTGGCAAACTGAAGAAATTGAGTAATTTTAAAGGGATAGAAGAGCTGATGTTTCCGAAGTTCCTTCTTTAATTCTAGAAAGACTCTGTACCATCCTTCCCATTTCATGAAGGAGTCCCAGACAAGGTGAAGAGAATTTGGATCCAAAAAGTCAGCGGGAGACAGAAGAGGTTGATTGGAACGAGCCTGAGAAGCATTCAACTCTTTAAGTTGTTGAGCAGATAGACTGTAGAGCTTTTCCCAATCAGCAGGCGACAACCTCTCACACTCAGAGAGAATAGGGGCAAGGATATCGGCCTTGAGGTACCCCTGAAGATACTGCTTGAAGACAAATCTATGAAAAGCAAGGTTACGACTTTCTTGCACAGAGAGCCTGGCCATAACCTGAGCAGCTCTCTCAAACATGAGTGTGCCCACAGATGAGTCCATGATCAGGGAGTGAAGAGGAGGAAGGAACACCACATCAAGAATTACCAAGATGGAAAAATCAACTCGAAGAGGTTCGGTGTGAGCAACCCTGGAACTGAGATCATGGATGGCTTGCCTGAACTGGCCCAGCTGCACCTCTGGAATGTTATTAAGATAGTAGTAATCGCAGTACGTTTTGTAGTGCCAGATGAACTTGATTTCCTTCTGAATGAAAGGTCCAAAAATATTTTTATGATGAATCAGAAACCATTCATAGAGAGAGAGAGGAGCTTCTCTTGGAGGATATCTGGCAGCTTGAGTCCGATGGAATTGACTGTACAGATCTCTGTTGCTCCGGGCCCACTGCTCTTCAGTTTTGGCTTCAGTCATGGAAAAAGTTTTTGATTGTTGAGCCTTGGAAAGAAAGGCATAAGGGAAAATGGTATTGAGATGGGCTGAAAGATTTTGGAAGGGAAGGCCAAAGAGGTGAGCAAACACTACCTTTTGATGAAATTCCTCATAGATAGATTGTTGCTTATTGGTGATAGAAAGAGAAAACCAAAGTGGAGGATAAGAACGTTCAGAAGAGACAGGATGGGTGGAAGTGAGTCTCCTCTTCTTAGGAACAGGACTGGAAGAGTCTATCCTATGAGAATGGGTCCCAACAGCTAGGACTGAACGAAGTATTGCTACTTCAAATTCATCCTTGATGTCCTGGATTTCTGTGTGAGCCAATTGGGCACCCTCGGGAATAATAGTAATGAAGGAAGGAGGTGTTTGTGGATGGAAAAGAGATGCAGGGGTGATGGAAGGGAGATCAGATGGTCCTGAAGAAGAAAAAGAAGGACCACTAGAAGAGGCTCCAGCTGAAGAAGTTGTGGAAGGAACCTCAACAGAAGATAAGGGTGGAGGAATAATGGTGGAGGAAGTAGGAGATGAAGGAGTTTGGGAAGGAAAAGGTGCAGGTGAGGAAATTGTTCTAGAGCGGGGTCATTTGAAGGTGAGAGGAGCTGGAGGAGTAGTGGATGAGGTGCGTGGAGAAGGAGGGGCTGGAGTTGGAAGGGTAGGAAGGACAGGGGGCTTTGGAGTTATAGCCTGATCTTCTTCTCTTAAAGCATCATCTGCTGGCCCTACTGGCCCAGATTCCTCAGCAACAACCACTTCTTTAACGAGCTCATTCTCAACATGAATTGGCCCTGGTGGCCTTGCTGATTTGTCAGACGAAGGCCCTGATGGCCGCTCTTCCTCTTGCTGCTGCTCTGCAAAGACAGACCCTGATGGCCGCTCTTCCTCATGCTACTACTCTACAAAGACAGGCCCTGATGGCCGCTCTTCCTCTTGCTGCTGCTCTGTAAAGACAGGCCCTGATGGCCGAGCTTCATCATCCTGTTGTTGCTCTGTAATGACAGGCCCTGATGGCCTATTACTTTCTTCACTGGGCCCTGATGGCCCTGCACTACAGGAAGGAGGGGCGAGAGATGGTAAGTGCTCCCTCACAAATGCTGACAAATCCACAAGCACCTTCCTCATATTGTCATAATCTTTTCTTAGGCTTGCAAGATCAGATGGGAGTGCCCCTAATTCACGGGCAGATGATCTTTGAGTGATAAAAAAGGAGTCCATATCCAACTTCAAAGAACACAAAATTTTGCCTTGCCCATCCAGGCGCTCAACATTGGGTTTCAAATTTACTTTCAACTTCTTTTTCCCAGACCTCCTGTGTGACTTACTGGTGAGGAGAGGAACTTCTTTAGCCACACCTTTTCCTTTGCCTTCTCTTGCCTTAACCATGGGCTCTTCATGGTCAACATTTTCATTTTCTTCTTCTGAGGCACTTTCCACATTGTCTTCTCTAAACTGATCATCAATGGGGGCATTGGCAATTTGCTCCCCCTGACTTGCTGCTTGCACATCAACATGTTGCTCCCCCTCAATCGGAGCATCTTCTACAACTAAGTCTTCACGAGCAACTACTTGCTCCCCCTGACTGGGAGCTTCTTCCATAACAATCTCATCAATGTGGCCTAATGCCACAACTTCTGCAATTTGAACTTCACTGACTACTGGATCCCTTAAAGAGCTTTGGAGGGATTCCAGTACATCTCTGAGAACAGAGCCTACTCGGGAAGAGGGAAGAGGATCCTCTGAACTATGCCCAACGGGCTCAATATCCTCTGGATGTATATCCTCAATTTTGCTGCTAGATTCTACTGCTTCTGCTACTTCTACTTCCATAGATGGTGCTGCTGCTGACTATTCTTGAGCTACGACTGCTACTGCTACTTCTGGTTCTGTTGCAGCCTGAACTGCTTCTACCTCTGGAATGACAGGAACTGCGCCAGCTGCTTCCTAACCTTCTTGGGCCATAGAAGTCTTTGTCCAGACCCCATTGATAACCGAAAAACCACTTTTTCTCAAATTTTTGGACCGGATATCTTGGCCCATCTTTTCAGACACATCTCCCACCACGCTAATGCCATAATGTTGAAATATCTTGGTGAGGAGATGAGCATAAGGTGGAGAAACGTTCAGCATGCTCCTTGTGTCCCATATCTGTGCGCTTGCAAACTTCATCCTTTCAATCATAATCTCTGCAGTGTTGATTTCTTGGTTCTGGACAACCCAGAACATCAGGTTAGAGTCCGCCTTTATGCAAGTGGAGAAGGTGGCACTCCTTGGGACTACTATTTGACGCACAATGAAATGCAATAAGAGATTGAATGCATTTAACTGATTGATGTCTAGCTTTCCATCCATTAATCTGAATTCGGGACCAACAATCCCTAAACCTTTGGCCTGGATTTCCACAGTGTGAACTCCACTGTGTCCAGAGGTAGTCACACCAAAGAGAGATGCCAAAAAATTTTGTGTGACCCTAATCTGAGTTCCCTTGACCATGGAAGTCAGGGTTCCATCTTCCTCTATCTTCAGACATACATAGAAAGCTTTCACAAGGTATGGATAACATACTTCTGATAGGGTGGCTATCTTTGTCCACTTCAATCTGCCCATAGCTGCGACGATACTGCCCATTCCATTCTTCTGTAAGTCAACCACATCTACTGCTTTGTGGCCACAAAGCTTGGTCTTTACTGAAGCATATCTTTCCTGCTGCTCGGCAGTAAGAAATGCAGCTCCATAGCCACCGACGCTGCCAGAGACACCAGAAGAGGCCATGGTTTTGGATGGGAAGAGTTTTTGGATGATCGAAATGGAGAAAGGAGTAGAACCCCTCAAGAAATTTCTCGCGGGAAAAAGGTGGAAGCTTGAAATCTCAGGGAGTCGATGTCAAGTCGATAGGGTATCACCTTAGGCAGAAGGAGGAAGATGATGAAGGGATGCGAATCGTTGCCGCACAGACTTTGGGATATAAAGGAAAAATTAAAAGAATGAACTTTAGAATTTAGAGGCGCAATGATGTCAGAAAACGACAAACTGACTAGTTCAATGAAATAAATTCTTATAAAATAACGAACCGACATGACAAACTTAAAAGGATAGACAATAATTGGAATTATCCTCAATTTTTGGGAGGAAAAATAATTTTAAATTCTGAAAATTAATATTTCAGTTTTAAACAGATGATTCTTTCACAATTTACACATGCCTAATTCCCTTCTAAGAGAAGTAAATCTCTCTTCGGGTAAGGCCTTTGTGAAGATATCTACTAACTGATTGTTTGATTCAATAAATGAAATATTAATGTTGCCATTTGCTACATGATCACGAATGAAATGATATCTAACCTCAATGTGTTAAGTCCTTGAGTGCTGTACTGGATTCTTGGTTAGATTTATAGCACTGGTGTTGTCGCATAACAATGGAATTGTCTTGATATGTAACCCATAATCCTCAAGTTGCTGCTTGATCTATAGGAGTTGTGTGCAGCAACTTCCAGCAGCTACATACTCAGCTTCAGCTGTTGACAGAGCTACTGAATTTTGTTTCTTTGAGGACCATGATATCAAACAACCTGCAAGGATTTGACAATAGCCACTGGTGCTTTTTATGTCTATTTTGCATCCAGCGTAATCAGCATCAGAGTATCCTACCAAATTAATTTAGCATGATTTTGGATACCATATACCTAAGTCATAGGTTCTAACTAAGTATCTAAATATTCTTTTGACATTAATTAAATGGGATTCCTTAGGATCTGCCTGATACCTAGCACACATACATACACTAAACAATATATCAGGTCTACTAGCAGTTAAGTACCTATCATACCTCTGTAGATTTTTTGATCTACATTCTTACCATCTTTGTCACTGTCATTCTTGTTGATGTGCTCATGGGTGTTGATAATGGCTTGGTATTTTCGAATCCAAACTTCTTTAAGAGTTCCTTGGTATATTTGGCTTCACATATGTGAGTGCCTTCTTTTCCTTGCTTAATTTGCAATCCAAGGAAGTAGTTAAGCTCCCCTATCATGCTCATCTCGAATTCTCCCTGCATAAGCTTCTCAAAGTACTTGCAAAGAGATTCTTAGTAGAACCAAATATTATATCATCAACATATATTTGAACAACCAGAATATGTTTGACCTTAGATTTGACAAATAGTGTACAATCTACTTGACCTCTAATAAAACCATGGTCTAATAGAAATGAGCTAAGCCTTTCATACCAGGCCCTAGGTGATTGTTTTAAACCATATAAAGCTTTGTGCAACTTAAAAACATGGTTGGGAAAATCAATGTCATCAAAACCTGGAGGTTGTTCTACATAAACTTCCTCCTTAATAAAACCATTAAGAAATGCAGACTTTACATCCATTTGAAATAATTTCACATCTAGTGCAGATGCATATGCAAGTAATATTCTAATAGCCTCAAGTCTGGCTACTGGTGCATAGGTTTCATCGAAATCTATGCCTTCATCTTGGGAAAAGCCTTGAGCTACTAATCTAGCCTTGTTTCTTAAGATCACACCACTTTCATCCAATTTATTTCTGAACACCCATTTGGTGCCAATTACTGGATGATTTGATGGTCTAGGAACAAGTGACCACACATGGTTTCTCTTGAACTGATTAAGTTCATCTTGCATGGCTAAAATGTAAGATTCATCAGTAAGAGCTTCGTTAATTGTCCTAGGCTCTATTTGAGAAACAAAAGCTAAATAATCACATGGAATTATGTTACCTCTTGTTCTTACCCCTACAGATGGATCACCAATGATGTTTTCAGGAGGGTGATCTCTCTTATATTTCCATTCCTTTGGAAGATTTTCATGTTCTATGTCCTTTTGTTGCAAGTCTTCCAAGGTGGATCTTCCTTGTCCTCAATTGATGAGTTCTTTAGCTTTTTGGACAATTCATCTGCATCATCATTATCACTATCTTCTTCCTTTCCAAGGAAGGGTTAGTTTCATCAAAAATAACATGTACTGACTGCTCAATCAATAAAGTACGCTTGTTGAACACTCTATATCCTTTAGATTTAGAAGCATACCCCATGAAGATGCCTTCATCTGATTTGGCATCTAACTTACCAATGTTTCTTTTGTCGTTGTTGTGGATGAAGCATTGACATCCGAATGTCCTGAAGTGACTAATCTTAGGCTTCTTTCCTTTGAACAACTCATACGCAGTCTTCTTCAGAATCGACATGATCATTACTCTATTGATGATGTAGCTTGCTGTGTTGACTGCTTCAGCCCAAAAATATCTTGGCAGATCATATTCTGATAACATTGTTCTTGCCATGTCCAATAAAGTCATGTTCTTTCTCTCAGCAACTCCATTCTGCTGTGGTGTCCTTGGTGTTGAGAAATTGTGTTCAATTCCTTGGTCATCACAGAATTTGGAAATTTTCTCATTCTGGAATTCTCCTCCATGGTCTGATCGATTCCAACAATGCAATACTTCTTATCTTTCTGAACCTTTTTGCTGAAGCTCACAAAATTGTTAAACGTATCATCCTTGTGTTCCAGAAAAGATACCCATGTGAATCTCGAATAGTCATCTACAATAACAAATCCATATTGCTTTCCTCCTAGACTGGTGGTCCTCATTGGCCCAAATAAGTCCACGTGTAAGAGTTCTAAGGGTTTAGAGGTTGTCACCATAGTCTTTGACTTGAATGAGGATTTTACATGCTTCCCTTTTGCACAAGGCCCGCAGATGCCTTCCAATCTTATGCAAATTTTAGGTAGACCTTCAACTAGGCTTCTCTTAATCAGCTTCTTTATGTCATCCAGACTGCAGTGGCCCAATCTTCTGTGCCATAGCTCAGTTGACTGCTCCTTGCTTGCCGCTAAGCAGATGTCTTGATCTTTTAATTCTTCCAAATAAAGTACATATAGGTTCTTCTCTCTGTTGGCTTCAAAGATGACTACACCATCTTTCACATTGTTGCAATTTGACTCTTGAAAACTGATCTGATGTCTTCTATCACATAGCTGACTGATACTGATGAGATTGTGTTTCAGTCCCTTGACGCACAACACATCTTCAATGACAGTTGTGCCTCTACTTCACACTGATCCACTGTCTATCACATTCCCCTTTCCATTGTCTCCATAGGTGACTGTGCCTTCTTCAGCTTTGAGGTGAGAGAACAGCTTTCTGTTACCTGACATATGCCTTCAGCACCCGCTGTCCAGGTACCATTTTGATGCTCGAAGGCCTCCCTGAAATAAAGACACTAAGCTTTAGGTACCCAAGTTCTTTTGGGTCCTTGCTGGTTAGTATTCTCATCTTTCTTTTTAATTATCCAGATTTTGTGTTTAGTTGGACAGGTTATTTTGGTATGTCCTAGCTTGTTGCAGTGACTACAACATGTTGTTCTAGTCAATTTTTCATATGGAGTATATTTAAAGTTTGATTTATATGCTATATCTTGTTCAGGTACGAATTTTGGAGTTGGATATGTTTTAGGGTATACTGTTGTATCTTCATTATCTGGTGGAATGTAACCTAATCTATTCTTCCTTTTACCTGATCTTCTGGCTCCTCTTAGTATTAAGGAATTTTTACCATTAGTAAATTTTTCTAACGTACTTGATAGTTTATCATTTTCTTCTGTTAGTCTTTTGATTTCATTTTTTAATTCATCTGAACTTTCTTGTTTTTCTAATTTTGTTATTTGAGTATTTTTATCTTTTAGATTTTCGCATAGCAACTCATTTCTTCTTTTAAGTTCACCAACTTGCTTGTCTAGTTGTTCATTTTCTGATTTTAAATCTTAATTGGTATTTTCTAGACATGCAACATTTTTCTTACTAGCTTTTAATAATTTAGATACTTCTCTATATTTATCATACAGTTCATTAAAAGCATTTTCTAAGTTATCTGAATCCGAATCATTACAGGAATCAAAGGATGAGTCAAGGTTACCTTTTCTGCGATATCTGCCATGAAGGCTAGGTTAGCCTTTTCTTCTTCCTCACTGTTTGAGCTTGACTCGCATCCGAGTCACTGCTATTGTCCCAAGCTGCTGCCATGGCTTTCTTCTTATATCTTCTGAACTTTCTTGAGCTGTCCTTCTTTCTGAATTCAGATTTCTTGAGCTTTGGACACTATGCCTTGATGTGTCCTGGCTTCTTGCACTCATAACAAATTGGTTCATTCTTCTTGATGTCCTTTGCTTCAGGTTTCTTGAAATCCTTTCCCTTTTTGAAGTATCGTCTGCCAGATTGATACTTATTTTTCTTGGCCAATATCCGTTGTAGTCTCCTAGACAACATTGCTTCTTCATCTTCATTGTCTTCACTACTGGCTTCATCTCCTGATTGTTCCTCAAGCTGCCTTCTGCTGCTTTGAGGGCATTTGTGTGCTTCTTTCTAGTAGATGATTCTCCTAATCTCTCCATGTTTATCTCATGGGCCATGAGGGACCCAATGAGCTTTTCCAATGACATCCTTTTCAGGGCATTGGCTTCTTCTATAGCTGTTACCTTGGGAGTCCAAGAAGATGGTAGGGATCTAAGGATTTTTCTTACCATATCTCCCATCTCATAGCTTTTTCCTAGTCCGGCTAATCCGTTTGTAATATCTGTGAATCTGCTGAACATTTGGGTTATAGATTCTCCTGGCTGCATCTGGAACCTTTCATATTGAGTCACCAGAATGTCTATCCTGGTTTCCTTAACTTTGTCAGTGCCTTCATAAGTGATCCTGAGCTTTTCCCACATTTCCATGGCAGATTTGCAGGCAGATACACAGTTGAATTCCTTTTTACTAAGGGCACAACATAAAATGCTCTTGGCTTTGCAGTTGAGAGAAATCTTCTTTCTATCATCTTCTCTCCATTTGTCCTTTTCGTTGGTGACTAGAAGATCTCCTTCTTCTACAATTGACCAGATCTGAAAATCAAATCCTTGCAAGAAGTATTCCATCCTGGTCTTCCAGTAGGTGTAATCTTCTCCATCAAATAGAGGTGGCCTGTTGACTGACTGGCCTTCGGAGTGACCTTGGGCTGCCATTTGATCTTTTCTCTTCAGATCGTTGGATCTTCTTCTTTGTCGAAGAGACTAGCATTGATACCACTTGTTGCCCAGCTAGCTAGCCCAGAGGGGGGGTGAATGTGATATTAAAATTAATGAGTACTTAAAACCTGTTCACAGAAAAGTCATAAAAACACACTTCGCAGATTGTTAGTATTAGTGACGGAAAAATCAAACACACAAAAGCAATCACACGACACATGGAATTATCTTGGTTAGGATCTCCTCTCCTTAGTAGTCCTACATCCAGTCCCTGAGCAATATCTTAGGATTCTACTAACAAGGGTACAGTCCCCCTTAAGGACACTACAACACCCAACACCGTAGCTGGTCTTCCTTCACCCGAAGGGAACAACACCCTGGATACCACACCAGGTCTTCCTTCACAACCTAAGGGAACAACACAGGAAAAATGAAATTAGATCAAGCCCCTAGATCAAGATTATACAATGCTAGATCTGAAGCTAACTGAGAGGAAGATCTACAGTGAGGGACACTCTCAGTTTATAGAAGCTCTCAAGACTAACACACTGAATGCAGAGAGCTAAGAGATTGAACAGAAGGGAGAGAGGCTTTTCTCTTCAGAATGCTCGCAGAAAGCTTGTCACGAATTTTTGTTTTTGAGACTCTCGATGATTGCTTCTGGAGCTTCACCCTTCTATATATATATCTTCTATTTGAAAATTTGAACGTTGAAGTGTCCATTGTCTCTATGCATAAGTGTACGTTAGACTGCTTGACCCTTGGAAGCTTCCAGTCAACCAGTCCTTTATCCTTTCATGCACGTAAAGAGAGAGAGGATCTTCTGTAATCTTCTTTGGCGTCCATTTTGTCCAACGTTATATGACGGTTGCTGTCAGAGACCTACACATACTTAAAGCTTGAACAATGGACAGCTAAGCTATCTCTTGTTGTCAGTCAACGTTAGATTGATTTTATACAGAAGTAGAAGTTCCATTCTGTTCTTCTAAAAAGCTATTTACAGAATAAGCATGAGAATGGAAGATATTGTCTGCATGCATGCAGTGATATGTACTATCGTAATAAATGCATAGCTGTCACAAAGATATGCATGAAGACTTTGACTTTTCAATGTATTAAAAAGAATTAGCTCGAAAATCAAATCGTTATATTTCACGAAATCGTTATATGCATGACTTATGAAATCGTTGTGCGAATGAGTGAATCGTTATGCAATCATAAGTAAACAGATGTATACACAAACCGTTGTATATATTAATAATCCAATCGTTGTAAGCGAATCGTTGTGAAATGTATCGAATCGTTACAGCGACCAAGTCGTTATGTAACTTGATGAATCATTATGAGAGCAAATCGTTGTGATTACGTAATAAATCGTTATGATCACTTAAGAAATCGATATGAGACTAAATTGTTATGATCACTTAACGAAATCGATATGAGACCAAATCGTTATGATCACTTAAGAAATCGATATGAGACCAAATCGTTATGATCACTTAACGAAATTGATATGAGACCAAATTGTTATGATCACTTAACGAAATCGATGTGAGACCAAATCGTTATGATCACTTAAGAAATCAATATGAGACCAAATCGTTATGATCACTTAAGAAATCGATATGGGACCAAATCGTTATGATCACTTAAGAAATCGATATGAGACCAAATCGTTATGATTACTTAAGAAATCGATATGAGACCAAATCGTTATGAAAGAAAATCATTATGTCTACTAAAGAAATCATTACGATCACTAAAGAAATCGTTACGAGGGCAAATCGTTTCGAATACTTAACAAATCGATGTGAGGGCAAATCGTTGCGATCACTTATCGAATCGTTGTGAGGGCAAATTGTTATGATTACTTAACAAATCGTTGTGAGGGAAAATAGTTGCGATCACTTATCGAATCGTTGTGACCACTAAAGAAATCGTTATGACTTATAGAGAATCGATGTGGACTTAGACAAATATTGATGCTTTGAACTCTTACTGTTGTAGGGTGATGAATACTTACTTAATTGGCTTGTTTTCCCTTGGTTTATTTCCTGTGTTTAGAGTTCATAGAAAGTATGTTAGTAACCTTTATCATAGTTTTGTTAATCACCAAAATAGATATGTAATTTATTTAAATTACATGGGGATAAACTGATCATCAGTGCGTGCATGTTGAATGATAGATACAATAACCACATACACGTGTCCTGTGTACATTCTTGATGGATCTTTTCATGGTGTACATTAGTGGCTACGTGCCTGATTAGTGTTACATTATTGTGATCGTGCGTTCTTGCGTGCTTGCTTGCATGATATGGCCATCTTGCATTTATTGCAATTAGTGATATCTCACGTTCTTGAAAGCTATTGACATCAAGTGAAATCTTGCGTGCTTGTACCAAATGATCTGTTGCTAGTTCTATCTTGTTATATCCTTCTAGATCTTGTTCTATCAGAATCACTCTATCTAGCTTGTCCATGTATCATGTTTTAATGAGTTTTATTCGTACATGCATATCATGACAATCATTGTACTTACCTAGTTCTAAATTGTTAATCACTTATATCATTGCCCGCACATTGAGATATAAATCCTACTGGGCTAGTTTGCTTATCCCCTACTTTTACCCAATCTAGGGGACTATGATGTTCAAGAGGAGGAGCAAGTCGAGGATGGGAATGCATCCGAGTGATGAGCTTTCCAACTATGAGTCTATCTATAGTTAGTTTATTTTGAGCATTAGAACGTGTAGTAGGAAGTGAGGAATAAAATGTACTTTTCTTTTTATTGAGTCTTATACCTGTAATAGTTCTCATTTGGAATACAATGAGTTGAGATTTGAATACAAGATTAGTTGAGTTCAATATTTGGGCCCTATGATGATGTATGTTGTTATACATTTAGTGTGTGCTAGCTAGAGGCTTATTTGCCGTCTGTTCACATCTCGGGATATCATCTCGAATTATTCCGCATTATTAATATCCACTGCGTAATTCTCGAGACGTGACAGTTTAGTGGTATCACAGCCTAGGAATACCAAATAGGATATATGTCTCAGGATTAGGAGATACCTATGGAACCTAGGTCATGGAAATTAAATATAGTACCTGGTGAGAATGGGTAGAGATTGGGAATATGATAGAATGAACAAAACACTCCTACCCATTGACTCTGATAATGTATCTAGAGACATTAATTGGTTTCCATCATTTTCTCAGGAACCATCAAAACTCTTACACTCAACTCCAATGGCTCACAACCAGTGGCAAGCTATGCAAGAAACCGTGGCTGGATTGACTCAGGCTTTACAAAATGTGGTTCAGGCTGGAAATCAAGCTGCTACTGCTTCTAGGAATGGAGTGGGTGATTTACACCGCAACTTTAGGAGTTTGAACCCCCTTTGCTTCTATAAATCCCCTGATCCGGACGAAGCAGAGAACTGGCGGGAGGAGATAGAAAGGATCTTCCAAGTCATGCAATGCACTAACAGGGAGAAGGTGGTACTGGCAACTTTTCAATTCGCTAAGGATGCCCGAGCATGGTGGAAGGGCACATCGGCCCACCTGCCTAATGTTGGCGAACTGGAGTGGGCTGGATTCCTGGAGATATTCCGGGGAAGATATTTCTCTAAAAGAGTGAAGGAGAAAAAAGCGGCAGAATTTACCGCACTGAAGCAGAAGGGAATGTTCGTAGCTGAGTATGAAGCTCAGTTCACGCAGCTGGCTGTGTATGGCCCACATCTGGTGGGCACGGAAAGACTGAAGGCAAATCAGTTCATGGATGGGCTCAGGCCCATGTTCATCGAGAAGCTCGGACCTCACAACATTCAAACATACACTGAAATGGTCCAAAGAGCTCAGCTGGTAGAAGACACCATGGCCAAAGTAGAGGGCATGAGGGGCAAGGACAACTCGAAGCAGGTCTTCGTCAAGAAGGGAGCACATAATATTGCTCTAACTTTTTGTAACAACAAAGTCAACAACAACAACAAGAGGCCGAATGCCGGAAGGGATGTTGCTGGAGACAAGAGAGTCACAGTGGAAGGTAGGCAGTTGGCGGAAAACTGCAAATTCTGTGATAAACCAGGGCACCGAGCTAAAGAATGCTGGAAGAAGCTCGGGGCGTGCTTGAAATGTGGGGGTCGTGACCACCGTATTTCTGACTATCCTATGCTAAAGGATCAGCCAGAAAGAGCTCAGAATGTACCACGGCGTCAGGGACGACTTAATGCTTTCATAGAAGCTGACCTACCCGAGGAAGGGGGTATGGTTGAAGGTACCATTTCCATACACTCTCAACCTGCATTTGTGCTTATTGATATTGGAGCTGCATATTCATTTATTTTTGCCACATTTGTTGCAACTCTACCTGTCAAACCTGTACCCTTGAAATCCAAGATCATTGTAGCTTCTCCCCTAGGCTCAGAATCTGAACTCACTCACTACTTGATAAAATGTGAAACCATAATTGGAGGACACAATCTCCCGAGCGACCTTATCTGTTTAGACATGAAGGGTTATGATGCCATTTTGGGGGTTGATTGGCTAATTGAATATGATGCCGATGTAAACTATCGCCATAGGAGGGTCACCTTCAAAAGACCAAACCTTCCAACTCTATCACTACTTGGCACCCATTATCATAAACACCCTATCTTGATATCCTCTCTTAAGGCTTCTAAGATGATCAACCAGGGTTGTGATGCTTTCCTAGTTTCAGTCTTGGCAACTAAAAAGAAAAAACCAACCTTAGAAGACATTCCCATAGCCAAGGACTATCCTAATGTATTTCCAGAGGAATTACCGGGTATACCATCTGAGTAGGAGGTAAACTTCATCATTGAGTTACTCCCTGGGGCAACCCCTATTTCAAAAGCTCCGTATCGCATGTCCCTTGTTGAATTGTAGGAGTTGAAGAGACAGATCCAAGAATTTCTAGATCAAGGTTTCATCAAGCCTAGCACATCCCCGTGGGGAGCGCTAGTGCTATTTGTCAGGAAGAAGGACGGGATAATGAGGCTATGCATTGATTACCGTCAGTTAAACCAGTTGACAATAAAGAATAATTATCCAATGCCCCGCATCGATGAGCTATTTGACAAGATCTCCAGTGCATAATATTTCTCCAAGATAGATCTAAGATCAGGCTACCATCAACGGAGAATAAAGAAAGAGGATATTCACAAGTCTGCATTCCAGAGTAGATATGGTCGCTATGAGTTCGTGGTCATGCCGTTTGGTTTAACAAATGCTGCAGCGGCTTTCATGCAACTTATGAACAATGTTTATAGGCCATACTTGGATCAGTTTGTAGTGGCGTTCATTGATGACATCCTTATTTACTCCAAGTCCAAAGAAGAACATGAGGAACACTTGAAGGTTGCTCTGCAAGTGCTTAGAGACAATCAAGTCTATGCAAAACATAGTAAGTGTGAATTCTGGATGGAAGAAGTGTCTTTCCTTGGCAACATCATATCCAAGGAGGGAATCTCTGTAGATCCATCTAAGGTGGAGGCGGTAAAGAACTGGGCAAGGCCGACAACTATGTTGGAGATTAGAAGCTTTCTGGGTTTAGCAGGTTATTATCGTCGCTTCATTAATGATTTCTCAAAGATAGCTATACCATTGACCAGGCTTACCAGGAAGGAGAAGCCATTTGCATGGGCTGATGAATGTGAAAAAGTTTCAAGGCATTGAAAGAGTACCTTACCTCAGCACCTGTACTGATACTGCCAATTGCTGGGGGTAGTTTTGAAGCATACACCGATGCATCTGGGATCGGCCTAGGCTGTGTGCTGATGCAAAATCGGAAAGTTATATGCTATGCGTCAAGACAATTGAAGAAGCACAAGGACAATTATCCTGTACATGATTTGGAGCTAGCTGCTGTAGTCTTTGCCTTGATGATATGGCGTCATTATCAATATGGTGAGAAATTCATTATGTTTTCTGACCATAAAAGCTTGAAGTATCTGTTTTCTCAGCAAGACTTGAATATGAGATAGCGGAGGTGGTTGGAGTATCTCAAAGACTTCGACTTCACAATCCAATATCATCCAGGGAAAGCAAATGTTGTGGCAGATGCTCAAAGTAGAAAGCCAATGATCACATTGTCAAGTTTAATGGTGGGCGAATGGAAGTTATTAGAAGACTTTTCCAAATTAAATATTGATACTGATATCAAGAAGAAGGGATGCCTTATTGCTAGTGTTAGAGCACAACCTACACTATTGAAGGACATCATAACACTCCAAGACAATGACCCTATACTTGTGGAGATTAAGGCTAATCTAGACCAGAGACCGGATTTCTCTGTAACTGAAGATGGAAGACTATTGTTCTGGGATCGAGTCTGTGTACCCGACCATGCAGAGACAAAGAAAATGATTCTGGATGAAGCTCACAAGACCAGGTATACCATTCATCTTGGAACTACCAAAATGTATCAGGATCTGAAGAGAAGCTTTTGGTGGCCAAATATGAACAGGGAGGTGGCGGAATATGTTGCCCGATGCTTAACATGTCAAAAGGTCAAGGCGGAA
Organism: Colocasia esculenta; assembly: GCA_014218235.1. Lineage (NCBI taxonomy): Eukaryota > Viridiplantae > Streptophyta > Magnoliopsida > Alismatales > Araceae > Colocasia > Colocasia esculenta. The sequence continues at coordinate 87,691,993 of CM024753.1, read as the reverse complement.
CACTTGCGACCTGCAGGTAAACTCAAACCCCTAGAAATCCCGGCATGGAAATGGGAAGGTATAGGAATGGACTTTATTTTCGGACTACCCAAATCTAGAGGTGGAGTCGATGTTATCTAGGTTATAGTCGACCGCTTTACTAAGTCGGCTCACTTCTTGCCAGTGAAGAATAAGTGGTCAGTGGATGTTCTGGCTGCATTGTATGTGAAGGAAACAGTCAGATTACATGGAGTACCGGTGTCTATCATGTCTGATAAGGACCCTAGGTTTACATCCCACTTTTGGAAAGGACTGCACTACTCCTTGGGATCTAAACTAAACTTTAGCATGGCTTTCCATCCACAGACTGATGGTTAGATGGAGAGAACCAACCAGGTGATTGAAGATATGCTTAGAGCCTGCGTCCTAGATTTCGGAGGTAGCTGGCATGAACACTTACCTCTTGTGGAGTTCGTCTACAATAATAGCTATAAAGCTAGCATTCAAATGGCACCGTTTGAAGCACTTTACAGCAGGAGTTGCCGATCTCCACTATGCTGGTATGAACTTGGTGAAAAACAAATGCTAGGACCAGAGATGATATGGGAAACCATGGAGAAGGTAAAGCTTATTAAATAAAGAATGGCAGTGGCACAACAAAGACTAAAGGCATAACCAGATAATAGAAGAAGAGACTTGGAGTTTCAGGTGGGTGATCATGTATTCTTGAAAGTGTCTCCAGGCCGTGGGATCAGGCATTTTGGTATTAAAGGCAAGTTGTCACCAATGTTTGTCGGGCCTTTCGAAATCCTTGAAAGAGTCAGTGAGATGTCATATCGTCTGGCTTTATCACCACAAATGGATGGAATACACAATGTGTTCCACATATCCATGTTGAAAAAGTATGTACGAGATTCGTGGCATGTCATAGAATATGAACTCTAGGAATTCAACAAAGACGGAACGTATCAAGAGAAGCCAGTTAAGATCACGGACTGGGAACTGTTCCAACTAAGGAACAAGGTCATCCTACTGATAAGGGTTAGATGGAATCAATGCATGGATGAAGAAGACACGTGGGAAACTGAGAAGGCAATGTGCAAAAGATACCTAGAGATATTCACAAGTAAGTACACCTCAGTTGTACAATAACTTTCTATACATGAATTTGGGGACCAAATTATCTTAAGTGGGGGAGGGTGTAGCACCCGGAAATTTTAATTACATAAAAATTCAAATAAATGGAAATAAATAATTTCCATAATATCAGAGTATTTAAAACATACGTATCATTATCGTATGTGCTAAAACACATCGGAAAAACTGGTAAAAATTATAAATCAACCCCACACATTATTCCTAAGTGTTCTACAAAGAAATTCGTACAACAAAAAATCTGATTAACCAAGTGTACATCACATGGTGACCGATTATCCAAATAAGGAAACAAGTCAGAAAATCGTTAACACGGAAATACGATGCAATTATAAATTAAATAAAAATGTTGGAGAGACTTCTAACATTATATATTAATGACCCAATATCATAATTGGGCCAATGGACAACATTTGGCCAAAAAATCAAATGAAGCAAGAAAAATTCATGGAAATTCACAGCTCTAATTAAGCTGAAAATAGAAGGGGGTATTTAGGGCAAACCCCAAGGCAATTAGCCTTTCAGGGCAACCCAAATTCGTGCTTAACCATGGTGGGAGGTTTCCTAAAGCCACACACACTCTAATGGAGGAAGAAATCCTCAAATTAGGAAAGTGATATGTCAAAACCGCAACTTTGCTTTCCTTGTTGCATTAGGACTCCTAAAACCCATGGATGCTTAAATACTCTTCACCGAAACCCTAGGGATGAGTTCTATAACTTGATGGGGTCGTGTGGAGGAGCTCTTGGTGGCTGGAGAGCAGGAGATCAAGCATACCAAGCTCATCTTCTTCCCCGGTTTGTCTGCTACAACTTGTGTAAATCGTCCACTTGAAGTCGACCAAAGGTAGGTCAAACCTAAATCTCATCGTGCAAGGCTTATACCCCTGAAAAGAGGGTCATGTCTACGTTCTATCCCAAGTGGAATGCACAAATTCCATGCAGTATACACGGTGTATTAGGCGTTCTTCAAACAGTGGTCTGAACAAGGGATTTCTGAAGAACGAGACTTCATCAACCCAGAAGGTAGGATTTCTCTCGTCAAACCTTAAAAATCTTATACCAATGTGTAGAGCATCAAGTCTACTTTCATTTCCAGTTGGTTTCATCAAATTCCAATGAGTATACTTTGAATTATAGGCATTTTTCCAAAGTCACGCATGTTAGGATCTTTTCCTTTTCAAGTTGATTTATCAATCATCTCGAGGCCGTTTAAAATTATTTAAAAATCATAGTTCTCTCCTATGTCATGTTCCCAACAACTTTCATGTTGAGACTTTTGTCTGAAAAGCCCTAGTTTAGGAGATGTAAGCATTGCATGGATCGAACCCCCCTGAGTTCTGATTTTCTGCGTTTTTAGTCTACTCCTTGAAACGCGTCCGGTCCCGAGGATGCGTTTCAAGCCTCTGGTATCGCGACGCTGCTGGGCGACGCGATCATCTGCAACGTGTCCATGAGACCTGACGCATTTAAGGTGTTGATAGGTCAACGGCCCACGTGGGTCTGCGCGTCGCCTGTGAGTCAGCGCCCTTCTGAACCATGGCGGCCGGCCCAGACACGTTTCATAAAGTTTTCCTACCGAGAGTTTTTATTAAACGACTTTCGTAGATGCGTCCGTGTTCCCCGACGTGATTTGAACCTTAACGTGGCCAGGCATGTGGACACGATTTGGCTTCTTAAAGGTTTCGACTGTTTTTACTGTACAATACGTTTTTAAATGCGTCCACTGTACAGGACGCGTATTTATATGCTTACCCGAGGTCAGTTTAACATGTTTACAAGTGTATAATTTGTATGTTTTGAGACTGATCATTACATGATTTTTGTTTAATGGCTTAAAAGTGTTTAACCCATTTAAAAATCTTTAATTACACGAACATTATTCTAATTGCTTTCTTAATGATGTGACTATTCATGAAACTTGTGATTCGCTCTTATTACTATTCTAGCTTGATTAAAATGATGATTATTATCTTAAAATCTTGCAAACCCATGTGTAGTTAAATGCATTGTTCATTGCATGCCATCATGTTAAGTGCTTTCCGCGAGTTTGAAACTGATGGATTGTGGATTGAGATGCGTACATCACTACACACTTGCACATATAGACAGCCCTTTCTTGGGGATTTCGAAGCTCTCTATCGGTCATTCCGAATCGATAATACTAGCGACCTTTTCTCTAAGACCTCCATAAATCTCCGCTCTCTGTGGATTCTCACATGGAGGCCGAGTTGGTTGTACAATTGAAGTTCCCTAGAGATAGTGTGCACTTCCTCTCTCATCATGTTTTTGTGAGAGTGATTTACAATCTAGACTAAAGCCATTAATGTAAAGATTGAACTAAAGTATAAATTGTACCGTTATGCTGCCAAATTTATCTCTTGACTATTGTTCTCATGAAATCATGTTCAATTTACTTATTACTTGTTCTCATCATCATCATGAACATGACATTACATATGCTTATATATTGAAACTCTCATTGGCCATTATTAATGACTATGGGTATCTACATTTAAAATTTAAGTGAGATGCTGACCGGGCACGGCGAGTGTCCAAGGGCTCCAGTCTAGCCCCAATGACGGAGAGTCATAAATATACTATTAACCATGGGGTATAATGATTATTGGCATTGCATCTGCGCTGGGGGTCGTGCGTGCGTGTTGAATGATAGATACAACAACCACATACACGTGTCTTGTTGTACATTCTTGATGGATCTGTTCTTGGTGTACATTAGTGTCTACGTGCCTAATTAGTGTTACATTATCATGATCGTGTTTTCTTGCATGCTTGCTTGCGTGATATGGCCATCCTGCATTTATTGCAATTAGTGATATCTCGCGTTCTTGATAGCTATTGACATCAAGTGAAATCTAGTGTGCTTGTACCAAGTGATCTGTTGCTAGTTCTATCATGTTATATCCTTCTAGATCTTGTTCTATCATGATCACTCTATCTAGCTTGTCCATGTATCATGTTTTAATTAGTTTTATTCGTACATGCATATCATGATAATCATCGTGCTTACCTAGTTCTAAATTGTTAATCACTTATATCATTGCCCGCACATTGAGATATAAATCCTACTGGGCTAGTTTGCTCATCCCCTACTTTTAGCCAATCTAGGTGACTATGATGTTCAAGAGGAGGAGCAAGTCGAGGATGGGAATGCGTCCGAGTGATGAGCGTTCCAACTATGAGTCTATCTATAGTTAGTTTATTTTGAGCGTTAGAACTTGTAGTAGGAAGGGAGGAATAAAATTGACTTTTCTTTTTATTGAGTCTTAGTCCTGTAATAGTTCATATTTGGAATACAATGAGTTGAGATTTGAATACAAGATTAGTTGAGTTCAATATTTGGGCCCTATGATGATGTATGTTGTTATACATTTAGTGTGTGCTAGCTAGAGGTTTATTTGCCGACTGTTCACGTCTCGGGATATCGTCTCGAATTATTCCACATTATTAATATTCGTTGTGTAATTCTCGAGACGTGACATAAACCCACTCACCAGGCGCCCATACACCCTCAACAAGGTTACCCTACTGACATCCTTCAAATCGGGGTTCATATGACCCCATGGGAACACAAAGGCAGTCACCTCTGTATCCCACCTACTCTTCAGCGCCTACGTCATTGGGGCATCCGCTCCATCTTCAGGACCTCCCCAAACCCCATCTCCTCTACCCTCTCCCTTTGGAATGCCGGGAGAGCCAGATACATCGTCAACACTAAGACCCATGAGATTGGTCCCTCATCTCACCTTGCAATGAACAATCAAAATCAACTAGTCAGTAAACTAGGCAATTCATAGCCCTCGACTGAGGTTGCGTCGATCCTATGGGTCACGACATTGTCACCACGCCCCGATGGGTCACGTCCTTGTCGTGATGCCCCTATGGTTGGCGACCTTTTCACAACATCTAGGAAGGTCGCGACCTTCTTGCGTCGGCCTTCACCGCCGTAACATTGTCGCAACCTTTGACCCCGCTACGACAATGCTTACGCAACTGGGTGGCCCATCGCGTTCTCAGTCGAACGGATGCCTGGAGACATCCTTCTCCGACGATGGTTCACCTGGGCCTTACGCCCGATAATGACCCTCCGTGGGGTCTCCGCATCATCTATACACATCAAATGGATGGTCTATGCTGATAGGGACTCACCTTCATCATGGCCTCGTCCCAGGCCACCGCCGCCGCCACCACCTCCACATCCACCATTGGCATATCCTCCTCCGCCATCTCTACCTTCGGCACCTCCTCGGCCATCGGAGCCACTTACTCCCATCACCAGAGTCTCCTTGCCACCGATTGCTTCCACCTCTGACCACCGTGGGAGCTTCCACCTCCATTGTCACCATCCATTGATGTCATGGGCTAGAGAGAGTGAAAGAGAGTGGGAGAAACAAGGGAACAAAGATAGAGGGAGAGATCACTGGAGAGCAGGTCACCGGAGCCAATGAAATTGTCGGAGCAAAAAGTGTTTCAGTGCAGAAAGGGGACACTACAAAGAAAAGCGGTTTAACCGACGGATATGTGTCTGTCAGAAATGCTGTCGGCATTTGCCGATAGATATTTGTCGGTCAAAAATTTTGTTGATATTTCCGACCAAAATGTTTTTGTCTCTAATACTGACAATGTTTTTGACCGAATATTTCAGTCGGAAAATGCCGACAGATTTTTCGACGGAAATATATCCATCGAAAATTGGCATCGATAATACCCCCAAATTTCTAAAGTCACTCTCTCTCTCTCTCTCTCTCTCACTCATGTTCTCTCTCTCTCTTTCTCTCTCTCTCTCTCTCGCGCTTTGTGTCTGCTGCCACCATCGGCGGAGGCCTAAGGAGGACCCCGTCGTCGAGGTTATGCCATAGGGAAGCCCCCACCGTCATCGCCGCACCCTCGTCATTGCCCTGTCGCTGCCGCCGCTGCTTCTTCCTCCTCTACTCTGCTCCAACTGCGCCAATAAGAGAGTGTCGTGCGCCGCCATCGCCGACGTTGGTGATGCTGACAGATTCTACCGTCATGGTAAGGAGCCTCCCTTCCCTCTCAGGCATCGATGGCTTCTATGCATTTTTTGTGGGTTTTTTGTGCCTTCTTTCCTGGTTTTCTTGGCGGTGGCCGGAGGTGGTGTGGTGATGGTTGGAGGCAGCTAGCGTCCTCTCCCCCTCCCTCTCTCGACGACTGTTCCACCCCCTCTCCCCTGCACAGTCCCCCCTCCCCTTGCACAGTCCAATACTCCTCTCCCCCTCTCCCTGCATAGTCGTCCCCTCCTCTCCCCCTCCCCCTCCCCCTCCCCCTCCCAATAACTATCCCACCCCCCATTCCCTGCACAGTCCCCCCTCCCCTTCCACAGTCCCCCCTCCTCTCCCCCTCCCCCACCCGACATCTGTCCCCCCCCCTCCCCTGCATAGTCCCTCCCTCCCAACAACCCTCCCCTCTCCCCCCGCATAGTCCCCCCCCCCCCTCCCAATGACCCTCCCCCACCCCCCCTGGACAGTCCCCCCCCCCTCCCTCCTACACAGTGGCTCCCCCTTCCGATGCCCCTCCCCCCTCCCCTTTAGATTTTGTTTCAATTTTTTTTCCAATCGATTATATTTTTTCATTCATTTCAATATTTTTGTTGGATAAATATCATTATATATTAGCTACTAAAAAATCAAAATATATGAGAAAATATAATTCCAAAATATAGTAAGTAAATTGTAGGATTAGACAAATTAGGATTTTGGGTTTAGTTAAACTTGAGTTACAATGTAAGGAATGAAGTTTTAATAAACATAAAGAATGAACATGTGGGTTCGGTTATGAGTGATGATTGAGTTATTCCTAAAAAGGTTCATATGTGGTATCTTTTTCTATTACTCAGGATGACATGGAGATTTAGGATGATATTTAAAGAAAACTAGGTGAAGTGGAGAAGTGAGTGCATATGGATTCCCATGTGATTGTCATGTGCTTCTAAGGGAAGATTGTATGACTATAGTAAGACATGAGATATTTTAGGGTATTGTATGGAGATTGTGCGGGTAGACATGCACATAAGATATTAAGATGGATGTGCTGAACGATAAAGGAAGATAACATTTTGAAGATATTAGTATGGATGTGTCAAAAGATAAAGGAAGATAACATCTAGATTGCATGCCAGTGGAAGGACTTAGTATCATTATTAAGTTGAAGGAAAATAGATTGGAATGGCTTGGACAGTAACAATATCGTCGATGTTTGATGACACCTGGCCAGTTAAAATATATGATGAAATTCAAGTACAAGACATGTTTGCGGAAGGCCTAGATGGTTCAATAGATTAATAAAGGTGCTACTCCTCTGGGTTTAACTCTGAACATGGTACTTGATAAAATCGGTGGAAGAGAACCTGGTAATAATCATAATATTGATGATAGATGAAAAATCTTCCTTTTTCCCTAAAGAAGACGTACAAAAGAAGACTATGCTTAGGAAAGAAAGCAACTTCTTTTTTCACAAGAATGTTGAGTAGAAAATGAAGTCAGCCTTCAAAAACAAAATTTTGTTGGTAAGTAAAGTAGGATCGAATAGGTGGATGGATCAGATCTAGAAGGGGGGGTTGAATAGATCTGACACAACTTACTGCGAAAGCTTAAGCAATTCAAAATTACTTCGAGTTAGAGATCAATTCAAACAAATAATTTACTAATCTGAAGTGTGCGTGTGTGTACATTATGTATGAACTAATTAAACACTTAGTGTGAAAGCAAAATCCTATGTTAGCATGTAGCGCAAACAAGCAGATCAAACCATTGCACAAGGATTTTTAGATGGTTCGGAAATCACACCAGTGATTCCTACATTCACCCCTCACACCGTGAGGCTCCACTAATCACAAAGATCAACCACACTGGAGCACGACGACTCCAAAACATCCTTGAGCTCGATAGCTCACACACATAAACCAGAGCATAGCCGCTCCAGTAATCAAGCACAACTGCTCAACTACACACTTAGTGTGCAACTCACAAAACTGAGCTCAACGGCTCACAAAACCCATGCTAGATCAAAGACATCAAAAATCAGATCCTCTAGCAATGATCTGCCTCAAGATGGATTCGTTCAGTGGAATTTGTGCAGAACTTCATGCACAAATTTCATAGACGAATTAAGGAAGAACAAAGTCAACGTTAGAGAAGTGGATGTAGAATGAGTGTTCTTCGATGAAGATTTCTTGCAGAATGTTGAATTGAAGAGGATTGATGAAGCTCCTCATCAATTGGCGATGCTCTGTTTCAATACCTTTTGAATCGCTAGAGAAGTCTCTTCAATTGATGTGCTCCTGTTAGATCTGCTCCCTTGTTCAGCACATCAAGGCTCTCTTCAGAAATTGGCCTTGATTCCCTCATACTTTTTCTTGAAAGAATGGATCGCAACTTCTGGAGATGAACAAGATCTGGAGAGACCTCTTTTTGCCGCCAAAAAGGTTTCTCTGGGAATTGCAACAGCAGCAGCACCTTTTGGGGGGCAAGGATTAGGGGTCTTTATAGTCCCATAGGTCCATGTGAACCCTTGGAGTGCGTGGGCACAAAAACCTAGGAAGATTCCCTTGATCCCCAAGCGGCCACGTGTCCATAGAATTCAAGTACTGAGATTTTATCCGATGTGTGTCGACACCACCAAGTTGTCTGTCGACACCATTGGCAAAGTCTTCAAACCGGGCTTCTGGGACAGTGAACTAGTGTCGACACCATCAGGGAGTGTGACGACACCACTGGCATTTCTTTCAGAAAGTGCTCCTGGGACAATCAACCAGTGTCGACACCATCAGGGGGTGTGTCGACACCGCTGGTCCTTTCTTTTAGAAAATGCTTCTGGGACAATTAGCTAGTGTCGACACCATCAGGGAATGTGTCGACACCACTGTGGCAAACTTGTGTAATCCTAAAAATATTGAATGTAGGCCATTAACATAAGATATTAGCATCAAAGTATGAGATAATAACCATTAAAAAACATGTTGTTTAGGCATTGTTATGACATGAGAGATATGTGTAACATGTTTTACACATCATACACAAAATCACAAAGTGTCATCATCAAAACTAGAAAGAGAAAAATATTAATTGGTTAATTCCAAAAACACACTCAACCCAACATTCTCCCCCTTTTTGATGATGGCAACAATGATTCATCATGGAAATTAGATTTTCTTACAGATGTGATTTTGAGCCATTCATTCACATAGTTCCAAACATACAAGAACCATAACAATGACATTCAACCTTTTCATCATTCAATCAACCATCATTTCATTCAATTGTCATTCTCAAAAGCCTCAATCATACAAAAAGATAACCATATCAGAAGATATATCTTGAAATCCAAAAAAAAAATTCCATTACAAAAGGAATCCATCTCCCCCTTTGACATCAGCAAAACCAAAGGATTGATCAAGAAGATGGAGGTGAAGGAGGAATAGAGAGTAAGAGGGTCTCAAATGTTTTCATCCTGGCTTCCAAGGCAGTCAGACTTGTTCTCATCTGTATTTGCATGGTGGACAATCTTGTATGCAACAGGTCTTCCATCCTTTGATGATTATCATACATGTTCTCTTGAAATGTACTTAGGCTAGCTGACACGTGGGGAGGCTGAAGAGGAGCTTGGGATGGTGCCATGTTGCCTGAAATTACTGAGCTCATTCTTGAGAACAGCCATTTCCTGATCAATGTGAGCTATCAATGTTTTCATTTTGTCCATATCATCAACCAAGTGAGCAAAAGACAGTCGACTCTTAGACACTTAAGAGATAGCTTCTTGACTATTGAAAAGACCCTGTTGAGTGTTGGCTAAAATAGCTTCTAGAACAGCTTGAGTCTTGAGTTGAAGGTCTCTAAGTTGGGTACAAGCATCACCCAAAGTTCCAATGAGCCTATTAAATCTTCGTGTGGCATGGTCAGCTACCTCTTGCTGTCTAACAAACTACCCATTGACTAAATTTTCCAATCTTTGAATCTGAAGCTCAAATCTTTCTGACATCTATTGTATAGAGGAATTGAGATTATCAAGTTGCTCTTGAAGAAATTTGTACAACTCAGGTGGAACAGAAGGTCCACTAGAAGATGTGGAAGCTAATGCATGAGACTGGTGAATGAAAGTGAAAGGAATTAGGACAATAGAAGGAGGAGGAGGTGAAAGAAAGGTGGAGCAGGTGTGTCTTGTGGGACCTCCATCTCAACCTCAACTGGAGACTGAACAGCTGGATCATTCTGTGGAACATCAGCATCTGGAAATTGTGTTTCTCCTTCAGGTGCAGCTGGTGGCACAACAACTGGTCCTCAAATAATCTGATCACCTTCAATCCGAAAGCCCATGAATTTATGCAAATGTTTGAGATAGTAAATGTTGTTCTTTGGGATTTTCTGAACCTTTTCATTATCAAATGAAATTCCAAAATGTCTGAACACTTCAGTGGGATGGGCAGCATAAGGCAGGAACCTGTGGAGATCCTTTCTATTTGTCTCAGATAGAATTTGAGTCATAATCAGATTCAAGTTGACCTTAATGTCCTTCTTCATACAGTACATCACAAACCTCTGTATATCTGTCAGTCTATTCCTCCCACCACCTTGAGGTGTGATAATAGTGGTGAGAATGTGATGAACTAAACGAAGAACTGGAGGAAAGGTATTGGTGTTAAATCGAGTGACATGAGTTTGTCGTGAATCAGTACGATCATGTGGAAGACCGGTGAGTAGAGTGTATGCATCATGGAGATCAAATTCAAATGCACTGTTATCCTCTCCATCATTAGGAAACTGGAATAGCCGAGAAGCCAGTTCAAGAGTAAACAAAATTGAAGTGCCTTTGACTTAAGACTTAAAACCCTCAGGAACATCCTCCAAGTTCATATAAAATTCCTGAACCAATCGAGGTTAGAAAGTGCGAAATTCGGAAATAAAATTCAACCAGCCGTGAAATTAGAAGAAAGTGATAAAATCAGGAAAAGCATTGGCGAAATTTTTGTCTGACAAGTCCACAGCCCGGGGCTTAAGGATGGATCTTCCTTCAATAGCAACCTTGGATGGTGTGACTCCAGGAGTTGAAGAGGAATCAGAGGAGTTGGATGAGGATTCCTCGGTATAAGAAGCACTGGAGTCGGAGGAGCTAGAGAGAATCTTCCGCCTTGGGGGTCGAGACGATATGGGGGACTTGCCTTTACTAGAGGGAGTCACTCTTCCCCGCTTGGAGGATGTAGCAGAAGGAAAAGGAGCACCCAGACGCTTGGACGGATCATGGCGAAGCTTGCTGTGGCGTTCAGGCTGGGGCTCTTCAATCACGACCCCGCGCGCCGTAGCCCTAGACTTTGCGCCCCTTCTTGGATATTGCTTGGGAGGCATGACGGCGAGCAAGAAGGAAAGAGAGGGAGGGAATGATATGGAGAAGGAGGAGATGGCGGGAACGTGGAAGAGATTTCGTCCCTTGTTAGATGGAGAGAGAGAGAGAAGGTGGAGGTTAAAGAAAAGAAGTTTTGAAGGCGGTGGGTTGACCTGGGAAAAGGGGCAAAGAAAAAGGAGGGTCAATAGAAGGGGTAAAATGAACAGCCGGTTCGTTTACACTAAACATGGACTGGCGAAAGAGCTCACCCTGATAGTCTGTAGTGTCGACACAGAAGGAGACTGGTGTCGACCTGACAGACTTTGGTGTCGACACAAGAAGGAGACTATGTCGACCTGTCGGGGCAAAAAGTGGTGAAATTTTTAGGAAAAGTAGAAGGAAAGCCTTTATGGTGATGAAAAAGTCATGGAACCAAGTATTCAAGGATTTTTAATATGTTAAAGAAAGCATTGGCCATTTGTCATCATAAAACCATTATTTAGACAAGGGTTAAACAACAGCTCACAAGAGTTGTTCATAAATTCTTCTGAAACACTAGAATGACAGTTTTCATTGAGATATGATATTCTATGCAGTCAATGACAATCTTTCATCTCTTACTAATCCAAAGTAATGTGGTTGCTTTAGGATTAAGTCAATTGTGTTAAAGTTAACCATTCTTAAACAGTTTGATTTGGGTGTAGGTTGTTTGTTTTGTTGATTGAATGTTCTTTAACATTTTAGCAAAGAGCTTTCACTTGTAGTAAATCTCTTTCACCCAAGAACTAATACTTTTTACACACCATAGTCTATGGTTACTAAGGATTTACTCATTATCCAGCTTCAAGGGGTGAATGATAACCTTTTAACATGGAAAAATACGTTTATCAGACGCCAATATTTCCAGTTACCCAGTTGTCATTGATTTTTTTTTTAAATTTTAGATAGACCCCTTAGAACAGAGATAGCAAAAACACCTCATGACATACATTGCTCTGCATTCGTTGTGAAGGTGTGTAGTTTCTCATCATTAATGTCATTGCTCTGTCGAAAAATATTTGAAAGTGAACAATAAGATATGAGTTACAACCTTATCCATCAGCAGATGTGAAAGAGATGTGTAAAGTCAATGCACAAGTAACCTTAATTCCATTAAAGAAAGCATATTACTTTAGAAGTTCAGAATAGAAATGAAGGATGACTGAGAGAATATAATAAAGCAATCAAGAAGTCATTCTTAGGTTTCTTCAGATAAAATTAATGAACATTTCTTATACAGATGTTGTATCAACACATTGAAGCAATTCTGATTTTAGAGAGAGAAATGCAATGAATTCTTTAGCTCCCCCTGAGTTGTTAATTCCATCATTCTTTCATAAAAAATAAAGAGGATCCTTCTGTACTGAGAAGATGTTCACATGAATTGAATGAAGGGTAGAATGAAGATTTGGTAAAGATAAGAATGAATAGGAATGCACAGGAGACAATGCAGAATTTTGTCAAGACTTCCTGAAAGGTGTTGATTTGATATTGACACCAAAGGCTCACATTACTTCAGCATTTTTCAGATCAGTCACAGTATTACAAATCTCCATCCCTAAGCTTAACTTTTCATTACAAGCAATACGACTCCCCCTCAAAATGTGCCTCAATAAAGCATTCAACACTCAACCCAATGACATAGAATTTAAGAAGTATGAACAAAAACAATTTACTGAAGACAAAAGTTCCCTCTGAACAAATGCCTACAAGGTTCTTGATACTTGGCAGAGACATATACTCTCGCATAGTGAAAGTATTTGGACAAGCTTGACTTGCCTTTGTACAAATCACCATTAGATATACCAAGAAAACAATGTAATGCAAAAAGAGAGAGTTTATTTGTAAAACCAGAACAACATGTATATAAAAAAAAATTAGAAGACCTATAAAATGTGGACATTTGCATAAACCAAGCTCTCTTCTTAAAGATGAAAATCTGTTGTCAGGAAGAGGCTTAGTGAAAATATCAGCAATTTGTTTTTCAATTTCAATGAAGTGAAGTTCAAATGATTTCTTAGCAACCTCATCCCTTAAGAAATGATGCCTTATTTCAATGTGTTTTGTTCGTGAATGCTGAATTGGATTTTTAGACAATTTGATAGCACTAGTGTTGTCACATAATATAGGAATGCACCCTAATTTGTGATTATAATCTAGGAGCTGGTGTTTCACCCAAAGAATTTGAGTGCCACAACAACCAGCTACAACATATTTAGCCTCTGTAGTGGATAGAGCGACTGAATGTTGCTTTTTGGAGGCCCAAGAAATTAAGCAACCACCTAGATATGAACACAATCCACTAGTACTCTTTCTATCAATCTTGCAACCAGCATAATCAACATCACAATAAGCAATTAGATCTAACTTACAACCAGCTGGGTACCAAATTCCAAGTTCACATGTTCCAACAAGATATTTAAAAAAAAATTTCACAGCTAACATGTGACTTTCTTTAGGATTGGCTTGAAACCTTGCACACAAGCATACACTAAATTGAATATCAGGCCTAGAGGTTGTGAGATAAAGTAGAGATCCAATCATACTCTGTAGGTCTTTGGGTCCACTAACTTACTAAATGAGTCTTCCTTTAGTTTTAGATTCCTCGCTATTGGTGTGTTTGAATATTTGAGGTACTGAAAGTCAAACCTTTTTAGAATTTCTTTGACATACTTTGTTTGATTAATGAATATCCCTTCATTGGTTTGGTGCACTTGCAATCCCAAAAGGAACTGTAAGTCGCCCATCAAGCTCATTTCAAATTCAGTTTTCATATGTTCAGCAAATTCAGTACACAATTCTTTATTTGTGGATCCAAAAATTATGTCATCAACATAAATTTGGACAACAATGATTTGTTGATTTACAATTTTTATGAACAAAGTTTGGTCAACATTACCTAGAGTGCATCCTTTCTCCAATAAAAATGAACTCAAGCGATCATACCAAGCTCTTGGAGCTTGCTTAAGACCATAAAGAGCTTTATTAACCTTGAAAATATGATCAGGAAATTTTTCATTTTCAAAGCCTGGAGGTTGTTCTACAAAAACATTTTCTTTGATGTATCCATTCAAAAAGGCACTTTTTACATCCATTTGGTAAACTTTAAATTCCAGAGATGATGCAAAAGTAAGAAATATTCTCACAGCTTCTAGCCTAGCTACAGGGGCATATGACTCTTCAAAATCAATTCTAAACTCTTGATTGTACCCCTTGGCAACTAGTCTAGCTTTATTCCTAACAACCTATCCATTTTCATTCAATTTATTTCTAAACACTCATCGAGTACCAATATCAGATTGATCACTAGGTTTAGGTACTAATTCTCACACTTGATTTCTATCAAATTGATGAAGTTCATCATACATTGCATTGATCCAATCCTCACTCATTAGAGCTTCATCAATTGACTTGGGTTCAATTTGAGAAATTAGTACTAGTGGGTCTTCATTTATTGCATTCAGAAAAAATGATCTAGTTCTAACTCTATCATGCACATTACCAACTACATTCTCAATTGGATGATCTCCTAAAAATCTGTTTTTACGGATTACCTCTTGAGATGCATTCAAGTCTGGAACAATATTACCTGATCCACTTGTGGTAGGTGATTGGTTGTCCATAATTTCACATGAGTCTCTATTCTCCTCAACGGTTGGTGAAGATTCAACAATGAAATCATCCTCTTCATTATTTTGAGCAACCCTGCAAGATGTAGAATCATCAGTTGAAAATGAGTTTTCATCAAAGATTACATGTGGAGATTCTTCCACAGTTTTATTCTTGAAAATGTACGCTCGAAAAGCTCTAGAGGTTTCTGAATAACCAAGGAAGATGGCTTCATGACTTTTGGCATCAAATTTATCAAGATTTTCTTTGTTGTTATTATGTATAAAGCACTTACAACCAAAGACTTTAAAATAAGATAAATTTGGCTTTTTGTTTTTCAAAAGTTCATAAGGAGTTTTTTTATTTTTGGTCTGACCAATGCTCTGTTTAGAATGTGATTTACTGTATTTACAGCTTCAACCAAGAAGGATTTGGGCAGTTTGCTTTCCAAGAGCATGGATCTAGCCATTTCCACAAGTGTTCTATTCTTCCTTTCCACAACTCCATTTTGTTCTGGAGTTCTTGGAGAAGAAAATTTGTGGAAAATGTTTAGTTCAGCACATAAATCAGAAAAAGTTTTGTTCTCAAATTCACCCCCATGATCAGTCAAAATGGATTTGATTTTATGTGAAAAACCAGTTAAGGCAGAGGTGCAGAAGTTCCTGAATTCTAGGCAAGCATCACTCTTGTGAGATAGAAAAATAACCCAAGTATATCTAGTAAAATCATCAATGATGACAAAACCATATCTTTTCCCACTTAGACTAAGAATTCTTGTTGGCCCAAAAAGGTCCATATGATGTAATTCTAGTTGCATTGAAATGAGTACATCATTGAAGGTTATAAATGATTTCTGGTTTATTTTCCTTGAGCACATATCCCACAAAACTGATTCTCAATATTTGGAAAAGATTCAGGAAGTTCTTTAACCAGATTTAGCCTTAAAAGTTTGTTTATTGTGTTGAAACTTGCATGACTAAGTCTTTTATGCCAAGTCCATGCAATTTCATCTTTATTTGCAACCAAACAAATGTTTTTAGCAAAGTTTTAACCAAGATTGATCATATAGACATTGTTTTCTCTTTTGCCAAAGAATTTTATTTTTTTAGTTGAAGAATCAATTATTTTGCAAAAATCAGATTCAAAAACAACCTTGTGACCTTTGTCACACAATTGACTAATGCTCAAAAGATTATAATCCAAACCATCAACTAACAAAACATTCTCAATTGAGTTTGAGGAGGATTTACCAACCTTTCCAGATCCAATGATTTTCCCTTTATTTTTACCTCCAAAAGTAACAGATCCTCCTTCCTTTTCAATCAGAAATGAAAATTTTGTTCTGTCTCCAGTCATGTGTCGTGAACACCCACTGTCAAGGAACCACACATTGGAGTTGGGTGCACGACGTTCCTGCAAGAATCAGATCAGAGAAGAAAAATTTTGGTACCCAAACATTGTTGGGACCATCAGTTTGTTTGAGCAGAAACAATAGATCTTTTCTAATCCATATTTGAGTTGTTTTTGGCATTTGCTTTGTTTCAGAAGTGATTTCTGTTTTTTGCATTCTAACAATTCTTCTTCGAATGAGAACACCAGTGTTCTTTCTTTCATGAGCATGGAGGTTATGCATTTTGGCATGATTATTCGTGTAAGGAACTCCAAACCAAAATTTCTGTTGGTATCTTGGGAATTTTGGATAAAAGGATTGTGAATGGTACCAATAAGGATTATGATACCTTTTATTCCAAGAGTTGATCCAATCAGATTGATGTGTTGTCTTGGATCTCCAATGACTATCATGAAAGTTTGCTTGTTTGTTTATACTATTTTTCCAATTTTTGTTTGATTTTTTGTTTAACTGATTGTTAGTTTTCAGAGTTGGACTGGCCGACATGTGTTGGACTGGTGTCGACCTATCACCAATGTGTGTTGACCTATCTTGTTTCTTTTGGTTAGAGACATTCTTTTTGTTCTGATTCTTGGACATTTCAGATGTGTTCTTTAACACTTGTTCATTTTTGTTTTCTGGACTAGTGCTTTTGACAAATTTTATCAAAGGAATTTTTGAAGGTTTTTCTTTCTTTTCACCAGATTTATTCTTCAAGGATTTTTGTATGGTGAATCCTAGTCCATGTTTTTCAACATTCATTCTTACTCCTAACAATGCATCAAGGTTTTCTTTTCCTTTTGTGAAGCTTTCAATTACTTGTTCCTTTTCTCCCAACAAGTTCTTAAGTTTCTAGATTTCATCAACAGCTTGTAGCTTTTCCTTTTGTTGCAATTCTATTTTTTTAAGAATGTTTTTCAAAATCATTATTGGCCTTTTGATATGCAAGTTTGAGTTCATCAATTTCATTCAGAAGTTCTTCCTTTTCTTCATTAAGTTCATATACTTCATTTTCAAGTTCAGAAATTCTTCTATTCAATGAAGTATCATGCATGGTATTTTCCAATTTCTTTTTCAGATGTTTATTTTCTTTTCTTATTTCAGAGAAATTTTCAACCAACTCAGCATATGCATCTTGCCAATCTTCAATAGAGTATTGTTCAAAAGAAGAGCTTACCTTTCCATCACTACTGTTGGCCATGAAGCATAGCTCCTCATTTGCTGAACTTGAAGACTTTTCTTCTTCATCCTCACTTTGGTCATCATCTGACCAAGTTGCTATCATAGCTTTAGGCTTCTTCATTTTGTTGTTCTTTTTGTACTTGTCCTTCTTATTTTCAGGATATTCCCCCTTCATATGTCCTGCCTTGTTGCATCTGTAGCAAATAATAACCTCATCAATTTTTTGATTTCTACTAGAATTGAAATTTGAAGAAGAAGAGATATTCCTTTTGCTAGAAGAAAATTTCTTTCTTTCTAGTAAATTTTCCTTTTCTTGATTTTAAAATTTTTCTAAATTGCCTAGTCATGAGAGCAATTTCATCCTCATTGGACTCAGACTCTTCAGAACTTGATTTCTCTTTACTTTTCTCTTTATTACTCGATGAAGCCTTAAGTGCTACCAGTTTGACCTAAAGCATATGTTCTTCACTTCTTTTCAAATTTATTTCATAAGTCATTAAAGACCCTATAAGCTCATCCAAAGAAATTTTGGATAAATCCTTAGAATCTTCAATCTCTGTGGCCTTTGTATGCCAGATAGATGATAGAGAGCGCAAAATCTTTCTTACCAAATCAGCATCAGTATATTCTTTACCTAGTGCCTTCAGTCCATTGACAATTGTCATAAACCTGGCAAACATTTCAGAAATTGATTCATCAAATTTCATCATAAACAATTCATATTTAGAAACAAGTATGTTTGCTTTGGTTTCCCTAACTTGAGATGTTCCTTCATACATTAATTCAAGTTTATCCCACATTTCTTTAGCCGATTTACACATGGATATTCTTGAATATTCTTTAGGGTGGACTGCACACTAAAGCATGTTCATGGCACTATAGTTAAGAGTAGCTCTCCTAATCTGTTCTCTAGTCCAATTCTCTTCATCTCCTTGATTTTCATAAGGACCCACTTCAACTACTTTCCATATTTTATAGTTTGAGCCCTAAGAAAAACTTGCATGCGATTTTTCCAATAAGAGAAATCAGACCCATTTAAAAATGGTGGCCTATTGATGGAATGGCCTTCAGCAACAAATCCTCGAGAATCCATTAAGCGAGATGAAAGATAATGATAGACCAACTAAATAATTCAAGCAAATGAGACACAGAATTCAAACAAGCTCAATCAAATCAGATCAGAAATAGATATAAACCTGCTCTGATACCAACTATAGGATCGAATAGGTGGATGGATCAGATCTAGAAGGGGGGGTTGAATAGATTTGACACAACTTACTGCGGAAGCTTAAGCAATTCAAAATTACTTCGAATCAGAGATCAATTCAAACAAACAGTTTACTGATCTGAAGTGTGGGTGTGTGTAGATTATGTATGAAGCAATTAAACACTTAGTGTGAAAGCAAAATCCTATGTAAGCATGTAGTGCAAACAAGTAGATCAAACCATTGCACAAGGATTTTTAGGTGGTTCAGAAATCACACCAGCGATTCCTACATCCACCCCTCACACCGTGAGGCTCCACTAATCACAAAGATCAACCACACTGGAGCATGACGACTCCAAAACAACCTTGAGCTCGACAACTCACACACACAAACTAGAGCACAACCGCTCCAGTAATCAAGCACAACTGCTCAACTACACACTTAGTGTGCAACTCACAAAACTGAGCTCCACGGCTCACAAAACCAACACTAGATCAAAGACAACAAAAATCAGATCCTCTAGCAATGATCTGACTCAAGATGGATTTGTTCACAGGAATTTGTATAGAACTTCATGCACAAATTTCAAAGAGGAATTAAGGAAGAACAAACTCAAGGTTAGAGAAGTGGATGTAGAATGAGTTTTCTTCGATGAAGATTTCTTGCAAAAAGTTGAATTGAAGAGGCTTGATGAAGCTCCTCGTCAATTGGCGATGCTCTGCTTCAATAGCTTCTGAATCGCTAGAGAAGTCTCTTCAATTGATGAGCTCATGCTGGATCAGCTCCCTTGTTCAGCACATCAAGGCTCTCTTCAGAAATTGGCCTTGATTCCCTCGTACTTTTTCCTAAAAGAATGGATCGCAGCTTCTGGAGATGAACAAGATCTGGAGAGACCTCTTTTTGCCGCCAAAAGGTTTCTCTGGGAATTGCAACAACAGCAACACCTTTTGGGGGGCAAGGATTAGGGGTATTTATAGTCCCATAGGTCCATGTGAACCCTTGGAGTGTGTGGGCATAAAAACCTAGGCAGATTCCCTTGATCCCCAAGCGGCCACGTGTCCAGAGAATTCAAGTACTAAGATCTTATCTGATGTGTATCGACACCACCAAGTTGTGTGTCGACACCATTGGCAAAGTCTTCAAACTGGGCTTCTGGGACAGTGAACTAGTGTCGACACCATCAGAGATTGTGTCGACACCACTGGCATTTCTTTCAGAAAGTGCTTCTGGGACAGTCAACCAGTGTCGACACCATCAGGGGGTGTGTCGACACCACTGGTCCTTTCTTTTAGAAAATGCTTCTGGGATAGTTATCTAGTGTCGACACCATCAGGGAATGTGTCGACACCACTGTGGCAAACTTGTGTAATCCTAAAAATATTGAATGTAGGCCATTAACATAAGATATTATCATCAAAGTATGAGATAATAACCATTAAAAAACATGTGGTTTAGGCATTGTTATGACATGAGAGATATGTGTAACATGTTTTACACATCATACACAAAATCACAAAGTGTCATCATCAAAATTAGGAAGAGAAAAATATTAATTGGTTAATTCTAAAAACACACTCAACCCAACAAGTAATAATTGTATAGAAGAATTGAAGGAATGTACAAAATCTATGACCATAAGAGTATGGAACATAGAAAGTAGACTCCAAATGAGGCCAGGAGAGTGCAACCTACCTCAAAGAGGTAGAATGGACTCACTTCACCGTCCTCAGCATTTGGCTGTCCTAGATAAGCAATTCATGACCACATAAGTTGTGGACTATGAATGAAACCTAAAAATTACAGAATTAGCGATTACTAGCTATAGGATAGAAAAATTGGAACGCCTAAAAATATCCTTTTCCATTCCAGATTGGAGCTCTGGATTGTAGTCCTCCATGCAAATTTTGATATCTTGAAGGATGTAAATAAAAGTTGCATTTTGGATATGCTTTTCTCCTCAAAAGTTCTTATGCATCTCTCCCGCCAAATCCACCAAACCACGGTCTTCAAAGCTAGCTGAGCAAGGGACCAAGTAGCATCTTCAGCCTTCAAATTCACCGTTTGGTCAGCAAGGTCCACATTTATATATTTCAATGGGGATGAATGACAAACAAATTTGACCAGATAGTTGGTTAAGGTACAAATCTGGCTAAGTGAATCCTAAACAGCTTAATCCACTTTTAGGTTTTTGAATTTGATGAAAAAAAAGACTATTTCTAAGTTAAGTCACATCTTGGATTGATAAAAGCCAGCTCTTCTCGATTTGATACATACGTTAAAGCAAAATAAGCCCTAATAAAGGCATTATAAGTGGGACAAGGAAGCCAGACCCTTCATGTAGATCACTTATATTGTCCTTTTTTTTTTATATGGAAGTTGATTGGTGGAGGATAATTATGAGGAAACAGCCCCACATCCGTCCCGCACCCTCCTGTCTCCCCCCCTCTCCCCCTCCTCCATTTGGAAGGGGGGAGATAACCGCATCATGTGCTGCTCTCTAGATCACTTATATTATCAATAGGGGTGTTAACCATGTTTTAATGGGATATTTTAGTTTTGTGTCTTCCCAAGTTATGATTTGGTCTATCTTCATGGATGATTTTAGTTACCCAATCATAACCGATCATCTAATTAGTCTTAGAGAATAGCAGTCCTTATTTAACGTAAACTATATGCATTCTTGTTTAAATTAAATTGGGCGTAATAACTGAAGGGCACATTCCATGCAGAACATTGCCTTATTATAGACTATTCATTGTGTAGACGATGGAAGTTAATTAAAAGGAGAGGGAAATTAGAAAGATATAAATACCCAAAGATGGGTTACCGACAGCATAACATTAGTTTTATAAGAATGCCAATTAGTGATGAAGTGTATGACTAGAGAACCAATTGCATGCATGCATATGAAATTCATCAGCTAGATTTGGGAACTCCCAAATGATCCTTAATTTCATTACTCAACGAGTCTCCAATTAAGAAGGCTTACTTTAATGTCAGTTATATGGATTACTTTTAATTATTTATTTTCATTTAGTGATTAGTATTGCACTTCTTACTTTGATGTAATTCATTTACATGTATGTGTGAATTGGGTTTAATATTGCACTTGTTCACATGTAATATTTTGTTTTCATTTTCTTTTCATATTTATGTGGTTTTTAAATTTGATCTATGCATGTATAGCAATTTATCACTGCACACACCTCACGAGAGCGTGTTAAGCTTGTGTCAATGAACCTTCCCATTCAAGACTTTGGGATTGATGTGTACGAATCTTATTTTCAATGATGAGAATGTGTTTATCTAACTAAAAGTCTTGAATTGTCCCGTTTTGGACAGTTTGTGAATGTTGATTGCAGTTAGGTGGTTATTTACTATATGTGTTTGTACAGTTGTTGAAATTTTTGGTTGCGTCTTCTCACTCCTCTATGGTATACCTTTATTGATTTTGAATATTTTCTTCACCACTTAGAAATAATTGTTTAAGAAAATTTCTTAATCAATAAATATTTTTGGTATGTCAGAGAGGTGTAGGGAGATGCTGTCGAAATTTTTAGCAAAATGTACAAACATATAGCAAATGAACATTTGAGTGCGATCAATTATTCATGGATAGGTAAAAAGTGATAATCTAATTAATATGTCCTACCTATTCAATTTGACTTACTCGAACGATGTGAGGGTGGGTTGGGTTTTAACTCGTGAGATGACATTTAATCGGTGTAGGAAAAATGTCATTTGAGAATCGGTCATGGATGTACCATGGAATAGTTAATGGAGTTGTGACAAAGGAGTTTAAAGACAGAGTTGATAGCTTCATTCGGTTTGCATTGAGTAATTTATCAATAGCAATTGATCTGATGGGTAACATCTGATGTCCTTGTTTGGTTTGCAAGAATAGAAAGTGGATATCGACATGGGATGTGCAGCATCATTTGTATACGAGATGATTTGTTGCCCATTATGAGTTACGGTCGTCTCATGGTGAGTTTAATATCTAGTCATATGAACCAACCAACTTTACCTCCACAAGTACATACATAGACATGGTTGTCGATGCTGCTTGTCCGAAGTTCAATATTCATGATGACTAAACAAATGAAGAAGTGCCGAATAATATAGCTTAGAGATTTTATCAGTTACTTAGAGATGTCGATGAGCCATTAAGGGATGGTTGTGAGAAGCATACACGGTTGTCTGCAATGTCGTAGCTACTGAATTTGAAGTCTGAATTTCATATGAGCGAGAGTTGTTTTGATCGACTTCCCTTACTCGTCAAGAGTATGCTTCCTCAATCAGAGAGGTTGCCTGATGATTTTTACCGTGCGAAGAAGATGGTGAATGATCTGGGGCTTATTCTTATGAAAATTGATGCATGTCCTAATCATTGTATGTTGTACTACAAAATGATGCAGATAAGACACCATGATTCAAGCCTAAGAGAGGAGACAAGTCAAAACAGAAGGATGTTCCATATAAGTCACTGTG
This sequence comes from Colocasia esculenta, assembly GCA_014218235.1. Taxonomy (NCBI): domain Eukaryota; kingdom Viridiplantae; phylum Streptophyta; class Magnoliopsida; order Alismatales; family Araceae; genus Colocasia; species Colocasia esculenta. The sequence goes on along the minus strand of CM024753.1, from coordinate 87,668,588 downwards.
GTACTTTCCGATCACACCCAGATTGTAGCAGTTGTTCATGTCCCCAAAGACAGCTAGACATATGACTTGGCATGCGGAAAGTGTTCGTCGTGATGATGGTGAAATTAGTCATCTTATCGATGGCGAAGCTTGGGCTCATTTTAGCTGTACTCATCCTTACTTCTCAAGGGATAAACACAATGTGCGGCTGGGTTTATGCACCGATGGCTTCAATCCATTCAGAGGCACGGTGGCATCTTACTCATGTTGGCCAGTATTTTTAACACCGTACAATCTTCCGCCAGGCATGTGCATGAAGCGTGAGAATCTCTTCCTTTTATTGTTGATTCCTAGTCCAAAAAGTCCAGAAAGAAATTTAGAAATATATCTCAGACTGTTGATTGATGAGCTGAAATTGTTATGGTCAGATGGGGTTCTTACTTATGATGCATCCAGAAAACAAAATTTCAATTTGAAAGCTACATTCATGTGGACAGTAAGTGACTTTCCAGCATACGTCATGTTATCTAGCTAGTGCACACATGGGAGGTTGGGATGTCCTTATTGTATAGAGGATTCAAAATCACTCATGTTGAAATCTGGGGGAAAAGCATGTTGGTTCGATTGTCATCGTCAGTTTCTACCAAGTGACCATCCTTTTCGAAAGTAGAAGGATTCATTTATGAAAAATACAATTAGATTGGATAAGGTAGATATGGAACGAGTGTCTGGTGGAAACATGGCGAAGTGGGTCCAGAACTTACTGACTGTATCACAACTGGCTTGTAGCACCCCGAAAACTTTAATTAAAAAAAATCAAAATAAATGGAAATAAATAATTTCCATAATACCAAAGTATTTAAACATACGTATCATTATCGAAGGTGCTAAAACACATCAGAAAATTCCGTAAAAATTATAAATCAACCCCAAACATTGTTACTAAGTGTTCCACAAAGAAATTGGTGCCAAGAAAAATCGTTTGGGCTAGGTTTAAGAATTATTGTGACCAATTATCCAAATTAGGAAACAAGTCGGAAAATCGTTAACACGAAAACACGACGCAACTATAAATGCAATAAAAATGTTGGGGAGACTTCCAACATTATATATTGATGACCCATTATCATAATTGGGACATTGGACCTCATATGACCAAAAAATCAAATGAAGGAAGAAAATGCATGGAAATTCGTAACCATAAATAAGTTGAAATTAGAAAGTGGTAATTAAGGTTTAATTGGGATGCAATCATGCATTCTTGGCAACCCAAATTCGTGCCTACCCACCCATGGAGGTTGCTTGATGGCCAAGACTCTCTAATGGAGGGAGAGATCTTCAAATTATGGAAAGACACAAGCCAATCCCGCAACCCTTCTTTCCTTGTTGCATTAGGACTCCTAAAACTCATAGATGCTTAAATACTCTTCACCCAAACCCTAGGGACGAGTTTAGAACTTGCTGGGGTCGTGTGGAGGAGCTCTTGGTGGCTGGGGAGCTGTGGATCATCCACAAGAAGCTAATCTTCTTTTCCCGTTCTTCTGCTACGACCTGCACAAACCATCAACTTGAAGTCGACCAAAGGTAGGCCAAACCTAAACCAAACCTTGCAAGGCTTATACCCCTGGAAAGAGGGTCAAGTCTATGTTCTAACCCAAGTGAAATGCCCAAATTCCATGCAGTATATGCGGAGTATTAAGCGTTCTTCAAATAGTAGTCTGAACACGGGTTTTCTGGAAAAATGGGACTTCTTCAACCCAGAAGGTAGGTTTTCTCAAGCCAAACCTTAACATATCCTATACCAGTGTATAGAGCATCAAGTTAACTTTCATTTCCCACTGGTTTCATCGAATTTCATTGAGTAGATTTTGAACTATAAGCGTTTTCCCAAAGTCACGCATTGTCAGGGTTTTTCCCGTTCTTTATTTGTTGCATGCGATTTGAGCAAACCCCCAACATGAAAGTTTTCCTACTAGTTGTCCTCATCATGTCTTGTGTTGAACATTTTGTCTAAATGACATTAGTTAAAGAGTTATAAGCGTGGTAAGAGGGTTGGTGTTTGAAACTTCGTTTTCAGGTAGCACTTGGCTTTACGTTCGAGTTTGACTTGATTAAAGCCTATCGAAACCATCATTGTTTTCTAATTACAATTTACTGGAAGCACCCTTGCATGTCTAGGTTGGTTTAAAACTGATTTCGTTATTTTTCATCCATTGTGCAATTTGTTCTCTATTTTTGAAGCACCCTATGTCAATATAAGGCAGTTCTGGACCGCAATCCAATGCCCTGTCCTTTCCCTGTTGTACTCTGGCACGGACCCTGTGAACACGATGGCCCGATAGGCCGCGTTCACAAGGCCATCGTGACAGAGTGCACTGTCATGATCGGATCGCGACAGGACATGTCGTCGCGATCTGCTGCTCGGTCTGCCAGAACCTGTCGCGTTCCCTTCATACCCTTGTCGCGATCTGCCTGCTTGTTCTGTCATGCCTGTCGTGACCTGTACAAGGCACTGTCACGTTCTGTTCCCGACCCGTCGCGACCCTTACCAGGATCCGTCGTGACCTCAGTATTTCGCATGAAGCCCCAACTATTTTGTTTGTAAACTTTACCGTTATACCCAAGGTTTGTTTAATATGATTTTAATGTGTAAATTGTATGTCATGGGTCTGATCATTGCATGATGTCTATTTAACGGCTTAAAAGTGTTTAACCCATTTAAAAAACCTTAAATACATGAATATTATTCTAAATTCTTTCTTAATGATATGATCATTCATGAAACTTGTGATTGACTCTTATTACCATTCTAGCTTGATTAAATGATGATTATTATCTATAAATCTTGCAAACCCATGTATAGTTAAATACATTGTCATTCGCATGTCATCATGTTAAATGTTTTCCACGAGTTTGAGACCGTTGGATTGAGAATTGAGACGTGTATGTCACTACACACTTGCACATGTAGGCAGCCCTTTCTTGGGGATTTGGAAACTCTCTACCGGTCATTCCGAATCGGTAGACTAGTGACCTTTTCTCTAAGGCCTCCGTAAATCTCCTCTGACCATGGCCGACGTGTGGGTTTTACCATTGATGTTCCTTGGAGATAGCGTGCACTTCCTCTCTCATCTTGTTCTCGTGACTGTGATTTACAATATAGACTAAAGCCATTAATGTAAAGATTGAACCAAAGTATGAATCGTACCGTTATGCTGCCAAATTTATCTCTTGACCATTACTATCATGAAATCATGTTCAATTTACTTATTGTTGGTTCTCATCATTATCATGAACATGATATCACACATGCTTACATCTTGAAACTCTCATTGGCCATTATAAATGACTGTAGGTATCTACATTTAAAATTTATGTGAGATGCTGACCGGGCACGGCGAGTGTCCAAGGGCTCCAGTCTAGCCCTAATGATGGAGAGTCATAAATATACTGTTAACTATGGGGCATAATGATTACTGGTGTTGCATCTGCGCTGGGAGTCGTGCGTGTCGTGTTGAATGATAGATACAATAACCACATACACGTGTCCTATTGTACATTCTTGATGGATCTTTTCGTGGTGTACATTAGTGTCTACGTGCCTGATTAGTGTTACATGATCGTGCTCTTGCGTGCTTGCTTGCTTGCGTGATATGGCCATCCTGCATTTAATGCAATTAGTGATATCTTGCGTTCTTGGCATCAAGTGAAATCTTGCGTGCTTGCACAAAGTGATCTACTGCTAGTTCTATCTTGTCATCTTGTTCAAAAAAAAATCTTGTTCTATCGTGATCACTCTATCTAGCTTGTCTATGTATCATGTTTTAATGAGTTTTATTTGCACATGCATATCATGACATTCATCGTGCTTACCTAGTTCCAAAATGTTAATCATTTATATCATTGCCCGCACATTGAGATATAAATCCTACTGGGCTAGTTTGCTCATCCCCTACTTTTACCCAATCTAGGTGACTATGAAGTTCAAGAGGAAGAGCAAGTCGAGGATGGGAATGCGTCCGACTGAAGAGCGTTCCAATTATGAGTCTATCTATAGTTAGTTTATTTTGAGTGTTAGAACAATGTAGTAGGAAGTGATGTATTATGTACTTTTGCTTTTATTGAGTCTTAGTCCTGTAATAGTTTCCATTTGGAATACAAAGAGTTGAGATTCGAATAAAATATTAGTTGAGTTCAATATTTGGGCCCTATGATGATGTATGTTGTTATACATTAGTGCGTGCTAGCTAGAGGCTTATTTGCTGACTGTTCACGTCTCGGGATATCGACTCGAATTATTTCCGAATTATTATCAATATCCACTGCAAAATTCTCGGGACGTGACTGTTTATTGGTATCAGAGCCTAGGAACACCAAATAGGATGTATGTCTCAGGAATAGGAGATACCTATGGAACCTAGGTCATGGAAATTAAATACAGTACCTGGTGAGAAGGGGTAGAGACTGGGAATATGTTAGCAAGAATTAAACACTCCTACCTATTCACTCTGATAATATATCTAGAGACATTAATTGGTTTCCATTATTTTCTCAGGAACCCTCATAACTCTTGCACTCAACTGCAATGGCTGGATTATGGAAAATGTGGTTCAGAAATCCCTGCCAGGCTGGAAATCAGGCTTTTAGGAGTTTGAACCCTCTGGGATCCCCTGATCCGGACGAAGCAGAGAACTAGCAGGAGGAGATAGAAAGGATCTTCTAAGTCATGCAATGCACTAACAGGGAGAAGGTGGTACTGGCCACTTTCCAATTCACTAAGGATGCTCGAGCATGGTGGAAGGCCACATCGGCCCACCTGCCTAATGTTGGCGAACTGGAGTGGGCCGGATTCCTGGAGATATTCTGGGGAAAGTATTTCTCTGAGAGAGTCAAGGAGAAGAAGGCAGCGGAGTTTGCCGCACTAAAACAGAAAGGGATGTCCGTGGCTGAGTATGAGGCCCAGTTCGCGCGTCTTGCTGTATATGCCCCACACTTGGTGGGAACTGAAAGACTTAAGGCAAATAGGTTCATGGATGGGCTCAGGCCCATGTTCATTGAAAGGCTTGGACCACACAACATTCAAACTTACACTGAGATGGTCCAAAGAGCTCAGCTGGTAGAAGACACCATGGCCAAAGTAGAGGGCATGAGGGGCAAGGACAACTCCAAGCCGGTCTTCGTCAAGAAGGGAGCACCCAATATCGCTCCAACTTTTCATAACAACAATGTCAACAACAGCAACAAGAGGCCGAATACCAGAAGAGATGTTGCCAGAGATAAGAGAGTCAAAATGGAAGGGACTGAAAACTGCAAATTCTGTGATAAACTGGGACACCGAGCTGAAGAATGCTGGAAGAAGCTCGGGGCATGCTTGAAATGCGGAGGTCGTGACCACCGTATTCCCAATTGTCCTATCCTGAAGGATCAGCTAGGTAGAGCTCAGAATGTACCACGGTGTCAGGGACGCCTTAACGCTATTTTAGAAGCTGACCTACCCGAGGAAGGGGGTATGGTGGAAGGTACCATTTTCATACACTCTCAACCTGCATTCGTGCTTATTGATACTGGAGCTGCATATTCATTTATTTCCACCACATTTGCTGCAACTCTACCTGTCCAACCTGTAACCTTAAAATCCAAGATCACTATAGCTTCTCCACTCGGCTCAAAATCTAAACTTACCCACTACTTGCCATAATGTGACAACTATAATTGGAGGACACAATCTCCCTGCAGACCTTATCTGTTTAGATATGAAGGGTTATGATGCCATTTTGGGTGTCGATTGGCTAATCAAATATGATGCTGATGTAAACTGTCGCCATAGGATGGTCACTTTCAAAAGACCAAACCTCCCAACTCTATCACTACTTGGCACCCGTTATCACAAACACCCTATCTTGATATCCTCCTTAAAGGCTTCTAAGCTGATCAACCAGGGTTGTGATGCTTTCCTAGTTTCAGTCTTGGCAACTGAAAAGAAGAAACCATCCCTAGAAGACATTTCAATTGCCAGGGACTATCCTGATGTATTTCTAGAGGAATTACCTGGTATACCACCTGAGCGGGAGGTAAACTTCACTATTGAGTTACTCCCTGGGGCAGCCCCTATTTCAAGAGCTCCGTATCGCATGTCCCCTGTGGAATTGCAGGAGTTGAAGAGACAAATCCAAGAATTGCTAGATCAGGGTTTTATCAAGCCCAGCACATCCCCGTGGGGAGCGCCAGTGCTATTTGTCAGGAAGAAGGATGGGACAATGAGGCTATGCATTGATTACCGTCAGTTAAACCAGTTGACAATAAAGAATAAGTATCCACTGCCCTGCATCGATGAGTTGTTTGACCAGATATCTGGTGCACAATACTTCTCCAATATAGATCTAAGATCAGGCTACCATCAACTGAGAATAAAGGAAGAAGATATTCACAAGTCTGCATTCCAGAGTAGATATGGTCACTATGAGTTCGTAGTCATGCCATTTGGTTTAACAAATGCTCCAGCGGCTTTCATGCAACTTATGAACAATATTTATAGGCCATACTTGGACCAGTTTATAGTAGTGTTCATTGATGACATTCTTATTTACTCCAAATCCAAAGAAGAATATGAGGAACACTTGAAGGTTGCTCTGCAAGTGCTCAGAGATAATCAACTCTATGCTAAACTTAGTAAGTGTGAATTCTGGATGGAGGAAGTGTCTTTCCTTGGTCACATTATATCTAAGGAGGGAATCTCTGTGGACCCATCCAAGGTGGAGGACATAAAGAACTGGGAAAGGTCGACAATTGTGTCAGAGATTAGGAGTTTTCTGGGTTTAGCCGGTTATTATCATCGCTTCATCAAAGATTTCTCACAGATAGCTGTACCATTGACCAGGCTTATCAGGAAGGAGAATCCATTTGCATGGACTGATGAATGTGAAGAAAGTTTCAAGGCATTGAAAGGGCACCTTACCTCGGCACCCGTACTGACACTGCTAGTTGCTGGGGGTAGTTTTGAAGTATACACCGATGCATCCGGGATCGGCCTTGGCTGTGTGCTGATGCAAAATGGGAAAGTTATATGCTACGCGTCTAGACAATTGAAGAAGCACAAGGATAATTATCCTGTACATGATCTGGAGCTAGCTGCTGTAGTCTTCGCCTTGAAGATATGGCGTCATTATCTATATGGTGATAAATTCATTGTGTTTTCTGACCATAAAAGCTTGAAGTATCTGTTTTCTCAGTAGGACTTGAATATGAGACAGCGGAGGTGGTTGGAGTATCTCAAAGACTTCGACTTCATGATTCAATATCATCCAGGAAAAGCAAATGCTGTGGCAGATGCTCTAAGTAGGAAGCCAATGATCACATTGTCAAGTTTAATGGTGGACGAATGGAAGTTATTAGAAGACTTCGCCAAGTTAAATATTGATGCTGACATCAAAGAGAAGGGATGCCTTGTTGCTAGTGTTAGAGCACAACCTACACTATTGGAAGACATCACAACACTCCAAGACAATGACCTTGTACTTGTGGAGATTAAGGCTAATCTAGACCAGAGGCCGGATTTCTCATTAACTGAAGATGGAAGACTATTGTTCCGGGATCGAGTCTGTGTTCTCGACCATGCGGAGACAAAGAAAATGATTATGGATGAGGCTCACAAGACCAGGTATACCATTCATCCTGGATCTACCAAAATGTATCAAGATTTGAAAAGTAGCTTTTGGTGGCCTAATATGAAGAGAGAGAAGGCGGAATATGTCGCCCGATGCTTAACATGTCAAAAAGTCAAGGCAGAACACTTGCGACCCGCAGGTAAACTCAAACCCCTAGAAATCCCGGCATGGAAATGGGAAGGGATAGGGATGGACTTTATTTTCGGACTACCCAGATCTAGAGGTGGATTCGATGGTACCTGGGTTATTGTCGACCGCTTAACTAAGTCGGCTCACTTCTTGCCAGTGAAGAATAAATGGTCAGTAGATGTTCTGGCTGCATTGTATGTGAAGGAAATAGTCCGATTACATGGAGTACCGGTGTCTATCGTGTCTGATAGAGACCCTAGGTTTACATCCCACTTTTGGAAAGGACTGCACTACTCCTTGGGATCTAAACTAATCTTTAGCATAGCTTTCCATCCACAGACAGATGGTCAGACGGAGAGAACCAACCAGGTGATTGAAGATATGCTTAGAGCATGTGTCCAAGATTTTGGAGGTAGCTGGCACGAACACTTACCTCTTGTGGAGTTCGCCTACAATAATAGCTATCAAGCTAGCATTCAAACGGCACTATTTGAAACACTCTATGGCAGGAGTTTCCGATCTCCAATATGCTGGTATGAAGTTGGCGAAAAACAAATGCTAGGACCAGAAATGATAAGGGAAACCACAGAAAAGGTAAAGCTTATTAAAGAAAGAATGGCAGTGGCACAACAAAGACAAAAGGCATATGCAGATATTAGAAGAAGAAACCTGGAGTTTCAGGTTGGTGAACATGTATTCTTGAAAGTGTCCCCGGGCCGTGGGATCAGGCAATTTTGGTATTAAAGGCATGTTGTCACCAAGGTTCGTCGGGCCTTTCGAAATTCTTGAAAGAGTCAGCGAGGTGGCTTACCGTCTCTCTTTACCACCAAAAATGGAGGGAATACACAATGTGTTTCACATATCCATGTTGAAAAAGTATGTAAGAGACCCATGGCATGTCATAGAATATGAGCTCCTAGAATTCAACAAAGACGGAACATATCAAGAGAAGCCAATTAAGATCGTGGACCTGGAACTGCACCAACTAAGGAACAAGGTCATCCCACTAGTAAAGGTTTGATGGAATCAACGCATGGATGAAGACGACACGTGGGAAACCAAGGAAGCAATGCGCAAAAGATACCCGGAGCTATTCACAAGTACACCTCACTTGTACAATAACTTTCTATACATGAATTTGGGGACCAAATTCTCTTAAGTGGGGGAGGGTGTAACACCCCGAAAATTTTAATTACAAAAAAAAAATATTTGAAATAAATGGAAATAAATAATTTCCATAATACCAAAGTATTTAAACATACGTATCATTATCGTAGGTGCTAAAACACATCAGAACATTCCGTAAAAATTATAAATCAACCCCAAACATTGTTACTAAGTGTTCCACAAAGAAATTGGTGCCAAGAAAAATCGTTTGGGCTAGGTTTAAGAATTATTGTGACCAATTATCTAAATTAGGAAAACAAGTCGGAAAATCGTTAACACAAAAAAATGACACAACTACAAATTCAATAAAAAAGTTGGGGAGACTTCCAACATTATATATTGATGACCCATTATCATAATTGGGCCATTGGACCTCATATGACCCAAAAATCAAATGAAGCAAGAAAATGCATGGAAATTCGTAACCATAAATAAGTTGAAATTAGAAAGTGGTAATTAGGGTTTAATTGGGATGCAATCATGCATTCTTGGCAACCCAAATTTGTGCCTACCCACCCATGGAGGTTGCTTGATGGCCAAGACACTCTAATGGAGGGAGAGATCTTCAAATTATGGAAAGACTCAAGCCAATCCCACAACCCTTCTTTCCTTGTTGCATTAGGACTCCTAAAACCCATAGATGCTTAAATACTCATCACCCAAACCCTAGGGACGAGTTTAGAACTTGCTGGGGTCATGTGGAGGAGCTCTTGGTGGCTGGGGAGCTGTGGATCATCCACAAGAAGCTAATCTTCTTCCCCCGTTCTTCTGCTACGACCTGCACAAACCGTCCACTTGAAGTCGACCAAAGGTAGGCCAAACCTAAACCAAACCTTACAAGAGTTATACCCCTGGAAAGAGGGTCAAGTCTGCATTCTAACCCAAGTGAAATACTCAAATTCCATGCAGTATACGCGGAGTATTAAGCGTTCTTCAAACAGTGGTCTGAATATAGGTTTTCTGGAAAAATGGGAATTCTTCAACCCAGAAGGTAGGTTTTCTCGGGCCAAACCTTAACATATCCTATACCAATGTGTAGAGCATCAAGTTAACTTTCATTTCCCACTGGTTTGATCGAATTTCATTGAGTAGATTTTGAACTATAAGCATTTTCCCAAAGTCGCGCACTGTTAGGGTTTTTCCCGTTCTTTATTTGTTGCATGCGATTTGAGCAAACCCCCAACATGAACGTTTTCCTACTAGTTGTCCTGGTCATGTCTTGTGTTTAACATTTTGTCTAAATGTCATTAGTTAGGGAGTTATAAGCGTGGTAAGAGGGTTGCTGTTTGAAACTTCGTTTTCAGGTAGCACTTGGCTTTTACGTTCGAGTTTGACTTGATTAATGCTTGTCGAAACCATCATTGTTTTATAATTACAATTTACTGGAAGCACCCTTGCATGTCTAGGTTGGTTTAAAACTAGTTTCGTTATTTTTCATGCATAGTGCAATTTGTTCTCTATTTTTGAAGCACCCTGTGTCAATATAAGGCAGTTCTGGACCACAATCCAATGCCCTGTCCTTTCCCTGTTGTACTCTGGCACGGACCCTGTGAACGCGACGGCCCGATAGGTGGCCTTCACAAGGCCATCGCGATAGAGCACACTATCGCGATCGGATCGCGACAGGACATGTCGTCGCGATCTGCTGCCCGGTCTGCCAGAACCTGTCGCGTTCCCTTCATACCCTTGTCGCGATCTGCCTACTTGTTCTGTCATGCCTGTCGCAACCTGTACAAGGCACTGTCGCGTTCTATTCCTGACCCATCGCGACCCTTACCAGGATCCGTCGCGGCCTCAGTATTTCACATGAAGCCCCAACTATTTTGTTTGTAAACTTTACCGTTATACCCAAGGTCTATTTAATATGATTTTAATGTGTAAATTGTATGTCATGGGTCTGATCATTGCATGATGTCTATTTAACGGCTTAAAAGTGTTTAACCCATTTAAAAAGCCTTAAACACATGAATATTATTCTAAATTCTTTCTTAATGATATGATCATTCATGAAACTTGTGATTGACTCTTGTTACCATTCTAGCTTGATTAAATGATGATTATTATCTTTAAATCTTGCAAACCCATGTATAGTTAAATACATTGTCATTCGCATGTCATCATGTTAAATGTTTTCCACGAGTTTGAGACCGATGGATTGAGAATTGAGACGTGTATGTCACTACACACTTGCACATCTAGGCATCCCTTTCTTGGGGATTTGGAAACTCTCTACCGGTCATTCTGAATCGGTAGACAAGTGACCTTTTCTCTAAGGCCTCCGTAAATCTCCTCTGACCATGGATTCCCACATGGCAGACGAGTTGGTTGTACCATTGAACTTCCTTGGAGATAGCGTGCACTTCCTCTCTCATCTTGTTCTCGTGAGTGTGATTTACAATATAGACTAAAGCCATTAATGTAAAGATTGAACCAAAGTATGAATCGTACCGTTATGCTGCCAAATTTATCTCTTGACCATTACTATCATTAAATCATGTTCAATTTACTTATTGTTGGTTCTCATCATTATCATGAACATGATATCACACATGCTTACATCTTGAAACTCTCATTGGCCATTATAAATGACTGTGGGTATCTACATTTAAAATTTAAGTGAGATGCTGACCGGGCACGGCCGGCGAGTGTCCAAGGGCTCCAGTCTAGCCCCAATGATGGAGAGTCATAAATATACTGTTAACCATGGGGTATAATGATTACTGGCGTTGCATCTGCGCTGGGAGTCGTGCGTGTCGTGTTGAATTATAGAAACAATAACCACATACACATGTCCTGTTGTACATTCTTGATGGATCTTTTCTTGGTGTACATTAGTGTCTACGTACCTGATTAGTGTTACAAGATCGTGCTCGTGCGTGCTTTCTTGCTTGCGTGATATGGCCATCTTGCATTTAATGCAATTAGTGATATCTTGTGTTCTTGACATCAAGTGAAATCTTGCGTGCTTGTACAAAGTGATCTACTGCTAGTTCTATCTTGTCATCTTGTTTTAAAAAAAATCTTGTTCTATCGTGATCACTCTATCTAGCTTGTCCATGTGTCATGTTTTAATGAGTTTTATTCGCACATGCATATCATGACATTCATCGTGCTTACCTAGTTCCAAAATGTTAATCATTTATATCATTGCCCGCACATTGAGATATAATCCTACTAGGCTAGTTTTCTCATCACCTACTTTTACCCAATCTAGGTGACTATGAAGTTCAAGAGGAAGAGCAAGTCGAGGATGGGAATGTGTAACGTCGCGCGTTTTCCGGATCCCCGTGGATCCAGGTTTAGTGGGTTTGGTGGCCAATGTGAGGCCCATTAGTGTTGTGTGTTTCTTATTAGATCATTACCGGGTTTGGTTTGGGTCCGTGTTGGTGTTCAGTTTGCTGGACACCACAATGTGTTGGCGTCCAGGTGGGTGACGTCGACTGTGTGTTGGCGGTAGTGGTGTGCCGTTAACATGGTGTTAACGTCCATCGATGAGGACGTTGACTGTTGAACTTGGCGTCAAGCTTTGTGGACGTCTAGTTGTGGCGGTCTGGTTAAACGGCCCAAGGGTTGACGTTAACTGACATGCCTGTGTTTTTATGGCAGACCCGAGCTCTGTTCTTTCTCCTTCTTCTCCCTTCCTCTTCCCCCACCTTCACCCTTGAGCTTCTTCGCGAGTTCTGACGGTCGGCGGGAGCTCGTGGGAAGGCCGTGGTGCGCATGGTAGCGGTAGATCGGGCGGGGAATGACGGATTGGAGCGTGGTGTTCGTGGGACATTTCTCGGGTTTTGGCGTGATTTGAGGTTCTTCGGGAGTTTAATTGCGTTTCTGAGGTAGGGGTCGAGCCCTGTTAGCTTGTTAGAAACATTAAAACATGACTTAATTACTTGAACCATCATTTTTATCGTATTTTCGGATTAAGTTGCACCATGTGGGGTTAATGGTGGTTTGAGTAATTTAGTGAACGAAGCATGCTGTGTTGGGTTGTTTTGGGTTCAAGCATGTTTAAAGAACCGTTTCAGTACATTTTCTTGTAATTTTAACGGTTGGAAAACCTGTAGAGCTGGATTAGGGTTTCTGCAGGGTTTTAGGCCGGTCTTGGCGTCATGATCTCTTGTCGCCAAGCTCACCAGATATAGACGGCTAGATCGCTTGCCGTTTACTTCCTTCAAGCGGCAGTCGATGTTGCCGCCAACCTGTGCATGTATCCATGCAGTGTTGTTTACGTAGCTTTCCTGGTTATGAATAATGTGTGATTGTGTGCGCATGGCGATGATCGGTGTGAGCCAGTGCACTTGGTATGCTCTATACTGCTCATGTAATGGGCAAGTTTTACATGAATGATGTGTGATGTACGTAATCGCTTTACGTGGTATGTGTGGTGCGTTGACACCCGTGGCACTCTTGGAGTGCGTTGTCCATGTGTTGGACATGTGGTTTACATGGAAGACGTGTGGTACACCATCCAGGGTGTAAAATACACGTATTGTCTATGTGGTTTGAGTGTGTGTTTACTACACACTTTGTTGTAATGTAATTCTTATGATTTATCATAGTAACTGGGCAGTGAGGTTCCTGTGTGAGCCTAGCCATGACTTTGTGGTGTTTGGGCAGTGAAGGTCCATACCGACCTAGCCCTGGTCCGTTGTTGTCTTTCGAATAATATTATATGGATTTATGAAGTATGTAAATGGTGTGTTGTTACGAAGGTCATCTCATGACCGATGATAGGCCAAATATGATTGGCTATCGTGATTTATATATGTGTTCGTGTGAGTTAGCTTGGAGGTTATAAGATGACCAATGATAGGCAAGTTAGTGGTTCAGGTATGTGTTGGTGTGGGATAGCTTTGGGGTCACACGGTGACTGATGTTAAGCTAATCCTAACACTTGTATATTGTGAATTATAAGTAAAGGTTATATTGTAAGTATCGTGGTTTGTGCTAGCCGAGTGTGGTGGTCCGGCGCCTATTCCGGAATGCCTCTCTAGTCGGGTACCCCAGGTTCTTTGTGAGTCAGGCACGTGTGTTTGTTGTGCTCGGGGTTTTGTCCCGGTACTTGTGTTGTACCGTTCAGGTCTGTGTCGTCTTCCTGGACACCCTCACTCCTGAGTTTGAGTTGTACGTTCGGCTGAGGGAAAGACGGCAGTGGGACAACGACTTCCCAGAGTTTGTTCTTTTGTCACTTGTAGCACGCTCGTAGTTGGGGGTACGGACACCAGTAGTCGACACTGGTCCCCAGCTAGTCCTGTTTTCCAGTGCCTCACTTTAGAGTGCTCCGGCCAGAGACTCTAAAGGTGCCAGGCATGGGCCTGCAGTTGTGTGTCTGCAGGTGTGGTGTTGGTTGGTCTCCACAATTGTTTGACTTCTTCCTAGTGGAGCGGCAGTTGGACCTTTCGTCCGTGACTGCGAGGCTGAGAGGTAGTTCTTGTGTTGTGTTGTCTGGGTTGGATATTGGCCTGATCAGCCAGTAGTCCGTTCCCGTGTGGTGGCGTCGTTCTTTCTGACTCATGCTTTGCCAGTGACTGTGGTTTGTGAGTTTGTGACTCGTGGTCGAGGTTTGACCAGTTCGAGGTGTGCCCTGGTGTTGGCACAGCTGTGACTGATATTGTGGTTTGTGTGACTCGTCGGTTAAGGTTTCACCTGTAATATTGTGCCTAATTAAAGGTATAATATAATTATGGTTCAGTGTGGTGTTCATCACCTATTTGTACCCTTGTTCGGGTGTTTGTGTTGTGGTACCTCAGAGTAGCAGGTACCTATTTCCTTCGTGGGTTACTTTGTAGTTTTGTGGTGGTACATTGTGTACTAACTTTTCCGGGTACTTGTGTGTTGTGGAGGTCTTGTGGTTTGACCTGCCACTTGTTGTATCCTAACTGTTTTAGGTAAATCTTTGTTTATAATTTATTGTGGATTAGTTTGTGATTATTAATTATGTTACCTTTATGGGTATTTTGCCGATGAGGCTTATGGCCTAGGCATATTGTGGTTTAGTTGAGCTATGCTCCGTGGAGGCCGTGTGAGACCTTCCAAAGTTTGAGTTTTTACTTATCTTGGGTATGATTCTAATTATAGCTTTAGTGTGTTATGGATTGGCTTCGTGTTAGCCAGTTCCATTACCTTTGAGTAGTTCTGTTGTAAAGTGGTTTGGAGTATAAAGGACCAGCTCTTTGTTAGTAGTCCTATTACTCAAATGTTTGAGGTTCGCCTGTGAAGCTTGTAGGCTGGGCAGTGACTTGCCTGTGTGGCTTATAGTTTAGGCAACCCGTTGTTGTAGCAGTGTGCCAGTGAGACTGTGGTTTAGGCACTTTGGTTGTTGGGCTTGCAGTTTAGATAAAGAAAAGATATGGACTAGAGAAAGGAAGAATTTAGCAAATGATGAAGTGAATAAGATCAGATGAGTCAGAAAATGTCGGTTAAAGTTTGCATATTGGTGCAAAGAAATGATTTAATTGAGCAGAAAGGAATTGTTATTAAAATATTTCAAGATTTAAATGCTGGAGCAGATTGATTAAGAATATTTGAAAAGTTTATGCCCCAGACTTATGGGAATTAGCCAGAGAATGTCAGTAAAGCAGGAAAGATATATGAAAAGCGCAATATGTCAATAGTGATTTGGCAGATCAGAAATTGCAGTAATTTCTTCAGCAGAATTAATTTAATGGGATGATTTGAGAAGCAGTTGAAGTCAGAAGAAAGCAATTGAAAGTAATATTGTAAACAAAAATTGTGGAATATTTTGCAAAAGTGTTCAGTGTGATCAGAGTAACGCAGTGGAAGCAGAAGCAAGAAAGATTTAATATTCATAAATTGTTCAAGCTTTGCTGAGATAAGAAGAAAGTGTATAGTTTTGCACAGTGGAATAAAGGAATAGGGTTTATTATGATTTTTTAATCAGAAATTGGCTTTAAACAGTATGAGCAGAATAATATGAAAGAGCAGGAAATTCAAAGATGGTGATTGGTTTCTTTTGAAGACGGTGTCAGTTGCGAATGTAAATGCAGATGAGGCAAGATAATAGTTGGCAGTGATAAATAGAAAAAAAAAATGAAATGGCACCGGAAAGTTTAATAATTTGGAAAGATTATGGCATGAAAGAATATTACAGTGTAAGAAATTTGAGAAAGATAGTAAGAAATTTGAGAAAGATAAAGCAGTCTCAAAAGAAATATTGCAAACACAGCTGGGAAATTGTGGAAGCAGGTTCAGTCCAAGGAGATAAAGCACCATTGGCAAGGAAGAATCACCTATGGTTAAAAGCTAAAGAAAGGCAATGGAATTGGCAGAACAGAGTAATTGTGAGATGAATTGAAAGGCTGAAGCAGAGAAAGAGTATCCTACTTGTTCTGTGTTTGACTTTAATTGTTTTTAGGTGATAATTTGGTTTATTGTGATTTGTTTTATATGTCGAGGACGACATTTGTTTTTAAGTGATAATAATGTAACGTCGCGCGTTTTCCGGATCCCCGTGGATCCAGGTTTAGTGGGTTTGGTGGCCAATGTGAGGCCCATTAGTGTTGTGTGTTTCTTATTAGATCCTTACCGGGTTTGGTTTGGGTCCGTGTTGGTGTTCTGTTTGCTGGACACCACAGTGTGTTGGCGTCCAGGTGGGTGACGTCGACTGTGTGTTGGCGGCAGTGGTGTGCCGTTAACATGGTGTTAACGTCCATCGATGAGGACGTTGACTGTTGAACTTGGCGTCAAGCTTTGTGGACGTCTAGTTGTGGCGGTCTGGTTAAACGGACCAAGGGTTAACGTTAACCTGACATGCCTGTGTTTTTATGGCAGACCCGAGCTCTGTTCTTTCTCCTTCTTCTCCCTTCCTCTTCCCCCACCTTCACCCTTGAGCTTCTTCGCAAGTTCTGACGGTCGGCGGGAGCTCGTGGGAAGGCCGTGGTGCGTATGGTAGCGGCAGATCGGGCGGGGAATGACGGATTGGAGCGCGGTGTTCGTGGGACGTTTCTCGGGTTTCGGCGTGATTTGAGGTTCTTCGGGAGTTTAATTGCGTTTCTGAGGTAGGGGTCGAGCCCTGTTAGCTTGTTAGAAACATTAAAACATGACTTAATTACTTGAACCAACATTTTTATCGTATTTTCGGATTAAGTTGCACCATGTGGGGTTAATGGTGGTTTGAGTAATTTAGTGAACGAAGCATGCTGTGTTGGGTTGTTTTGGGTTCAAGCATGTTTAAAGAACCGTTTCAGTACATTTTCTTGTAATTTTAACGGTTGGAAAACCTGTAGAGCTGGATTAGGGTTTCTGCAGGGTTTTAGGCCGGAGAACTTGGCGTCAAGATCTCTTGTCGCCAAGCTCACCAGCCGGGATATAGACGGCTAGATCGCTTGCCGTTTACTTCCTTCAAGCGACAGTCGATGTTGCCGCCAACCTGTGCATGTATCCATGCAGTGTTGTTTACGTAGCTTTCCTGGTTATGAATAATGTGTGATTGTGTGCGCATGGCGATGACCGGTGTGAGCCAGTGCACTTGGTATGCTCTATACTGCTCATGTAATGGGCAAGTTTTACATGAATGATGTGTGATGTACGTAATCGCTTTACGTGGTATGTGTGGTGCGTTGGCACCCGTGGCACTCTTGGAGTGCGTTGTCCATGTGTTGGACATGTGGTTTACGTGGAAGACGTGTGGTACACCATCCAGGGTGTAAAATACACGTATTGTCTACGTGGTTTGAGTGTGTGTTTACTACACACTTTGTTGTAATGTAATTCTTATGATTTATCATAGTAACTGGGCAGTGAGGTTCCTGTGTGAGCCTAGCCATGACTTTGTGGTATTTGGGCAGTGAAGGTCCATACCGACCTAGCCCTGGTCCGTTGTTGTCTTTCGAATAATATTATATGGAATTATGAAGTAAGTAAATGGTGTGTTGTTACGAAGGTCATCTGATGACCGATGATAGGCCAAATATGATTGGCTATCGTGATTTATATATGTGTTAGTGTGAGTTAGCTTGGAGGTTACAAGATGACCAATGATAGGCAAGTTAGTGGTTCAGGTATGTGTTGGTGTGGGATAGCTTTGGGGTCACACGGTGACCGATGTTAAGCTAATCCTAACACTTGTATATTGTGAATTATAGGTAAAGGTTATATGTGTAAGTATCGTGGTTTGTGCTAGCCGAGTGTGGTGGTCCGGCGCCTATTCCAGAATGCCTCTCTAGTCGGGTACCCCAGGTTCTTTGTGAGCCAGGCACGTGTGTTTGTTGTGCTCGGGGTTTTGTCCCGGTACTTGTGTTGTACCGTTGAGGTCTGTGTCGTCTTCCTGGACACCCTCACTCCTGAGTTTGAGTTGTACGTCCGGCTGAGGGAAAGACGGCAGTGGGACAACGACTTCCCAGAGTTTGTTCTTTTGTCGCTTGTACCGCGCTCGTAGTTGGGGGTACGGACACCAGTAGTCGACACTAGTCCCCAGCTAGTCATGTTTTCCAGTGCCTCACTTTAGAGTGCTCCGGCCAGAGACTCTAAAGGTGCCAGGCATGGGCCTGCAGTTGTGTGTCTGCAGGTGTGGTGTTGGTTGGTCTCCACAGTTGTTTGACTTCTTCCTAGTGGAGCGGCAGTTGGACCCTTCGTCCGTGACTGCGAGGCTGAGAGGTAGTTCTTGTGTTGTGTTGTCCGGGTTGGATATTGGTTTGATCAGCCAGTAGTCCGTTCCCGTGTGGTGGCGTCGTTCTTTCTGACTCGTGCTTTGCCAGTGACTGTGGTTTGTGAGTTTGTGACTCGTGGTCGAGGTTTGACCAGTTCGAGGTGTGCCCTGGTGTTGGCACAGCTGTGACTGATATTGTGGTTTGTGTGACTCGTCGATTAAGGTTTCACCTGTAATATTGTGCCTAATTAAAGGTATAATATAATTATGGTTCAGTGTGGTGTTTATCACCTATTTGTACCCTTGTTCGGGTGTTTGTGTTGTGGTACCTCAGAGTAGCAGGTACCTATTTCCTTCGTGGGTTACTTTGTAGTTTTGTGGTGGTACATTCTGTACTAACTTTTCCGGGTACTTGTGTGTTGTGGAGGTCTTGTGGTTTGACCTGCCACTTGTTGTATCCTAACTGTTTTAGGTAAATCTTTGTTTATAATTTATTGTGGATTAGTTTGTGATTATTAATTATGTTACCTTTATGGGTATTATGCCGATGAGGCTTATGGCCTAGGCATATTGTGGTTTAGTTGAGCTATGCTCTGTGGAGGCCGTGTGAGACCTTCCACAGTTTGAGTTTTACTCATCTTGGGTATGATTCCAATTATAGCTTTAGTGTGTTATGGATTGGCTTCGTGTTAGCCAGTTCCATTACCTTTGAGTAGTTCTGTTGTAAAGTGGTTTGGAGTATAAAGGACCAGCTCTTTGTTAGCAGTCCTATTACTCAAATGTTTGAGGTTCGCCTGTGAAGCTTGTAGGCTGGGCAGTGACTTGCCTGTGTGGCTTATAGTTTAGGCAACCCATTGTTGTAGCAGTGTGCCAGTGAGACTGTGGTTTAGGCACTTTGGTTGTTGGGCTAACTAATGATTTTATGTTAATCCTGTAGTCCTACTTTTCTTCTGAGGACTTTATGTTTATTATCATGAGCATGTTGAATTGTTATTTATTGTAATGATGTGAGCATGAAATGGTTTGGCTATTGTTGTTGCCAGTGAGACCCATTGGGGTCGAGGTGTCTGTGGTTACAGTGTTGTTTTGGGTAGCCCCTACTGAGCCAGTGACTTGTTGAGGCTCACTCCCCTACAGTTCTTTTCAGGGCTTGCCGTGTGTTTGGCTTGCAGTGGCGTTGTGTCAGGCTTGTACCACCAGCAGTAGTTTAGTAGTTAGTGTTGTGTGAGCTTGTGCTCCCTCGGGGTATGCCCCAGGTAGTTGTACTCTTTTAATTGGACATGTATTATTGAATGGGATGATTTGAGAAGCAGTTGAAGTCATAAGAAAGCAATTGAAAGTAATATTGTGAACAAAAATTGTGGAATATTTTGCAAAAGTGTTCAGTGTGATCAGAGTAGCGCAGCGGAAGCAGAAGCAAGAAAGATTTAATATTCATAAATTGTTCAAGCTTTGTTGAGATAAGAAGAAAATGTAAAGTTTTGCGCAGTGGAATAAAAGAATAGGGTTTATTATGATTTTTTTAATCAGAAATTGGCTTTAAACAGTATGAGCAGAATAATATGAAAGAGCAGGAAATTCAAAAATGGTGATTGGTTTCCTTTGAAGAGGTGTCAGTTGCGAATGTAAATGCAGATGAGGCAGGATAATAGTTAGCAGTGATAAATAGAAAAAAAAAGGAAATGGCCCCGGAAAGTTTAATAATTTGGAAAGATTATGGCATGAAAGAATATTACAGTGTAAGAAATTTGAGAAAGATAAAGCGGTCTCGAAAGAAATATTGCAAACACAGCTGGGAAATTGTGGAAGCAGGTTCAGTCCAAGGAGATAAAGCACCTTTGGTAAGGAAGAATCGCCTACGGTTAAAAGCTAAAGAAAGGCAATGGAATTGGCAGAACAGAGTAATTGTGAGATGAATTGAAAGGCTGAAGCAGAGAAAGAGTATCCTACTTGTTCTGTGTTTGACTTTAATTGTTCTTAGGTGATAATTTGGTTTATTGTGATTTGTTTTATATGTCGAGGACGACATTTGTTTTTAAGTGATAATAATGTAACGTCGCGCATTTTCCGGATCCCCGTGGATCCAGGTTTAGTGGATTTGGTGGCCAATGTGAGGCCCATTAGTGTTGTGTGTTTCTTATTAGATCCTTACCGGGTTTGGTTTGGGTCCGTGTTGGTGTTCACTTTGCTGGACACCACAGTGTGTTGGCGTCCAGGTGGGTGACGTCGACTGTGTGTTGGCGGCAGTGGTGTGCCGTTAACATGGTGTTAACGTCCATCGATGAGGACGTTGACTGTTGAACTTGGCGTCAAGCTTTGTGGACGTCTAGTTGTGGCGGTCTGGTTAAACGGCCCAAGGGTTGACGTTAACCTGACATGCCTGTGTTTTTATGGCAGACCCGAGCTCTGTTCTTTCTCCTTCTTCTCCCTTCCTCTTCCCCCACCTTCACCCTTGAGCTTCTTCGCGAGTTCTGACGGTCGGCGGGAGTTCGTGGGAAGGCCTTGGTGCGCATGGTAGCGGCAGATCGGGCGGGGAATGACGGATTGGAGCGTGGTGTTCATGGGACGTTTCTCGGGTTTCGGCGTGATTTGAGGTTCTTCGGGAGTTTAATTGCGTTTCTGAGGTAGGGGTCGAGCCCTGTTAGCTTGTTAGAAACATTAAAACATGACTTAATTACTTGAACCAGCATTTTTATCGTATTTTTGGATTAAGTTGCACCATGTGGGGTTAATGGTGGTTTGAGTAATTTAGTGAACGAAGCATGCTGTGTTGGGTTGTTTTGGGTTCAAGCATGTTTAAAGAACCGTTTCAGTACATTTTCTTGTAATTTTAACGGTTTGAAAACCTGTAGAGCTGGATTAGGGTTTCTGTAGGGTTTTAGGCCGGAGAACTTGGCGTCAATATCTCTTGTCGCCAAGCTCACCAGCCGGGATATAGACGGCTAGATCGCTTGCCGTTTACTTCCTTCAAGCGGCAGTCGATGTTGCCGCCAACCTGTGCATGTATCCATGCAGTGTTGTTTACGTAGCTTTCCTGGTTATGAATAATGTGTGATTGTGTGCGCATGACGATGACCGGTGTGAGCCAGTGCACTTGGTATGCTCTATACTGCTCATGTAATGGGCAAGTTTTACATGAATGATGTGTGATGTACGTAATCGCTTTACGTGGTATGTGTGGTGCGTTGGCACCCGTGGCACTCTTGGAGTGCGTTGTCCATGTGTTGGACATGTGGTTTACGTGGAAGACGTGTGGTACACCATCCAGGGTGTAATATACACGTATTGTCTACGTGGTTTGAGTGTGTGTTTACTACACACTTTGTTGTAATGTAATTCTTATGATTTATCATAGTAACTGGGCAGTGAGGTTCCTGTGTGAGCCTAGCCATGACTTTGTGGTGTTTGGGCAGTGAAGGTCCATACCGACCTAGCCCTGGTCCGTTGTTGTCTTTCGAATAATATTATATGGATTTATGAAGTAAGTAAATGGTGTGTTGTTACGAAGGTCATCTCATGACCGATGATAGGCCAAATATGATTGGCTATCGTGATTTATATATGTGTTAGTGTGAGTTAGCTTGGAGGTTAAAAGATGACCAATGATAGGCAAGTTAGTGGTTCAGGTATGTGTTGGTGTGGGATAGCTTTGAGGTCACACAGTGACCGATGTTAAGCTAATCCTAACACTTGTATATTGTGAATTATAAGTAAAGGTTATATTTGTAAGTATCGTGGTTTGTGCTAGCCGAGTGTGGTGGTCCGGCGCCTATTCCAGAATGCCTCTCTAGTCGGGTACCCCAGGTTCTTTGTGAGCCAGGCACGTGTGTTTGTTGTGCTCGGGGTTTTGTCCCGGTACTTGTGTTGTACTGTTGAGGTCTGTGTCGTCTTCCTGGACACCCTCACTCCTGAGTTTGAGTTGTACGTCCGGCTGAGGGAAAGACGGCAGTGGGACAACGACTTCCCAGAGTTTGTTCTTTTGTCGCTTGTACCGCGCTCGTAGTTGGGGGTACGGACACCAGTAGTCGACACTAGTCCCCAGCTAGTCCTGTTTTCCAGTGCCTCACTTTAGAGTGCTCCGGCCAGAGACTCTAAAGGTGCTAGGCATGGGCCTGCAGTTGTGTGTCTGCAGGTGTGGTGTTGGTTGGTCTCCACAGTTGTTTGACTTCTTCCTAGTGGAGCGGCAGTTGGACCTTTCGTCCGTGACTGCGAGGCTGAGAGGTAGTTCTTGTGTTGTGTTGTCCGGGTTGGATATTGGCCTGATCAGCCAGTAGTCCGTTCCCGTGTGGTGGCGTCGTTCTTTCTGACTCGTGCTTTGCCAGTGACTGTGGTTTGTGAGTTTGTGACTCGTGGTCGAGGTTTGACCAGTTCGAGGTGTGCCCTGGTGTTGGCACAGCTGTGATTGATATTGTGGTTTGTGTGACTTGTCGATTAAGGTTTCACCTGTAATATTGTGCCTAATTAAAGGTATAATATAATTATGG
This sequence comes from Colocasia esculenta, assembly GCA_014218235.1. NCBI lineage: Eukaryota > Viridiplantae > Streptophyta > Magnoliopsida > Alismatales > Araceae > Colocasia > Colocasia esculenta. Next base: position 87,645,561 of record CM024753.1, on the reverse strand, counting down.
TTCAGTGTGGTGTTTATCACCTATTTGTACCCTTGTTCGAGTGTTTGTGTTGTGGTACCTCAGAGTAGCAGGTACCTATTTCCTTCGTGGGTTACTTTGTAGTTTTGTGGTGGTACATTGTGTACTAACTTTTCCGGGTACTTGTGTGTTGTGGAGGTCTTGTGGTTTGACCTGCCACTTGTTGTATCCTAACTGTTTTAGGTAAATCTTTGTTTATAATTTATTGTGGATTAGTTTGTGATTATTAATTATGTTACCTTTATGGGTATTTTGCCGATGAGGCTTATGTCCTAGGCATATTGTGGTTTAGTTGAGCTATGCTCCGTGGAGGCCGTGTGAGACCTTCCACAGTTTGAGTTTTTACTCATCTTGGGTATGATTCCAATTATAGCTTTAGTGTGTTATGGATTGGCTTCGTGTTAGCCAGTTCCATTACCTTTGAGTAGTTCTGTTGTAAAGTGGTTTGGAGTATAAAGGACCAGCTCTTTGTTAGCAGTCCTATTACTCAAATGTTTGAGGTTCGCCTGTGAAGCTTGTAGGCTGGGCAGTGACTTGCCTGTGTGGCTTATAGTTTAGGCAACCCGTTGTTGTAGCAATGTGCCAGTAAGACTGTGGTTTAGGCACTTTGGTTGTTGGGCTAACTAATGATTTTATGTTAATCCTGTAGTCCTACTTTTCTTCTGAGGACTTTATGTTTATTATCATGAGCATGTTGAATTGTTATTTATTGTAATGATGTGAGCATGAAATGGTTTGGCTATTGTTGTTGCCAGTGAGACCCATTGGGGTCGAGGTGTCTGTGGTTACAGTGTTGTTTTGGGTAGCCCCTACTGAGCCAGTGACTTGTTGAGGCTCACTCCCCTACAGTTCTTTTCAAGGCTTGCCATGTGTTTGGCTTGCAGCGGCGTTGTGTCAGACTTGTACCACCAGCAGTAGTTTAGTAGTTAGTGTTGTGTGAGCTTGTGCTCCCTCGGGGTATGCCCCAGGTAGTTGTACTTTTCAGGGCTTGCCGTGTGTACTTAGGAGCTTGTGCTCCCTCGGGGTATGCCCCAGGAGCTTGTGCTCACCTACTGAGCCAGTGACTTGTTGAGGCTCACTCCCCTATAGTTCTTTTCAGGGCTTTCCGTGTGTTTGGCTTGCAGCGGCGTTGTGTCAGACTTGTACCACCAGCAGTAGTTTAGTAGTTAGTGTTGTGTGAGCTTGTGCTCCCTCGGGGTATGCCCCAGGTAGTTGTACTCTTTTAATTGGACATGTATTATTGTAATGGGACTGTTGTACAAATTTGTGAATAGATATGAGCACATGTACTTTCTTGTGTCTTATATTCTTGTGGTTTGTCTTTTTATACTCTTACTGGACTCGTGTGTGAGATATCCCTTGCGACACTTCGATGCGTTCGCGGAGGCGGATCTGGATATGGAGCCTTAATGGGCATAAATACCCCGTTCCTGTATTATTGTAATGGGACAGTTGTACAATTTGTAAACAGTTATGAGCACATGTACTTTCTTGTGTCTTATATTCTTGTGGTTTGTCTTTTTGTACTCTTACTGGACTCGTGTGTAAGATATCCCTTGCGACACTTCGGTGCGTTCGCGGGAGGCGGATCTGGATATGGAGCCTTAATGGGCATAAATACCCCGGTTCGTTACAGAATGCGTCTGAGGGAAGAGCGTTCCAATTATGTGTCTATCTATAGTTAGTTTATTTTCAGTGTTAGAACAATGTAGTAGGAAGTGAGGTATTATGTACTTTTGCTTTTATTGAGTCTTAGTCCTATAATAGTTTCCATTTTCAATATAATGAGTTGAGATTCGAATAAAAGATTAGTTGAGTTCAATATTTGGGCCTTATGATGATGTATGTTGATATACATTAGTGCGTGCTAGCTAGAGGCTTATTTGCCGACTGTTCACGTCTCGGGATATCGACTCTAATTATTATAAATATCCGCTCCAAATTCTCGGGACGTGACATGGCTGGTAGTATCCGACAAATCCCAGAGTTTGGGAAGGATCACAATTGGGTGAAGCAAAGTATCTTTTGGGAATTGCCTTATTGGTCAACACTTTTGATACGGCATAACCTAGACGTCATGCATATAGAGAAGAATGTTTTTGATAGTTTGTTCAACACATATATGGTGCATGGAGGATGTAGTGGGAGGGGGTCAACCTCATCTGGTGCACCCTCTACTTCTGTAGGCTGAGGGTCTACGTAGATAAGTATATATGTACTCAACTCAATTCTTTTATTGGATGGGGGTTAGCTTCTAGAGAGAGAAGCTCTTGTTTCTCCGGTTAGGGAGGGTTTCCTGGGCGGTAGTGGCTGGGCTGCCAGTGACCTGCAGGTTGTCGGCAGGTTTTCTCCGGGGTATGGAAGCGAACCAGTCTTTGGGGGAGGTTGGTCTCAGCTTTGCTAGTGCCTTGGCGGCTTCTTTACGTCCACCTAAGATTGATCTCACATTGAAATCTCCTGCTTTTACTGATGATGGACACCCGGCTGTTTAATTCACGAAAGATGAGGTACGTAGATCTGAACAACCTCTTAAGTTTGCTATTGTTGCTAAATGCTCTTATGGGAGGCCATCCATACCGGAGATCAAGAGCTGCTTATCTCAGAGGCTTGTTCTTAAAGGAGATTGCATTGTTAGCATTTTAAACCCAAGGCATTTGCTTCTTTGTTTGATTGAGGAAGAAGATTTCCTTAAGGTGCTGGTCAGGAAAAACCTTTACATCAAAGGATATCTCTTTAGGTTCTTTCGTTGGGCCTCAGGTTTTGACTTCTCTATTGATCCAACGCTCATCCCCATCTGGGTGGGTTTCCCTAACCTGCCTGTTAATCTATAAAATGAGGACTATCTAAGGTGTATTGCCGGGAACTTTGGAGAAGTGCTTCGAATTCATGACTCGACGTTGGCTTGGACACAAACTACAGAAGCCCTTGTTTGTGTAGACGTGGACATCACCAAACCACTTGCTGAGAAGATATGGATAGGTCAGGGGGATAGAGGTTATTGGCAGACTGTTAATTTTCACAGGGTTCCACCTGTTTGCAAATTATGTCACAGACTGGGTCACTCCCAAGATGTTTGTAAGAAGAAAGCCAGAGATACTGATAAACCTCAATCCTCTAAGAGCATTGTAGTGTCTTCCTTGCCTGATAAAGAAACATAGAAGGATCAAGAATGGCGTGTGGTCAGCCATAAGGGTTTTATTTCAAAGGATAATAATCCGAAGCAAGCTAACTTTGAGGTTCCGGTCAGTAACGTCTTTTATCACTTGGCAAATGACATTGTGTTACATGACACTACTACTACTGTTCTTTCTAAACTGGTGGATCCAGAGTTCGTTAGTCATCAGCTTAAGATAGTGCAAGAGCCTGTGCATGGCAATACAGGTGTTCATGCATGCTTGCTTAGTGACCATTCTGGGAACCCTAAGGGAGGATCCTTTTCTTCTAAGGATGTCTCTCCTGCGTCCCACCTTCAAGATCTACCAACAGATGTGCACAGTGGGGATTTGGATCGAAGCTGTCAGTTAGACGTGCATGGTGCACAGCCGAGCATGGAGCAGTCTAGGCTAGATCATAGCTTTCCACAACAAAATGCTTTCACTGAGATGATTTCTTCTAGTGACGTTCTTCCACGTTCATGTGGTTGTGAACCTAATCTCTCATTGCCGGAGGAGTTGTCGGCGTCTATTTTTCCGGTGAAGTTTGGAACCGAATCTCCTCAGATTCTTCATGATGTGGTTAAGGGTAAGTCTTACGATCAAAAACTGTCCAGTGAATCGCTGCAAATCCCTGCTTCGTTTCTTGCCTCTTCAGAGAATATTTTCATGGCAACTGTCAAGTTATCTAAGGAAGGTATGGTGGAGTCTACGGTCCCTTTTGTAGGGGTGCGTACGCGATCTAAAGCGAGAGCCAATGATTATTCATTAGGTTACCGGTCTTCATGAATTTTACAGCTACTTTTTGGAATATTAGAGGCATATCTAATATGGCCTCTAAGAAATCTCTCAAGCGTTAGGTGAGGTAGTATAATTTGAAGGTTATTTCTATTTTTTAACCTAAAATCCCTTTGTCTAATGCTGAAGGCATTAGTCAGTATCTTCGTATGGATTCTTATGTTGGTAACATGGGAGAGGAATCTAAAATTTGGTTACTGTGGACAAAAGATATTTCCCTTCGTGACACTGCTATGTCGGATCAATTTATTTCTAGTGATATCTCTGTTGGAGACCAGACGGTCTGTCTTTTAACGGCTGTTTATGCTTCCTGTGATCTGAGTTCGCGTCGCCTCTTATTTGATAATCTTATTAGATTGGGAAGCAACTGTCAGCTGCCATGGTTGGTAGGTGGTGACTTTAATTGTCTTTCTAATCCTTCGGAGAAGGAGGGTGGCACTCACGTTAATACTACTGCTATGCTTGACTTCAATGCTTTCATTTCTGCAGCTGGTCTTATGGATGCTGGTTTCTATGGGTCTCCTTTTACCTGGAAGAACAACAGAGTTGGCAGTGCTGCTATTAAGGCGAGGTTAGACAGGATTTTAGTGAATTCCTCTTGGCAATTGTACTTCCCGGGGTTTAGTGTGAAGCACCTTCCCAAGGGTCCTTCGGACCATGCCCCTTTGCTTTTGAACTTGATTCACCAGCCGCCTAAAGCCTCTAGGTTTGTCTTTCAAAAAATGTGGTTGCAACATGAATCTTTTAAGCAGTGCGTTTCTCAAATCTGGAACAGTGTCTCTTCCTCGGCTGCTAATCCTTTTCTTATCCTTCAAATTAAGCTCAAAGAAGTTAAAAACAAGCTCAAGTCCTGGAATAAAAATATTTTCGGTCATGTGGAGGACAATGTTCGCAAGGCTGAAGCTAAAGTGGAAGATTTGCAAAGTCAGTTTGATGGGGACCCTACTGAATCTAATAGATCTGCTCTCAATGAAGCGAATGCTGGCCTTCGGCGTGCTCTTACTTGTCACGAAGTTTTCTGGGCACAAAAGGCTAGAATCCAATGGCTTAATGAGGGTGACAAAAATACTGCTTTTTACCATGCAGTTGTCCAAGGTAATAGGCGCAGGAATTTTATTCACAGGCTTAAAATCAATGATGTTTGGTGTGGGGACCAAAATGTTCTCTCTGCTGAAGCGGTTACTTTCTTCCATCATTTGCTTACTTCTGAAGATCATAATGTGGATAATTCTTTACTTCAGCATATTCCGATGTTAATCAATGAAGAACAGAATATTTCCTTAACTGCTTTTCCTTCTACCGATGAGATCAAGGAGGCGGTTTGGTCTATGAATGAGGATAGCGCCCCTGGTCTAGATGGATTCACAGGTTGTTTCTTCAAGGCCTGCTGGGATGTTATTGCTGCTATTCAAGGATTCTTCATGGGGTTTCCATTGCCTAGGGGGATCAGTTCATCTCTCATTGCTATTATTCCTAAGGTTCCACATCCTTCATCCTTTGGGGACTTCCGTCCTATAAGTTTGTGTAACTTTAGTTATAAAATTATCTCCAAAATTATCTGTGGGCGCCTCACTTCAATCCTTCCGCTGATTATTTCTGAAGAACATGGTGCTTTTGTCAAGGGCCGTCATATTGTGGATAATATTTCTTTATCTAATCAACTTTTTCAGGATCTTGGGAGAAAAACTCGTGGTCATAATGTTATTTTTAAACTGGATATGATGAAGGCTTATGACAGGGTTGAGTGGGATTTCATGTTTGCTATTCGCTGAGCTTTTGGGTTCTCAAATAGATTTATCTCTTACATTCGCATGTTGGTTTTCTATATTATTCAATGGTTCTACAGTGGGTTATTTTCTGTAACGCCCCACTTCCACCCGGTACGGTTATACCAACCCACATCGGATGAGAGCAAGCCGCTACAGGGGAGAAAACCCCAACGATATACAAAGAGCTGAGATATACACGAATAGAAATGGAATATGCAACGGAAATTAATAACTCTTATTCCATCAACATTCAAAAATGTCACATACCACAGTCTATATAGTCCAAAAATAAATAACTTAATTATAAACATCTACATAGCCAGTTTCCAATTACAATAATGCCCAAGTTCAAATTACAAAACTCTTTACATACTACAAAATGAAACACAAATCTTCAATCTAATCTTCACATTCCTCGCTGGACCTTGTCACGTTCTCAACTTCTAAATCTCCTGAAATGTTAAGCAAGGATGAGTCTACATAATAGACTCAGCAAGCAACTTAAAAGTCACAAACCATACACTTATCACGCATGCTTTCTAACAGTTTAACATTTTATTCCCCTACCAAACTTTCACATTTAAACTCTTATATGTTCATGCTATGACATAAGAATTAAACATGAAATCTTTTAAACAAACTATACTAATACATGTAAATCAACGATGTATACATGGGTACTTATGCTTTCATTTCCTATGAATTCACATAAGGCTAACATATGCTTATCAAGTAAATATTATCACGTGGATAATTTACAAAATCCTACACATGGTTTTAAACAAATGTCATATTCATCATTTTACATGGGTTATGTTTAAAACATACATACACCTTTTCATGACATGTTGCATATAAACAAATTCAAGTAATTCCCTAACCTATGTTATGCAACATTCAATGGGTTATCTTGTAGAAAGTGATTATTCAAACATGCAATGAGTATTACCTATAACAAAAGACATATAGTTCATATGGCATGTGATTATGTAGCATGTAGGCATGCAGCATGTAGTCATATACCATGTAGATCTTGTAGTCAATTTTCATGTAGACATGTAACATGTAGGTCATCTAGTCATGTAGCATATACTCATGTAGTCATTTAGCATTTAGTTGCCAAGACATAGCCCGCACTATTATAGAGATCATATAGCATATAGACATTCGCTTATCACCTAGGCAATGCAGTGATGAAGTCATGGTAATTGCGCAAAACCGGGGAAAGCCCTTCCCACCTTTCAGGTAGAACTTGTCTACTTCCAGGATTTCTATCCGTTGCCCACGGATTCATATAGTCATATAGTTGAACCATTACCATAGGGGCATCCATGGTGTAGTTCCCTGTAGGAATCTCTATAGTAGCAATGTCTTATAGGCCAATTTATTTTAGAAATGCAATAACATATATATATTAATGCAATCATGAAATGATGAAACTATCACATATCATATCTTCAGTTCTGAAATCAAATCCTACTATAAAACAACAACCTATCATGGTACTATGTTTATCCAAAATTCAACATGCATAAACATTATCAAGTCTATTGATTTCTATATTCATTTATTGTTCAGAAAACCATAGTAATATGTACAGTGCTCATAATGATATCAAAATTTAACCACAAGATTGACATAACATAAGGAACATATCTCTAATTTTTCATAATTTTATAAACAGTAAAACTATTTTTTTACCATTACATTAAGATTTCAGATAATTTGCAAGGCACTTTAATTTGAACATGATAAACAAAATTTAATTCATTTTCACAGGTATAAAATATGCACACAGAGCTTCTACTTCCTTACAATTTCTGAAAATAACATCCTTCATCACACATACTCATTCTATATTTAAATATATCATTCCATTGTGTAAAAGAATTCAGAAATTATTAGCATTCTATACCACACTTAGAATTGGACAAAATTTTAACTACTGCTTATATATAGCACAGGAAACATTTTTGTAAATTTTCATAATTTTCGGAACAGTAACATAATTTTAAAAATTAACATAGATTACATGCAACTTAACAAGATAAATCATTTTAGCATGGTTTACGGTAATAAGTCGGTTCTAATAGGTCTAAAACATAATAACAATCATTCCACTATCACTATAAGTTTATCAATCCATAACATGAAACAAAATCATTTAATCTGAATTTATCACAATCAAAACCTAATGATTCTCAACTAACAGAAATTCTTTTAATTATCACCATACTTAGAAATTTAGTGAATCCTCATGATATGACCTAATGGTCACCTTGGACTTCGTACCAAAATTTACAACAGTTTACAGAAATTCAGAAGTCCATTAAAACATTAAATAGATCAAATAGCATTTCTGTAAACCCTGAAGAACTTGACTACAATAGATGTCTCCGTCACCAGTTAACGGCGCAATCCATTGCCGTCAACTCAGGATATTGACAGCAACAGATGCTGCCGTCAACTTCCTCACAGCACAACATGCAAACCACTGAACAACCAAAATCACATTACAAGGATTAAACAGTATTTCTGTATAAACAGGCGAACCTGACGGCATAGCCCTGGCCGTCAAAAGAAATTAACGACGGGATCTGTGGCCGTCTAGACAAGAACTAGGCGGCAACATATTGGCCGTCAACTTCCTGTTGCACACAGTGCAGAACTAATGCAAAACATGTGAATTTAGGGGGTTCCAGAACTCGATTTAAAATCCGTAAAATTCATAAAACCCTAGATGACAAGTCTACGGGTTGGGATCTTAAGCTACTTGCCTGAGAATAAATCTAACAAGATCTAAATCTGCCGGTGAAGCCCTCCTCGGACCAGCCAAGAAGGTACTCAGAAACTCTTCTGATCTGGTTCTCCTGTCGATGCAGATGGGTCCTCGGGGTTGAGAAAGCTTCCTCTATGTATAAGCTATCTCCCAGTCGTTGTAGCTCCTCGGGGAACACCTCCAGTCGACGGATCCGTCCCTCCAAAGATCAGCTTTTCTCCATTGCGAACGCTAGGGTTTCACTAATGCAAAAGGCTTAATCCGGCCGCAGGGATGGGTTTATATAAACTCCAGGGTTCTGGGTACGCTCTAGGGTAGGTTTCCTACGGGTTTAGGAGGGTTTCCTAAACTGGAACCGGGCAAAACACGGACGTTACCAAATCTGAAACCGTCAGACAGCTGGGAACTCGACGTCCACATCTGGTGCCGCCAACAGGTGGTTGGCGTCCACCTAGGGTGCCGTCTACATAGGTATAGGCGTCCATCGATCTGGACGTTTACAAATCAGGTTATGCAGTCAGTGGCACAGGATGTTGCCTCCAACTGTGCATCTCGACCAAAAACAACTATTCATTAAAATAGATGTAATAACACATCATAAACATTTTAATGGTACTAAAATAAGTAGATATTACATACACAAAGTTAAACATATATTCGTATATGTACACAACATAATCACATACCACATGCATAGATTTAAATGTATATACTATGTACTACAACAATGGATAATGCATGCACATTAAATATATATTACATGTACAAAATAACCTTATGCATACTTACAAGATATACAACAATGATTTCATAATGATCACATTATATTTTTCAAATACACTATGCACATTAATATAATATACACACAACAATAACATATTTTAAAATCATGCATATAAGTAAGAAATTTCTTATAACATGAAACAATTAAATGATATTAAATGCACAAAATTCGGGGTCTCACACCCTCTCCCCCTTAAAATGATCTTCGTCCCCGAAGATCGGATCATATACATGCGGTGCCATCGTCGGTGTCGTCTCCAGTCGCTGCATCCACCCTTGCTGATACTTGAGCTCCTGTTGCTGCCTTCTTCATTGTTGGTACACCCTGCGTAACGAACTCCTTCAGATTCGAACAATCTTTAATCTTATGATCCTTGCTGCCACACCTTAAACATCTTCCTGTGTGTGTCCAACATAAGTCTCCGCCATGACGTTTTCCGCAATGCACACACTCAGGCTTCTTGCTGCTTGAAGGAACTACTGACTTTTGCTTCTCCATGAGTTTCCTCATCTTCTTTTTCTGCCGTTGGAATGGTTCTGGCGCTGCCTTCAACCTAGCCTTCTTCTCTTCCCTCTTGTCCTGTTTATGAACATACTTGACCTCAAATAATCTCACGAACTCTCCCCAAGTCACATCTAATTCCACTCCCACAAACTGCGTGCGAAGAACAGAAGACCACCACGCATTCGCTCGCTCCTGAAGCATGTACGTCGCCAAATTGATCTTGTCATCTTCTGTGCACCTGATAGCTCTGAATATCTTCTCAATCTCTCTAATCCAACTCTCTGCAACTAACGGATCACTCTCTCCCTTAAAAGAAGGTGGAGCCATTCTCCTGAACCTCTCCATGATCGGTACGCCTCCTAAATCATGGTCCTGTTGAGCCGATGCCGAAACTTGAGCCTGAAGCTGAGTCTGAAGTACTGCTTGCATCTGCGCTTGTGTCTGCATCACTTGTAGGAATCCTTGCATGATCGTGCCGTAGTCAACCATCTGTGGCGCAGATAGTCCCTGAGGTGCTGGTACCTCCTGCTGCTCATTTGCAGTCCTCCTTGGTTCCTCATCTCGGATAGGTACGCTTGAACTCGAAGTCTTTTCAACCATAGTCTACAAAATAAATACCATGTCATGCTCTATTTATTACTATACCTAGCTTATTATCATACATTCATCTTATCACTTTTCTAATCTTATCATAATTACTCTTTGGATTTGGCTATCCACTACAAAGACTTAGAAATGTGAATTCAGTTGATGGCTATCCATGTATAATCTCAACCCAATGCTCTGATACCATCTTTGTAACGCCCCACTTCCACCCGGTACGGTTATACCAACCCACATCGGATGAGAGCAAGCCGCTACAGGGGAGAAAACCCCAACGATATACAAAGAGCTGAGATATACACGAATAGAAATGGAATATGCAACGGAAATTAATAACTCTTATTCCATCAACATTCAAAAATGTCACATACCACAGTCTATATAGTCCAAAAAGAAATAACTTAATTATAAACATCTACATAGCCAGTTTCCAATTACAATAATGCCCAAGTTCAAATTACAAAACTCTTTACATACTACAAAATGAAACACAAATCTTCAATCTAATCTTCACATTCCTCGTTGGACCTTGTCACGTTCTCAACTTCTAAATCTCCTGAAACGTTAAGCAAGGATGAGTCTACATAATAGACTCAGCAAGCAACTTAAAAGTCACAAACCATACACTTATCACGCATGCTTTCTAACAGTTTAACATTTTATTCCCCTACCAAACTTTCACATTTAAACTCTTATATGTTCATGCTATGACATAAGAATTAAACATGAAATCTTTTAAACAAACTATACTAATACATGTAAATCAACGATGTATACATGGGTACTTATGCTTTCATTTCCTATGAATTCACATAAGGCTAACATATGCTTATCAAGTAAATATTATCACGTGGATAATTTACAAAATCCTACACATGGTTTTAAACAAATGTCATATTCATCATTTTACATGGGTTATGTTTAAAACATACATATACCTTTTCATGACATGTTGCATATAAACAAATTCAAGTAATTCCCTAACCTATGTTATGCAACATTCAATGGGTTATCTTGTAGAAAGTGATTATTCAAACATGCAATGAGTATTACCTATAACAAAAGACATATAGTTCATATGGCATGTGATTATGTAGCATGTAGGCATGCAGCATGTAGTCATATACCATGTAGATCTTGTAGTCAATTTTCATGTAGACATGTAACATGTAGGTCATCTAGTCATGTAGCATATACTCATGTAGTCATTTAGCATTTAGTTGCCAAGACATAGCCCGCACTATTATAGAGATCATATAGCATATAGACATTCGCTTATCACCTAGGCAATGCAGTGATGAAGTCATGGTAATTGCGCAAAACCGGGGAAAGCCCTTCCCACCTTTCAGGTAGAACTTGTCTACTTCCAGGATTTCTATCCGTTGCCCACGGATTCATATAGTCATATAGTTGAACCATTACCATAGGGGCATCCATGGTGTAGTTCCCTGTAGGAATCTCTATAGTAGCAATGTCTTATAGGCCAATTTATTTTAGAAATGCAATAACATATATATATTAATGCAATCATGAAATGATGAAACTATCACATATCATATCTTCAGTTCTGAAATCAAATCCTACTATAAAACAACAACCTATCATGGTACTATGTTTATCCAAAATTCAACATGCATAAACATTATCAAGTCTATTGATTTCTATATTCATTTATTGTTCAGAAAACCATAGTAATATGTACAGTGCTCATAATGATATCAAAATTTAACCACAAGATTGACATAACATAAGGAACATATCTCTAATTTTTCATAATTTTATAAATAGTAAAACTATTTTTTTACCATTACATTAAGATTTCAGATAATTTGCAAGGCACTTTAATTTGAACATGATAAATAGAATTTAATTCATTTTCACAGGTATAAAATATGCACACAGAGCTTCTACTTCCTTACAGTTTCTGAAAATAACATCCTTCATCACACATACTCATTCTATATTTAAATATATCATTCCATTGTGTAAAAGAATTCAGAAATTATTAGCATTCTATACCACACTTAGAATTGGACAAAATTTTAACTACTGCTTATATATAGCACAGGAAACATTTTTGTAAATTTTCATAATTTTCGGAACAGTAACGATAATTTTAAAAATTAACATAGATTACATGCAACTTAACAAGATAAATCATTTTAGCATGGTTTACGGTAATAAGTCGGTTCTAATAGGTCTAAAACATAATAACAATCATTCCACTATCACTATAAGTTTATCAATCCATAACATGAAACAAAATCATTTAATCTGAATTTATCACAATCATAACCTAATGATTCTCAACTAACAGAAATTCTTTTAATTATCACCATACTCAGAAATTTAGTGAATCCTCATGATATGACCTAATGGTCACCTTAGACTTCGTACCAAAATTTACAACAGTTTACAGAAATTCAGAAGTCCATTAAAACATTAAATAGATCAAATAGCATTTCTGTAAACCCTGAAGAACTTGACTACAATAGATGTCTCCGTCACCAGTTAACGGCGCAATCCATTGCCGTCAACTCAGGATATTGACAGCAACAGATGCTGCCGTCAACTTCCTCACAGCACAACATGCAAACCACTGAACAACCAAAATCACATTACAAGGATTAAACAATATTTCTGTATAAACAGGCGAACTTGACGGCATAGCCCTGGCCGTCAAAAGAAATTAACGACGGGATCTGTGGCCGTCTAGACAAGAACTAGGCGGCAACATATTGGCCGTCAACTTCCTGTCTGCACACAGTGCAGAACTAATGCAAAAACATGTGAATTTAGGGGGTTCCAGAACTCGATTTAAAATCCGTAAAATTCATAAAACCCTAGATGACAAGTCTACGGGTTGGGATCTTAAGCTACTTGCCTGAGAATAAATTTAACAAGATCTAAATCTGCCGGTGAAGCCCTCCTCGGACCAGCCAAGAAGGTACTCAGAAACTCTTCTGATCTGGTTCTCCTGTCGATGCAGATGGGTCCTCGGGGTTGAGAAAGCTTCCTCTATGTATAAGCTATCTCCCAGTCGTTGTAGCTCCTCGGGGAACACCTCCAGTCGACGGATCCGTCCCTCCAAAGATCAGCTTTTCTCCATTGCGAACACTAGGGTTTCACTAATGCAAAAGGCTTAATCCGGCCGCAGGGATGGGTTTATATAAACTCCAGGGTTCTGGGTACGCTCTAGGGTAGGTTTCCTACGGGTTTAGGAGGGTTTCCTAAACTGGAACCGGGCAAAATGCGGACGTTACCAAGTCTGAAACCGTCAGACAGCTGGGAACTCGACGTCCACATCTGGTGCCGCCAACAGGTGGTTGGCGTCCACCTAGGGTGCCGTCTACATAGGTATAGGCGTCCATCGATCTGGACGTTTACAAATCAGGTTATGCAGTCAGTGGCACAGGATGTTGCCTCCAACTGTGCATCTCGACCAAAAACAACTATTCATTAAAATAGATGTAATAACACATCATAAACATTTTAATGGTACTAAAATAAGTAGATATTACATACACAAAGTTAAACATATATTCGTATATGTACACAACATAATCACATACCACATGCATAGATTTAAATGTATATACTATGTACTACAACAATGGATAATGCATGCACATTAAATATATATTACATGTACAAAATAACCTTATGCGTACTTACAAGATATACAACAATGATTTCATAATGATCACATTATATTAGGAGACCCGTTGGCACCAGCTCTCTTTATAATTATGGTGGAGGTGCTCAGCAGGGGATTGAAGTATCTTCCGTCCGCCACTACTTTCCTACCTTTTTCTGGGCCAAGAAATTGTCAATTGTTCTCCCATTTATTGTTTGCTGATGATACTTTAATTTTCCTGACTGGCCAAAGTTCAAATATTGTTAAGCTTATGAAATTCTTAAAGAAATATGAGGAGTCTTCTGGGCAGGAAATAAATGCTAGCAAAAGCAATTTCATTTTGTCTTCTAAAGGTCTTTCTTTCCTCTCCAGGAAAATTGCCAATCTTACAGGTTTTAAGCAGCAGCTTGGTGCCATCCGATATCTTGGTGTTCCCCTACGGCCTGGGAGAACTAAAGTTGCTGATTATAAGTTCCTTATTGAGAGGATTAATGTCAAGATGAACAACTGGAAATCTAAGTTCTTGTCTCAAGCTGGTAGGATGACTCTTAGCAACTCTGTTCTTAATTCTATCTCTATCTACATGGCTGCAGCTACATCTATTCCTAAGACTGTTATCAACTACATTGAAAAGGCGTGTGCGAATTTCTTTTGGAGTGGTACTGATGGCATCCATAGGAAACACTGGGTTTCCTAGAATACTCTTCATCAACCTATTTCTGAAGGGGGCCTTCAGATTAGGAGTTTATGGCACATTCAGCTGGCTTTGGCTACTAAGCAAGTCTGGAACATATGCTATGGTTCTTCCTTGTGGGCGACCTATGCTAGAGCGAGATTTTCTAGCGTCAGTGGTGACCTCTTTAAAAAATGCTCCCCTCATGGTATGCCAAAGTGTATTTTCCAGATTGCTCATCAAAATGTTGTTAAGCACTCTAGGTGGATTGTTGGTGATGGGAGATCTGTTGATTTTTTGAATGACGTTTGGCTTGGGTAGTCCTGTCTTAAGGACCTCCTCACGGGTCCTTACAATGGTTCTCCCATCACTGTCCGTGAGGTTTTTCAGTCTAATGACCATCCTGTTCGTAGCCTCCTTTCTAGCAATTTCCTTGCACATGTTACCCTTAACAACATTATGGATCAATGTGTTTGGACGCCATCCCAAGATGGTTCTTTCACCACGTCGTCTGCTTATAGTCTCGTGGCTCTGCATGGTGTTAAGAGAGAGTGCATGGCGCACCTTTGCCATCCTCGCTTTTACAAGAGGGCTGGCATTTTCTGTTGGAGGCTGTTATATAAAGCGCTCCTTGTGGACTCTTGTATCTCTGAGACTGGTGTTGCCATAGTATCCCGTTGTTCTTGCTGCAGCTCTCCTTCTTATGAAGATTTTAACCACTTATTTATCTCCAGTGAGCTGGCTACTAAGCTGTGGCAGTGGATTATGCCCATTCTTAATCTGAATATCACTTCTTATGATAACATCACTGGATGGTTTTCGTATATTCTGAAGCACTGCAGGCCTTCGACTACTTATGGGTTCATCTGTTTGCATGCCACCATGCTTATCTTGTGAGAAATTTGGAGAACTAGATGCTCCATGAGGTATGAGGGGAAGAGTGTCTCTATTGGCAGAATTATTCATAATATCAGGTTTATGCTTTCCAATGCTATTGATAACTTTGTTTTTAAAAATAATTCACCTAAGCAGCATTTGAATATGATACATTCCTTTGGTCTCTACCCCAAAGTTAAAGGTATCTCCTTCAAACTCATCAGATGGCTTCCGCCCATTAAGGAGGGTCTGGTTCTGAACGTGGATGGTGCCAGTAAGGGAAACCCGGGCTTTAGTGGGGGTGGCGGATGAATCAGAGATAGCTCTGGACGGTTTATTTTTGCTTTCTCCCATTTCTATGGTATTGGCACTAGCTTAGTGGCTAAGGTTCGAGCTCTGTGTGATGCCATTAGGCTGGCCGCTGAACATGATTTTACTCTATGTGAAGTCAGATCTGATTCTGCAACCTTGGTTTCTTCGGTTCATAATAACAAATCGCCTTCTTGGGAGTGCATGTGTTGGTGGTGGGAAATTCAGGCCCATTTTCAGAAGTTTAAGTTTAGACTTGTTCACAATTTTAGACAAGCCAATCAAGTGGCTGATGCCTTGGCTAATGTTGGTTGTAAATCTCATACAAATGCTATCTTCTTTTCTGTTAATTCGTTGCCTCATGATTGTAAAGGGCCCCTCACCATGGATCGATTAGGGGTACCTAATATTAGGCAAGTTTAGCAGGGGTATGCCCCTTTGTTCTTGTAACCTTTTTCATTATGATAATCTAGGCCCAGGTAGATCGCACTAGGGAGTGGGAACATTCCATTCCTCTGGAATGGGGTGCACTCTCCTAGTTGTAGACCTTGAGGACCTCTTTTTTTTATAAAAAAAACTCAATTCTTTTATTATACAATGTATATTAGCTTTATATTTTCTAACGTGCATATAATTTTGCAGGGTCCGCCTCCCCGACTACACCGGTTGTCCCGACAACAGGTATATATATATGTACCCAAACATAAAACTCTATATATTACTGTTCATATTAACTTTATATTGTGTAAGGTGCATATAATTTTGTTGGGTCTGCCTCCCCGACTACGCCAGTTGTCCCGGCGACAAGTATATATATATATACCCAAACACAAAACTCTATATATTACTATTCATATTAACTTTATATTTTCTAACATGCATATAATTTTACAGGGTCTGCCTCCCACCCAGTAGCGTCACTTGTCCCATCCCATTCAGCAGAAGGTACATGCATGTTTCCATACTTTAGTACGTTTTTTGTCCCCTATTTTTTTTAATAATAGTGTACTTAATTTTTTGAACACGGGTAGAGAGCCATCATCCAGCGGCGAAGGAGGTGGCTCAGCCAGCTGGATGCCAGCCATGCTAGATTTCTAGGTAAACTTGACCACTTCAAACTTACTATATTTGTCATTTATGTTATATAGTTCTTGTAGAAAATTAATGTGCAATTGTAGGGGGAAGATAGATCCAGGACCTGCTTCCAGCTATATTACATCGTTGCTACATGCACACGTTCCAAGACCAGTGGACTCATCAAAAGAGTTCCCCTTGTCCGTCCGGGATCTGTTATTTGACATGTTCACAGTATTATTATTTTTTACTGATTTTAAGTCATTTCTTTAATTACTATCTCTCTCTGTTAGTGCACAAAGTTGAGTAATTTCATTTCTAAACAGCAGAGGTACTTGTTCATGAGACCAGAGGATCTCCCTCGAGCATGAGTCATTTTGGAGTCTACTGCCCAAATTAATTTCAGAAAGTCATTGTGGGAGGCCCGGGACAAGGCAGCGAAGATCATAGGTAGCCAAGATCCTACGGCTTGTGTAACATCTCGGGCTTTCCGGCTTTCTGTTTGTGTGTGGGATGATTGGCCACTAATGCATCTGGCCTTGGTGACGCGTTAGTGTCGCGACAGAGCTAGCCGTCGTGACAGTCATCCGTGTTGCGACCAGTGCCTGCATCGCATTCTTGTCACGCCTTGTTCCTCTGCCCCGTCTTGATGTCGCGCCCGGTCAATGGGTCACGACAGCGTTTCCGCTTTTTGGTCATCTGACACCTATCAGAGTGGCAGGCAGGTCAGAGCGACTGTCAGGTTGTCACAGGCGTCCCGAAGGGACGCGTTCTGGTCGCGGTGTGGGCGGCCATCGCGTTAAGATTGGTAACGCGACTCCCCGCCCCGTCGCGTTTTGGGGGCAGGAGGCTAAAAGCCTTGGCCGGTTTCCCCCTTTTCCTCTTTCTCTCCTTTCTCCCTTTCCTCCCTTCTCCGAGGTGGAGAGGTCTCCCTCTCGTCCTTCTCCAGCATTAGAGCTCGGTGGCGGTGTCGGCGGCTCGTGGTGGAGTGGTGGAACGGCGAGGAGCGAGGAGGAGGCGATCGAGGTGTCATGAAGGCCCTTTTTTGGGGTTCGGTTCTTCGAAATCTTTAGGGATTTCTTGTGCCTTACCAATCCGGGTGATTGGGAGCCCTTTTTTGTGATTGCATGCCTTTATAGCTTTCCCCATGCTCCCCTCCCCGTTGTGTGCTTGATTGTAGTGTGTGGGCGACCCCGGAATGCAGCATTCTGGCAGTCTGCCTTTCGTCTGATGTCGCGACGTAGTGCACGTCCTGACATCAGAGGAGGCGTCGCCCCGGTCAGATTGGACCTTATCACGACGTGGTTGGCGGTCGCGATAAGGGTCGTGTTGCGACCCAGTTTCCAGTCGCGACCCTGTGTTTTCACAGTTGCCCTTCCCGTTGCAATGGGATCACGACAGGATAGGAGGGCGCAACAGCACCTTGCTTGCCTCAGGTGTTTTTGTGGCCGTGGTTGGCGTGTCTGCGTGTGCCCCAAAGCAGGGTTTCCCTTAGGACCTTCAGGTAGGGAACGCGGTAGGTTGACTCCCTACATTCAGTGACCGAAGGTGACACCTTCGTGGCCGTGTCCTAGCAGCGGTGCTAGGAGACTCGCGTCTATCTAATATGTTGTGTGTGGAAGGATTGTCTAGAGGGGGGGGTGAATAGAGAATCCTCAAAATTTTAGCCCCGATTTCATTTTTTGAAAATAGATTAAGAATCTCTAAAGATATATGCACTGGAAAACAGATCAACGATGCAAACCACAGAAGAACAAGAAGTTTTAAGGTGGTTCGGCTCCAATGAGGAGACCTACATCCACCCCTCACAAAATCAGTGAGGTACCACTATCAGAATCTCTGACAGTACAAAACACACAAATGCTGATTCACAGCTTCTTCACAACTGCTGCCTCACAGCTTCAAACCCTACTGATACACAACTTCAAAAACCAGCTGATCTACAGCTTCCCTTGAATTAATCCAATCATACTTCGTGAGTGATCAATTCAATCCGCTTCACCAAGAGGCGAAGTTCAAACAATTTCAAAGTTCAGAAGAAGATTCAAAACATAGCAAAAGGAAAAACTAAGGTTGCTGTGATTTCATCACACTTCCTGATCTGGATCTGAAGTTGAATAGATTCCACTCAGATCATAGGAACAATATCCTATTCAGTGAATTCCTCCAGAATTTACTGCAATTTGATCTCAGAGAATATGAAGGAAGAAGAATTCCGATCCTCTATTCTTGAAGGCTCAGTATCTGCCTCTGGTAGCTTCAATCCTTCCTTGTATCATCATCGATTTCCTTGGATCACAACTTCACCTAAGAATTTCAGAGAATTTCCAGCTTCAGATCATTGGGAGTCAACTTTTCTTCTTAGCTCAGCACCCCTTTCTCCACCGTCTCGCTCTTCTCATTCTGCCTTACGAATCTAGAGTTTTTTTTCACCTTTTTCTAATTGCGCACGCTGGTTCCTTTTTACAGTGGGCCCCCTCAATTTTATCCCCCCAGAAAGCTGAAGGAATCTTTTTGCCGCTAAGAATCGGACCGTTCTAGAGCTGCTGACGTGTAAAGAAATATCCCAGTTAGTTAGCTTTGGATCATGTGCCTGCTTGATGACTAGAGCATTCTGTGAAAATGCAAAGTGTTCAAGTATTCAAGTGTCGACACTGTCAGATACAAGTGTCGACACACTCACTTTAATTCAAATAGAAACAGTCTTCTTTGAATCCTCATGCACATGGCAAATGTGATATCTTTAAGAAATTCACTTAAGCTTCCTTCTGGGTTGAACTGATAGATGGTTAGTGTCGACCTTATGCACATCTAGTGTTGACCTTAGCTACAATGCCATCCAAAATCATCTACTGTCGACCTATGTCCTGGATAGTGTCGACACTATCTGTCATTTTCTCTTTATACTTTGATCCTGTTGAGTTGTTCCTACAATATAAATGATAAATGTCAATTTTCTGTGTATCATTGCACATTAGAATGTCATCATCAAAACTAGGGACACAACAATCTCCCCCTTTTTGATGATGGCAACCACTGAATTTTGATCTTTGAAAATTAACAACATTCAACCATCCATTTGTCACACCTTAACAACGAATTTATTCAAATCACACATATCATCATTCCAGTGAAACAAATTAAACATCAGTCACACAAATTTTACTCAAAAGGAGACACTGATGTTGTAAAAAAAACTTTACAAGGAATGATCAACCCATACACAAAGATCAGATCAACTCTCCCCCTTTGACATAATATAAAAGAATAACATTATGCAGCGGGTGGAGGAGGTGAATGGGGAAAGAGCCTCTGTTCAATCCTAACCAACCGAAAATAGAGATCATCATAGTTATCGAAGAGATAGATCTGAATAGCACCAAATTTTTGATCCAGAAACTCCTTCAGTTGGTCCAATTGCTGTTCAACAACCACTGGAATATGATCAACACCATGAGGCATGGAGGGTGCAACTGCAGAAGAGGTAGCCTGATTACTGTTATCTGATTCATTGATGTCATGCATTTTCCAGACTTTGTCGAACTCATCTTGCATGTACTGAATCTCCTTGGAGATATCTTCATTGTGGCCCCTCAGAATGCCCATCCTGTGAAGTATCAGTCTTACTGATTGTGCCACCCCTGGAATTTCATTAAAATTCTCTGCACGCTGTTGAAGTTCTCTAGCAATGGATTCAAGTTTATTAAAAAATTTAGCTTTAGTATGGGCAGCTCTTTCAAACACATAGTCAATTGTGTGAACCAATCCATCAGACCTAACTTTGGTGAATCCTTGGATTTGTTCTTGCCTGTCATAATTGTCTTGTAGAGACATCTCAATCATTTCCAACCGATGATCAAATTGGAGAGCTTGATCCTCTAACTTGGTATTCATCAGTTCAAGAGAGCTATGGACTGAAGCAAACTGCTTTTCCAGAAATGAAAGAAGAGCAGGTGGAATGAGATCAGATGTTGTGGATGACGATGGAATATCATGCACAACTTGAGCAATAGGAGTATGAGTCACATGAGGAGAAGTTATGTGAGATGGATCAAAATCAGGAATATCAAACATAGGTGTAGATGGTGGAGAAGGAATAGGAAAGAATTGTTCGGGTACAACATCAATAGGAGCAACATTTTCCTGAGCTGGATGCACCTGATCATCAACTGGTTCATGTTCCAATACCGCATTCTCAGCTTCCTGTGGATTCAAATTAAGCATCATGAACTTCAAAATATGATCCAAATCATATATATGATATCTGGCTAACTTCAGAACCTTGGTTCCAGCAAATGATAAACCCATTAGCTGAAAAATTGATGTCAAATGAGCGGCATATGGAAAACTCCTTCTCAGCTTTGGAATTGAAACTTCATGAATTAGGTGGCAAAAAATTGTAGCTAGATTTATTTTGATCCTTTTAATCAGACAGAACATTATGCATCTTTGCATATTGGTTACTCTCTGCCTTCCTCCTCCCTGAGGAGTCAAAATGGTTGTACACCAGTGATGCAACACCCTGTGTGCTGGTGGAAATTTATTTGCATTCAACAGTGAAACTTTGGCTTGATTCTCATCGAGGACGCCATGTGGTTGTCCAGTCAAAACAGTGAAGGCTTCATGAACATTATATTGAAATTCCTGTGGGTTGATACCCTCATTGGGTATTCCTAGCAGATTACTCACAACCTCTCCTGAGAGTATTATCTCAACTCCTCGCACAGAGGACTTAAAAGTGTTCCTTTTGCTCACCAAATTTCTAAAATTTTTTTTGACAAGAATAGGACAGTGTGTCCTATGAGTACTGACAAACTCAGACCAACCTTGAAACTCTAGCATATCAAGTAACTCTGGGACGACATTTGACATACCTTTATCATGGTCATTTATGATTCTCGGATGCAAGAGTGATTTGTTGCCTATCAACATTCTCTTGGCCTTAGAGAGTATCTGAACCTCATCCTCAGATTCTTCCTCGTCTTGGATTTCTTCAGAATTCCGCTGTTCATTCTCTTCTGTATTCCCTGTCTCTTCATCATGTTCAGAATGAGCATTTCTATCATCTTTCTCAACAGGTAACTGATCCAGGTTGACATCTTCCATTTCTTCTGAAGATATTGACTGATTTTCACTTGATTTCTGTGATAGAGATGGCATCTCTTCCTACTCAAGATCATGCTCAGAACCATTTCCCGTTTCCTAGGATTTAGGGCTTTCCTCAAAATCAGTATGTATGCCTTGCTGGCTAGAGACATCCTCTTCAGAACTGCTTAAATCAACAAACTCTTGCTTTTTCTTACCTTTAGCAAAGTTCCTTTCTTTAACTGTACGAGGATGTGAAAATCTTTGGCTCGAAAAGGAAGGAACAACAGGCTTCTCTCGAAACACGATGCCCTTTGCTGCTTTGGAGCGCCGCTCAGGAACAGACCCTTCAGCAAGCTTCCTTTTCCCACCACGATGAGACTGTGGCTTTGGCGCCATGAAGAGTGGAATAGAGTATCGGATTGGAGAGAGCAGAAGGACACACGAAGAATGGATTGAGGAAAAAAAGAAAGAAAGAGAGGTCTTTTCGAGAGGAAGGAACCACCTTTTTGGAGTTGATACACACGAAGAGTCGAAATTAAAGGCATTGACTCTATCTGATGAGAACAGTACTCATGCGGAACAGTAAAGGTTAACATGTTCCATAACAAGAAAATGTCTTAGTGTCGACTCTATGATCAAAAGTGTCGACACTAAGAATGAATGAGAGGGTTCAGATTTCAAAGAAATTGAAAGGATGTCATTCCACAATGAATCACTAAATTTTCTGAAAGTCATGGAGAAGTTAATCAAAATTACCCATTCATTTTGACCTTTCTCAATTTTGATCATATTAATGGTTTAAAATTGTAAATTTTGAAACAACCATTAATAAAAGACTGAAAAACTCATAGTAAAAATAACAGATAGGAGAAATAGATCCCCAAGAGACAAAATCACTACAATGATAAACCAATTACTCATTACATGAAACAAGATGATATTGGAAGATCCCTCAAGCTTTCCAAAATATGTTGAAATTTTTTTTTTTTAAATTGACAGTACAAATGAACAATCTGATTTTCCTTCATTTTCATGCAAGAACCCATGTTTTGTACACACTAGTGTCCCTGATTACTCATTTGGGAAATCATTTTGTTTCAAAAAATGAACAAGATTTATCCTTTCATGTGAGGACACATGTCTGTCAAACACCAGAATCCCCAATTACTCAGACTTAGTCATGATCATCTTAAATTCCTGAACAGATATATATAGCTCATCATGACATACAATGATATTCTGATTTCATCAGATATTTGCAGTTTCTCAGAGCATAGAAATTGTTCTGCCATTTGTAAAGCAACACATTGAAATTCAAGTTTATTGTGAATCAAGATATTTTTTTTATCAAGATATTTTAGAAACTTCAAAGATCTGTCCAAGAGACCACATTACATGAATTTCCAAGGTCTACTATTGGTAGAGACTTCACATTGAAGAAAAATTTCTCTTCACTGTTATCTTAAACAAAATGATTTTTTTCAAGAGTTTTTAAATGGCCAATCAGAGATTTAGAATTCTTAAACCATAATCTTTGAAATTTGAGAAAATGGAGTTTTGACAAATGAGTAACTGGAATTAACTCCCCCTGAGATTATGCCAAGTTTCGCATTTCAGAAATGAAAATTGTCCTTTCCAAAAGAATTCTGAATCAAGGGAAGTGAACGATTGGAATTTAGCTCCCCCTTAGTGAATGCACACTAGCTTTTGGTACTTGGCGGAGACATATACTCTCGCATAGTGAAAGAATCTAGATAAGCTTGACCTGTCCTTCCTCAATTCACCATTTTATATACCAAGTAGGCTAATGGGAAGACAAAAAACAGGGATTTATTTAACGTATGGACAAGGATTTTATGTTTAAAGGAAATCAAAGATGAGTGGATTTACAGGAATGGCAAAAATTCAGTTGAGAGAAAAATTGTGTCAACACTATTGATGAAAGTGTCGACCTAAGACAGTCAAGATATCACAAAAACACAGTGAAACTTTTACTGCACCAACAGACCAACAACTGATAACTTTTCAACCATTTCTTCTTTCAAACAGATCAACCAGCCAGGATTTTCATCCATGATTCATGAATCTTTCAAGACAAATTTTCACAGAACAAATTGCAGCTGACGACAAAAGCTGGCTTCAACATTTTCTTCCATTCAATCACAATATTACAGCACATTCAATCACCACATTCAAGAGTCAAACAAGCATAATCCAAGTTCTCTTCTTAAATAAGAAAATCTTTCATTGCACATGGGTTTTGTAAAAATATCAACAACTTGTTTAGAGGTTTCTACAAAATGCAATTCAAATTAATTTTTACTAACTTCATCCTTTAAGAAATGATGCCTGATTTCAATATGTTTGGTCCTAGAGTGTTGGATTGGATTTTTTGCTAGACAAATAGCACTTGTGTTATCACACAAAATTGGGACACATCCAAGATCTACTTGGTAGTCTTGAAGTTGATGTTTAATCCACAACACTTGAGTGCCACAACTCCCTGCCAAAACATACTCTACTTCTGCAGTAGAGAGAGCAACTGAATGTTGTTTCTTGGAAGCCCAAGAGACTAAACATCCTCCCAAGAATTGGCAATAGCCACTAATGCTCTTTCTATCTAGTTTGCACCTAGCAAAGTCTGCATCTGAATAAGAAACCAAATTGAACTCATTGAATGCAGGATACCATAATCCTAACTCTTGACTTCTAGCAAGATATTTGAAAATTCTTTTTGCTGCACTTAAATGAGATTCTTTAGGACAAGATTGATATCTAGCACACATACATACAGAGAATTGAATGTCAGGTCTGGATGCCATCAGGTAAAGTAAGGATCCAATCATACCTTTGTATACTTTTGAATCAACTTGTTTACCATTTAGATCTGCATCTAAACTCACTGTAGTGCTCATGGGAGTTGACATTGATTTTGTGTTCTCCATGTTGTACTTTTTCAGCAACTCTTGAATGTATTTGGACTGATTTATGAAGATACATTCTTTTGATTGAACAACCTGCAATCCAAGAAATTTTTTTAGCTCTCCCATTAAACTCATTTCAAATTCATTTGTCATTAACTCTAAAAATTCTTTACATAAGGATGGCTTTGTTGATCCAAAGATAATGTCATCGACATATATTTGAACTAGCAAGATATCCTTATTTTGAATTTTTTAAAAAAGTGTTTGATCAACCTTACCTCTTGAGTACCCTTTACCTACAAGGAATGAGCTTAGCCAGTCATACCAGGCTCGAGGAGCTTGCTTCAGACCATATAAAGCTTTGTCAAGTTTATATACATGGTCGAGAAAGTTAGTGCATTCAAAACCAGGAGGTTGTTCAACAAACACTTCCTCCTTAATTAAATCATTTAAAAATACACTCTTAACATCCATTTGCTATAATTCAATACCATGTGCACATGCAAAAGCAAGTAAAATTCGGATAGCTTCAAGCCTAGCTACAGGAGCAAAGGACTCCTCAAAATCTATACCAAATTCCTGATTATAGCCTTTTGCTACTAGCCTAGCTTTATTTCTTATTACATTCCCTTCTTCACTGACCTTATTTCTAAAAACCCATTTAGTTCCAATGACACTTTGAGATGAGGGCCTTGGAACTAAATGCCTCACTTTATTTCTTTCAAATTGATTCAATTCCTCATGCATTGCATTTATCCAACAAGTATCTTTCAGAGCATCATCTATGTTTTTAGGTTCAATTTGAGACACTAAAGCAAATTGATCAAGTTCAGACACAGTTTTAAAATAAGACCTTGTCCTAGGAGGGTCAAGGAGATTACCAATTATGCTTTCCCTTGGATGATCCCTGAGCATTTTACATTCAGTCCATCTTTTCCTCTTAGCTCATTTTCTAGTTCATGAACTTCACAGTGATTTGAATTCTTCTTGGTCGCTTCTTCTTTCTCCATCTTTTCTTTAGAATCTTTGCCTTCTAGAAATTCTCCATCTTGTTTTTCCTTGCAGGAGTCAACATTAAATTCGTCAAAAATGATATGAGGTGATTCCTCAACAATTTGATCTTTCACATTGAATACTCATAAGCTCTTGAATGATCAGAATAGCCTAGAAATATTCCTAGTTCACATTTTGCTTAAAATTTGTCCAAGTCATGTTTATTGTTTATTAGAATGAAACATTTTGTTCCAAAAACTTTGAAATGTGCAATAGATGGTTTCTTACCTTTCAAAATTTCATAAGGAGTCTTTTTGCAAGAAGGTCTTACCATTGCACGGTTTATTATGTAACAAGAAGTATTTATTGCTTTAGCCCAAAACTTCCTTCGCAGACCGCTCTCAATTAGCATTGTTCTTGCCATCTCCACAAGAGTTCTGTTTCTTATTTCCACAACTCCATTTTGTTCTGGAGTTCTTGGTGAAGAAAACTTGTGGAAAACTCCTTCTTTCCTAAAAAAATCCTCAAAATTAGCATTCTCAAACTCACCACTATGATCTGAAATTATTGAAATGATTTTCAACTTACCTTCTTGTGAAATTTTCTTATAGAAATCATGAAATTCAATAAAAGCATCATTCTTGTGAGCCAGGAAATAAACCCAAGTAAATCTAGAAAAGTCATCAACCAAGACATATCTAAACCATTTTCCATTCAGACTGTTTGTCCTTGTAGGACCAAACAAGTCCATGTGAATAAGTTCAAATGGTTTGGTAGATTGACTTTCTAATCTACTTTTGAAAATTTTTCTTGTTTGCTTACCTTGAGAACAAGCTTCACACAGATTTAGATTTTGTTTGAAAGAAACATTAGGCAAACCCTTGACCATGTTGAATTTTGCAAGTTTATGAATCACATGGTAGCTAGCATGACCTAGTCTACGATGCCATAAGCATGCCAAGTTATCTTTGTTTGTAGTTAAGCACAAATTAGTATTTTCAGAATCATCAAGGTCTACCATGTAGACATTATTTGATCTTTTTCCAAAAAACTTGACCATATTAGAATCAGGTTCAAATTAGTACAACACTGAGAATCAAACATTACCTTGTGACCTTTGTCACACAACTGGCTTATGCTCAGTAGGTTATATTCCAACCCTTCCACTAAAAGAACTCCATCAATTGAATTTGTAAGACTTCTGCCAACCTTACCTGAGCCAATGATCTTACCTTTGTTGTTGCCTCCAAACGTAACATGTCCAGCATTCTTTTCAGATAATAGACATAATTTATTCCTATCCTCAGTCATATGTCTTGAACAACCACTATCTGGATACCACAGATTCTTCTTGGCTGTAAGACATACCTACACACACAATCAAGGAAGATTCTTTGGAACCCAAGTACATTTGGGTCCCTTAATGCCTTCAAAATTGAGAATATGAGAAAGCAGAACTTTCAGAATCCAGATCTGTTTGTTCACTTTTGTTTTTTCTTCATTTCTGATGTTATGCTTTCTTTCATTTTGTTTCCCGATTTCTTGATGTTTTGAACTGTTTCTTCTTCCATAATTTTCATGGAGCTTCTTCTTCTCTTGATCAAAGTAAGATATGAATTTGGCTTGATTTCTTAACTTGTCCAAGCGCTATGTTTCATTATTTCTGACAAAATCATGGGCATGTGTTGACACTATGAAGGGATAGTGTCGACCCGAATTATTCCAATCCGGCCATTTTTGCTCATTGACATAAGTGGATCTTGATTGCTTGTGAGTCCATCTGATGGGAGACCAATTTTGGAATGTCATTGACCTGTTGTTTGTCCACTTTGGTGGATTTTGTAACTTCCTGTGTGATATTGTTGACCTACCATAAGTGTAGTGTCGACCTTGCCAAACAGGTGATTCCAGCTTTTTGTTCCTTTGAACACCTTGTTCATTTCCCACTTTTATTGACCTTTTTTCAGTTGTTCTTTGATCATCAACCAACTTGACTTTTCCATCCTATTTGATATCCTTAGTAATTTTTACAATTTTTTGTCCTGTTGAAGTGGAAGCTTCAGATGTTTTTGCGGAAATGAAGGTTATTGTTTTTGGCCCTACTTCCTTCTTTTCTGTGGGATTAAAGCCTAACCCCTCCTTTCGTTTAGCATTAACTCTTGTACCTAAAATGGCTTCATGATTATTTTTTCCCTTTAAATTTATTTCAAGTTCTTCCTGTTTTCTGTTTACTTCAGTTTGCAACCTCTCAATTTCCTTTTGTAACTCTATGTTAACACTTTGTAGGGCTGCATTCTTTTCAGACACAAGGGATGTTTCATTAATAATTTCAACGTTTTGATTCTTTAGTTCATTAACTACTTCTCTCATAGCATTTCTTTCTTGTGTATACATTTTTTCATTTTCTTCTGTTGACTCCTTTTGAGAAGAATGTTTCAATTTTTCAACATTTTGTTTTCCTTTTTAAGAGCATCATATTGATCTAACAATTCAAAATAAACATGCTCCCAATCTTCCAAACTGAAATCCTTAAATAAGGAGCTTACCTCTTCTTCTTCTTCTTCAGTTTCCTTGGCCATCAAACAGATTTTCGAATGAGTGTCCTCAACATCTGAGCTTTCCTCTTCTTCATCTTCTTCTTCTTCACTCCAGGTACCAACCATAGCCTTTTGCTTGTTTTTGTTCCATCTGGGCTGAGTCTTCTTTTGAGTTTCAGGACATTCAGACTTGACATGACCTGGTTTCCTGCAATTGTAGCACACAATTCTATCAGTCTTTTTGTAGGCATTTGTCCTGGGCTTAGATAAATTGTTGTTATAAGGTTTCTTTTTCAGAAAATCCTTACCTTCTTTTCACAGAAATTTTCTGAACTTTCTAGTTATTAAGGCAAACTCACTTGATTCATCTTCGGAAGTAGATGATTCACTGTCTTCAGTGACCTCCTTGGTGCTGGGACTTGCTTTAAGAGCAAGAGGTTTCTTCTACCTCAGATCATCCTCAGATCTCTTTAGGCCCAATTCATATGTCATTAAAGAACCTATTAATTCATCAACAGTAGTTGTAGACAAGTTCCTAGATTCTTCGATAACAGTTGCTTTGGTATGCCAAATGGGTGTCAAGGATCTAAGAGTTTTCCTCACTAGTTCTTTATCAGAATAAACTTTTCCTTGATTTTTCAACCCATTAGTTAATAATGTCAATCTACCATACATTTCAGAAATAGTTTCATCATGTTTCATTCAAAAAGCTTCATATTCAGAAACTAACATGTTGGCCTTAGTTTCCTTTACCTCAGATGTGCCCTCGTATATTACCATGAGGCGATCCTAGATCTCTTTAGCAATTGAGCATGAAGAAACTCCTTAAAATTCAGTGGGATGCAGTGAGCACTGCATAATATTCATTGCACTCCAATTTGCATTTGACTTCTTAATTTCTTCGGGGGTACATTTCTCTTCATCCTCAGACAGCTCATAAGGTCCATTGTTCACCACTCTCCATATTTGATGATCTTGTGCTCGTATGAACACCTGCCTACGAGTTTTCTAATATGCATAATTAGTACCATCAAAGTAAGGCGGTCTATTTACAGAATGACCCTCAGTAATGTAACCTCTATATTCCATCATACACAATTAACTCCTGGTCGTGAGACCAAACAATTGGACAACCAGGCTCTGATACCACGTGTTGTGTGTGGAAGGATTGTCTAGAGGGGGGGGGGGGGTGAATAGAGAATCCTCAGAATTTTAGCCTCGATTTGATTTTTGAAAACAGATTAAGAATCTCTAAGCATATATGCATAGGGAAACAGATCAACGATGCAAACCACATAAGAACAAGAAGTTTTAAGGTGGTTCGGCTCCAATGAGGAGACCTACATCCACCCCTCACAAAATCAGTGAGGTACCACTATCAGAATCCCTGACAGTACAAAACACACAAACGCTGATTCACAGCTTCTTCACAACTGCTGCCTCACAGCTTGAGAACCCTGCTGATACACAGCTTCAATAACCCACTGATCTACAGCTTCCCTTGAATTAATCCAATCACACTTCGTGAGTGATCAATTCAATCCGCTTCACCAAGAGGCGAAGTTCAAACAATTTCAAACTTCAGAAGAAGATTCAAAACATAGCAAAAGGAAAAACTAAGGTTGCTTTGATTTCATCACACTTCCTGGTCTGGATCTGAAGTTGAATAGATTCCACTCAGATCATAGGAACAATATCCTATTCAGTGAATTCCTCTAGAATTTACTGCAATTTGATCTCAGAGAATATGAAGGAAGAAGAATTCCGATCCTCTGTTCTTGAAGGCTCAGTATCCGCCTCTGGTAGCTTCAATCCTTCCTTGTATCATCAACGATTTCCTTGGATCGCAGCTTCACCTAAGAATTTCAGAGAATTTCCAGCTTCAGATCATTAGGAGTCAACTTTTCTTCCTAGCTCAGCACCCCTTTCTTCACCGTCTCACTCTTCTCATTCTGCCTTACGAATCTAGAGCTTTTTTTCACCTTTTTCTGATTGCGCGCGCTGGTTCCTTTTTGCAGTGGCCCCCCTAAATTTTATCTGCCCAGAAGGGTGAAGGAATCTTTTTGCCACCAAGAATCAGAACCTTCTAGAGCTGCTGATGTGTAAAGAAATATCCCAGTTAGTTAGCTTTGGATCACGTGCCTGCTTGATGACTAGAGCATTCTGTGATAATGCAAAGTGTTCAAGTATCCAAGTGTCGACACTGTCAGATACAAGTGTCGACACACTCACTTTAATTCAAATAGAAACAATATTCTTTGAATCCTCATACACATGGCAAACATGATATCTTTAAGAAATTCACTTAAGCTTCCTTCTGGGTTGAACTGAAAGATGGTTAGTGTCAACCTCATGCACATCTAGTGTCAACCTTAGCTTCAACTTTCATCAGAGAAAACACTGTTCCACTTAGTGTCGACCTTATTGGAGTTTCACTATCTTGAAATAAGCGGAAAACTTCTTAGGCACTGACTTAACACTGAGTAAAGATGATTTGACTTGATTCTAATATTTTACAACACCATCCAAAATCATCCAGTGTCGACCTAAGTCCTGGATAATGTCGACACTATCTGTCATTTTCTCTTTATACTTTGATCCGGTTGAGTTGTTCCTGCAATATAAATGATAAATGTCAATTTTCTGTGTATCATTGCACATTAGAATGTCATCATCAAAACCAGGGACACAACATAATAATCGATTGTCTGACTATCAATCGATTATTAGAAGAGCGATGGTTTCTGTTCTGTCTGGTGGTGTTCCGATTTCTTGGGCCGTGCCGTGTGTGCTAGCATTGGCCGACGGCCCTTCTGGGGGTTTCCAGATGGGGTATCGTGCGTGCTTGTGCCTGCTGGGCTTGTCTTGGTTACAAGCCAGCTGTGCTGGTTTCTGTGGTGGTTGCCCCGCCAGTTTCTCTTTCCCCTGGTGCTCGGCACTTGAGCACTTGTCCGCGAGACAGATTGTTACCGTTACCTGGGACCCCCATCCTCGGGAGCCTGTTGAGGGAGTTCTCCGGGCTACGAGCATGCTCGAGTCGACAGCCTAGTGTGGCAGACATGTAGCAGAGGGGAAAATGGTGGGGACACTGGCGTAGAGTCGCTTGTGGAGCTCCCTTAGCTGGGTCTGGGTCGCCGAGGTTGTTGTGGCGCTCTTTCGGTGTGGACTAGCTAGTCCTTCTCACTGCCATGCTCTGTGTCGGTTCTGGAGCCGCGTTGGGAGGTTAGGCGTGGGGCCGCAGCTCGGCCGAGCTGCGGTTGTTGGTAGTTGTTCTTGCTGGGACTCACTAGCTTCACTCTATCGGGGAGGTTGTAGGCAGGAGTAAGCGGCTGGCGAGCGAGAGGGGTGGACTGTGTGTCCCTCTCTTAGCTGGCTGTGGCGGTGGTTGGTTGCTCTTGCTGTGACGGAGTTTCTCACATTGTTTCCAAGTGAGTCTCGTCACCCTAGCTTGCACAGGGGTTGTATCCTAGCCGTGTCTAGCTTCCGTGGGCTCTGTCAGTTTGGCCTCGTGGGCCGTGTTTAGTGGCTTCCGTTCTGTGGGTTCTCTTTGTCTCGTGCAGACACCTGGCTGCTATTTCGGTAACCCGTTCCTTGGTACCGTCCGTGGTGGCACCAGAGTGTATAGTTGCCTGACCTCGTGGAGTGTTCGAGGTGCAGGATGGTTCTGCTTGTGGGCCCTCGACCTTGTGGAGGTCTGAGGTGGCCATGACTGTGGTGAGACGGAGTTTCTCACGTGGTTGCTTGTTGTCTCTCGTGGTGACACCTGGTTGTTCCTTAGCGACCTCGTGGAGGTTCGGGATGTTGGTGCTTGTGTCGTGTGACTCTAGTCTCACGTGGTTGCTCCGGTGTTCCGTGAGCTTCTTTATCTCGACAGGTGTGTGCCGAGGGTTGCTTCCACATTGTGTTTGACTCCGCTGGTTCTGCAGGAGTCGTGTTGGGCTGGACTCTGGTTGTGGGTCATGGCATTTCTCTGTTCCGCTGCTTTGTAGCTCTCTACAGTAGGTGTTTCTCGCTTTACTGCTTTGTGGAGTAGTTATGCTTCCGCTTTATTGGAGTTCCTATTGTTCTGGCTGGTAAGGGACTGATTATCCCTACTGAGCCTTGTTCGCAAGGCTCACCCCCCTACTTTCTTCAGGTAGGGACTCGCTATCGTAGGAGTTTGTTGCCGGACAGTCGTGGTGGCGGCTTGTTCGCCGTGCGTTGCCAACAGTGTGAGTTGTGAGCGTGAGCGCTTGTACTATGAGTTGAAAGTGGCCTTTTTGCAAGTCCTCAGGGTATGCCCCTTAATGACTGCACCTTTATTTCTGTAACTATACTTTTATTTAGGACATGTTGTACATAATTTCTTTATTAATGTATGAACTTTCTTGTTATAGTTATTTGAATTCATTGCTTATCTCACTGGACTAAATTCTAACCCTTCCGGGTCTTCGGATCCGTGGGTGGCGGCGCGACCTTCGGGGTCCCTGGTGGGGGGTCCGGGAGGTCAGGTCATTATAGCATGGATGGATTATGGCCCGGTGTGGATGAGGAGGGACTATTGGGAGTCCCTTTGTCATCGTTGGGCTACTGGACCATGGCTGGAGAGGTCACAGGCGGCTAAACGCAATCGGGTAGCTCATCCGAAAAAGAATGTTCATACTAGTGGGTTGGTGTCTTATGCGACCCACAGCAAAAAATTGGTAAGCATATTAACTTTAAATTGCTTAATACATTAATTATTATTGTTAAACTAACTACTTTTATTGAATTTTAAGCATCACGAGCTCGAGCGTGCCCCTACATTTCGCGAGTTATTTGATCGGACTCATAAGCAGAAGGGGACAGATGACTATGCCAGCGATGGTGCTCGCACGATTGCCATAAGACAAAATATAAATTTTGAATTCAATTTAGATATTAAAAAATATGATTTGAATAATACATTTTTAATTTATTTTGCAGGAGACCTATGACAGGACGATGGTGGATCGCTATGCAGAGGGCACTCCCCAGCCAGACTTGGATCTGGAGGCCTGGGTCGACGCAGTGGGAGTGCCGAGGAAGGGACGAGTCTACAGATTTGGGGACAACCTGAATACTACTCCAGTGTTGTTCTCATATTCGAGTTTAGTTGCTCCTCCAGCCTACGCGAGTTCATCTGCTGTGATGCCCGACAGTGGTGGAGACGACATTTGAACCCTCATCTAGGAAGAGCTGTCGCAGCAGCTACCGCTGCACCTTGGCGCCATGGTCGAGCAACTGGTGGCTGCCATCCAAGGAGCAGACACCTCACAACAAGCCCCTCAGGTCAGCATTACTATTAATTTCATACAGTTTGAATGAAATGAAACCACCAATCTAAACTGTTAAAACACACAAACCACTAATCTTAAAAAAACCCAATTATTGTTTAAGAAGTAGTGTGAAAAATATTATTATTTATTGTTTATAAAGTAGAGTGAAAAATAATAATATTTCGATTATTGAAATATGTTTTCCACTTTTCACCCTACTACTCTAAAGCTACGGCAGATAATAAGACTTTCCCATCTTCTTATAGCTCGGTTGACCTTTATATGGCACAGCCTTATCTTACAAGTTATAGGGAGGCAAATAGTTTCACACCCCTACCGCATTAACGGTTGACGTCTCCTTAAGTAGTCAATAACGACAGTTAAATAACACCCATGCCTCCCATGGCAAAGGGCATATGATTACAAGCAATGGCCATTAGAACCCTCCGCCTTTCACGTATGCAGATTAACGACTCATAAAGGACATAATTCTCATGGGAAAAGGTCTCCCTATAAAAATTGAATTCTTTTTCACAATTTATTAGTCGGTGTCCAAAGAGCTCAAAAGGGAAAAAAGAAATCCAAATTAAGAAGCCTAAAAAGAAGGCCCCTTTATACAATCAACTTATGGAAAGATAAAAAAGCCACCTGATACATATAAAAAAATCTATGTAAAAAAAACTAAATGAAAAGGATCAGAATACGCAACCTGGGGGTCCAAAATCAGAAATAGGGATCCGATCGGCGTGCCGTTTGCTTCGACACGACCGAGTGGGTGACAGTGATGTGTGGGAACTGACGGAATCCTAATCGGATTCTTGGTTTGGGTTCGACACTCAAACCACTAATCCTAAAAAAAAACTAAGTGTAAAGGATCAAAACCCACAACCAGAGGGTCCAAAATAACAAATAGGGATCCGATTGGCATGCCGATCACTCCAACATGGCCGGGTGGGTGAGAGTGACGTGTGGGAACTGACAAAATCCTAATCGGATTCCGATTTGGGTTCGGCGCTCAAATCACTAAACTAAAAAAAACCTAAATGAAAAGGATCAGAACAAGCAACTCGGGGGTCTAAAATCAGAAATACGGATCCGATCAGCGTGTCATTTGCTTCGACACGACCGGGTGGGTGACAGTGACGTGTGGGAACTACGGAATCCTAATCGTATTCCCAGTTTGGTTTTAGAGCTGAAATCACTAATCTAAAGAAAACCTAAATGAAAACGATCAGAACATGCAACCCAGGGGTCCAAAATCAGTAATAGGGATCCGATCGGCTTGCCGTTCACTCCGACATGACCAGGTGGGTGATAGTGATGTGTGGGAACTGACGGAATCCTAATCGGATTTCTCAGATAGGGTTCGACACTCAATCCACTAATTAAAAAAAAACTAAGTGTAACATATCAAAACATGCAACCCGAAGGTCCAAAATTTGAAATAGGGATCCAATCGATGTGTCGTTCACTCCGACACGACCGGGTGGGTGACAGTGACGTGTGGGAACTGACGGAATCCCAATCGGATTCCCAGTTTGGGTTCAATCTAATACAAACCTTAATGAAAAGGATCAGAACACGCAACTCGGGGGTCCGAAATCAGAAATAGGGATCCGATCGACGTGCGGTTCGCTCCGACACGACTGGATGGGTGAGAGTGACGTATGGGAACTGACGGAATCCTAATGCGATTCCCAATTGCGGTCCAACACTCAAACCACTAATTTTAAAAAAACTTGTGTAAAGGATCAAAACACGCAACCCGGGGGTCCAAAATCAGAAATTGAGATTCGATCAGCGTGTCGTTCACTCCGACACGACCGGGTGGGTGATAGTGACGTATGAGAACTAACGGAATCCTATTCCGATTCTTGATTTGGGTTCGGCGCTCAAATCAGTAATCTAAAAAGAACCTAAATGAAAAGGATCTGAACACGCAACCCGGGGGGTCCAAAATCAGAAATAGGGATGCGATCGATGTGTTGTTCGATTTGACATGACTTGGTGGATGAGAGTGACATGTGAGAACTGACGGAATTCTAATCGAATTCCCAGATTGGGTTCAGTGCTCAAACCACTAATCAAAAACAAAATTCAAGTGTAAAGGATCAGAAATATTTTCTAATTAAACTTAGTGAATATTCATATGTTTCAAATTTAAATTTTTGAAAAATAATGTTTGTATATGAAGTTTTATTTATGTTTTAATATTTGTTTTTTTAAATATAGGATCTTCCAGCACCTAACGATCATGAGGTGGGGAGAGGGGATGATCCAGCAGATATTTCTTGATTTTTATTTCTCATTATTGTGTATGTTTCATATTTGTTGTGATTGATGATTTTATGTTAATTGTTATTTATTGTGGATGTTCATATGAATATTATTTTTAGCAGGTTTTTTAATTTATCATTGATATTTTATTATATTTTTTTAAAAAATAAGTGGCCAATTTCTGACGGATTTTTCGACGGACCTTATCCGTCAAAAATAACATCGGCACACAAGACTGCCGATGGAATTTATCCGTTGGCAAAACTGTCAGATTTTTTGATGATTTACAGACGAATATTTTCTTCAGAAGTTACCTACTACCGATGGTTATTTCCGTCGGTGAATCTGTCGGAAGTTCTGACTGAATTATCCATCGAAAGTTGTCGACGGATTTATGTCGTCAGTAAATTGGTTGGAATTTCTGACAGATTTTTCCAATGAATATTTCTGTCAAAAATACCGACAGATTATCGACTGATTTTTCCTGTCGGTAATTTTTGACGCTTTTTTCCGACGGACTGTTTCTGCCGGTCGTTTGCCGAAAAGTTGTCGGAAGGCATGTTTTCTGACAGATTTTCGACAGATTTCCGACAAAATCATTCCATCGGAAAATCCATTTTTTCTTGTTGTGGGAGAAGAGGGGGCCACTGTGGTTTTGAACTCTCAGGTAGAGTCACAACAACCATAGACGTCGCCTTAAGGTCGCGACGTCCTGCTTGATCGCGACAAGGTCGCTCCCTGCCTAGGCATCGCGACAGTGATGCGGTGGCTTGGTTCGTCGCGACAATCCTCATTAGTACAAACATTGAAGAGACTTAGTTGTATTGCTTCTGATACGACATGTTGTGCTTCCATGGGCTTTGTTTGGATTTATGTGCTATGCTTGTATTATTTATGTGTCTTGTACATATTTTTCTTGTTTTCAGTTGTTGTTTGTCTATTTATTAGAAAATGCAAAAAAAAAAATTAAAAATCACAAAAATGGAGCTTCACTGGTAAGTTTAGGTATGATTTTTTCTATCCCTATCCCTTGCATTACTAAATGTTAGTCTACCTATTATATCATTTCAAGGACCGGTTGGTTCTCAGTGTGCTCTGGGATTTAAGTTCCCCTTCATTAAAACCAATGATGATCTAGGTGCACATTATTAATCGCTGGATAGGTCGTTGGGTTGAATAAGTTTGGGGATGATGGACTCTGTCTTGCATAGCGGTTGCAAGAAGATTCTCGACCCATTCTTGTATAGCTTAGCAATATTATCATTGATATATTTTCTATTTTCTCTTTTCTTTGCATTTAATTTTATAATTTCTTTTCTTTTAGCCCATAATGCATCATGAAGGTCTTTGAGCTATCATGACTCATCTTTGGCTGATAATAGATTCCTGGTGAATGTCCAACTATTCTTCATATTCAGAACAAGATGTCTAATTCCACTCTGAATCAAAGGGTTTACCTCCGAGTGAGCTGCTCTTGCCAATTTGCCAAGTATTTCCTTGTCTAGATTCTCTAGTCAACTTTCATCCAAATTCCTTTTGATTCATTTTGGTTGCGAACCACTCCCAGGTTTTGAGTCAAAGTTACCTACCTAGCACGCACGTATCCCTCCAAGGCGAAACCCGCAGGCCAATCATATAGGGTACCTCTCAATCGAGGAGTTGATCATCCTTTTATCTTCTCCTTCTCATCTAGACTTGTGTCTTCCTTACATTCTACTCGAGCAACTAACTCGGGGCTTTCAAGAAGATTGCTATTGCTCATTGGTTAGACTGAGTGTCTCTTTACCTTGGCTCCCATCTTTTCAGTTCACTTCATGTCACTTCCACTTCATCGTCATTTCATGACACCTCCACTATGCTTCCTCTCCATTCCCTTGCAAAGTGGAATCCAAGGAGGGGCAATCTGTAGACACCTGATTCTGGCTTATAAGTTGAACCATATTTCTTTCTCTATTAGTGTGCCCAAGTTGGTCACTCATCTTAAGCCCATTTGTTAGCGTCATTTTGAGCCCATTAAGCCCAATTTCCAACTTATCTCATCCAAACATCACTTCAGAGTCCTTATTCTAGGGTTTGAGCTATCAGTTCTTTACGCGACAGCCTTGGGCATTGCGTTCATGTTAATTCATCGATTATAATCCTTGAATGATCGATTATCCTTAACGCGACAGGTCGTGGCGTTGCATTAGCATCAGTGCTGCGTCCACCTAGGCCGTCGCTATAGCCCATGCATATCCATTCGCGTCCCTTCAGAGTCACGACCACAAAAGCCGTCGCGACAAGCCATGTCGCGTCCCTACGACCCGTCACGACATCGTTCTCCATGGCTGGCTCTACAACCACCTCTCCTCTATCCGTCTTTGGACTCTATCTCCATCCCCAACAACTCTCCAACCCCCCAGCCGTCGATTGAGGCTCTATCCCACCCTAGAACCATCCTAGGACTCTTCCCATGTAGATTTATCTGACTTTTTATCATTTTCATGGGCCATTATCACTTAAGGATGAGATACACTCTCTCCTCTCTATATAAGTAACCCATCTCTTTTCGAATGAGGTAAGACCACAAAGCTACCACGAAATGCTGTCAAAATCTCACCAGAGCTTCCCCTTAGCTCGTAGCCATCCCATTCCCTCCTATTTTCCTCCTATTTCCTCCACTAAATAACTTCATACTCATCCTCTATGGAGCTTGGTGGCTAGGAGGTGGCTTCTACAACCATCAAGTGCTGCTGCACGACCTCAAGAGCACTCTTTCAGCCAGGGAGTCACCCCATTTTTGGGACTTTCTTCCATCTCTCCCTCGCATTTTCCTTTTCATGCATTTTGTTAATTTCTTTTACATAATCACACACCTTCATTCCCACATTTTCCACCACCCTAGGGGTTTACGAAATATCCTCAGGCTCGTTCCCACCATGCTTATTTTCTCCTCTTTCATTTTTGGATAGATACTTCACTTGATGATGGTCTAACATCGTTTCTTTCCTTGTTTTGTTATTTGGCAGGTTTATGAACAAAAGTGGGCGAGGAGCTCTCACCCTCTTGGTGGCTGGAGGGAAGGAAGGAGGTCCCCCACACTCCCACACTCCCTGCTGATAAGGCATCGAACATCCTCGCCGCGACATCAAGGATGTGACGGATCCTAAGGTCGCGACAAGATCAAGATCGCGATGGGTACTCCTGTCATGACATCAGTAAGTGGCCTTCACTTCTCCTCTTTCCCAGTACATTAGCCTTAAACATTGCTTATATTTTCGGGCAACATGCTGGGTGGCGATCACATCATTCAATCATATTATGATATCCTATTATGTGTAGAGAGATTTAAAATTTTTACAGATCACAAGAGCTTAAAGTACATTTTTTCACAGAAAGATTTGAACCTCAGGCATCGTAGATGGATGAAGCATTTGAAAGATTATGATTTCAGTTTAGCATATCACCTGGGTAAAGCCAATGTAGTTGCAGATGCACTGACTAGGAAGGCAGTTCTGAGCTAGATGATGATAAAGGAATGGAAATTATATGATGATGTAGCAGAGAATTCTTTATTTATTCTTAATAATCAGCAACGAGCAGTGTTGGCTAGCAATGTAGTGGAATCTTCATTGTAGTAGTAGATAGCATAAGCCCAGAGGACAGATGAAAATTTGACTGAGATTTTGAAAATGGAAGATGTCACTATTGATGATGATTGTGTAATTAGAATTAAAGGCCGCTTATAAGTTCTAACAGAAGCAGAGGTTTAGCAGAAGGTATTGGAGGAGGCAGATAGGTCCAGGTATTCTATTCATCTAGGCAGCACCAAGATGTATCAAGACTTGAAGGAACACTTTTGGTGACCGGGCATGAAGAAGGAAATAGTGGAATTTATAACAAGATGTCTAATTTGTCAACAAGTGAAGGCAGAACATCAAAGACTGGGAGGTTTATTGCAGCCGTTACCGATTCCATAATGGATATGGGATAACATTGCTATGGACTTTGTAGTCGGATTATCCAGAACAACATTGGGTCACAATGGAATTTGGGTTTTGTGGATCGATTGACGAAGGTGTGTAGGTTATTGGCTGTGAGTATGTCCTAGACAGTGGACATATTGGCTAGACTGTATGTGGACATAATAGTATCATTACAAGGCATTCCAATGACTATTGTTTCAGATAGAGATCCAAGATTCACATCACATTTCTAGAGAAGTTTACAACGAGTGATTGGTACTGAGTTAAGGTACAGTTTGACTTACCATCCATAGACCAACGGGCAGATAGAAAGGACAATCCAGACCATAGAAGACATGTTGCGGGCTTGTTGTTTGGCATGGGGAGGCAGTTGGGAACATCATTTAGGTATGGTGGAGTTTGCCTACACAATAGTTACCATGCAAGCATTGGGATGGCACCTATGAAGCTTTGTATGGAATACCATGCAAAACACCCTTGAATTGGCATGAAGTAGGAGAAAGGTAGATTATGTAGCCAGAGTTGATTCAACAATGTGCAAAAAATAGTTAAATTTATTAAGGAAAAGCTTCAGACAACTCAGAGTCTACAGAAGAGTATGCAGATACAGGACGGAGGCCGTTGCAGTTTGAAGTTGGTGATTATATGTTTTGAGATTTTCTCCCACTAAAGGTGTTTTGAGATTTAGCAGAAAGGGCAAGTTGAGTCTGAGGTATGTAAGTTCATTCCAGATTTTAGAGAGAATTGGTGAAACAGCCTACATAATAGATCTTCTAGCAGACTTCACAGATGCACATAGTGTGTTTCATGTTTCTATGTTGAGGAAGTACAACCGAGATCCCTCTCAAATAGTTAGTTACACCCGAGATGATTTGAGGCCAGATATGTCAATGCCAGAATATCCAATTCAGATTACAAGGCGGAGAACACAAAAGTTAAGAAAAGAAGAAATTGACCTAGTGAAAATTAGATGGGAGAATAGGCAAAGTGGAGAGGACACATGGGAGTTAGCAGTGGAAATGATGAAAGCATATCCATACTTGTTTGAGTAAGCTTTTAATTCTTTTAGGTGATACTACCATGCATGATTAGTTGTGAATGATGTATTGACATTTCTTCCTGAATTTCGAGGATGAAATTTCATTTAAGTAATAGTAATGTAATGCCACGACCGTTCAGATCATAGTTTATTGGGTTTGGTGGCCAATGTGTGGCCTATTGGTAGTGTATGTGTGGTTATAGTAGGTTGTGTGGAGTTGAGGGTCGGAAATCCGAGCCCAATACACCTCTGGTTCTCTTTGTGGGAACGCGACTAACAAATGCGTCATGTTTTGAGAGAACATGATCACCAACTATGTCACATTTTTGTAGCCGCTTTCTGTGGGCACAGCTGCATGTGCGCCATGTGGCGCATGCAGAGATGTCGTGGTTTAATTGACACGGCATGGTACATCGTGTTTTAAACGCAACAGCCTGACACATTGCAATTTCACATGTTCTGTGTTTTGGTCGAACCATGACCAAATAGTGCAGGACGCACTATTTGACTGGGGGAGAAGTTGTCACAGAGGATTTCAGGCGATTTGGAGTTTGTGGCGCGTGGTTTGGCCCGTTCCCATTGCGTGGATATTGTTAGGAGCAAGGGAAATGCCAAGGCAGCATGGTTCTTCATGTTCTTAGTATTGGTAGAGGAATTCTTCTCATTTTTGGCTTATGTGGATCGTGTTTGAGGTATTTGATGCATGGAATTGCATATACTCAGTAGCAAGCATGTTTAGGTAATGGTGTAAATGCATATATCTAGGTTTTATCGCTATACACAAGTTGTTTGTGGGTTTTCGAAAATGGATGGTTGGGTTGGAAGAGTGTGCCTGAAAAGGCAACAGACCCAGTCATCGCATTTTCAACGTGACGACATGAACTGTTGTGATTCAGCTTCTGAAGGCGATGGTCTGCCCCGTCACAATTTGACTTTTCAATAGCGGTGTCTATATACGTCGCATTTTAAAAGTAGCCACCCGACCCTTTCTTGGCTTCAGTGGGCAATGGGTTGTTTCATGCTATGTGATTGTGCAGTTGTTCTGTTATATATTTTAAATATGTAAGTAGTGGATTGGCATGTGTCAAGTTTAAAGGTTATCGTGGTTGAATGGTTTGGAAGTACGTGGCGAGTTGGGTAGTACGACGCCTTCCATGGTTACCTCTCTAGTCTGATAGCCTAGGTTCTGTGTGAGCCAGACACGTAGATGTTCGAGGTTTGTCTGGATACTATGTGTACAGAAGAGGTCTGTGTCGTCTTCCTAGACTCCCTCACTCATGTGTCGAGTTGTACGTCCGGCTGAGGGAAAGATGGCAATGGGATAGCGACTCTTGAGGGTTTGCCTTTGGTCACTTGTCGCACTCGTGGTTGGGGGTACAGACACTAGTTGACATACTGGGCCCCATCTAGTCCTATTTCCTAGTGCCTCACTTTAGAGAGCTCGGGGCCGGAGTCCCTGAAGATGCTAAGCATGGCGCTACAGCAATTTGTCTTGCAGGTGTGGTGTTGGTTGGTCTCCACAATTTGTTGGTACTTTTGAGGTGGAGTGCTAGCTAGACCTTACGTTTGTGGCTGCGAGACTGAGAGGTAGTCCCGTGCGGTTTGTCCAGGTTAGTTGTTGGTGTCACGAACCAGTTCTCGTCGCCTAATTATGGCATTACCCTTCTTTAGCTCGTATACTTGAGTGAGTTTTGCCATTTATTTATTGATGATTGAGCCATGTTGTTAGTTTATAGTTATTTATTTATTTACAATTGTAGTAACATGTGTAGGCAGCTCTATAAATTATTTTGTGAAATTATTTACTACAACTTCTCACGAGTTTGGTGTTGTTTCATCTTTTGAGGGAGTTTCCCTACTGAGCCAGTGACTTGTGAGGCTCACCCTTACTCCTTTCAA
The DNA here is from genome assembly GCA_014218235.1 of Colocasia esculenta. Taxonomy (NCBI): domain Eukaryota; kingdom Viridiplantae; phylum Streptophyta; class Magnoliopsida; order Alismatales; family Araceae; genus Colocasia; species Colocasia esculenta. The sequence goes on along the minus strand of CM024753.1, from coordinate 87,602,587 downwards.
GTGAAGGAGAGTAGGAGGGTTCCCGTCCCTTGTCTACTTCGGAGCCGCATCGTAGCGGACTTGGGCCTACACCTCCAATAGTGTAATTCTACTTTTGTTCACCTCGGGGTATGCCTCGGGTTGCTGTACTATGTACTTTGACTCTAGTTGAGAACCGACTATCTATATTTCATGTAAATATGTGTGATATGTGTAATCTAATATATGCTTGATGTGTTTCTTTTATATTTTCACAGACTTGAGTGTTGATATCTCTTGCAAGGCTACGGCCTATTCGTGGGAGGCGGAGTCGGGTCAAGCTCGTTATTAGGTTAACGGGTTTAAACGACGAGGACCGCTACAGATGAGATACATGGGGACAAATAATGGTGATGAAGCGTCCTGAGTGTTTAGCTGCAAGAGCTCCTTAGTCAGAGTCAAGATAACTAGATCTATGTTACAATTTAATGTTTTCCTTTCTAGCAATGTATTAGTCTTGATGGATCGTCCGAATTAGTAAGTGTAATGGACCATCGAATTATGATTGAATGGAATACAATTTGATTATTGGCTAAGTTGTCTTGTGTTCATTTTGTGACTTGGATAATGTTTACACTACTTGTCTGATGTGCATGATCATACCACCAACAACTACTCGTCTCGATATTCCGCGTTAGGGTGTGACACTTCTAGTGGTGGACCTCTTTGATGATGTCAATGGGGAAGAAAGTTATGAGGTTTAGGGGGAGAGATATCAATCCAAACTCCCTTCGACGGCTCAGGGCAGGGCCGCTGGCCCCTGGGGTGGCTGGAGGCGCTTCTCTGGTAGGGCTCTGCCTATGCTAAGGTCGTTGGGCCTCATGGCGGCTCCTGCTGTGGTAGGGGCGGTTGGTGATGGTTTGGCTGATGGTGCGGCTTCAACTGGGAGGCGGTCTTACCCCTAGATCATTGCAGCTACTAAGCCGCCATCTCCTATTAACATAGGAGTTAAACCTCCAACTTTCATAGATTCTAGAGAGCTGGTAGTTTTCTTCTCCCGAGAAGAAGTAGGTATGTCTCTCAAGACTTTTAAGTTGGCTTTGATTGTCATATGTGCTTATGGCTAGAGTTCTATCCTGGAGTTCAAGTCCTGCCTCTCACAAAGGCTCTTATTAAAGGGGGACTTCATCCTCAGTGTTTTAAACCACAAACACCTGCTTCTGCGATTTGATGTTGAGAAGATTATCTGAAAGTTATTATGAGGAGGAGTTTGTACATTAAAAGTCTACTATATCGGTTCTTCAAGTGGGATGCCCAATTTGATTTTAATGTTGATCCGACCATAATCCCTATATGGGTTGGCTTTCCGATGTTACCTGTTAATTATTATTATGAGGATTTCTTGAAGTCTATACCAAGTAATCTGGGCCAAGTTCTGAGGATCTATGAGCCTACTTTGGCATTGACGCAGACACATGAAGCCTATGTTTGTGTAGAATTGGACATTGTGAAGACAAGACAAGAGAGGATATGGATAGGTTGTGGTTCTGATGGTTTCTGGCAAAAATTAAATTACTACAGAATTCTGGCGTTATGTGGTTTCTACCATAAACTTGGCCATGCTGACTCTGATTGTATCAAAAAGCAAAAGAAATCTGACGTGTAAGAGGTTTCTCCAAAGATGATGGTTGTTCAAGAGTAGGTGCAGAAGGATGCTAATATCATGAAAAGAAGTTGGCATTAGAAGGAGGTCCGGGTGGAACCGGTTGATCCGGTGTTGGGCAACAACTTCTCTTCGCTTCTGGAGGTGCTTTCCGCCAAGGAGAGTCATGAGGGAACTACTACCGTGGTCCTGGACTCAGGCCATGATCTTGAAATGGACTCTTGCAATCCATTTGAGATCTAGGACATTCAAGTTATTGCTTCCCCTGTTAACATGACGTTGCATGGGCTGCATGGGAATGTTACTGTGCATGGGATGCATGGCTCTACTTCTGAGTGCATATCTGTGAATGATGAGGCCGCAGTGTATGGTGGGGGTGCAACCAAGGATTCTCCAGTGATGGTTACCATCGAGGAAGAAGGTACTTTGGACGATATTCCTTATGAGTCTCGTATTTCCAAACAAAAACCTCTGGATATTTTGTTAATGATGGTTTCCAATTTGGCTACCAAGGAGAATATATTCATGCCGAATTCTATTGTTCTTAAGGAGGGTATTTTCTAAAAGAAGTTAGGAGCCCAGACAAGATCAAAGGCTAAGGCTGCTGGGGGGTTCCCCGATGTATTCATCCTCATGAATAGTTCTATTTTATATTGGAATATCAAAGGCATTTCCAACTTAGCCTCTAGGCGTTCACATCGGAGAATAATCGGGAAGTACAATATAGATTTTATTGCCATTGCGAAGCCCCTGGTCCCTTTGGCTCGGGCGAGTACTCTGTGCAGATATCATTGCATGGATTCTTTCACCGGAAACAATGGAGAGGAGTCCAAAATCTTTGTTTTCTGGCATAACTATTCATTCCACATTGTTAGTTATTCTGATCATCAGTTTACTTTAGCAGCCTTGAAGGATGACAACGTTTATCTTATGACAACTATGGTTTATGCTAGTTGTAATGCTAGCAGAAGACGGTCGCCCTTTGATGATATCCTTAATATGTCCAGAAATGTGGATGTTCCTTGGATTATTGGAGGTGACTTTAACTGTATCACTCAGCCATCTGAGAAGATGGGAGGGTGACCTACCAATTTGCAAGCCATGGTCGACTTCAATGCTTTCATCTCAGCTACTTCCCTCTCTGATGCCGGCTATATTGGTCCTCATTTCACTTGGTCTAATAATAGAACTAGACAAGCAGCTGTTAAGGCTAGAGTGGACCGGTTTCTTTTGAACAATATATGTGACAACATGTTTCTGGGGATCCTGGTGAGACACCTCCCCAGAGGCCCTTCAGATCATGATCCTATGCTGGCTGGTTTCTCTAATAGTACTCAGGCTCCGGCTAGGTTTACTTTCCAATCCATGTGGACATCTCATGGTTCTTTTAAGGACACTATTGAAGCTGCATGGGGAGGGGCGGCTAGGTGGCATCCCAACCCTTTTGTCACATTACATCTTAAGATGAAGGCGGTTAGGTGTGCTTTACGTTTTTGGAACAAAGAAACTTTTGGCAATATTAATGTTAATGTGATAAGACAAGGGGAGGAGGTCAAGACCATGCAAGAGGCTTTTGATAGTAACCCTACACCATCCAACATATCTGCTCTCGGGGCTACCAACGCAAATCTTAGGAGGGCCATGCATTATACGGAAGTTTTCTGGGCTCAAGAAGCTCGTCTAGAGTGGTTGAACAACAGTGACAATAACACAACTTTTTATCATGCAGTGGTTCAAGGTAACAAGAGACGTAATATCATTCACAGGCTTCAAGTTAATTGGAGATGGAATGAAGACCAGGATGAACTTAGAAATGAGGCAGTTAAATTCTCTGACGACCTCTTGCATTCTTCGAATCATGTGATTGATGAGTCACTTCTTCATGTTATCCCCTCACTTATTTCTGCTGATCAGGACCTAACTTTGTGTGCTCCTCCAAGCAAGGAAGAAATTAAGAGAGCGGTGTGGAGTTTGAATCGCAACATTACTCCACGGCCGAATTGTAGCGTATTGACCGTTCGGATCGTGGCTTAGTGGTTCTGGAGGCCAGTGTGTGGCCTTTGGTGTGTGTTACAGGTGTTTCACGCAAGTTGTGAGGCTTCGTGGGCCAACAGTTGGGGCCCAAAGCACTCACTGGTTCAATATTTATGAACATGACAGGGCTGGGCATCGCGTTCTGAATGTGATGGCCCTGAGTGTTGCATTATGGTTACCGCCATGGAGCGGTCTTCGTCTGCATGTCCGCCGCGTGTCACAGGCTGGGTGGCTTGCTAACGTCGGCCATGAGAAGGCAACGACCTTCTCCATCACGATCAGGTCGTGACGGTAGGGTGCGTCGCCTTCTCAACCGTGAAATGCTCTTATCCTAGGTCGGCCAGACAGAGCCCAGCAAGCTCTGTTTAGCCAGGGAGAGTGGGTTTCGCATGGATTTTGGGTGATTTGATGTTTTGGTGTCATTATTGGCATGGTCTTGCCACGAGGACGTGCTACGAAGCAGAAGAAACGCTAGGGTATCGCCGTTCTTCGCGTTCTTCGCGAAGGTAGGGAGATTCTGCTCCGTTTTACATCGTGGGTTGCATGTGGTGCATGAGTAGCTTGTTGTTTGCTTTATAGATGCTAGATATCATGCTAGGGCATCATGTAGAACATGAATAATTGACTGTTTTGAAGTTTTATATGGTTTGCATGGGAAATCCGGTGATGGGTTCCCAGTTTTAGGGTTCCTGCTGTGAAGGCAACAGACCAGGGTGTCGGGTTCAGAATGCAACAGCCCGACCCATAGCATTCTGCTTCTGAACGCGACATATCAAAGGGCCTCGTTCCGAAGACAAAAGAGGACCCTGTCGCGTTAAGGGTTCCGATGGCAATGAGCTTGTGCATGGTTGAAGGATTATCGGATTATCGTTGTTTATTGTGCATGTCAAAGGTAAGTGGTGCATTGGCACTTGTGGTGTTTGTGAAACGTGTTGTTCACGAGGTTTGAGCAGTGTTCACGTGGTTTGTGTGTGTGTGTGGCGAGTAGTACGACACCTACCGTGGTTACCTCTTCAGTTGGGAGCCCCAGGTTTTAGGTGAGCTAGGCACGTTAGTGCTCGGGGCTTGTCCCGGTACTTGTGTACTGTCGAGGTCTGTGTCGTCTTCCTGGACACCCTCACTCTTGTGCAGAGTTGTACGTCTGGCTGAGGGAAAGACGGCCGTGGGACACCGACTTGTGAGAGTTTGTGCTTTGTCTCTTGTAGCGCGCTCGTGGTTGGCGGTTACAGACACCAGTAGACGTATTGGGCCCTAGCTAGTCTTGTTTTCCAGTGCCTCACTTTAGGAAGCTCGGGCCGTAGTCCCTAAGAGTGCCAGGCATGAACCTACGGCAGTGTGGTCCGCAGGAGTGGTGTTGGTTGGTCTCCACAATTTCCTAGCTTGTTCCGGTGGAGTGGCAGCTAGACCTTTCGTCCGTAGCTGCGAGACTGAGAGGTAGTCCTATGTGGTTTGTCCGGGTCGGTTGCTGGTGTTGCGAACCAGTCTTCGTGACTCGAGTGTGGCATTTTAATACTTTAGCACGTACACCTGGCGAGGTTTGCCGTTTATTTATTAATGGTTGATTTCTATTAATGGCATGTGGTAAGTAGTGTTTACAGCTTTAATATCCTGTGTGAATAGTTCTATAAATTGCTAGTGTAGCTCTCTACTTCTTTACTTGTGAGTTTAGTTTTGTTCAGCTTTTGGGGGAGATTCCCTACTGAGCCAATGACTCGTGAGGCTCACCCCTACTTCTTTTAGGTGAGGGAGAGCAGGAGGCTTCTCATCACTCTTCTAGCTCAGAGTCGCACCGTAGCGGAGTTGGGTCTGCACCACTAACAATGTAATTTTCATTCTTTGTACACCTCGGGGTATGCCCCAAGTCGTTCTTGTACTTGTGTCTGGCTACAGCTAAGAAAATTTCTACGTATATTTCATGTAAATATTTGTGAGATGGCAATCTTATATATATTTGAGTTGTTTCCTTTATATTTCTACGTACTTGTGAGTGGTATCCCTTGCGAGGCTTCAACTCGTTCGCGGGCGGTGGAGTCAGTCAGGCTCGTTATTAGGTTAACAGGTTTGAATGACGAGGACTTCTATAGTTGGTATCAGAGCAAGGTTCGTGTGAATGTAAAGGAATCGGAAATTTGCATAGCCTATTCTCTACTTTAGCCCACTGCTGGTAGTTGACCCTGGTTTCTGTATAGACCTTTGTGCAGAGTCAGAAATGGCATACATGAGAGATTGGAGAGGAGGTGGAGATGAACCTGAGGAGACTATGCATCAAATGATAGAAAGAATATGGGAAAGTCTTACAGAGATCCGTACTAGATTGGATCATTTGGCACTAATACACTCGACAGCAGGGGCACCACCAATGGTGGAAGAGGCACTACCAGTAGCATCACCCCCACCACCACCAGTAGTTGAGGTACCATCTATTGTACCTATACTTCCTGAAGCACCAGCACGGATAGTCAGTGTGGATGACCCTACAACACTAGTGGAGAGGTTTTTGCGGTTGCAGCCACCTACATATTCAGGAGGTCCAAATCCCGACACAGCAGAGCACTGGGTGCATGAAATAGAGAGAGTTTTTGTTATTATGAGGTGTTCGCAAGCTGATAGGGTGTTACTAGCTGCCTATCAGTTGCGTGTATTTGCACAAGAATGGTGGAGATTGAAGATGCAGATGGCGTTTACAGGAAGGACAGAGGAAACCATTACCTGGCCAGAATTTTCAGAGGTATTTAATGATACTTTCTTCCCAGTTCAGATACAACAGGCTAAGAGGGAGCAGTTTCGGACATTGCAGCAAGGGAACCTATCAGTGTTAGAATATCAGATGAGGTTCATGGCGTTGAGCAAATATGCTCCATATGTGGTTACTGATAACACAATGATGGTCGAATATTTTATTCAAGGATTGCAACTAGAGCTTCAGGATGCAGTTATTCCCTTGACGTGCAGAACAGTGGAAGAAGCAGCGTAGAGAGCAACAATTCCGGAGAGGACTGTGCAGGTTAGCCAGTCTAGAGGAGTGGGGATAGGTAGTTTTCAGCTTCCGCAGTAGTCCATAAGTATCAGTAAGGGCAAGGCACCCTCAGGAGTATCGTCATCATCAGGGTTTGCAAAGTGGTGTGGTAAAATAAAGAAGATGTTTAGAGGACGAGGAGGCGGCAGGCAGTAGGGTTTTCAGCCAGGTGTTTTGCAGAGCCGAGGTGTTAGGCCAGCACCAGAGGAGTCGGCATGATAGGAAGCAGGCAGAGCAGAGACAGCAGTCTGTTGGGAGTGTTCAGCAGCCAGTAGGGCACCTTCGCAGTAGGTACATCGTTCTTTCACTGGTCAGTGTTACCGGTGTGACCAGATGGGTCACATGGCGCGAGATTGCCCTTTGTTACCTCGTGTGCCGCAGCAGCAGACCCAGTCATAGCCCCGAGTGCAGCAGCAGCAGCAGCAGCAGGCACCTGTGCAGCAGCGTAAGCAGACCGGAGGTTCTGGTGGGTCGAGAGGTAGAGGTCGTGTTACTCACTTGACCCGTGCAGACGCGGAGGCAGCTCAGCTAGTTGAAGGTACTATTACAGTTTTTTGTTATACAGCTAGAGTTTTGTTTGATTCCAGTGCCTCTCACTCTTTTGTGTCTGAGGAGTTTCTAGACTCCCTTGGAGAGTTGAGTACTGGAGAGTCTGTTGAGCTAGGAGTAGAGTTGCCGACAGGGGACTTTGTCCTTACGTCCTACTGACTATGATGTGATTTTGGGTATGGACTGGTTAGAGCGGTATGGTGCAGTGATGGATTGCCAGAAGAAGAGGGTGCACTTGCGGATACCTGGGGAAGTGGCATTCTACTTCCAGGGTATCGTACCTCTTACTTCTCGCTTTTTAGTTTCTGCTTTGAGGGCAGGGAGGTTGCTTGCCTCCGGTTGTCAGGGTTTTCTAGTTTCTGCTATTGCCCTTGACCAAGTTACCTCGGGAGTGGGGGACATTCCCGTAGTGTGTGAGTTTCCGGATGTTTTTCCAGAAGAGTTACCTGGTCTACCGCCAGAGAGAGAGATTGAGTTTACTGTTGAGTTGGTTCCTAGCACTGTACCATTTGCACAGGCGCCGTACCGTATGGCACCAGCAGAGTTGAGGGAGCTGAAGAGGCAGCTTGAAGAGTTGTTGGAGAAGGGCTATATTCGTCCTAGCTTTTCTCCATGGGGGTCACCTATTCTGTTTGTTAGGAAGAAGGATGGTAGCCTGAGATTGTGTATTGATTATAGGAAGCTGAACCAAGTGACCATCAAGAATAGGTATCCATTGCCTAGGATTGACGATCTCTTTGATCAGCTTCAGTCTGCTCATGTCTTTTCGAAATCGACTTGAGGTCGGGCTACTATCAGTTGCGGATTAGAGATTCTGACATTGAGAGGACTGCTTTTCGGACCAGATATGGACATTTTGAGTTTTTGGTGATGCTGTTTGGGCTCACCAATGCTCCAGCGTCCTTCATGGATCTGATGCATCGGGTGTTCCACCAGTTCTTGGACCGGTTTGTCGTAGTGTTTGTTGACGACATTCTGGTGTACTCCGCTTCGGAGGAGGAGCACGCCGAGCACCTGAGGATTGTGTTGCAGACCTTGCGAGAGCACCAGTTGTATGCCAAACTTAGTAAGTGTGAGTTTTGGCTACAACAGGTTCACTTTTTGGGGCACGTGATCTCAGGTGAGGGAGTTTCTGTTGATCCAGCGAAGGTCGAGGCAGTTTTGCAGTGGGAGAGTCCCAGATCTGTGTTTGGGATTCGTAGCTTTCTGGGTTTGGCAGGTTACTACCGCAGGTTTGTTCGGGACTTTTCTCAGGTTGCTGCACCCTTGACTCGGTTGACGAGAAAGGGAGTTCCGTTTGTGTGGTCGGAGCAGTGTGAGCAGAGCTTCATAGAGTTGAAGCGACTGCTTACGTCAGGGCCAGTCCTTGCCTTACCTTCAGGTGAGGAGGGTTTTGAGGTTTGCACAGACGCTTCAGGTGTTGGTCTAGGTGTGGTTTTGATGCAGCAAGGCCGGGTGGTGGCTTATGCGTCTCGCCAGCTTAAGCCCCACGAGGAGAGTTACCCAACCCATGACCTAGAGCTTGCAGCTGTGGTGTTTGCTTTGAGGATTTGGCATCTTTACCTGTACGGAGTGAGTTTTGTAGTCCGTACCGACCACCAGAGCTTGAGGTATGTGTTTTCTCAGAGGGATTTAAATATGAGGCAGCGTCGATGGATGGAATATCTGAAAGACTATGATTTTAGCATTGAGTATAAGCCTGGAAAGGCGAATGTAGTTGCAGATGCTTTGAGTAGGAAAGCACAGATGAGTCATCTGATGCTTAGAGAGTGGCAGTTGTGGCAGTCTGCGGTAGAAGGGTCTTTCAGAGTTTCGTCCAGTCGTCGACTGTGTGTGTTGGGTAGTTTGTTGGCGGCTCCCGCCATTGTGAGACAGGTTGTTGAGGCTCAGCCGACAGATCTCGAGTTGCACAGTGTGTTGCTTCTCCCAGAGGCTGAGATTCGTGAGGACAGAACTGTTAGGTTCCGAGATAGACTCTATGTTCCTGTTGAGGAGTCTGTCAGGAGAGTTGTGTTGCAGGAGGCACATGGTTCCAGGTACTCGATTCATCCAGGGTCGACCAAGATGTATCACAGGTTGAGACGTCAGTTTTGGTGGCCTGGAATGAAGAGAGACATAGCGGCTTTTGTTGCTAGGTGTTTGGTCTGTCAGCAGGTGAAGGCCGAACATCAGCGTCCAGGAGGACTTGTGCAGCCGTTAGAGATTCCGATGTGGAAGTGGGACCATGTGACTACTGACTTTGTTTGTGGTTTGCTGAGGACAGCTGGAGGTTTTGACAGCATTTGGGTTCTTTTGGACAGATTGACGAAGACTGCCAGATTCTTGCCTATCAGGACTAGTTGGGGTGTGAGTAGGTTGGCCACGTTGTACGTAGAGCGGATTGTTCCTTTGCACGGAGTGCCGATCTCTATTGTGTAAGATAGGGATCCTCGCTTCACTTCTGGGTTCTGGCGCAGTTTCTAGAGAGCTTTAGGGACAGAGTTGGCTTTTAGTTTCGCCTACCACCCTCAATCAGATGGCCAGTCAGAGCGGACTATCCAGACTTTGGAGGACATGCTTAGAGCTTGTTTTCTGGAGTGGCAGGGGTCGTGGACAGCTCACATGCCATTGGTCGAGTTCGCATATAATAATAGCTATCACTCCAGTATCGGTTTGGCACCATATGAGGCTTTGTACGGACGACCGTGTCGCACTCCTCTTGACTGGTTCGAGGTTGGCGAACAGATTGTCATGGGGCCAGAGTTAGTTCAGCAGGCAGTTGAGGTAGTTCAGCTTGTGAGGCAGAGGCTTCAGTCAGCTCAGAGTCGGCAGAAGAGTTATGCAGATCAGCGCAGACGACCGCTCGAGTTTCAGGTAGGAGACCAGGTGTTTGTTCGTGTGTCTCCTATGAAGGGAGTGTTGAGGTTCGGTAGGCGTGGAAAGTTGAGTCCTCGCTTTATTGGACCTTTCACCATTACTGAGAGTGTCGGAGGTTTAGCGTACAGACTTGAGCTTCCGTCAGAGTTGGCAGCAGTCCACGATGTGTTCCACATGTCGATGCTTCGGAGGTACCTTTCTGACGAGTCTCACGTTCTCCCGAGCACAGAGTGGTCTGAGGTGACTCCAGTGATGACTGTACTAGAGTTTCCGTTGTATATTGAGGATCGCCGAGTTCAGAGGTTGAGGAACAAGGCTATCCCCTTAGTTCGTGTTGCGTGGCAACGACATTCAGGTGATGAGTCGACATGGGAGCGAGCGACATGGGAGGTTGAGGAACAAGGCTATCCCCTTAGTTCGTGTTGCGTGACAAGCTCTAGATATGCTCCATATGTGGTTACTGATAACACAATGATGGTGGAATATTTTATTCAAGGATTGCAACTAGAGCTTCAGGATGCAGTTATTCCCTTGATGTGCAGAACAGTGGAAGAAGCAGCGTAGAGAGCAACAATTCCAGAGACGACTGTGCAGGTTAGGCAGTCCAGAGGAGCGGGGATAGGTAGTTTTCGGTTTCCGAAGTAGTCCATAGGTATCAGTAAGGGCAAGGCACCCTCAGGAGCATCGTCATCATCAGGGTTTGCAAAGTGGGGTGGTAAAATAAAGAAGATGTTTAGACGACGAGGAGGCGGCAGGCAGTAGGGTTTTCAGCCAGGTGTTTTGCAGAGCCGAGGTGTTAGGCCAGCACTAGAGGAGTCGCAGCAGAGTATAGCTAGGCAGCCCACAGCATTTCTGTTGGGTTGAGTGTGTTTTAGAATTTCCTAAAGTTGTATTTTAATGATGATCAATGAACATCTCTCATACTTTGATTTTGATGATGACATATTGTGATTTAATGATGATATGTTGAACATGTTATACATTTTGTACATATCACAATAACACTTAAACAACATGTTTTTGATGTTTAATATCTTATATTTTAATGATAATATCTTGTACTAATAATTTGTGTTAAATTTGCAGGTGTATACAGCTCTTGTCATTGATGGTGTCGACACATCCATTGATGGTGTCTGTAAGGTCTCGAGTCTTAGTGGATCCTTATTGGGTCTTGTAGAGGTTCTGCTGTGGTTGACGACAAGGTCCATTGTCGTTGACTTGGGGTTGACGGCCAGGGGCTAGCCGTTGATTGGGTGTTAGCGTCCAGCGATGTGGACGTTTGTTGTTGAACTCGACGGCAAGCGGTTTGGACGTCAAGTCTTTGGCGGTTCAGTAGGCGGCTAGGGATGTGGACGTCTATTGGTCGCGCCTGTAGAAATAGGGCAACTCGAGAGCAGAAGCTCTTCTCTTCCTTTCCTCTCTTTCCCTCCACTTCTGCCTTTGTCTGTTTCCACTGCTTCTGATGGTTGATGGGAGTTCGTGGGAAGGCTCTGGTGTGCGTGGCGGTGCTTGATCGGGCGGGAAATGCGAAGATTAGGTGCAATTCGCGCGGAGACTTCGAGGGGTTCCGGTGCGATTGGTGACTATTTGGGAGTTTTTGAGGCGTTCTGAGGTAGGGACTTAACTCCTTTAACCCTCCTTAGCAAATCAGCATGCTCGTTTGTGTGGATTAGTATGCTAATTGCATTTTAGGGTTGGGTTATACCATGCCAGGATTTTGGGTGTTTTGGATGATCCAAGTGTTGGATCACTTATTTCCGAAGTTCTTGTAGTGTTAGAAGATGTGAGGAAGTATTTCCCTCCATCAGCAGGTGTTCTGGTTGGGTGATTTTACCAAATTAGACTGACCCAGCACTGTTTTGGGTCTAGGGGACTGGAGAACTTAACGTCCACATCTGTTGACGTTGAGATCTTCAAAGTTGATATAAACGACAAGGTCGATTGCCGTTGATTTAGGGTTAACGGCATTGTGAGTGCCGTCTACATCAATATTGGCGACAATCGATGTTGTTGTTAATATCTTGTGTCCCAGCAGACTTTGGTCCTGTTCTGTGTTCAAGGTGTTGACATGTGATGTCCGCCCTGTTAACACCTTTTGCCAGGCTTAGAATGTGACTCTGCCTGTGCATATGAGTAGTTAGTTGTGACACGAGGTGTTCACTTATTGTACGGTGTTTCAGACGTTGAGAGTGTTACCGTCTGTACTTGCGTTGAGTTACCGAGCTTCTGTTTCTGTTTGTCACCTGGACATAGAGCGACGCTCTGTCTAGATGACTGGAGTGTGGGGGTCCTCCGTCGGTAAGCCAGGACATTGAGAGCGTCTATGTCCTGTGCGTACTCCTTGTGGTGGTTTCGAGCAGGTCTCCGTGGAGCCCCTTCTCTACCGCTAGGGTCAGGCGTAGGGGGAAAACCGGTCGTGGACCAGACGCGAGAAAGAGCATCTGTAGTGTGCACACGTGGCTGGGGTTGAGAGCCTCTGTGGTGACGGGACGCCGAGCCACAGACCCTAGCTGAGTCCTACTTACTGTGAGTGTGTGTTACTGAGCCGCGAGGTTTACAGTTTTGTGTTGTGGTGCGACGTGCATTTACTTTCTGTTTTTACTTTCCTCACTTTAGTACTGTTGCCGGTGGGGGTTACTTTTCCCTACTGGGTCTCTTTTCTTGAGACTCACTCCCCTCCCTTTCAGGTGGGTCGTCGTCGACTCCCGTTCCAGGCGAGTCTAGCCACTCCGGTGTTGGTGCACCCTAGCTGCAGTGAGTAGTACTTTTTGTTGTACTTCTGTACTCTGTACTTAGTTCGGACTCTGAGTTGTACATGTTTTGTTCATGTATAGTGAAATTTTACAGCTTTACATGGTGTATATCTTCTTATATATAGTCTCCTCGGACGTTCACTTTTTACCCTTCCGAGCTTGTCTCGTGGGTTAGCGGGTCAGAATTCAGGTTACTAGTTGGTTACTGGTAATGCGGATTCTGGGTCGTTACAGTGTCGATACTGGGTCTTTATTCCTAGGGCTTTTTCATGAAGTAAGGGTTCAATGTGTCGACACAGCCCCTGGTAGTGTCGACACTAGACCCAGTTCCCAAGAGACCCAGTTGCCTGACTGGGACAGGGTGTCGACACAGTCCCTGGTAGTGTCGACACTAGACCTAGCTTCTAGAAGACCTTTTTTAGACAATTGGGACACTGTGTCGACACACTCAGTGGTAGTGTCGACACACTTCGGCTGAAATTTCAACTTATGATTTTTCTGGACATGTGGCTACTTGGGGATCAAGGGAATCTGCCTAGGTTTTTATGCCCACGTACCCTAAGGCTCCTTATGGACATATGGGGCTGTAAATACCCATGTTTTTGGTACTCCAAAGTATCCCACGAAAAACAAAGCCTAGAGCATTCTGGAAGAAGGGAAGAAGAGCGGGAAAAAGGGATCTGCATCTAGAGGAGCAGAGTAGCGCCGCCAAGGAATGAAGAAGGAGAAGAAGAGGAGGAGCTCGTGATTGCAGCAGTGCTGATCAAGAAGGAGATCCAGCCGAGTCTGTACTTGGTTAGAGTGTCAATTTCTCTGGGGAATCTGTGTATGTGTTCTACACAGATCTCCCAATTCCCAATTCTATTTGTCTCTACCATTTCTATTGTACTGAGATAGATCTTGCTAGAGGATCTATTCTCTAAGTGTGCTTGTTCTATCAGAACTTGGATCTATTGTGATCTAGAGATTTGAGTACTTTGTACTCTGGTTTGGAGTTGTTGTGCTCTGGTGCTTGAGACGTAGTGCTCAAGGGCTTGTGAATTTTCTGAATTCACAAGTGGTCTGTAGAGTAAGTTGTCGTGCCTATTTCCTAGATTTCTTTGAGTTGTAGATCTCAAAGAGGTGTGAGTCATCGTGCTCCAGTTTGTACTGCACTTATGCTAGTGGTTCTTCCGTTGTGAGGAGGTGGACGTAGGAGACACAAGTTGTGTTCTCTGAACCACCTTAAAAATCTTCAGTGCACTGTGGTTTGATGTGTGGTTTGCTGTTCTTATTCACTATACTCACACACCACACTTGTATCTGATCAAATTGTGTGTTTCACTTATTTTAATTCCGCTGCCATACGCATAATTTCTTAGTTCTTTTGTCAAAGTCATCTATCTGATCCCCAACATCTAGTATCAGAGCAGGTCGGAGTCAATTCTATACTCTGAGGTGCTTTGGTGAATTTTCTGTATTTCAGATTTTGACTCACTCAATTACTTGCTCAAATTGCTGTGTGTTTTGGTTTGATTGTCTTTATCATGGACTCTAGAGGTTTTGTTGCTGAAGGTCATTCAATTAATAGACCTCCATTTTTTGATGGTACTGACTATCCTTACTGGACGAATAGGATGATGGTTTTTCTTAGAACATAGAACTATGAAGTATGGAGAATTGTTGAAAAAGGACCAATTGAAGTCACTGGAGATGAAGATCAATGGACCAGGGAGCAGATCAGAAGGGTCACCCTGAACTACAGTGCCATGAACATGCTTCAATGTGCCATCCATCCAAAGGAGTGTTCCAGAATCTCTATATGTAAGTCTGCCAAGGAGATGTGGGATAAATTAGAATTGCTTTATGAGGGCACATCTCAGGTCAGGGAGACTAAGGCTAACATGTTAGTTTCTGATTATGAGTTGTTTATCATGAAATCTAATGAAACTATATCTGAGATGTTTGCTAGGTTCATGGTTATTATAAATGGACTTCGAGCCTTCGGTAAGGAATACTCAAATGAAGAATTGGTAAGAAAAATCTTGCATTCCTTATCTCCTGTATGGCACACTAAAGCAACTGTCATTGAAGATATAAAGGATTTATCCAAAATCACATTGGATCAACTCATTGGATCATTAATGACATATGAGTTATACCTTAAGAGATCAGAAGAACACATGCTAAAAACAAAAACCATTGCTCTTAAAGTGTCATCATGTACTAAAGGAAAATCTAAAGAAAATTCTGAGTCTGAGAAATCTGAATCTGATCATGATAATCTTGCTTTCATCACCAGAAAATTTAATGCATTTCTGAAATCAAACAAGAAGAATTTTGGTAATAAGCAAAATGCCATGTCCAGTAAAAAGAAACATTTCTCCCATGTTGATCATAAGAAAACTGATGAAATTCCTGTGTGTTATAGGTGTAACAAATCTGGACATATGAAGGTTGATTGTCCAGAAGGTAAGAAGGAAAAGCACATAAACCACAAGAAGGAGTTCCACAAAAAGAAGAACAAGGCCATGGTGGCTACATGGTCAGATGATGAAAGCTTAGACTGCAATGAAGAATCCTCAACTTCAGATGAAAATGAAGTTTGCTTCATGGTTGGAAGCAGCGAAGAACAGGTAGATATATCCTTTGAACTATTTACCATTGAAGATTGGCAAGAAGCATATGATAATTTAGTTGAAAATCTTTCTGATGTTAGAAAAGAAAATAAATATTTGAAAAGAAAAATTGAAGGCATTCTTCATGATACTTCATCATCTGAAAAGATTTCTGAATTGGAAGCTCAAATTTCAGATCAAATCAAAGAAAATGATGAACTATTGATTTTTGTTGATAATCTGAAATTGAAAATTCAAAATTGAACAAAGAACTTATCAATTCTGTTAAGAAAATTGAAGAAAAAGAAAAGGAAAATCATGAAAACTTGAATCAAGTTGAAAAGCTAAACTTTTGCATTAAAGAAAAAGTAAGATATCATTAAGAACTTCACTCAAGGGAAAGACAATCTGAATGCTCTACTTGGAGTTAAGATGAATTCAAACAAATTTGGTTTAGGTTTTGAACCACAAAATTTAAAGAAAATTGAATCATCTTCAAAGCAAACAAAATCATTAAAAATTCCTTTAATAAAATTTGTCAAGGCAGGTTCATCTGAAAATAAAGGAAAAATACAAAAACAGAAAGAACTTGTGAGGTCGACGCACACTCTGCACAGGTCGACCTATCCCAGTCAGAGGTTGACACAAACCATGCATAAGCCGACTTACCCTACTTATAAAAATCACAAAAACTTCAAACCAATAACTAATCATCTTTCTCATGGCAATTGGAATGTTTTCTCATCTTACAATTCAAGATGGAATAAGTCTTGGAACCAAAGGTACAATGGTACCCAATGGTTCAATACTTATTTCTATCATTCATCTTTTCCTGCATATCAACAGCAATACATGCCAAGTTTTTCACAGTGGAACAAATCAACTAAGAGGTATAATGTTCAGAAAATTGAAAAATAAAAAGTTGAATCTTTTGTTTCAAAAAACACTGTGAACAAAAATACACAAATTTGGGTTAGAAAGGATTTGTTATCTCTTCTCACTCAGGATGTTGGTACCAATCTCATGTGGGTACCAAAAACTTTTCTTGTCTAATTTCTTATGTGCAGGAAAGCCAAGCATCTAATTCCAACAACATCTGGATTCTTGATAGTGGATGCTCACGGCACATGACAGGAAACATAAATAAATTTTCATGCTTGATTGAAAAAGAAGGTGGATCAGTCACCTTTGGAGGTAAGAATAAAGGAAAAATAATTGGCAAAGGAAATATTGGTAAGTCTTGCATTACCTTAAGTGATGATGTTTGTTTAGTTGAGGGTTTGAATTACAACTTGCTTAGCATTAGTCAATTGTGTGACAGTGGTCACAAGATTCTTTTTGAACATGATTCATGCAAAATAATTGACTCATCTTCTGAGAAAATTAAATTGATTAGAAAAAGAGAAAATAATGTGTACATGATTGATTTGTGTGATAATTCCTCTTTAAATGTTTACTTGATTGCAAATAAAAATGACACTGCTTGGTTGTGGCACAAAAGGTTGGGTCATGCAAGTTTCACAACCATTAGTAAACTCATAAGAATGAATCTTATAAAAGATCTCCCTGAATCTTTCCCAGTCATTGACAATCCTGTTTGTGGGATATGTGCTCAAGGAAAACAAACAAGAAAATCTTTTAAAGTGTTCAATGACGTACTTACATCTAAACCACTTGAGTTGCTTCATATGGATCTTTTTGGTCTAACCAGAACTCAAAGTCTCAGTTGTAATAGATATGGCTTTGTGATCATTGATGACTTTACAAGATATACTTGGGTCTTATTCTTATCCATAAAAGTGATGCATGTTCAGAATTCAGGAGATTTTACAATTCTGCCTTAGTGGGTTTATCTTTCAAACTGAATTCCATTTTGACAGATCATGGGGGTGAATTTGAAAATAAATCATTTTCTGATCTCTGTTCCGAACTAAAATTCTCCATAAATTTTCTTCCCCTAGAAGTCCAGAACAAAATGGAGTTGTAGAAAGAAAAAATAGAACTCTTGTGGAAATGGCCCGAACTATGCTCATTGAAAGTAAACTGTCTAAATCTTTTTCGGCAGAAGTTGTAAATACAACTAATTTCATTTTGAATAGAGCATTGGTAAGACCAAAGATCAGAAAAACCCCTTATGAGTTGTTCAAAAATAAAAAGCCAAGTGTGTCATATTTCAAAATTTTTGGTTACAAATGTTTTGTTCACAATAACAACAAAGAAAATCTTGATAAATTTGATGCAAAAAGTTTTGAATCAATCTTCTTAGGTTATTCTAAAACTTCAAGAGCTTACAGAGTTTATATTTTAAAAAATAAGACTGTGGAAGAATCTCCACATGTCATTTTTGATGAAAACTTCCAAAAGATTGACATTCCTACTTTGTGCAGAACTCCATTATGTGATGATGAGGATGATTTTCTTGAACATCCATCTACAAATCTTGAAGAGCAAGAAGTACCAAATGCACATGAGGTTCTTGAATTGCCAACTTCAAGCGATTCAGGTAATCATGTTCCTGAAAATCATGCAAACCCTGAGGTAATTTCTGAACCCAGATTTTTAAGAGATCATCCACTTGAAAGCATTGTTGGTAATTTGCAAGATGGAATAAGAACCAGATCATCTTTTCATTCTGTCATAGTTGAAGATTCTTTGGCACTACTTTCCCAAATTGAACCCAAAAATGTTGATGAAGCTTTATCTTGTGAAAATTGGATAAATGCTATGCATGAAGAGCTTCATCAATTTGAAAGAAATCAAGTTTGGGATTTAGTACCAAAACCATCAGATTTAACTTCTGTCATTGGAACTAGATGGATTTTTAGAAATAAATTGAATGAATCTGGTCAAATTGTTAGAAATAAAGCTAGACTTGTTGCCCAGGGGTATAACCAAGAACTTGGTATTGATTTCGAAGAGTCTTATGCCCCTGTAGCAAGACTTGAAGCTGTTTGAATATTCCTTGCATTTGCTGCCTCTTTGAAATTCAAAGTCTATCAAATGGATGTCAAGAGTGCATTTTTAAATGGATACATAAAAGAAAATGTTTTTGTCAAACAACCCCCTAGTTTTGAAAATGAAAAATTTCTCAATCATGTTTTTAAACTTAATAAGGTTCTTTATGGTCTTAAACAAGCTCCAAGAGCTTGGTATGACCGGTTGAGCTCCTTTCTTGTAAATACAGGTTACATAAGAGGATACATTGATCAAACCTTGTTTACAAAAATTTTAAAAAATCATTTCATTGTTGTTCAAGTTTATGTTGATGATATCATTTTTGGATCAACAGATAATACTTTATGCAATGAGTTTGCCCATCTTATGCAATTTGAATTTGAAATGAGTCTCATGGGTGAACTTACATTCTTTTTAGGTCTGCAAGTACATCAAACTACTAAAGGAATTTTTATGAGTCAAACAAAATATGTCAAGGAGTTGCTCAAGAGGTTTGACTTCCAAAACATCAAGCCATCGAACACACCAATGGCCACAAGTGTAAGACTTGAGAGTGATACTTCTGGTAAGCCTGTTAATGCTACACTTTACAGAGGTATGATTGGATCTCTTCTTTATTTAACTACCTCTAGGCCACATATTCAATTCAGTGTCTGCATGTGCGCAAGATTTCAAGCAAATCCTAAAGATAGTCACATGTCTGCCGTTAAAAGAATTTTCAAATATCTTCTTTCTTCATGTGATTTGGGTCTTTGGTATCCTGCTGGATGTAAATTGGACTTGATTGCATATAGTGATGCTGATTATGCCGGGTGCAAACATGATAGAAAAAGCACTAGTGGATTGTGTTTATATCTAGGAGGGTGTCTTATTTCTTGGGCTTCTAAAAAGTAACATTCTATAGCTCTTTCAACTGCAGAAGCTGAGTATGTTGCCGCTGGTAGCTGTGGTACCCAAGTCCTTTGGGTCAAACATCAACTTCTAGATTATAATCACACATTAGGTTGCATTCCCATTCTTTGTGACAACACAAGTGCTATAAATCTGTCCAAAAATCCTATTCAGCATTCCGGCACAAAACACATTGACATTCGACTTCATGTCCTTCGAGATGAAGTCTCAAAGAATTCTTTTGAACTCCACTTCATTGACACAGAAAAACAAATTGCAGACATTTTCACTAAGCCTCTTGCAAAACCTAGATTCACTTCTCTTAGAAGGGAACTTGGTTTATGCAAGTTTTCACATGTCTGAAATCTTCATCTCATTTCTTTGTGAAAATAAAAGTCATTCTTTCTTGAAAATAAATTCCTACTTCTCAGTTGTATTGAAATTCTTGGTATATCAAATAGTGATTTGAAGAAGGGCAAGTTAGGCTTGTCTGGACACTTTCACTATGCGTGAGTATATGTCTCCGCCAAGTATCAAGAGCCTCGTATGCAATTGTTGAGGGTGTGTCTTTGTCTTTCAATAAAACATTCTTGTTCATTCTGCTTTCACTTCATTCCTATTTCTCCAATAATCTTCATGTTCACCTTGTGAGGGGGAGATACATGAAAGGGGGAATCATTGTCATATTTCTTGAACTTACTTGTCTATTTTGAACCCCAAAGTCAGCAGAATTTTTGAGTCCTTGTGCTATTTTCTTATGAGAGAATTAAAACGTTGTAACTAAACTCATTGTGCATTTAGTTTAATTTCAAAGATTCATTATCATTTCAAGGTTAAGCAATCTTAATACTGAATGTTTTTAAAATGATTTGCAAAACACTATTATAGGCACATGAGTGGCTTTAATATTTCACATGTGTATGTTTAAGCTTCATTTTTACCACATGTTAAGAATAATTTTTCTAAATTCGTAGTCATGACTTTTCTGGTCAAAGCAACCATATTTCTGCAAAACATCAAAAGAAAATGATCAACAATCTAGAAAGATACAAACAGAGCAATGCAAATTCTTGAACCACTGAGTAACTGGGCCATTTCACCTAAAAAGTGATTTGTTTTGCGTCAAAAAGTGGAAATCAAAGTTTTCAACTCTGTATAAGATAATGAAAGTTAAATCACTGAGTAATCAGGAGATCTTGCATCTAATCAATGTTATCTCTTGCACTGAAAAGTGAGATTTAACTAATTTATTCTTGTATTCTTTCCCAGTTAAAAATGAAAGAAAATCAAATTGACAGGTGGAAAAGCTTAAGACCTTCATAAAGTTCATGTATACTGAGTTTAGACCTATTATTTTACATTGTGTTAAACTTAAAGCTCCTAACATCCTTGTTAAATATTTCTGCTCATTCATATAGGTCACTTTTCTTCACATTTGCATCATTATTTTAACTACATTCAGATCATTATATTTTGCTATACTTTGTGTTGAGTGTGTCTTTGCGATTAAACTTTATTGCACAATACAAAGAACACAATAATTTCACTTATATGTAAATATCACTTTACCTCATTTATTTTGATAATTTCTGACCATTCATTTCCTACATTTCATTTCTTGATCTCTTACAATCTTTGTTTCTCTCTCTTATCTATCTTTTTGATGCTGTCAAAAAGGAGGAGAAAGTTCCTTAAAGGAGGAGAAAGTAAAAGTTTCTAGGGGGAGAAAGTCCTTTATGGGGAGAAAGTTCAGAGGGTATATATGGTGAAGGGGGAGTTATTGCAGCCAAGGGAGTCAAGCTATTAGGAGATTGTGCATATGTTTTGTCATCATCAAAAAGGGGGAGATTGTTGGGTTGAGTGTGTTTTGGAATTTCCTAAAGTTGTATTTTAAGGATGACCAATGAACCTCACTCATACTTTGATTTTGATGATGACATATTGTGATTTTGATGATGATATGTTGAACATGTTATACATTTTATACATATCACAATAATGCTTAAACAACATATTTTTGATGTTTAATATCTCATATTTTAATGATAATATCTTGTACTAATGATTTATGTGTTAAATTTGTAGGTGTATACAGCTCTTGTCATTGATGGTGTCGACACATCCATTGATGGTGTCGACACTGGGTCTCTATTCCTGGATCTTTTTCATGAAGTCAGGGTTCAGTGTGTCGACACAGCCCCTGGTAGTGTCGACACTAGACCCAGTTCTCAGGAGACCCAGTTGCCTGACTAGGACAGGGTGTCGACACAGTCCCTGGTAGTGTCGACACTAGACCCAGCTTCCAGAAGACCTTTTTTGGACAATTGGGACAGTGTGTCGACACACTCAGTGGTAGTGTCGACACACTCCAGCTGAAATTTCAACTTATGATTTTTCTGGACACGTGGCTACTTGGGGATCAAGGGAATCTACCTAGGTTTTTGTGCCCACGTACCCTAAGACTCCTTATGGACATATGGGGCTATAAATACCCATGTTTTTGATACTCCAAAGTATCCCACGCAAGACAAAGCCTAGAGCATTCTGGAAGAAGGAAAGAAGAGCGGGAAAAAGGGATCTGCATCCAGAGGGGCAGAGCAGTGCCGCCAAGGAAAGAAGAAGGAGAAGAAGAAGAAGGAGAAGAAGAGGAGGAGCTCGTGATTGCAGCAGTGCTGATCAAGAAGGAGATCCAGCCGAGTCTGTACTTGGTTAGAGTGTCAATTTCTTTGGGGAATCTGTATATGTGTTCTACACAGATCTCCCAATTCTATTTGTCTCTACCATTTCCATTGTACTGAGATAGATCATGCTAGAGGATTTATTCTCTAAGTGTGCTTGTTCTAGCAGAACTTGGATCTATTGTGATCCAGAGGTTTGAGTACTTTGTACTCTGGTTTGGAGCTGTTGTGCTCTGGTGCTTGAGACGTAGTGCTCAAGGGCTTGTGAATTTGCTGAATTCACAAGTGGTCTGTGGAGCAGATTTGGTCAACCGGTCAACGATGACCCATATGGTGTCAAGTCCACCACGAGTTCTGGGTAAACCCATGATGAAGTACATGCCAATGCTTTCCCACTTCCATTCAGGGATATCTAGTGGCCTGAGTACACTGGCACGGCGCAGGTGTTTCGATTTTACTTGCTGACATGTGAGGCAATGAGCTACATGCTCGGCTACTTCCCTCTTCATATTCAGCCACCAAAATGTTCTTTTCATGTCTTGATACATTTTGCTACCTCCCGGATGAATAGTGTACTTAGTTTGATGAGCTTCATCCATTAGTTTCCTTTTTAGGGCTTCGTTGTCTGGAACACAAGTTCTCCCTTGGAATACTAACCTTCCATCTTCAGTCATGGCAAAATCCGGTCTATCTGCTAAGGTTTCCTTGGCACGAACCAAGAATGGATCGTTGTTCTGCTGCATCTTGATTTCCTCCAGCAGATCGGATTGGATCTTAAGATTGGCAATCAAAACATGATCATCCCTATGTTCAATATTTAAGTCTAGCCTCGCGAATTGTTCAAGTAATTGAACCTCACCAAGGACTAGACTTGAGATAGATGCCATTGGCTTTCTACTATAAGCATCAGCCACGGCGTTTCCCTTACTTGGATGGTATTGGATGTTGAAATCGAAGTCCTTTAGATATTCTAACCATGTTCTCTGCCTCATGTTGAGTTCTTTCTGGGAGAATAGGTACTTTAGACTTTTATGGTCTGAATAGACAGTGAATTGCTCACCATAGAGACAGTGCCTCCAGATTTTTAATGCAAAGACCACGGCAGCCAACTCTAAGTCATGCACAGGGTAGTTGACTTCATGCGTCTTCAATTTCCGTGAGGAATATGCGATGACCTTCTCCTTTTGCATTAGTACACAGCCTAGCCCAATTCCTGAGGCATCAGTATAGACAGAGAAACTATCTCCCTCTACTGGTAGAGCGAGAATGGGTGCTGAGGTAAGGCAGTTTTTGAGAGTTTGGAAACTTTTCTCACACTCTTTACTCCAGGAGTAGGGATTCTCCTTTCGTGTCAGACGCATGAGTGGTACGGCGATTTTTGGGAAGTCCTTGATGAACCGCCTATAGTAGCCAGCCAGTCCTAGAAAGCTTCTTATCTCGGTGACGTTGGTTGGTCTCTCCCAGTTGAGTACAACTTCGACTTTGGAGGGGTCAACAGAGATGCCGTCCTTGGATATGACATGGCCCAAGAAAGACACTTCTTCGATCCAGAACTCACACTTGCTTAATTTTGCATATAGTTTGTTGTCTCGTAAGACTTGCAGTGCGGTCCTCAAGTGTTCTTCATGATCTTCCTTGGTCTTTGAATATATGTGGATATCGTCAATGAAGACGACCACAAATTTGTCAAGGTATGGCTGATATATGATGTTCATGAGTTGCATAAAGGCTGCAGGAGCATTGGTTAGACCAAAAGTCATAACAACAAATTCGTAATGTCCATACCTACTCCTGAAGGCCGTTTTCAAGATATCGTCATCCTTGATCCTCATTTGATGATAACCAGATCAAAGATCGATCTTGAAGAAATATTGCGCTCCAAAAATTTGGTCGAATAGTTCATCGATCCTAGGCAATGGGTACTTGTTCTTGATGGTCAATTGGTTGAGTTGACGATAGTCAATGCATAGTCTCATCGACCCATCCTTCTTTTTGACGAATAGCACAGGTGCTCCCTAAGGGGAGGTACTTGGTCTGATGAACCCCTTCTCTAGCAGCTCCATCAGTTGTGCCTTCAATTCCTTCAGCTCGGTAGGTGATATCCGGTATGGTTGACGCGATACCGGGGCAGCTCCAGGAGTCAACTCAATGGCGAAGTTGACGTCACATCCAGGGGGAACTCCAGGTAAGTCTTCAGGGAATACATCTGGGTAGTCCTGGACTCTGTGGATGTCTTCTATTTTTGAACCCTTCTTTTCGACTATGACGGCCGCAAGGAAAGCAAAACATCCTTTCCTTATCATGTTATGGGCTTTTAAGGCGGAGACTAGAGACATCCGCTTCTTATGTCTAATCCCAGTGAATGCTAATTTAGGAAAGTCACAAAACGTCACCCTTCCTTTCTTACAATCGACGCTTGCCCCATATGTGGACAACCAATCGGCTCCCAATATGACATCATTCCCTTCCATGGACATACATACCAGGTCGGCCTTTAGTTTATGGTCTCCGATCATTACATCGGCAGATGGAAAGTATTGGTTTTGTTTCTCCTTCTCCCCCAAGGGTGTTGTGACAGAGGATTCACCACCCATGGTTGTAGGTTTTGCAGTCAGGGTGTCAGCAAAGTGTTGAGATATAAATGAATGAGTAGCTTCAGTATCAAATAACACAAATGCTGGCAAAGAAAAGACTTGCAAGGTACCTTCTACCGTGCCACCTTCCTCTATGGTTTCTTCATTGTGCAGGGTTTGCAGCCTGCCCTGTTTCTTAGGCATAGCAGTGCGCTTCTCATTTTCTTTCAGCATTGGAAACTCGGGTATGCGGTGCTCGCGACTTCCGCAGCGCAGACACACTCCGGCTTTTCTCCAGCACTCATCAGCGGTGTGACAAGGTTTGTCACAGTGTTTGCAGTTACCTTTTGCTGCAGTGCTGGGGATGAAGACCTTGGGTTTCCTATCTTGGCTGGATCCCTCGGTTTGGTGGAAAGGATGCTTTTTACCGTTGGTCGGCTTGGCAGATGCTGGTCCCGATGTCATTTCATTCTTTAAGAACTTTCCCTTGATACGGTCAGTGAAGTCCGTAGCATCTTCTAGTAGCTGGGCCTTCTTAACCATCTCGACATAAGTTTGTATGTCGAGTGGCGCCAGTTGAGTAATGTACTGAGGCTTAAGGCCATTTAGAAAGCGCTTAGCCTTCATTTTCTCAGTGTTGATCAGATGTGCAGCATATTTTGCCAATCTAGAAAACTGGGCTTCGTATTCTGCTACTGTCAGGCTTCCCTGTTTAAGAGCAGCGAATTCAGCAGCTTTCTTTTCTTGTACTCGTTCAGAGAAGTACTTAGCATTATAAGCTTCCTTAAATTAGGCCCAAGTAAATTGGTCGTTAGCTTTTGTGGCTTCCTTGGACTCCCACCAAGCGCGAGCATCCTTCTTTAGTTGGAATGTCGCTAATAGGAGTTTGTCTCTGTCCGCACATTGCATTACATGGAAGATCCTTTCCGTTTCCTTTAGCCAGTGCTCTGCTTCATCTGGATCCGTAGACCCACTGAACCTAGGCGGGTTCAGACCCCTGAAATTTTGATGTAGCTCGCCTGCACCTGGTTGGTTCCCTCTGTGGTTACCACCGCCTTGCTGGGTGGCTTGTAGTATGGCCCGAGTCAGTTCCTAGAGGGACTGCTGCATGCCTCTCATCTGGGCACGTTCTGCAGTCATTGTAGCTGTTTAGTTCCTACAAAATAGTTTGATAGTTATAATGCTGATTAAAAGTTTAATTTGTGCGTGTGTGAGTTTATTTTAACTAGTTACCCTTGGCTCTAACCACAACTCACATAGGTGGGGTAATTGACTCTAATCGAGGCACGTTAACCTAGATCATCCTGTACTAAGAATAACCTAGGCTCTGATACTACAAAATTGTCACGCCCCGACGTGGAATATCGAAGCGCGAAGGCAGTTGCAAGAAAAGGTATAGAGCGAGTACTAGACATCAAACCATTGCACATTGAATATTACTAAAGTAAATCATTCTCATTAATAACTTTTCAAATGTCTAATTACAACCACTACTATCAGAGCCATTCTATAGGGCCCAATTACATTGCAATAAATGGAAATAACTAACTACAACTCTAAGGTAACATAATGACTCGAGGGTACTCCTGGCTTCACTCTTGGTCATTCACTTCCTCTTGAGTGTATGTGTCATCCTCTGTCTCACCTGAGAGCACAACATCAAATATCGTAGGGTGAGCGATAATGCCCAGTAGGACTTAAATCTCAGGCTCAAGCAGGCTTTAAATAATTAACGCATTTAATGACAGAGTATCTAAAGATAGTAGGTACAAGAGAGTCAAAATATAGCAAGAGATAGCACAACAGGTAATAGGATAGCACAATAGCACGAGATCGAGTATAGTTTCCAAAAATAGCACAAGTATCGCGTATAGCACGAATAACATGATGGCACTAGATGAATAGACTAGATAGTAGAGTGAACGTGAATAGACGAGCGAGTAGAGTACAGATGAGAGCTAGTGGACATTGCACGTAATGCGATGAGTAACAAGCGATAGTAACAGTTGCACAACACGCGCATGTCGTATTGGCAGTCAGGTGGAATTCACGATCTTCCCGCTGGCCATGTTATGCACAAGTCCAGAGGTCCGACGTGATTCAAGGTAAGAGTGAACTTCTAATAGCCATTTGGATCATATCGATCCCTAAAGGTGTAATGGGTGTTAGGGTACAACCGGCTCGTCGACCATGTGGGAATCCATGATCAGAGGAGACTTATGGAGGCCTTGTGCAAGGGTTTACTAGTTCGGCGAAAGGAATATCCGACGGAGAGTTCACCACAAGCCATGTAAAGTGTGTATATAAAACATGTGCTCGACGTTCTAGAGGAATTCTAGAACAGTGGAGTGTCGATATCGGTATATAAACCACACAAGAAACGAATACAAGCCCTTTAAAATAGGGCAGTTAACATACTTTATTGCAATAAATTACCCGATACATTATGAGGTATTTTATGCCAGGTTTCAGCCATATATGGATGGTTTATGTGTGTGCATGTGTAAGACAAATCATAGATAGAAATAAGTCGTGAATATGTATTATAAATCATTCAATGTAGCTCCATTTTTAAAACAAGTTTTTACTGGGGCTATAACTGTAAAAAGGTGTAAGAATTATTTAAAAAGTGACAGAAATAATTTTTATGGGTTTTCATCAAAATCCTGTGAAGGCGACATAGGGTTGTAAGGATGGCGACAGGGGTAGGGCTGGTAGCGACAGGGCCTGCAAAGGGTCGCGATAGGGCTGTCTGCTCAGGCGGCCAGAACGCTACAGGGTGTCCTGTCGCGTTCAGAACGCGATAAGAAAGGCGTTGCGACGGGCTTGAGAAGGCGACATATCGGGCCGTCGCGTTCTCAGGTCCGTGGACTGAGTCTGACAGAGCTCTGATCTGACTTGGATTGCAGTCCAGAAACATGCCTCTTTGACATAGGGTGGTTTAGAAAATCATAACTAATTGTATACACTATGAAAAATCATGGAACTAGTTTTAAATTAATCTAGACATGCAAGGGTACTTCCAGTAATTAGGAATTTGAAAGCAATCATGGTATCGACATAGTTCTAACAAGTTGAACAAGAAGCAACCTGATTCCAAGTGTAGTAGAGATGAATGATTTAATTCGGGCAACATGCTTGATAAAAATTAGGGCTTTTAGGGGCAAAAGCTCCCTAACAACAAGTAGTATCTACAGTAAAATTTTCGTAGCATGGGAACAAGTGTACATGGAGATCTGATTTAAACATGATGACTCGAGGTTATCATGTATGCAGAACTTCAAAAATCAGGAACAAAAGATTGGCTCGATGAGAAATTATGAAACAAGAGGGCTTTTGTTCTTGGTGATTGGAACTACCTATACATGGATTTGATTTGGTTTTGCTTGTGAGAATGCCTACCTTTGACTCGATTTGTCTTCTAAGGCTTAGAACTCCAAGAACGAAGGAAGCAGCTTGATGGATCTTCCTCTCCTCGATTTCTCCTCCTCCTTGGCCTCTTCTCCACGTCCAAGAACCCCTTTGCACGAGCTAAGGTCGGCCATGAGGATTTAAGTGGTGTATTTATATAAACACAATTTCCTATTCCTACTACTACTCAAATTCCTCTTAATTACGAGATTTCCTAACTCCACCTTTCCTTTCTTGCTTTCCAATCTCTAATTGGGTTAGGATAGTATCTAAATTCATGCTAGACTACATGGGGTAGGTTTAGGAATCGAATTCCAACTCTAATTGCCACTTTTATTGCTTTAATAACCCCCTTCCAATTATGATATAATTAAACTCCGAATTTAGGGTATTTTCTTATTATTCTCCCTTTGTAAATTCATATTTTGACCCAATAAATTCTAGATGGTCCATTAAGCAAAGCCCATTACTCTTTTCTATTTAATGGATTTTATTTAATGCTCTTTTTATTTAAATATCCATTTAGCTAGATTTTAATTCTTTATTTTTCTTAAAAATTCAGGTTGCTACATCCTCCCCCTCTTAAAAGAATTTGGTCCCCAAATTCATATGACCTTACAGAAGAGAATGACTTACCAAATAGATCAGGGTAGTTGCGTCTGATAATTCCTTCTGGTTCCCAGGTGGCTTCTTCCACTCTGCGGTTATTCCATAAGACCTTCACCACGTGAATGAGACGATTTCTTAGTTGTTGTACCTTCCAGTCCAATATCTTGATCGGCTTCTCTTCATACGTCATGTCCTTTTTTAACACCAGATCATCATGGCGAATGACATGTGTAGGATCGTACACATACTTTCTAAGCATGGAGACATGGAAGACGTTGTGCACACTTGCCAAATTTGGCGGCAAGGCCAGTCTGTAAGCAACTTCACCAATCCTTTCAAGTACTTCGAAAAGACCAATGAATCTTGGACTATGTTTTCCTTTCACTCCGAATCTTTGAATACCACGGGTAGGAGATACCTTCAATAGCACATGATCTCCTATTTGAAATTCCAGATCCCGTCTTCTCTTATCAACATAGCTCTTCTATCTAGACTGAGCAATCTTGAGTCGATCTCGTATCATCTGTATATCCCGAGTTGTACTCTGTACCATGTCAAGTCCTAACCATTGTTGTTCTCCCACTTCATTCTAGCACACAGGAGATCTACAATTCCTGCCATAAAGTTCTTCAAATGGTGCCATTTTAATACTCGCTTGGTAACTATTATTATAGGCGAACTCAATCAAGGGTAAGTGTTCATTCCAATGACCATTGAAATCTATAATGCAGGCTCTTAACATGTCTTCTACAATTTAATTTGTCCTCTCAGTTTGCCCATCAGTCTGCGGGTGAAAGGCAGTACTAAAATTAAGCTTCGTACCAAGGGCAGTTTGCAGACCTTTCCAAAAATGAGAGGTGAACCTTGGATCTCGATCTGAGATAATAGATGACGGAATACCGTGCAACCGCATGATCTCCTTGACATATAATGCAGCTAGCACCTCCACAGGCCATGTACTCTTTATGGGTAAGAAGTGCGCAGATTTGGTCAACTGGTCAACGATGACCCATATGGCGTCAAGTCCACCACGAGTTCTGGGTAAACCCATGATGAAGTCCACGCCAATGCTTTCCCACATCCATTTTCGGATATCTAGTGGCCTCAGTACACCGGCAGGGCGTAGGTGTTCCGCTTTTACTTGCTGACATGTGAGGCAATGAGCTACATGCTCGGCTACTTCCCTCTTCATATTCGGCCACCAAAATGTTCTTTTCATGTCTTGATACATTTTTCTACCTCCCGGATGAATAGTGTACTTAGTTTGATGAGCTTCATCCATTAGTTTCCTTTTTAGGGCTTCGTTGTCTGGGACACAAGTTCTCCCTTGGAATACTAACCTTCCATCTTCAGTCATGGCAGAATCCGGTCTATCTGCTAGGGTTTCCTTGACACGAACCAAGAATGGATCGTTGTCCTGCTGCATCTTGATTTCCTCCAGCAGATCGGATTGGATCTTAAGATTGGCAATCAAAACATGATCATCCCTATGTTCAATATTTAAGTCTAGCCTAGCGAATTGTTCAAGTAATTGCATCTCACCAAGGACTAGACTTGAGATAGAAGCCATTGGCTTTCTACTAAGAGCATCAGCCACGGCGTTTCCCTTACCTGGATGGTATTGGATGTTGAAATCGAAGTCCTTTAGATATTCTAACCATCTTCTCTGCCTCATGTTGAGTTCTTTCTGTGAGAATAGGTACTTTAGACTTTTATGTTCTGAATAGACAGTGAATTGCTCACCATAGAGATAGTGCCTCCAGATTTTTAATGCAAAGACCACAGCAGCCAACTCTAAGTCATGCACAGGGTAGTTGACTTCATGCGTCTTCAATTGCCGTGAGGAATATGCGATGACCTTCTCCTTTTGCATTAGAACACAACCTAGCCCAATTCCTGAGGCATCAGTATAGACAGAGAAACTCTCTCCCTCTACTGGTAGAGCGAGAACGGGTGCTGAGGTAAGGCAGTTTTTGAGAGTTTGGAAACACTTCTCACACTCTTTACTCCAGGAGTAGGGATTCTCCTTTCGTGTCAAACGTGTGAGTGGTACGGCGATTTTTGAGAAGTCGGCAGTGCGCAGGTGTTCCGATTTTACTTGCTGACATGTTGAGTTCTTTCTGGGAGAATAGGTATTTTAGACTTTTATGTTCTGAATGGACAGTGAATTGCTCACCATAGAGATAGTGCCTCCAGATTTTTAATGCAAAGACCACGGCAGCCAACTCTAAGTCATGCACAGGGTAGTTGACTTCATGCGTCTTTAATTGCCGTGAGAAATATGCGATGACCGTCTCCTTTTGCATTAGAACACAGCCTAGCCCAATTCCTGAGGCATCAGTATAGACAGAGAAACTCTCTCCCTCTACTAGTAGAGCGAGAACGGGTGCTGAGGTAAGGCAGTTTTTGAGAGTTTGGAAACTCTTCTCACACTCTTTACTCCAGGAGTAGGGATTCTCCTTTTGTGTCAAACGCGTGAGTTGCATAAAGGCTGCAGGAGCATTGGTTACACCAAAAGTCATAACAACAAATTCGTAATGTCCATACCTACTCCTGAAGGTCGTTTCGAAGATATCGTCATCCTTGATCCTCATTGATGATAACTGGATCGAAGATCGATCTTGGAGAAATATTGCGCTCCAAAAATTTGGTCGAATAGTTCATCGATCCTAGGCAATGGGTACTTGTTCTTGATGGTCAATTGGTTGAGTTGACGATAGTCGATGCATAGTCTCATCGAGCCATCCTTCTTTTTGACGAATAGCACAGGTGCTCCCCAAGGGGAGGTACTTGGTCTGATGAACCCCTTCTCTAGCAGCTCCATCAGTTGTGCCTTCAATTCCTTCAGCTCGGCAGGTGACGTCTGGTATGGTTGACGCGATACCGGGGCAGCTCCAGGAGTCAACTCAATGGCGAAGTTGACGTCACGTCCAGGGGGAACTCCGGGTAAGTCTTCAGGGAATACATCTGGGTAGTCCTGGACTATGTGGATGTCTTCTATTTTTGAACCCTTCTTTTCGACTACGACGGCCGCAAGGAAAGCAAAACATCCTTTCCTTATCATGTTATGAGCTTTTAAGGTAGAGACTATAGACATCCGCTTCTTATGTCTAATCCCAGTGAATGCTAATTTAGAAAAGTCACAAAACCTCACCCTTCCTTTCTTACAATCGACGCTTGCCCCATATGTGGACAACCAATCAGCTCCCAATATGACATCATACCCTTCCATGGACATACATACCAGGTCGGCCTTTAGTTTATGGTCTCCGATCATTACATCGGCAGATGGAAAGTATTGGTTCAGTTTCTCCTTCTCCCCCAAGGGTGTTGTGACAGAGGATTCACAACCCATGGTTGTAGGTTTTGCTGTCAGGGTGTCAGCAAAGTGTTGAGATATAAATGAATGAGAAGCTCCAATATCAAATAACACAAATGCTGACAAAGAAAAGACTTGCAGGGTACCTTCTACTGCGCCACCTTCCTCGATGGTTTCTTCATTGTGCAGGGCTTGCAGCCTGCCCTGTTTCATTGGCAAAGCAGTATGCTTCTCATTTTCTTTCAGCATTGGACACTCGGGTATGCGATGCTCGCGACTTCCGCAGCGCAAAC
Source organism: Colocasia esculenta (assembly GCA_014218235.1). Taxonomy (NCBI): domain Eukaryota; kingdom Viridiplantae; phylum Streptophyta; class Magnoliopsida; order Alismatales; family Araceae; genus Colocasia; species Colocasia esculenta. Next base: position 87,570,429 of record CM024753.1, on the reverse strand, counting down.
ACGCTCCGGCTTTTCTCCAGCACTCATCAGCGGTGTGACCAGGTTTGTCACAGTGTTTGCAGTTACCTTTTGCTGGAGTGTTGGGGATGAAGACCTGGGTTTCCTATCTTGGCTGGATCCCTCAGTTGGGTGGAAAGGACACTTTTTACCGTTGGTCGGCTTGGCAGATGCTTGTCCGATGTCATTTTTCTTTACGAACTTTCCCTTGATACGGTAAGTGAAGTCCGTAGCGTCTTCTAGTAGCTGGGCCTTCTTAACCATCTCGACATAAGTTTGTATGTCGAGTGGCGCCAGTTGAGTAATGTACTGAGGCATAAGGCCATTTAGAAAGCGCTTAGCCTTCATTTTCTCAGTGTTGATCAGATGTGCAGCATATTTTGCTAGTCTAGAAAACTGGGCTTCGTATTCTGCTACTGTCAGGCTTCGCTGTTTAAGAGCAGCGAATTCAACAGCTTTCTTTTCCTGTACTCGTTCAGAGAAGTACTTAGCATTATAAGCTTCCTTAAATTCGGCCCAAGTAAATTGGTCGTTAGCTTTTGTGGCTTCCTTGGACTCCCACCAAGCGCGAGCATCCTTCTTTAGTTGGAATGTCGCTAATAGGAGTTTGTCTCTGTCCGCACATTGCATTACATGGAAGATCCTTTCCGTTTCCTTTAGCCAGTGCTCTACTTCATCTGGATCCGTAGACCCACTGAACCTAGGCGGGTTCAGACCCCTGAAATTTTGATGCAGCTCGCCTGCACCTGGTTGGTTCCCTCTGTGGTTACCACCGCCTTGCTGGGTGGCTTGTAGTATGGCCCGAGTCAGTTCCTAGAGGGACTGCTGCATGCCTCTCATCTGGGCACGTTCTGCAGTCATTGTAGCTGTTTAGTTCCTACAAAATAGTTTGATAGTTATAATGCTGATTAAAAGTTTAATTTGTGCGTGTGTGAGTTTATTTTAACTAGTTACCCTTGGCTCTAACCACAACTCACATAGGTGGGATAATTGACTCTAGTCGAGGCACGTTAACCTAGATCATCCTGTACTAAGAATAACCTAGGCTCTGATACCACAAAATTGTCACGCCCCGACGTGGAATATCGAAGCGCGAAGGCAGTTGCAAGAAAAGGTATAGAGCGAGTACTAGACATCAAACCATTGCACATTGAATATTACTAAAGTAAATCATTCTCATTAATAACTTTTCAAATGTCTAATTACAACCACTACTATCAGAGCCATTCTATAGGGCCCAATTACATTGCAATAAATGGAAATAACTAACTACAACTCTAAGGTAACATAATGACTCGAGGGTACTCCTGGCTTCACTCTTGGTCATTCACTTCCTCTTGAGTGTATGTGTCATCCTCTGTCTCACCTGAGAGCACAACATTAAATATCGTAGGGTGAGCGATAATGCCCAGTAGGACTTAAATCTCAGGCTCAAGCAGGCTTTAAATATTTAACGCATTTAATGACAGAGTATCTAAAGATAGTAGGTACAAGAGAGTCAAAATATAGCAAGAGATAGCACAACAGGTAACAGGATAGCACATTAGCACGAGATCGAGTATAGTTTCCAAAAATAGCACAAGTATCGAGTATAATACGAATAGCAGGATGGCCATAGCATAACTAGCACAAGTAAAATAATAGCACGACGAGTATAGCACTGTGGAAATGGAAAATTTTAATTTTAAAATATCTATTTATCATGTTTTCTCATGTTCTCATGGATGCATGCGTATTGCTAATCCAAATCCCGTCGAATGCCACTTGGGCAAGAGTGACGTGAGATGAATCGGCAATTCGCGCAGCGCGGGCGTGCCAGTCACCGAAGTGACAACCAAATGGTTTGCCTCCGAGAGTCGGAGGGCTTTAAGTCTATTGTGCGCGCCGTTTGACTTCGTCAAACGAAAGTGGAGTGTCGGGTCCTGGACCAAAATCCCACCGTTGCCTAAACGCAACGACGTTAATTACATCCCTCTGGGAGGGAAAACCCTTGATTAATCGCCAGAAATTAGAAAGCCTTGTGGCCTTGATATGGAGACATCCGATGAACAGTGCAAAGCGCAGCTCAAAAAAAATTAAGCCGGAGAGATAAACAGACACGATGCCTATTCGAGGCTGCCGGGTCTTTTATTTAGATGTGATTGAGTCTTTTACCCATTTGCCCATTTATTCTTTTCATTAATATGAAAACAGTCTTAATTCGGTCTTTTACTCTTTTGAAAACATGAGAGAGTCTTTTATTTGTTTGGAAAAGTTCAATTTGACAGTTTGCTCTTTTATAAAACATGAGATGGCCTTTTGTCATTTGCTACTTGAGAAATGTTCAATTTGATCTTTTGTTTCTTTTACCATGAAAAGGTTCTTTAGTTCTTTTGAAAAAACATGCAAGTGGCAAAAATGAGCCATTTCTCCTTTGTGTCAAAAAAGGGTTTTCACTTTGGTCATTTGAAAGCATGAGATGGCTCATTTGCTTATTTTTTTTACTTTTATCATGAAAAGATCTCTTTGGTTTAAGCTCTTGTTCTTTTAAAACATGTGCAACGCAAACTATTTGATTTGTCCATTTGCCGCTCCTAATAACGAAGCATTCTCCCCATCGGCTCTTTTATTCTTTTAAAAGGGTGCAATGTGATTCTATTCGCGATTCGGCGCCACTCCATTGGACCTTGGGGGTTTCTTTTAAGGGAGGAAAATGACCCTTGCCGATTCGACCTTCATAGCGAAAATCCGGCAGCATCTCCCCTTATCTTGGTTGATAGGGGGAGAGCACGGTACACGCCCACCGAAATGGAGGCAGTACCAAAAGAGAGGGTACATGTCAAATAACGACATGACCCTAATGGCACATGGCACCGACCCCCAAGGTAAGCCCTTGGCGGGGGTGGGTATCACCATGACCACACAAATACCGATCGGTAGATGAAGCATGTGTGGGCCCATATGCCCGGACATAGACATCACGTTGTCCAACCCAGGTTTAAATGGGCTTCTCATCGGTCCATTGTCCATTTCTTTGGCCCGAACCACGTGAAGTATGGTTTAACTTCCATGGCCCGGCCAAGGGTGGGGGCTGGTTGCCGATCGGCAGGCCTGTTCAAGGCTGCCGAATCAGAAGGTCACCCACAGGGCTGATCAGCTGAAACCCTTCTTTTATGGGTAAAGAGCCAACACCTTTGAAGTTGGTCTCACCCATATGAGGGGCGGTTTTGGGCCCAAAGACAGGCTTATTAGGCTATCCATTATGGATGCTAAGTACATGAGCATTAGGTGCTCAACCCTTGGCTTGCAAGTGGACATCCCCTTAAGCATGAAATCCCTTAATGGGCCATCTAGAGCTACAGAAACCTGAACCTAGAGGGGCCGAAAACATAGATCTAATGGGTCTCTTGCAAGGGATGCTAAGCAAGAAGGCATGGGCATTGGTTGCCCAACCTCTGGCTAGCAAAATGGAAGCATTTTTAAGGCAAATGAGCCCATTTGGGCGCGGTTTTAACAGTAGAAACCTGAACCTTTAGAGGGCTGAAACAGAGGGTTTAATGGGATCAAATGCATACAATGCCAAGCTTTGAGCATGGGCATGATTGCCCAACTCATTTGCTAGCAAAGAAGGGATGTTCCCAAGGTGAAATACACCTAAATGGGCTATTCTAAGCAATGAAAACCTGCAGTTTTGGAGGGTCAAAACATGAGGTTTAATGGACTTTTAACAAGGGAGCTAAGCAAGAGGGCATGAGATCGATTTCTCAACCCTTGGCTAGCAAATGGGGTGTGTTCCAAGGATGAAAAACACACAAATGAGTCTCTTAAGCATGAAAATCTGAAATCTTTTGGGGGGAAAACAGTGAGGAACACCTCATTTAAGAAGGCCCAAACAGTGAGAAAGGTCCCTCTCTTGAAGGCATACAATGGGTCCATGTAGACTCCAAGAGAGGGGGGCGGCCCAAGCATTGCAAGGGGACTGTTTAGGGACCTTGGAACAGTCAAGAGATTCTCATAAATGGAATGGAAGAACAGTGAACAAACCTCACATTCCCCTAGAGAAAACCATGGGAAACTTGCTCTTTAAAAGGCCTAAACAAGGCCCATATAGCCCCATCCTCTCAAAACCTCATTTATTGAGGCATGAAGGGGTATGGAGGTCTCATATGTGCTCCTTAAGATGAGAGGAGGTCCACCATGTAAAAGATGGCCCCTCTCCATCCCGTAGCTTTTAGTGGCACCAAAACCAAAGAAGAAATTTAAAACTCATGCAAGCATTAAATGCAAAAGAGTGAGGGAATGATGCATCATAAGACACAAGGGACAAAAAGACACAAGATGCTTTTTTCTATTGCTAAGGAGAAGAGGAGAAGTACAAAACAATGAAAGAACAAACGAGAGGGGAAGGGAGATCCCACGCCACCCACTCATCTCTCCTCTCTTCTCTCTTTTCTAGATGACAAGACCACTCATAAAAGAGGTAGGCTTCTCTCCACTCTTTCCCTCTTTTCTCTTCACCTTTTTTCTTCTTTCCCTTTTGCCTCTCTTCTCTTGCAGGTGCTTAGGGAGAAGCTCTCCAAGACCCAGCCGCAGGTGCTCTTCAGGAAGAAGAAAAGGGTAGCAGCAGCCGATTCTTTTCTGCCCAAAAGCCTTCTCTGCTCTCCTTCTTCCGCAAGAACCAGCCAGCCCCTTTTTGTCTCTTGCAAAGAGGCTTCTAGAAGGCCCCTAAAGATGGCCCCAGCTAGCCCCATCTGCCCACACCAGCGCTGGCCACCTTTTGCCATTTTTGGCAACCACCTTTGGGAGGTGTTGCAATGGCTTAATCTCACCCCCCAACTTTTCATGGGTGAGATGGGCTTTGTAAGTGGGCCTTGAAATCTTCATGGGTGGGTCATGTAGATGGGTGTAATTTCTATGGGGCTTTTTGCTTGTGGAATGGAGTTGGGCCGGCTAAAAGGGCAACAGGCCCATTAAGGATTTTAGGTGTCCAAAAATGCCCCCCACCCGTGGGTGGTGCGAGAGGACACGCGAAGCGACATCCGCGGGTGCACTATTGCTCATTTAACTATTTACACTGATACAAGAAGGTCTTTTGTGTCAGTGGTCTAATAGTCTATTCGGGGTCTTTTGCTTTTCTTTGATGATGTTGTCCGCGGATGACGGACGCACGTTCCTCTTAGTGAGATATTGGGGCTCTATTTCTTTCTTTGAAATTTCCTTTTCGTGCAGGGCCAAAGCGATTTGGCGAAACCTGGGCGATTTGGCGGGGTGCGCCAGCCGACCTGGGGGGTATCGATTCGGCGAGCCCCCTGCTCGATTCGGCGGGCTCCGCAGTTCAAGGGGACCTGGGCGACTTGAGGTGGACCGGCCGGGTTGCGGGCCGACGCGGTCCGCGTGGACCAGGCGGGTCAGGTCCCCCTCTTTTCCCCCCCTTTTCTCTTCCTTAAAAGGCGCGCCGCGCCTCCTTCGTCTTCCTCGCCTCTTCTCTCTTCTCTCTTCTCGTCTTTCTTTCTTCTCTTCTCCAAGGGCGACGACCTCTTCTCCTTCCCCCCTTCGTCTTCCTCCCATCCGGCGGCGACGAGGGCGGCGCGCAGCAGGCGTCGGCGGTGCGGCGAAGCGGCTATGGAAGATGCAGCGACGGCGAGCTTCATCGGCGGGGAGGAGCGCGGTAAGGTCTCTTGGCGATTCAGGGGCCGCGGCGACGGAGGCGTGCAGCAGGCGTCGGTGGCGCGGCTAAGCGACAGCGGCGGAGGTGGCGACGTGGGCGGCGCACAGCAGGCGTCGACGGCGCCGGGCGAGCTCCATCGGCGAGGAGGAGCGCAGTGAGGTCTCTTGGCGATTCAAGGGCCGCAGCAACGGCGGCGGCCGATCACGCTCCGGCTTCAAACAGGTGCCGTGCTCACGGCGGTGAGCGGGCAGGGCCGACGACGAGGGGTGCGGCGGCTAGCGGGCGCTCGGTGGTTCCGGCGGAGCTATTGTACCGGGCCTTCAAAGGCGACGAACGGCGGTGACTCCGGGGTCGGACGCCGGTGAGGAAACCGACCCATTCGTGGGAGTCCTTTGTAGGGTTTTCTTTTGCTATTCATCTTTTGTGTGTCCCCTTTTTTTGTGTGTAACGCCGGCGAAGGTTTTGGTCTGGCCGGGAGCCAGGAAGGGGTTTTTCTTTTTAGAGGGGCGACACTAGAGGGCTTGCATGCCCTTCCCCTCTCTTTTTGTCTCATGTGCATGCGGGTACAGGGTCCGGGGGGAAACCAGAGCACTGTGTGCTCTTTGAGGCCGTGGGGCCTTCTTGTGCAAGGGGTGCCCGTGTGTATATGTGTGGGTTCGGTGGGGTCCTCCCCGATCCAAACGCAAAGGGGAAAGGCCCGGTAGGTCCCAGGGCCGCTAGGGGGCTGTTAAGGAAACTCCTCCGGTCCGAGGTCCTTTGCTCGTCTTTTTCCGCTCGGGCGATAGGATGGGGCCCGATGCCCTCATAGGACCGCCAAAGGGTTTTTTTTTTTTTTTTGAAATTTAACTGTTAATGGGGCCCATTTAGAGTTGGCGGGGCGCCCCTCTTGTGCCTTTTCATTCACATATCGCCACCTCGAATGGTAGGGCCTCATGAGGGTAGCGATGACTTAGAGCCGCTTTAGTGAGGCCCAGAGCCTCTAGGGGGGTCGGAGAGGACGCTTTAGGTCCCAGGGTCCGCTGCTTCCTTTTCTTAGGTGGAGGCCCGACTCGATTCGGCGGGGCTTCCATCGGTACGGTTCTTTTCCTCCGCGCTCAGACTTTGAATGGCGGGTCTCTTGACTGCGGCCAGGCACTGGGCTGCTCCTCCCTATAGGCTGGTCCTTCGGGATGGCTGCGGTTCCCGGAGAGCCATTTGACATGCTTGCATGTCTTTGTTTGGGGCCATCTCGCCTTAGGGTGTGGATGAGTACCCGCTGACACCCCTTTTGTACGCTTGACAAGGGGAGGTGCTGCCGAAATTTTGTCTGATTTGTTGTCTGTTCAGCTTATTGACATGATTCTCTTTTCCTGCTGCAGACACCATGGCTGCCCAATCTCCTACTAGTGATGCAGACCATCTGGAAGGTGTTCCGCTGTTATCATGGGAGGACATTCCCAGACTGAGCCAAGGTCATGACAGAATTGCCATGCTAGCTGACTCTTCCGACGATGAGGCGGACACAATGGACGAATCAAGGCTTGACATCTGCTCAACACCGATCTCCTTTGCCCGCGATGAGGATTATAGAGTCGATTATCCGAAGGATAAGCATTTGATGTTGTTCCTCCACTCTTATGCCCCGAGCGGGAAGAAGGAATCCTTTGCGACTCAGGACGTGGAAGCAGCTATTTTAGAGGCCAGAGACAGCTTGGCCAATTGCGTCCCCCGGTCCGAACCTATTTATCAAATCGGTGAACCCCGGCGACGAGCTCCCATCTTAGGGCTAGGGGACTTGAACCCTGTGGATAACAAGCTTACCCGCGCACCCACCTTTACCCCAGCATGGTGGGACAACTCGGCGGGGCGCATAAACAGGGAGAAGTCGATCTTTGGACTGTTCTTATGTCCGTTGAAATGGGGCTACAGGGATGAGCCCTTTCTATTAGACTGCTTGGCCATTCGTTTCAAGGACCAGCTAGCAGCTGGATGGTTCGGAGATCTGCGAGCGGCGGACGCTCATCATTGATGAACAGTCCATCCCCATGTACTTTTAAATTAATTACATGCTTATTTTGGTGATAAACAAAACACTGTCAAAAGTTTTTCTAACTATGTTTTATTTAGCCTTAAGCACAGGAAATACCCAAAGAAAGTCAAGCATTTGTGGTAAGTACTTACATACATTGTTTTCAGAAGAGCTATAACGATTCCTTCATTAACTGTAACGATTTCCTCAAAAGTACAACGATTTACTTGTAAGATTGAATAACCTTGCTGTGTCAAACAAGTCGATGTTATAACGACTCTGTAAGTTATCGTAACGACTCCTTCAGAAGTTATAACGACTTGCTCATTATAACGACTCTATAAGTTATCGTAACGACTCCTTCAGAAGTTATAACGACTTGCTCATTATAACGACTCTGTAAGTTATCGTAACGACTCCTTCAGAAGTTATAACGACTTGCTCATTATAACGACTCTGTAAGTTATCGTAACGACTCCTTCAGAAGTTATAACGACTTGCTCATTATAACGACTCTGTAAGTTATCGTAACGACTCCTTCAGAAGTTATAACGACTTGCTCATTATAACGACTCTGTAAGTTATCGTAACGACTCCGTCAGAAGTTATAACGACTTGCTCATTATAACGACTCTGTAAGTTATCGTAACGACTCCTTCAGAAGTTATAACGACTTGCTCATTATAACGACTCTATAAGTTATCGTAACGACTCCTTCAGAAGTTATAACGACTTGCTCATTATAACGACTCTGTAAGTTATCGTAACGATTTCTTTAGAAAGTTATAACGACTTGCTCGTCATAACGATTCTGTAAGTCATCGTAACGATTTCTTCAGAAGTTATAACGACTTGCTCGTCATAACGATTCTGTAGGTCATCGTAACGATTTCTTTAGAAGTTATAACGACTTGCTCGTCATAACGATTCTGTAGGTCATCGTAACGATTTCTTTAGAAAGTTATAACGACTTGCTCGTCATAACGATTCTGTAAGTCATCGTAACGATTTCTTTAGAAAGTTATAACGACTTGCTCGTCATAACGATTCTGTAAGTCAGCGTAACGATTCCTTTAGAAAGTTGTAACGACTTGTTCGTCATAACGTTTCTATAAGTAAGCGTAACGATTCTTTTAGGAGTTATAACGACTTGGTTGTGATAACGATTTCATAAGTTATCATAACGACTTCTTCTGAGACTATAGCAATTTGTTCACAATGATTCTATCAGACTATCATAATGATTGCATAAGTCATGTTTCTAATTGTTTATCTTGATTTAAGATACGTTGAATAGTCAAAGTTGCATCACGTCTGTTTGACTGCCATGCATTTAATAAAGACTGAACGTATCTCTTCATGGATACGGAACATATCTTCCATTCTCGTGTATTCTCTGCATGCATCTTTTAGAACGATAAATCTGTTACTACTATATTTGTGTCTATCTGCTCTAACGTTGATTGACATCTGGAGATAGTATAGCTGTCTACCATTAAAGCTCAACCTTGCAGAACCTTGAGGATGTACTATCCTACAACATTGGACACAGAAAGAACTACAAGCCAACTCAGAAGATCTCATCACTTTGCGTGCTCCAAAGAACAAAAGACTGTCGACAGGAAGCTTCCACAAATCCTTCAGTCTAACGTACACCAAAGCTGTGAGACAACGGTCATCTCTTCGTCCTCATTCAAATTGGAGATAAAATACAAGACGAAGTTCTGAAGAAAAAACATACACCGAAGAAGAAAGCATTATTCATATTCAAGAGAGACCAGAACTCTGCAGCTTTCAAGTCTTCAAGATCTCTAGAGCCAGAAATTCATTCCTTTCGATCTTGGCTCATAGCTCCTTGTGCTGTGAGAAGAAAAATTAAGGAAGAGCTAGATTAGTTCTGAGAGAGTGCACATTGTGTAGATCTTTGTCTCTCAGTGCTTGTAGCTTCAGATTGAGTGTTGTAAAAGCTTGATCTAGGGGCTAGTCATTTCTTTCAAGATTTTCTTGTGTTTTTCCCTTCGTGTGTGAAGGAAGACCTGGTGGTTTCCAGGGTGGTGTTTTTCCCTTCAGGAGTGAAGGAAGACCTGGTGGTACCAGGGTGTTGTGTTCCCTTCAGGAGTGAAGGAAGACCAGCTGAGCTGGGTGGTTGTTTTTGTCCATAGGGGGACTGTACCCTAGTTAGTGAAATCCTGAGGGTTGCTCAGGGACTGGACGTAGGACTCCTAAGGAGAGGAGATCCGAACCAGGATAAATCTGTGTGTTGTGTGATTGTCTTCATTGTGTGATTGTTGTTTTTACTAACCATTACTAATCTCTTTCAAGAACTCTTTATGTTTGTTTGAGTTCAGGTTTTTATCAGATAAATTTTATTTAAAGACCCATTCACCCCCCTCTGGGTTAGCCAACCGGAACAAGTGGTATCAGAGCGAGTCTCTTCGACAAAGAACAAGATCCAACGATCTGAAGAGTAAAGATCCATGGCAGCCCAAGGTCACTTCGAAGGTCAGTCTGTCAACAGACCTCCTTTGTTCGACGGTGAAGATTATACGTATTGGAAGACCAGGATGGAATACTTTCTACAAGGCCACGACTATCAAATCTGGTCGATAGTGGAAGAAGGTGATCTGGTCGTCACAAATGAGAAAGCACAATGGACAGATGAAGATAGAAAGAAAATCTCCTTGAACTGTAAAGCCAAGAGCATTCTATGTTGTGCTCTAAGCAAGAAGGAGTTCAACAGAGTCTCAGCATGCAAATCCTCCATGGAAATGTGGGAAAAGCTAAGGATTACGTATGAAGGTACAGACAAAGTAAAGGAGACAAGAATCGACATTCTTGTCACTCAGTATGAAAGATTTCAAATGCAATCAGGTGAGTCTATTACCCAAATGTTTAGTCGATTTACTGACATCACTAATGGTCTAGCCAGTCTAGGAAAGTCATATGAGGTTGCAGATATGGTAAGGAAGATTCTCAGATCCTTGCCATCTTCATGGACGCCAAAGGTCACAGCTATCGAAGAAGCTAATGACCTTAAGAGAATGTCAGTAGAAAAGCTCATCGGGCCTCTCTCATGGCCCATGAAATAAACATGGAAAGATTAGGAGAATCCTCCAGTAGAAAGAAGCAGTCCAATGCGCTTAAAGCTAATGGGGACTCATCTGAAGAATCCTTGGATAACAGTGAAGATAGCAAAGATAGTGATGATGAAGAAGCTATGCTGTCAAAAAGATTGCAGAGAATCTTGGCCAAGAAGAAGAAGTTCCAGTCTGGTAGGAGGTACTTCAAGAAAAACAAAGATCTCAAGAGACCAGACGGAAAAGATCAGAAGAGGAATGAGCCACTTTGCTATGAATGCAAGAAGCCTGGACATATCAAGGCAGACTGTCCAATGCTAAAGAAAAATGATCACAAGAAGAAGGACAGCTCCAAGAAGTTCAGAAGATACAAAAAGAAAGCCATGGCAGCTGCATGGGAAAACAGCAGCGACTCAGACAGTGAGTCAAGCTCCAGCAGTGAAGAAGAAGAAGCCAACCTGGCTTTTATGGCAAATACCGGGGATAAGGTAACTTCTGATTCCTCTTTTGATTCCTGTAATGATTCAGATTCCGATAATTTGGAAAGTGCCTTTAATGAACTTTACGATAAGTATAAAGAAGTGTCTAAACTACTTAAGGTTAGCAAGAAAAATATCACTTGTCTCGAAAATACCAACTCAGATTTAAAATCTGAAAATGAAGAACTAGAAAAACAAATAATGGAGCTTAAGAGAAGAAATGAACTATTATGTGAAAACTTAAAAGACAAGAACAAACAAATCATTAAACTAGAAAAACAGGAAAGCTCAGATGATTTAAGAAAAACGGTAAAAGAATTAAATGAAGAAAACAATACACTAGCAAGCACCTTAGAAAAGTTTACAAATGGGAAGAACTCCTTATTACTAAAGGGTGCTAGAAGATCTGGTAAGAACAAACGAGGTATAGGATACATACCTCCAGTAAATGAAGAAGAAATAGTCTATCCTGAAAATATCCAACTCCTAAATTCACTCCAGAACAAGATGTGGCATATAAAGCTAATTTTAAGTATATAGAAAGAGTAACAATAACATCATGTTGTAGTCACTGTAATAAGCTAGGACATTTAAAATCCACCTGTCCAACAAGACATAAGAAGTGGATAATAAAAAGTAAAAATAATGATACTGACCCATCAGGACCCAAAAGAACTTGGGTACCTAAATCTTGATGTCTTTATTTCAGGTTAACCTTCGAGCATCCAAATGGTATTTGGATAGCGGGTGCTCAAGGCACATGACAGGAAACCTGAAGCTTTTCTCCCATCTCCAAGATGAAGAAGGAACAGTCACTTATGGAGATAATGGAAAAGGAACTGTAGTAGGCAGTGGATCAGTAAACAGCAAAGGAAAAACAGTCATAGAAGATGTGCTGTTAGTCAAAGGATTGAAGCACAACCTCATCAGTATAAGTCAGCTGTGTGATAGAGGACATCAAATCAAATTTCAAGAGTCAAAATGCAGCATACTAAAGGATGGAGCAGTCATCTTTGAAGCAAATAGAGAGAAGAATCTGTACGTGCTCTACCTTGAAGAACTCAAAGAGCAAAATGTATGTCTGGTAGCCAGCAAAGACAAATCAACTGATCTGTGGCACAGAAGGCTAGGCCACTGCAGCTTGGATGGCTTGAGCAAGCTCAGAAAGAGGAATCTTGTGGAAGGTCTACCGAAAATCAATGGTAAATTAGAAAGTGTTTGCAGACCTTGTGCTAAGGGAAAGCACACAAAGAGTTCCTTCAAGTCAAAGACGGTGGTGACCACCTCAAAACCCTTAGAGCTCCTACATATGGATCTATTTGGGCCAATGAGAACTACCAGTCTTGGAGGAAAGAATTTCGGATTTGTTATAGTAGATGACTACTCAAGATTCACATGGGTATCTTTCTTAGAACATAAAGATGATACTTTTGATAATTTTGTCTGTTTCAGCAGGAAAGTCCAGAAAGATCAGAAGTTCAGTATAGTATCCATTCGATCTGATCATGGTGGTGAGTTCCAAAATGAAAAGTTTGCTAGATTCTGTGATGATCAAGGAATTCAGCACAATTTCTCAGCACCAAGGACACCACAGCAAAATGGTATAGCTGAACGGAAGAACCGAACTCTCTTGGATATGGCAAGAACCATGCTTTGTGAATATGAGTTACCAAGATATTTCTGGGCAGAAGCAGTCAACACAGCCAGCTATATTGTCAACAGAGTCATGATCAGGCCAATCCTGAAGAAGACTGCATATGAGCTGTTTAAAGGGAAGAAGCCAAAGATCAGCCATTTCAGAACCTTTGGATGTCCTTGCTTTATACACAACAACGGAAAAAGGGATATTGGTAAGTTGGATGCCAAATCAGATGAAGGCATCTTCATGGGATACACTTCTAAACCCAAAGGCTATAGAGTGTTTAATAAACGTACCTTATTGATTGAACAGTCTGTACACATTATTTTTGATGAAACTAACCCTTCCTTGAGGAAGGAAGTAGAAAGTGATAATGATGATGCAGATGAACTGTCCAATAAACTGAAAGACACATCACTTGAAGACAAGGATGATCCGCCTCTGGAAGAATTGCAACAAGAAGAAATTTCTCATGAAACTCTTCCAAAGGAATGGAGATACAAGAAAGATCATCCACCTGAAAACATCATTGGTGATCCATCTGTAGGGGTAAGAACAAGAGGTAACGTGATTCCTTGTGATTACCTTGCTTTTGTATCTCAAATAGAGCCTAAGACAGTCAATGAAGCCTTAACTGATGAATCTTGGATAATAGCAATGCAAGATGAATTAAATCAATTCAAGAGAAACCAAGTATGGTCACTTGTTCCTAGACCATCAGACCATCCTGTGATCGGCACCAAATGGGTGTTCAGAAACAAATTGGATGAATCTGGTGTAATTCTAAGAAACAAGGCCAGACTGGTGGCTCAAGGCTATTGTCAAGAGGAAGGCATAGATTTTGATGAAACCTATGCACCAGTGGCTAGACTTGAGGCTATTAGAATTTTACTTGCTTATGCATCTGCATTAGATCTAAAGTTATTTCAAATGGATGTTAAATCTGCCTTTCTAAATGGTTTTATTAAAGAAGAAGTTTATGTGGAACAACCGCCGGGTTTTGATGATACAGACTTTCCGAATCATGTTTTTAAATTGCATAAGGCTTTATATGGTTTAAAACAAGCACCTAGAGCCTGGTATGAAAGACTTAGTTCTTTTCTCCTAAAACATGGTTTCAGTAGAGGTCAAGTAGATAGCACTCTTTTTATAAAAACAAAAGTCAAAATATACTGTTGGTTCAAATTTATGTGGATGACATCATCTTTGGATCTACTGATGAATCCTTGTGCAAGTATTTTGAAAAGCTAATGCAGGGAGAATTTGAGATGAGTATGATGGGAGAGCTTAACTACTTCCTTGGACTTCAAATCAAACAAGGAAAGGAAGGAACTCACATCTGTCAAGCAAAGTACACCAGAGAACTGCTAAAGAAATTTGGATTTGAAAACACCAAGCCACTGTCAACACCAATGGGTACATCAACTAGGATGGACAGTGACAAGGATGGTAAGAAGGTAGATCAAAAGATCTACAGAGGTATGATAGGTTCATTACTTTATCTAACCGCAAGTAGACCTGATATATTATTTAGTGTATGCATGTGTGCTAGATATCAAGCCGACCCTAGAGAGTCACATTTAATTTCTGTGAAAAGAATTTTTAGATACTTAGCCAGGACTCATGATCTAGGACTATGGTATCCAAACTCCTGTGATGTAAATTTAGTAGGATATTCTGATGCTGACTATGCTGGATGCAAGGTAGATAGAAAAAGCACCAGTGGTTGCTGTCAATTTCTTGCAGGGTGTTTAATCTCATGGTCCTCAAGGAAACAAAATTCAGTAGCACTATCTACAGCTGAAGCCGAGTACGTAGCTGCTGGAAGTTGCTGTACACAACTCTTATGGATAAAGCAACAGCTTGAGGATTTTGGACTCAAAATCAAGACAATTCCACTGCTATGTGACAACACCAGTGCTATCAACCTCACCAAAAATCCAATTCAGCACTCCAGGACCAAACACATTGAGGTCAGATACCATTTTATTCGTGATCATGTAGCTAATGGCAATATTGAAATATCGTTTATTGATACAAACAATCAGTTAGCAGATATTTTCACAAAGGCCTTACCTGAAGAGAGATTTACATCTCTTAGAAGGGAGTTAGGCATGTGTATTTTGTGAAAAGATCTTCATTTAAAGCTGGTATAAAAATTCTCAGAATTTAAGTAGGTTTTCTCTCTCTCCTTTTACGGCAAAATCAATTCAAAATTCTCAGTTTAAGCGTTTCCGTCCGATAAGTCATAGTCTTTCGAGGCGGTCAACCTCGTTTGTCGTTTTCTGACGCCTCACCTTTTTGGAGCTTTTATCTTCTTTAAATCAATGCGTTAACGATTCCCCTTCCTCGTTCACCTTTTTCCCTCTTTCGTCCCGACGCATGAGCCGATGCCCTAGCGACTCTTGCCTCTATCCTCTGCAAATTTGAAGCTTCCATCTCCTTCCCGCGAAATCGTTTGAGGGTTTCTTCTCGTCACCCTTCTCTTCAATCTTTCAAACCTTCTCCCACCTGAATCCATGGCCGCACCAGCTATTGCCGGCAGTGTGGGTGGCTACAGCGCCGAATACCTCACCCCAGCACAGCAGGAGCGTTTCACCTTTGTGAAGACGAAGCTCTGTGGTCACAAGGAAGTAGATATTGAAGATCTGCAGAAGAATGGAATGAGCAGCATTGTTGAGAAGATCAACCAGATGAAATGGAAAGGACTTACCACTTGCTCAGAGGTAAGTTATCCGGACTTGGTAAAGGCGTTCTTTGTGTGCTTAAGAACAGAAGAAGATGGGGCCCTCGTTTCTTCGGTCAAGGGCACCCTAATCAGAATCGACCAGGAACTGCTTAGGATGCTGTTTGGAGTAAGCACATCCGGTTTCAGTGGGATTCACTCAGTAGAAACCCAAGAAAAGGGTTTGGGGATTGTTGGGCCGGGGTTCAAGATGAGGGATGGCAAGCTAGATATCAATCAATTAAGTGCCTTCAATCGCCTCCTTCACTTCATTGTATGTCAGATTTTGGTTCCCCGTAGTGCAACCTTCTCCTCTTGCACTAAGGCTGACTCCGACCTAATGTTCTGGGCCATTAAAAATAAGGAAATCAATATGGCCGCAGTGATGATAGAGAGAATGAAATATGCCAGGGAACAGATTTGGGACACTAAAAGCAAGTTGAATGTGTCCCTGCCCTATGCCCATTTACTTACCAGGATCTTCAGACACTTCGGTGTAGATGTCTCAGGGGCAGTTGTAGAGAAGATGGGCCAAGCTATCAGGTCCAGAAATCTAAAGAAGAGTGGCTTTTCAGTAGTCAATGGGGTCTGGTCCAAGGCCTCAGTTGCAGAAGGTGAAGCACTCATTGGTGAGCCTTCAGTTGCTCAATCTCAGCTGGAAGCAGCTGATGTGATGCCCGAATTGCCACTGGAATCAGGTTCTGTTCCAGTCCTTGTAGAAGCAGAGCAGGAAGGGCCATCTATGGCCAGAAATCAATCAGAGGCAGCAACAGCAGTAAGGGAAGAAGAAGAAAGGCCAGCAGCAGCAAATCCAGAATTTCCTGAAGTGCCAGTTGTACTTCTTGCTGAAAGGAGAATTGAGGATATTCTCCCAGAGGACATCTTGCCTGTTGTAGAGGAGACTGTGGCATCAGGCCACATTATTGAAGAAGGCCCAGTGGAAGAAGAGCAGCAAAATCCTCAGGATGACTCTATGGAAATGGATGCTCCCTGTCAGGGGGAGACTGGTGCAGTTGCAGAAGATGCTCCACTTGAGGGGGAGCAATCCCAAGAGAAACCAGCTGATGCACCACCAGCCACCAGAGATCAGGAGGAAGTACAGAGAGATTCTGCAAATTTGGATCTCAGAGAAGGGGAGACAGCTAGTTCATCAAGTTCTGATGAGGATAATGATCCACCTCCTCCAGCTACAAAGGGCAAAGAGAAAGTTATAGCTCCTGCAGTACCCCTTTTAGCTGACACACCATTTGAAAGACAGGTCAAGCAAAAAATTGTCATCAATTTAAAACCTGTGATTGAGAGGTTGGATATTCAGGGTGAGCTGCTTTGTACACTTCAGTCTGATGTGAATTCCATTTTTCTGAGCCAAGCTTCAGCCCGCAAGGAACTTGTTCAGATTCGCTCTGCCATGACATGGTTCCATCAAGAAATGGGGACCATGAAGAATTTGTTATCTGACATCCTTCAGGCAGTTGGAGCTCAAGCTCCTCCTCCTCCAGCAGCTCAGGACCCTAACACAAGTGTACTTGAGCCCTCCGGGCAAACAGCAGCAGCCCCAGCAGAAGGACCAGCAGCCGCATCATCATCAGAAGGAACAGCAGCAGCCCCAGTGGATGAAGCCGAGGCAGAAGCAGCGACCGAACCATCAGGGGCATCAGGGCCAGCTGAAGAGTCAGGGCCATCAGGGCCAGCTGA
Organism: Colocasia esculenta; assembly: GCA_014218235.1. Taxonomy (NCBI): domain Eukaryota; kingdom Viridiplantae; phylum Streptophyta; class Magnoliopsida; order Alismatales; family Araceae; genus Colocasia; species Colocasia esculenta. Next base: position 87,553,162 of record CM024753.1, on the reverse strand, counting down.
AGAGTCAGGGCCATCAGAGCCAGTTGTGTTGGAATCAGGGCCACCAGGGCCGGCAGTGTTGGTTCCTTTGCCTCCCTTGCCTGAAGAAGTGGTTTCAGATCCTCCACCCTTTGCTCCCACTTCTACCAACACTCCCATTCCTCCTTCTCCACCCACTAACTTCACAGCTCCACCTGCTCCACCTCACTTCAAAAGGCCTAGATCCAGGCCCATTTCTTCTCCCACACCTTTCCCTCCTCATCCTACCTCATCCTCTCCTGTTTCTTCCACTTCTCATCTTCCTTCTTCTCAAATTTCGAGGCCCCTCCAGCATCCTCAGCTGGAGCCTCATCCTCTTCTGGTACATCTTCATCTCCAGAAGTAGGATTTCTCAATTCTGATGCATTTCTCTACCCCCCTGCACCTCCCTCCTTTATCACTATTATTCCTAAGAATGCCAAATCGACTCTCCCTTTCTTGATAAAATTAAGGATGAGTTTGAAGAGGTTATCCTTAGGTCTGTGCTAAAGGTAGGAGACCACCTTTCCAAGACAGACTCTTCCAGTACTGTCTCAAAGAAACGCAAACTTTCTTCCTCCAACACTCCTCTTTACCCACCTTTGTGGTTTTCTCTTACAGTGACCAACAAGCATACCTCACTGTACAAAGAATACCTACAAAAGGTTGTTTTTGCCACTCTTTACAATCTTCCTTTTCTTAACCTCTCTGACCATCTAGACGTAATTCTTCCCTATACTCCTCTGTCTAAAGCCGAAAAATCCAAAATCTTCTCCTCAGCCCACTCCAAAACTGAGGAGCAATGGGCTAGATCTCATAAAGATTTGTACAATCGCTTTCTTCAGGCTAAGGCAGCAAGGTTTCCTCCCAGGGATCACTCCTTAACCCTTTCTGAGTGGTTCAAGTTTCACCACCAGAACACCTGGGCCCCTGCCATTCAGAAGCTAATCAAGCTGATCAGGCATTTCCAAATGTTCAACAACTACAGGTATCTCAACAGATTACCTGAAGTTCAGCTTAGCCAGTTCAAGAGAGCCATCAAGGTCCTTATCCACTCTGAGCAGTCTGAGGAAATAAGAGTAGATTTTGCAACTCTTCATTTACCTGAAGACATTCTCCTGCCTCAGATTCATTTCCTGATCATGGAGTCTTCGATTGGTTCAATCATCTTTGAGCGTTTTGCCAGAGTCATGGGCAGAATCAAGATTCAGAAAGGCCTCCAAGTTGGTTTTCCTAGATTTCTATTCCGGGAATATCATAGAGGGTTTGTCAAATCTGATGTTCTTGCCCCTCTACTCTCAGAATGTGAAAGGCTGAATGCCTCCGAATGGTCCAAGCTTTACTCTCTGTCAGCTCAACAGCTAGCTCATCTGAATGCTGCTCAGGCCAGGGAAGGAAAAGCTCCTGTCTCTCCTGCCACTTTCTTGGACATGAACTCCATCCATCTGGTCCTTGATCCCTACAAAATTTGGGCTGAAAGGTACAAGGTGTTTCTAGCTCTACGCCATGAACTCAAGGAGAAACAGATTTTCTATCCTGTCACCATGGATCAATTCCTTGCCTGTGCAAGCTTTGGTACAACTCTCCTCATCCGCTCCTCCATGGATCCAGATGATTATGACCAGTTTCTTACCAAGCAGCGCAGCATCTATCTCTCCAAGATGGCTTCAACCATGGGACCAACCTTCTTCATTGAGAGTGGTGCCTTTAGGCAATTTTTTATGCGTCAGGAAGAGCAGGCCTGGGAAGCTATTTCTCATTATGCCTCCCTTCTCTCTCCTGCTTATTATTTGCCTGTACCTCCACAAGCTTAATGAATGGGTTGTGCTCTTTCTCCTCATTGTCTCTTATTCTTTGTCTCTTTCCTATTACTTTTTGCTTAATGACAAAAAGGGGAGAATGTTTACCTACATTTGTCTGATACATTCTTGAATCATGCTTGAAGTACTTTTATTCCTGTTTACTGTTAAGTACTACTTAAATGTTGATCATAGTTTTGTCATCACCAAAAAGGGGGAGATTGATGAACAGTCCATCCCCATGTACTTTTAAATTAATTACATGCTTATTTTGGTGATAAACAAAACACTGTCAAAAGTTTTTCTAACTATGTTTTATTTAGCCTTAAGCACAGGAAATACCCAAAGAAAGTCAAGCATTTGTGGTAAGTACTTACATACATTGTTTTCAGAAGAGCTATAACGATTCCTTCATTAACTGTAACGATTTCCTCACAAGTACAACGATTTACTTGTAAGATTGAATAACCTTGCTGTGTCAAACAAGTCGATGTTATAACGACTCTGTAAGTTATCGTAACGACTCCTTCAGAAGTTATAACGACTTGCTCATTATAACGACTCTGTAAGTTATCGTAACGACTCCTTCAGAAGTTATAACGACTTGCTCATTATAACGACTCTGTAAGTTATCGTAACGACTCCTTCAGAAGTTATAACGACTTGCTCATTATAACGACTCTGTAAGTTATCGTAACGACTCCTTCAGAAGTTATAACGACTTGCTCATTATAACGACTCTGTAAGTTATCGTAACGACTCCTTCAGAAGTTATAACGACTTGCTCATTATAACGACTCTGTAAGTTATCGTAACGATTTCTTTAGAAGTTATAACGACTTGCTCGTCATAACGATTCTGTAAGTCATCGTAACGATTTCTTTAGAAGTTATAACGACTTGCTCGTCATAACGATTCTGTAAGTCATCGTAACGATTTCTTCAGAAGTTATAACGACTTGCTCGTCATAACGATTCTGTAAGTCATCGTAACGATTTCTTTAGAAAGTTATAACGACTTGCTCGTCATAACGATTCTGTAAGTCATCGTAACGATTTCTTTAGAAAGTTATAACGACTTGCTCGTCATAACGATTCTGTAAGTCATCGTAACGATTTCTTTAGAAAGTTATAACGACTTGCTCGTCATAACGATTCTGTAAGTCAGCGTAACGATTCCTTTAGAAAGTTGTAACGACTTGTTTATCATAACGTTTCTATAAGTAGCGTAACGATTCTTTTAGGAGTTATAACGACTTGGTTGTGATAACGATTTCATAAGTTATCATAACGACTTCTTCTGAGACTATAGCAATTTGTTCACAACGATTCTATCAGACTATCATAACGATTGCATAAGTCATGTTTCTAATTGTTTATCTTGATTTAAGATACGTTGAATAGTCAAAGTTGCATCACGTCTGTTTGACTGCCATGCATTTAATAAAGACTGAACGTATCTCTGCATGGATACGGAACATATCTTCCATTCTCGTGTATTCTCTGCATGAATCTTTTAGAACGATAAATCTGTTACTACTATATTTGTGTCTATCTGCTCTAACGTTGATTGACATCTGGAGATAGTATAGCTGTCTACCATTAAAGCTCAACCTTGCAGAACCTTGAGGATGTACTATCCTACAACATTGGACACAGAAAGAACTACAAGCCAACTCAGAAGATCTCATCACTTTGCGTGCTCCAAAGAACAAAAGACTGTCAACAGGAAGCTTCCACAAATCCTTCAGTCTAACGTACACCAAAGCTGTGAGACAACGGTCATCTCTTCGTCCTCATTCAAATTGGAGATATAAATACAAGACGAAGTTCTGAAGAAAAAACATACACCGAAGAAGAAAGCATTATTCATATTCAAGAGAGACCAGAACTCTGCAGCTTTCAAGTCTTCAAGATCTCTAGAGCCAGAAATTCATTCCTTTCGATCTTGGCTCATAGCTCCTTGTGCTGTGAGAAGAAAAATTAAGGAAGAGCTAGATTAGTTCTGAGAGAGTGCACATTGTGTAGATCTTTGTCTCTCAGTGCTTGTAGCTTCAGATTGAGTGTTGTAATAGCTTGATCTAGGGGCTAGTCATTTCTTTCAAGATTTTCTTGTGTTTTTCCCTTCGTGTGTGAAGGAAGACCTGGTGGTTTCCAGGGTGGTGTTTTTCCCTTCAGGAGTGAAGGAAGACCTGGTGGTACCAGGGTGTTGTGTTCCCTTCAGGAGTGAAGGAAGACCAGCTGAGCTGGGTGGTTGTTTTTGTCCATAGGGGGACTGTACCCTAGTTAGTGAAATCCTGAGGGTTGCTCAGGGACTGGACGTAGGACTCCTAAGGAGAGGAGATCCGAACCAGGATAAATCTGTGTGTTGTGTGATTGTCTTCATTGTGTGATTGTTGTTTTTACTAACCATTACTAATCTCTTTCAAGAACTCTTTATGTTTGTTTGAGTTTAGGTTTTTATCAGATAAATTTTATTTAAAGACCCATTCACCCCCCCTCTGGGTTAGCCAACCGGGCAACAATCATTTTCCGGTCTTTCGTCGTGGAGGCCGCTGAATTTTGTGCTCCACCACTATGCACCGATCCTGGTGACTGCAGGTGTCTACCATAGTATATTCGCAGCCAGATATCGGTATCCCCTATAAAAGGGGCTCTGTTGCGGGTTGGCGGAGGTATTCGTCCCCGAGTTTAACACCTTCTATACAGCGGAGGGAGAGACCTTGCTGGATTTGTGGAGTCTGCATCAATTGACAGGGCTGCCCCTTGATGGGGAGCCCTATGAGGAAGTGTGCCTGCCTGATCTCTTAAAAGACAGGACCAATGGTGAAGACGAGTACTACTTGGGGTACTCGTACAGATATTTGATGAAAGCATATCGCCACCTCAGCCTCAATTGCCGCGTTGGGCGGGCCAAGAAGAAGGGAGAGCGGAAGAAGATCAGCCCTCCATGTATGGCTAACTTATTTCTTTTCGACCCAGCAGCGCTACGAAGATTTCGCTTGTGCTGGTGTTGGCTGTTGCCTGGAGGAATTCAGGTCGGCAGAAGGTGACCCTCCCAGAGTCTTTTAAGGGTCGCCTCTAGGGCCAAACCCAACGAATGCTGATCCGTACACTCACTGTGCGGCCTATTTAGCATATTGGCTCTGCTCCTTTGCTCTGCCGGTGGGCGACGAGACAGTTCTCCGCCCGGAGGTCATATATCCCGCCTGTCAGATGGTTGGGGATAAAATTATCTTTGTGCCCAGCGGCTCTCTGCCTAGTGTACCGGGCCCTCGGCGAACTGCATCGCCATCCATTTCCGGGGCGCACCGCGTGATCGGCCCTTGGCACTTCATCAGCTCATGGGCATGTAGTCTATTTCTGGAGTTTGCTCCGAGATCTCTTCAGTCCCCACGGCTGTTCCCGAGGATGCTAGAGTTTGCAAGCGCAGAACCTCAGTCTACTTATACTCAGCTCTTTGAGATCCGGGGGAAGCTGACGAACATCTCCACTGATTCCCCGGGCACAATCCATTTTTGGCATTTGGCCAGCCACACAAGTCCATTGGCCAACCGCTATCGGGAATGTACGGATAGCACGGTGGAGAGTTATGTGCATCCCTCCAGCGGCCGGAGAGTGACCAGAGCATTGTTGGAGCCGGAGCTTAGAGATTGGGCCTTATCTATTCTGCCCAGCGTGCTGACATTCCGTCGGGGGAGCATTGTCTATTTGGAGCCTTACTATCCGTTCCGATTCAGTCAGAATTTTGGATATGATCAGCACATCCCTTGCTCGGCGGCCAGATTTGATGTCCCCGTCAGGGCTGTAGCAGGGGCCTAGATTGTAGAGCAAGCCCGTAAATGGTGGGACTTTTTCCACCGTTTTGATCCATCGAGCTTTCGGATGCCAGTGCCGGGTCGCACCCCTCGTGTCACATTAGACTATATCAAGTGGTGGAATGCCCGCACAAGTTTTTATCGGGCTTGCAAGACTGAATGCTGGGATGCCGCAGAACGCTGGCTCTTGAAGTTGCAGCCTCAGCCGGTTATTGATATGGATAGGGACCACCTGATGCGGTTAAAGTGGAACGACACCAGGGCCGTCGACCGCTATTTTAAAGCAAGGCTTTCAGCCATGCAAGAGGATACCCCTCCTTCACTGACTCTGGCCAAAGTCGCGAAGGACAAGTTTTCATCGACTTTACAACGCCTGGGGGGTATCAGGTCGGAACGGCTGGCTGTGGCACAGCCGTGGCCTATCGAAGAAGCCCAGCCAACCATAGTGTCCCAGAGTGGGGAGGTTGATACCAGCTTCCCCTACAGAGCATTCCGGACGCGGCCGGAATCTGACCGCACTCGTTATGAGCACACTTCTTGGTTGTTTGTACTGCTTCATTCTCACAATTTGACAGTCAAGGCCGACTATGGGGTGATTCTGGAGCAGGAGCTGCACGTTGCCTTTCACTATGCAGACGGCTGGGGTATGGACTCCCTCAGCCTCTATTATTTCCTATCTTCAGTCGGCCGAGGCGACTTAGCCATTTTTGCGGAAGATTGCTGCCGAATCAATGATGAGTGTTGGCTAATCCTTGCGGCTGCTTTTCGGGCACGACAGAGCGTGCACACCTATTGGCCCCTAAGCCGTTTTTATAATGGCATAGCAGGTATCCTTTTCTCTTCTCGGACTTGACTGTCCTTTGTTCTCTTATCACGCCTCCTTGATCTTTTACGCTTCTTTTTCTTCCTCAGATCCCTCAGCGAGTGACCGACGGCGGAGGTACCATGAGCTCATAACGAGAGTCCAAAGGCCGGTCTATTTTGCTGAGGAGAAGTTCCTCTTTCGCCCTCCTGTGGAGAGGCCAACAAAGCGAAAGCCGGGAATGGCGAGCAGCATAGCCAAAGCCAAGCTGGCCCTGAAGAAGAAGCGGGAAGAATCTCCCCCCAAGACTAGCTCTGTAGAGGGTCCATCAATACCCTCCTTGAGGAATTTTCCCTGCAACGAGAACGTGACGTTCCGTCAGGTAGTCGTTAACTCATTCCACTCTTCCTTTGGTATTTGTGTTCTCATTTTTCCCATTTTCTCCGTTGGCGTTAGGTGACGCTCCTTTGGTGACCGAGCACCCTATTGAAGAGCAAGACTCGGACATGCCACCTGCCGTACCTTCCACCGTACCTTCCGTGCTAGTGGCAGGTTAGGGTCACAGCAGAATTTTCGCTACAGACCACTTATGGAGTTATCTTTTATCTTCTATTAATGCCACATCCTTTTGTTGCCAGCTGAAGCCGTTACATCTTCCCAGGCCAAAACCGCGGGCAAGCGCCCAGCCAAGAAGAGTGTGGCTCGGAGGGCCAAGAGGCCGTCTGGCACTTTTAGAGTAAGTACTCGTGCGGCCAGCAGATTGGCCATCGCGAAAATTTGGCAGGGCAGCCGTGCTATTTCCCTGGAGGAGTTGCGGAGTCCTGTCACTATCTCCTCCGATAGTTCCTCGAACGAGGATGAAGATGGCACCCCCTCCTCTTCGAGTACAAGCCTTTCTATTGAGAAGAGCCCGTTGAAGGGGGCAAAGAAAGAACGAATCTCCGCACTTGACGATATAGGGGAGGATTCCGCGAGCAATGTAGAGTAGTCTCCGGTTGACAGTGCCGACTCGGATACCGCTGCCTCACCCGAGCTTGATTTTGTGAGCGCTAGCCTTTTACTTTTGCGGTCTAGGCCTTTTTGTAAGCGAGCGGCTCACAAAATCTCTTCTGGTCTCGTGCAGGATTTCGAGCAAGACCTAAATGTCCCCTCATCCGAAACTTTTCCAACGGTTGGCGTTGATTTCGTGGACACTGAAGGAACAGAACCCGACTTCCTGTCGGCTTCTAACATACCCGGTGTGGCCGAAGAGACTACGCCTGGAGGAGGAGAAAGTTTTCCCCTGGTCTCTTCTAGTGATCCCTCTGGATCTCCTCTTCAGGCACCCACTGCCTCTGTTGTGCCCGCTTCCACTGACATACCGACGGCCATTGCCGGGAGTACCCCTGTTTCAGCTATGGTGGACGTCACGAACAATCTCTCTTTGACAAATGTCAGTGTTCTCTCAGCCGAACTGCCCTCTTCTTCTAGAGAGGTGGATGGCAGCTTGTGGGCGGAATAGATGCTGAAGTGGAATTCCAAGTACCAGCCGTCGTGCCTTCAGGGGACATTTTCCCATCCGACTTCATGATCCAGCAACAGCTGTCTGGGTTACGTTTGATGGTGCAGAAGAACCCGAACGTACCTTATGGAACTGTGAAATCTATTACGGACCAGATGACGTGGGTTCTTGTCCTCATGGGGTGCCCATTGATCGCTTGGGCGAGCAGAGTTACCATGCTACTCAAGCTTTTGAAGCGGTGCGCTTTCATTCAGCACGAATTGCCCAACATGCTTGCTGCTCTGGAGGTGCAGCAGTCTGACTGCGAAGCTGTGCTGAAGCCTATTCACGATGATCGAGAACACCGTCGGTCTCTTGTCGAGGGATATGATGGAGAATTGGCAATTCTGAAATCCCGGATAGCCGACTTGGAAGCTGAGCTAGCTGCTGCAAGGGCCCGACAAAGCGCCCTCGCCGATTCTCGTGCAGAGCAAGAGCAGGCAATTTCCCTTGACGATGGCAGGGCTGCTTTGGCCGAGAGAACATTATCAGAAGTTCGGGCCCAAAAGGAAAGACTAAGAGAGAGACTGTCTTCCCCTCATATGGGCATTCTATCGATGGAGGAGCTGTTCCGGGATTTGCCATGAGACGTCTTGCGCTCCATTTTTTGTTGCTTTTCTTGCTTTTCCCTATTTCATTTGCGGGGTGTTGCCTCGGTAATCATGTAGCTCCATTTTGCTATCAATGAGAAATACTTCATTTGGGATACCAATGTCTCCATTAAGCACTTTATCGTCGCGTAAACACCTTCGTTTGTTGTTGCTTTTCTTTTTTTTTTTTTTTTTGTTCACATTATCAGATTGAGCGCCCTTTCGGGTTTTTGCCCAACCTGACCCCCTCTTACTTTTGCCTACACGCCCTTTCGGGTTTTCGTGTAGCGGGGTACCCAATTTTGTCCATAGCGCCCTTTGCGGGTTTTCACCATGGCCGGGTTCCAGTCCTTTTTACCCTCACTCGGTGGGGTAGCCCAAGTGAGTCCGACGAGGCATCTCTATTTTTAGCCTCCCTTCTTTTTTTTTTAAGATATCTTGTACTGTCTGCCGACCGTACGAATAACAGAGCTTCTTTTGAGATGACGGGATCTTTTGCCGCCGAGTAACTGTTAGTATGACAGGGACTTTTGCCGTCAAACTAGCGGCATTCTTTTTCACTGTCCGGGTGACGGCCTTCTATTTGACTATTCACCGTCCGGGCGACGGCCTTCTGTCCGCTTTTCACCGTTGGTGTGACAGGAGCCTTTGCTATCAAACTAACGGCCTTCTATTTTACCGTCCGGGTGACGGCCTTCTATTTCACCATTCACCGTCCGAATGACGGCCTTCTATTTGACTATTCACCGTTGGTATGACAGGAACATTTGCTGTCAAACTAACGGCCTTCTATTTTACCGTCCGGGTGACAGCCTTCTATTTTACTATTCACCGTCCGGGCGACGGCCTTCTAATTGACTATTCACCGTTGGTATGACAGGAGCATTTGCTGTCAAACTAACGGCCTTCTATTTTACCGTCCGGGTGACGGCCTTCTATTTCACCATTCACCGTCCAGGTGACGGCCTTCTATTTGACTATTCACCATTGGTATGACAGGAACATTTGCTGTCAAACTAACGGCCTTCTATTTTACCGTCCGGGTGACGGCCTTCTATTTTACTATTCACCGTCCGAGCGACGGCCTTCTATTTGACTATTCACCGTTGGTATGACAGGAGCATTTGTTGTCAAACTAACGGCCTTCTATTTTGCTGTCTACCGTCGGGGTGACGGCCTTCTATTTGTTGTCTACCGTCGGGGTGACGGCCTTCTATGTGCTGTTTACCGTTGGGGTGATGGCCTTCTATTTGCTGTCTACCGTCGGGGTGACGGCCTTCTATTTGCTGTCTACCGTCGGGGTGACGGCCTTCTATTTGCTGTCTACCGTCGGGGTGACGGTCTTCTATTTGCTGTTTACCGTCGGGGTGACGGCCTTCTATTTACTTGAATTTTGTGCTTGCTGGAATCTGATGTTTGTCTTCATCCTTCATTTATTTTGCTTTCTCATTATCGAGTTGGGCGCCCTTTCGGGTTTTCACCCAATTCGACCCCCTCTTGCTTTTGCCTACGCGCCCTTTCGGGTTTCACGTAGCGGGGTACCCGATTTTGCCCATGGCGCCCTTTGCGGGTTTTGACCATGGCCGGGTTTTGGTCCTTTTTATCCTTGTCCAGTGGACAAGTCTGACAAGGCATCTCTATTTTTAGCCTCCTCTTTTTTTTAATGCGAAGACGGTGGCATAGTTTGCCAACGTCTCGGCTGACGTCGGCTGCTCGGGCTTGTTGACGCTTTTCCTCTTCGCAGCGCGACTGCTGGTGTAGCTTCGTGCTGCCTTGGCATGACCGCCGACAGGGACTTGATCGTCTGAATGATGCCAATCTCTTAGACTTGTTGCCATCGTCAGCTTTCATCGTGACTTCGGCATGCTTGACGACGACATCGGCCATCTGGACCTATCGATGCCGGCTTCAGAGGTCTCTGCCTGCGAAAGAAGGCAAGAGTCAGGTCAATTAAATAACGACTATTCATGCATGCTAAAGCATATAATTCTTATTCAAGTCTTTTGATTTTGTTTATTTCTCTTTTTTGTGTGTGTTTAAGAAACACAAATTTTTTTGTTCTCTCCTTTAGGGATCCCTTTTTTTTATGTGGGGAAGGGATACGGAAAACTCGAACAACCTCCACACAACTTATGAAAGGGGTGATATGCTGATTGAAATGGGGGACTCTTTTCATTGTCCTTATTTCAAAAATCAGCGAAAACCACAAAAATCTCTTAAATTTTGTTGGGGCGTTCGTCGCCTCAGAGCCATGGTCCGGCTGGCGGTATGGCTGCCTCCTTTCTATTTTTGCCATGCATCGCATGCCATTTTTGCATTTCTCTTTTTTTGGCTCTTCGTCATTGGCGACTAACGTCCGGGGTTGAGAGTTTAATGTTTTATTATTATTTTTTTTATTATGTTTTTTTTTGTTCCTGAGGGTAGGGACTCCCTGCTGTTGCAAATGCAACAGTTCCTTTTATAGCCGAGCTTCTCAGAACAAGTCTCAGTTCCACTTCCTGTTCGGCCTCTACTGCTCACTGGTCACTGAAGTCTGGACGACATGCGTGGTACAGCTTTAGATGCCTTCCATTGAGGGGTGGGAATTGTATGTCACCCCGATGATTGACCAGGACGTAGGCACCGCCTTCATAGACTCTTTGCACCACGTACGGCCCGGTCCAATTCACGTTGAGCTTTCCCTTTGGGTTGCCGGCCATGACCTCTCTTTTCTTGACCATGACGAGGTCTCCTCTTTTGAATTCACGACCCTGACGAGCTTGTCAAAGGCACGCGCTATACGGGCCTGGTACACCTGGATATTCTGTTGAGCTCGAAGCCTTTTCCCCTCCAAATCAGAAAGTTCCTCGAGCCTCCTTTCAATGTTGGTTTGTTCTTCGGGAGCTAACCCGTGCTGGATGGCCACCCTTAGAGACGGCACCTCCAATTCTAACCGGGACCACGGCCTCCGAACCGTACACTAGGAGAAAGGTGAGCAGCCTGTTGGTGTCTTATAGATGGTCCGGTAGGCCCATAAGGCTTCGTACATCCGGTCCTCCCAGTCTCTTTTGTTGGCAATGACTGTTTTGGCTAACAGAGTGCACAACGTCTTCTTGAAAGCTTCCGCGAGACCATTGGCTTGTGGATTGTACGGAGTGGAAGTCCTCCAGTCTATTCTGTATTTGGCGGCCATTTTAGACACTTTCTGATTTTTGAAGTGTGTTCCATTGTCTGATATGATCCGGTCTGGAGTCCCGAATCGAAAGATGATGTTGCGCTGAACGAAGCGTACCACCAGCTCCCCTGTTACTTCTCTTAGTGCCACAGCCTCGGCCCATCTTGAAAAATAGTCCGTGATCGCCAAGATATATTTACATCCTGACGAGGAAGGTGGCAGGGGGCCTACTACATCCGTGCCCCATTGTGCAAACGGCCAACTCGGGATGGTCGGATGCAGGTGTATAGGTGACTTCCTTGGGATGACCGCATGCTCTTGACATTTTTGGCATGACTGGGCAAAATTACCACAGTCCTCAAACATGGTTGGCCAGTAATAGCCGAGCTTTTTGATTTCTATTTTCATCTTCGACCCGGCCTGGTGGGCGCCAGCAACTCCGGCGTGCACCTCTTTCATGACCTTCCAGGCCTCTTCAGTGATAGGCACCTTAGCAAGATCTTTTTTTGGAATCTGCCATGACTCTAAATAGAGCGCCTCCTCGTAACTCATACGAGTCTTTTGTTCTAATCAACTTGATCCTTTCTTCTCTTTGCTTTGGCAGTTGCTGATGCTCGAACCACTGTAGCAAGGGTCCTCTCCAGTCTTTTTGTCTGATCTCTTCAGCCACGGTCACTTCTTCTTGGCCGTTCTCTTCATTTTCAGATTCCTCTTCTATTGCACTGGGAACTTGTCGTCGATTCATGACAACGATTTCCAGCTTCTCATTTGGCGGCACTGCTAAAGAGCTAGCCAATTTTGCAAGAGCATCTGCTTGTGCGTTTCTGGTCCTGCTAATATGCTCTATTTCTATTTGATAGAACTTTGACATCAATCTCTTGGCCTTTCGATAATAGGGCAGCAACTCCGGCTTCTTAACGTCAAACTCTTCTTGTACTTGTTTGACGATTAGCATCGAGTCGCCAAAGACTTGAAGCACCATTATGCCCATGAAGAGGGCCACTTGCAAGCCGATATCAAGGCCTCATATTCGGCCTCATTGTTTGTGCATGGCTTGCTAATTGAGCAGGAGGTGTGAGTGACTTCTCCAATCTCTTGGCGATAATAGGGCAGCAACTCCGGCTTCTAACGTCAAACTCTTCTTGTACTTGTTTGACGATTAGCATCGAGTCGCCAAAGACCCCTTATGCCCATGAGAGGGCCACTTGCAAGCCGATAATCAAGCCTCATATTCGGCCTCATTGTTTGTGCATGGCTTGCTAATTGAGCAGGAGGTGTGAGTGACTTCTCCCTCCGGCGATTCGATGACTCTTGCACTGCCGTAAGCAGTTGGTTCATTCGGAATGCCCCATCATATAATTGCCAGGTCGCCGTCTGCAATTGATTCACTTCGAGAGTCTCATCTTCTGGAAGCTCTGTGATGAGCGGAGAATTTTCCGGCACGGGATGAGCTGCAAAGAAGTCGGCTACCGCCTGTCCTTTGATTGCCTTTTGGGGGATGTATTTGATGTCAAATTCCATCAAAATGACAGCCCATTTGCCTATTCTCCCCTCCAACGCTGGTTGGGAGAGTATGTATTTGACGGGGTCGGCCCTGGAGATCAATCTAACCTCGTGGGACAGCATGTAATGTCTCATCTTCTTGGCTGCGAACACCAAGGCTAGGCATACTCTCTCGATCGGAGAATATCTCTCTTCTGCCCCCACTAACCTTCGGCTGAGGTAGTAGAGGGCTTTCTCTTTCCCTTCCTCATTCTCTTGCGCTAGCATAGCTCCCAAGGAGTGCTCTGTAGTTGCTATGTACAGGATGAGAGGACGGCCTTTTACCAGAGCACCCAACACTGGCGGGGTGTTCAGGTACATTTTCAGTTGATCCAGGGCGTGCTGACACTCCTGGTTCCATTGGAAAGGGACATCCTTTCCCATCAATTTGTGAAAGGGGTGACATCGCCCAGACAAATTTGAGACGAACCTACGAATGTAGGCCAGCCGTCCTTGTAACGACCTGAGCTCGGTAAGATTCTTTGGCGGCGGCAGCTCTTGGATTGCCTTGATCTTGACAGGGTCTATTTCTATCCCCCTATATCGAACAATGAAGCCCAAAAACTTGCCGCTGGATACCCCGAAGGCACACTTCATCGGGTTCATTTTTAGCTCATACCGCCTCAGCCTTTCAAAGACGACTCTGAGGTCAGCCAAATGGTCCTTTCTTTTTCTGGTTTTGACCACCAGGTCGTCAATGTAGCACTCCACCTTTTTATAGAGCAACTCATCAAAGATTTTTGTCATTGCTCTTTGGTAGGTTGCCCCGGCGTTTCTGAGACCAAAGGGCATTCTCTTGTAGTGGAAGATCCCTTTGGGTGACCTAAAAGCAGTGTCCACCCGGTCTTGTTCGGCTATCCAAATTTGGTTGTAGCCGGATGATCCGTCCATAAATGACAAAGCTTCATGTTCGGTGGTGGCATCTATCATCACTTCAGTGATTGGCACCGGAAAATCGTCTTTTGGGCAGGCCTTGTTCAGGTCCCAGAAGTCCACACAGATTCGGATCTGACCACTTTTCTTTTTAACAGGGACAATGTTTGCCAACCAGGTAGTATACTGGTTCTCTTCAACAAAGTCCACGTCTATTAATTTGTCCACTTCTGTGCATACCTTGTTGATCAATTTCGGTCTCATTCTCCTGGGAGCTTGCTTGACCGGTTCTATTTTCGGGTCAATTGCCAGGATATGCTGTGCCACATCGGGGCTGAGTCCCGGCATCTCTTTGTAAGTCCAGGCAAAGCAATCCCGGAACTCTTTTAACAGCCTGATATATTGCTGCTTCTCTTCTTCTGGGATGAGGGCACTTAGGAAGGTTGGCCTGTAATTGTCTTCCGTGCCGAGATTCACTTCTACTAGCTCATCCACTGTGGCTTGGCTGCCATCTTCAAGCTCTTCTGGTGCTGGCTGGAGGTCTACAAAGCCCTCTTCATCAGCTTCTGCCTCTAGCACCTCCACATATTCTCTTTGCAGGTCTTCAATTGGCACATTCATTTCGATCTCTTCTATTTCTTTTGCTCGCCGGCCCCTTTGACTGGAATCCCGTGCAGAGTCTATTGTTGCTCCTGGTTCTTTTGCCTCTCTTACGCTTGCAGAGGTTGGCGAGGTCATTTCCCCATATCTATTTTCCCCAACCGCTGGGAGCATTTAAGGGGCAGAGAACTCCACAGGGGTGCACGAGGGAGATACCATTTCCCCTGGGGGAGGCGGTCACTTGTGCTAGCGGCCGATTCGATTGTGCTTCTTTCCTCAGGGCAATCATCATAAACCACCCCTGACGGATTCTTTCTTGCTTGGGAGGCCAAGCTGATCATGTCAACTGCATAACTCCCTCCTGGTGACCAACCAAGCCCTGGGTGTTCTGTTATTTTCAGCAGTTCCCTATCCATGTTTGGAGGGTACCATAATTTTCTGAACATCTCCCTTTTGCTAAGGCATTGATGAGAGGGGATGTAATGTTTTCCGACTAGCCGAGTGACTGTGCCAGCCAAATACTGGAGCCCCATTATCGGCACCAAGGGGTCCCTAGTCTCTTCGGGAATTTTACAATCATCATCCCTTTTCATTGGGTGCTCTTCAGCCGCATAAAGGACCGTGAAGTGTCCATCTGGGTGGGATATCACCAAGGTCTTCAAAGCCCTCACAATCTGGCAATCTATTTCAACGGCCGGCTTTGTGAGGCCATTTGGGACCAGAATAAGTTCTGTTTCCCCATCTCCTACTTGCGGAGTTGGGTCATGCTCACAGCCTAAGGTGTCACATGATTGGACCTCTACTGTTTCTATTGACGCAGGCTCTTCAATGTCAACCCCTGGCAGCGGAGGCGGAAACCACTCGTCAGCCATGACAATCTCTTCCTCTTTGCCTTTTGAAGAATTTGACCTCTTAAGTGCTCTATGTATAGACTGGCGTCAAGGAGCTGACACTCGTGCACTTCGAAGGGGTGCGCATCGGCGAAGACCCTTTTCTCTTCTCCTTCATTTACATATTTGATGCACTGGTGCAAAGTTGAAGGGACCACCCCATTTTGATGGAGCCAAGGCCGACCCAGCAGAGCCTTGTAGGATGTACCCGCATTGATCACATGAAATTGCACCTTTGTTGTGAAGTCCCCCAGGATCAAGTCTAGTTCAACAATTCCCAGAGGTACCTCGAACTTTTGATTGAACCCGGCTATTCTCACATCGTGCACTGAGGTTAGATGCACATCAAAGTGATATTTCTGGTAGATTTTGTACGGTAGGATGTTGACCGCTGCTCCAGGATCTACCAGGATTCTATTTAGGGGTTGTCCATTCAACTGCCCCCTCATGTACAGGGGTCTGTTGTGAGCGGCCGTAGGGAGGAGCATGTCCTCTGGGGTGAATGTGATTGAGTCCGCATTGATGACGGCAGCCTCCATCTGCGCTTCAGCCAGACAAGTCTCATATTGCGCTGGAGCCTGCAAGGCTGCGATCAACGCTCTTCTAGTCTCTTCACTCAATGACAGGATTTCCCAAACTCTGAATCGTGTAGGGATTCTCTTCAGTAGCCTGATGATTTTGTCTTTTGCTCCGACATCATTTATCTTTGACTTCCATTTGTTATTTTCACCATTATTGGCTTGAGGTTTGGTGACTGGACTGTTTTCCTCATCATCAACCTTCTTTTGCAGTATTGGGGGTTTGGAGAGTACCCTGGTCTTCTCTTCTGCTGCCAGAAACTCAGCAAGGGACGGGACCGTGCCCCCGGTCTGTTCATTGGGATAGAACCCCGAAGGAGGCGGAATTTATGCCCTTCGGACTTCGGGCTTTGGGATCTTGTAGGAGGGTTCACCCCGGAAGATGATATTCTGATTGCCCGGAGGAACCCGCCCCCATTTCTTTCCAGACCTTGTAACGAACTCTTGACCCGAAGCCCCAACTTGATTGACATCACTTGGGGGAGGGTAGAAGTCCTCTTCCTCATAATGCTCCCCCAAACCTAGCAGGGAGGAGATGGTGTTGCATGAGAGGGTTGTCACCGCCTTCTTTTTCTTGGGCCTCCTCTTCTTCTTTTTCTTTGTTGGCTCTTGCCCCCAAAATAGATCTTCCCGAGGTTGAAATGTCTCTTGCTCGGCAGGTATCTCCAGGGTCAGATTCTCTAGCTCCTCCCATGGGACATACTCTTGCAATCGCACAGGGTATCTGTTCGGCTGCTCATATTCATCTAATTCGTCAATTAGCGCCTGCAGACGCTCGAGTGAAGGGCTGCCTCCCCCGTACAGAGGGAGAGGAGTTCGACGCCTTCTACTGCTAGGGTTCCTCTGAATGACGACCCTGGGCTCTATTGAGTGCCAAACTGGGGTGACCACTGGTGCCGGTGGCTGAGGTGTCACACCCCGAATGTGCACTTTCGGAGTTGGCTTCTTTTCGGGCTTCTTCTTTGCTTTAGTGGGCACCTTTTGCCACTCTTCCTACTCCCTGCTTGGGGTGAGGATAAGGCTCTTATAGGCGTTCTCCGTGCTGGCCTCGGAGATCTCTTCTGGTAGCTGTTAATATATAGAGATCATGTTAGCTCCAGCTTGCCGGGCAGGCAACTCATGTGGCTGTGGCGGATCAACCCTGTAATCCCCCATCTGCAGTTCTCCCTTCTTGATCAGAGACTCGGCGATGTCTTTAAATACATAGCAATCCTCTAGAGGGTGCCCCAGGATCTGGTGGTACTGACAGTACCGGGGGTCATCTTTCTTTGCAGCTTGATCTGGTCTTTTCGGTGTTGGGAGGGTGATCTTGTTATATCTGATCCCCCAATCAAACAACGTTTTGGTCTTTTCCTTGGGGAAGGAGTATGGCTTCCTCATTTTATCTTGGAAAGGGATAACCTTTCTCTTTGGTTCAGTTTTATTACTGGAGGTTCCGGCTACCGCCTCGCCTTCATCTCTTTGCTTTTCAAATGTTTTGAGGTCTACTGCATGGACCTCCTTCCCGGCAGGCTTCTTATCGGCCGTCTTGGTCTTTTGGCTGGAGAATGGATTAGTGGGATATTTGACCAAAAAGGCCTCTATTTCCGCCACCACGTTGTTCAGCCTGTCAAATGAACGGATCTCTACTCCGATCATTCTTTCAAGTAGTTCTCTTTTTAGATTTTGCTTGTAGATCTGAACTGCATCTTCTTGTTGAGGAGGACGTTTGCACCTCATGCTGAGGTTCCTCCACCTTTGGATATAGTCCAGTGCAGACTCATCATTCTTTTGCCTGGTTGCATAGAGCTCGGCGACCGTTACCTCCCTCTCAGCAATATAGAACCTCTCTCTAAATTTCTTTTGCATATCGGTCCAATCGGATATGGACCCCGCTGGCAGACTGGAATACCACTCGAATGCCAGGCCTGTTAGGGAGGAGCCGAAGAACTTCAACAGGTAAGATTCATCGGTTGCCAGATCACCCATCACATTAATATAGTATGCGATGTGCTCTTTTGGAGACCCTCGCCCATTGAATTTATCAAACTTGGGAGGTTTAGTAATGCCCGGGGGCAGCCTCTTCGCGGCATGCTGCGTAGGGTAGGGTACCCTATATCCATCAAAGGCCACCTGTTCTACATCGCCCCGCTCGGTGAGTCTCATATCAATCATATGTTCCAACATCAATTTACTAATGGTGGTGGGGTCCACCGGCTGGTTGTTTGGTGTATTGATGATAGCCACCGGGGGAGCCGGGGGCAGCTCTTGATTTTCAAATTGCTGTTCAGGCATGTGAGCAGGCAAAGACTGTTGTTGTTGTTGCTGCAAAATTTGCGGCTGCAAGAGTTGGTATTGAGCCTGTAGGTGCGGCTGTTGAGTCGTAGCCACAGGGGACTGTTGTGGCTGTTCATTTGCCGTCCGCACAGCAGCACGCTGGGCCGAAGCTTCAATTGACCCTACGGTCCCTTGGGGGGTCTCTCCTGAGCCCTCCGCTGCTCGGGATACATGTCCCTCGGTCTCTTTACCTTTGATCTGGTGTTTGAGATCTGCGATCTCAGCTTGATATTGCTGCAACAATTCCATGATGGCTGGATCTATAGGTGCAGCGAAAGGGGTCTGTTGCGAAGTGCCCCCAGAAGCTTCTGGTGGTGGTGGCGGTGGAGGGATATCATCATTGCCCCCACTGCCCTGGGCGGTGACCACGTTGGCACTGACCGTCATTTGTATTGTTGGCACATCTTCAAGCCCATATGCGGCCGCCAAGGCTGCTGCCGCTGCTCTTCTCCTGGTGATGACACCAGGCGTTTTTGCCAGTTCCATCAGTTCTTCATTTTTAGTAGGTAGGGCACCATATCTGCCCCACACACTGGCCATATGGCAGGAGAAGATTGTGAGGTTCCCATGCCGACCTCTTTCAACCCTCCGGGAAGGGAAGGTCAATCTCTTGAAAATTGATACTCGGGGTTTAGCTCCCCCGGCTTGCTCATGCCGATGTCCGCATGGAGCATCGTTCTCATTAGTGAAGCTCCTGGCTGGCGTCCGAGGAGCTCTTGAATCTTTTGGCCTCCTTTCACGCCGCAGAGGGGCGTTCCTGAGGTGAGGGGTATGGTCAGATGTGACCCTTGTTGCCCCCTGGCACTCATAGGTGGTTGAGATCATCGATTCGGGAGAGTCTTCTCTTATCGGCGGTAGGTGAGCACATCTCCGCAGCTCTGCTCTTTTGTTGTGGAAGCGGGCATAAGCATATGCCCCCCCTTGACAAATGCCAGTCCCGAAGCCTCTGTGTGGGCGACGGTAGTCATAGGTCTTCTTCTCAGCTACATTTGTTGGAAAGTTCTTTTCTGGTACAGGCTCTTCCAGCCTGGGCTTTTGCATTCTCTTAGGTCGCCAGACCTGTTTGAATTTGACTGGTTTTTGGGCAGCTTGCCCTTGAATGTACTGTACATCTCTTCTCTATTAGCCAAAGCTTGGAAGGAGTTCTCTACGGGTATTGCTGGCACGACCCGTTTTGCTATAGCTTCAATTTTCTTCTCTTGCAGATGGATCCTTAAGTCTCCAATCCGCACAGTCTTTCCCGAAGCAGACACCCGTGCACGACAGGTGACGATGTTCTCAGTTTCAGTGATCTGTTGGTTGGCCTCTTTTCCCTTGGATTTGTTGTTGTTTCCGCACCCCACGTGGTGCACGTGGCAGCTTAGCTCTTGAGCGGTCCCTTTGGGTTCGGCTTCGCGAACAACTTCAGCTCCACCTTCTTTCTTAGCCTCCGGGTGAAGGACGTTGACGAAGGCGACCCCCAGGAAGTTGGGGAACTCAACGACGAGAGGGAAGCTCCCGAAACGGGTTGGCACAGCGAGGTAGCCGTACCGAGCATGATCTTGAACCACGAGAGGTCCGAAACGTACTCCCGCCATCAGTCAATTAGTACCTGTTAGTCAATTCAAAATGATAGTCAATATCAATTACATGAGGCCACATGGCTTTCTATTCTGGCGAAGAGATGAAGGGAAGCTTGGTCCCACTGGGCGTGCCACGCTGTGGAAATGGAAAATTTTAATTTTAAAATATCTATTTATCATGTTTTCTCAAGTTCTCATGGATGCATGCGTATTGCTAATCCAAATCCCGTCGAATGCCACTTGGGCAAGAGTGACGTGAGATGAATCGGCAATTCGTGCAGCGCGGGCGTGCCAGTCACCGAAGTGACAACCAAATGGTTTGCCTCCGAGAGTCGGAGGGCTTTAAGTCTATTGTGCGCGCCGTTGACTTCGTCAAACGAAAGTGGAGTGTCGGGTCCTGGACCAAAATCCCGACGTTGCCTAAACGCAACGACGTTAATTACATCCCTCTGGGAGGGAAAACCCTTGATTAATCGCCAAAAATTAGAAAGCCTTGTGGCCTTGATATGGAGACATCCGATGAACAGTGCAAAGCGCAGCTCAAAAAAAATTAAGCTGGAGAGATAAACAGACACGATGCCTATTCGAGGCTGCCGGGTCTTTTATTTAGATGTGATTGAGTCTTTTTACCCATTTGCCCATTTATTCTTTTCATTAACATGAAAACAGTCTTAATTCGGTCTTTTACTCTTTTGAAAACATGAGAGAGTCTTTTATTTGTTTGGAATAGTTCAATTTGACAGTTTGCTCTTTTATAAAACATGAGATGGCCTTTTGTCATTTGCTACTTGAGAAATGTTCAATTTGATCTTTTGTTTCTTTTACCATGAAAAAGTTCTTTAGTTCTTTTGAAAAAAACATGCAAGTGGCAAAAATGAGCCATTTGCTCCGTTGTGTCAAAAAAGGGTTTTCACTTTGGTCATTTGAAAGCATGAGATGGCTCATTTGCTTATTTTTTTTACTTTTATCATGAAAAGATCTCTTTGGTTTAAGCTCTTGTTCTTTTAAAACATGTGCAACGTAAACTATTTGATTTGTCCATTTGCCGCTCCTAATAACGAAGCATTCTCCCCATCGGCTCTTTTATTCTTTTAAAAGGGTGCAACGTGATTCTATTCGCGATTCAGCGCCACTCCATTGGACCTTGGGGGTTTCTTTTAAGAGAGGAAAAGGACCCTTGCCGATTCTACCTTCATAGCGAAAATCCGGCAGCATCTCCCCTTATCTTGGTTGATAGGGGGAGAGCACGATACACGCCCACCGAAATGGAGGCAGTACCAAAAGAGAAGGTACATGTCAAATAACGACATGACCCTAATGGCACATGGCACCGACCCCCAAGGTAAGCCCTTGGCGGGGGTGGGTATCACCATGACCACACAAATACCGATCGGTAGATGAAGCATGTGTGGGCCCATATGCCCGGACATAGACATCACGTTGTCCAACCCGGGTTTAAATGGGCTTCTCATCGGTCCATTGTCCATTTCTTTGGCCCGAACCACATGAAGCATGGTTTAACTTCCATGGCCCGGCCAAGGGTGGGGGCTGGTTGCCGATTCGGCAGGCCTGTTGAAGGCTGCCGAATCAGAAGGTCACCCACAGGGCTGATCAGCTGAAACCCTTCTTTTGTGGGTAAAGAGCCAACACCTTTGAAGTTGGTCTCACCCATATGAGGGGCAGTTTTAGGCCCAAAGGCAGGCTTATTGGGCTATCCATTATGGATGCTAAGTATGGGGGCATGAGCATTAGGTGCTCAACCCTTGGCTTGCAAGTGGACATCCCCTTAAGCATGAAATCCCTTAATGGGCCATCTAGAGCTACAGAAACCTGAACCGTAGAGAGGCCCAAAACATAGATCTAATGGGTCTCTTGCAAGGGATGCTAAGCAAGAAGGCATGGGCATTGGTTGCCCAACCTCTTGGCTAGCAAAATGGAAGCATTTTTAAGGCAAATGAGCCCATTTTGGGGGCGGTTTTAACAGTAGAAACCTGCACTTTTAGAGGGCTGAAACAGAGGGTTTAATGGGATCAAATGCATACAATGCCAAGCTTTGAGCATGGGCATTGATTGCCCAACTCATTTGCTAGCAAAGAAGGGACGTTCCCAAGGTGAAATACACCTAAATGGGCTATTCTAGGCAATGAAAACCTATGGTTTTGGAGGGTCAAAACATGAGGTTTAATGGACTTTTAACAAGGGAGCTAAGCAAGAGGGCATGAGATCGATTTCTCAACCCCTTGGCTAGCAAATGGGGTGTGTTCCAAGGATGGAAAACACACAAATGAGTCTCTTAAGCATGAAAATCTGAACTCTTTTGGGGGGAAAACAGTGAGGAAGACCTCATTTAAGAAGGCCCAAACAGTGAGAAAGGTCCCTCACTTGAAGACACACAATGGGCCCATGTATACTCCAAGAGAGGGGGGCGGCCCAAGCATTGCAAGGGGACTGTTTAGGGACCTTGGAACAGTCAAGAGAATCTCATAAATGGAATGGAAGAACAGTGAACAAACCTCACATTCCCCTGGAGAAAACCATGGGAAACTTGCTCTTTAGAAGGCCCAAACAAGGCCCATATAGCCCCATCCTCTCAAAACCTCATTTATTGAGGCATGAAGGGGTATGGAGGTCTCATATGTGCTCCTTAAGATGAGAGGAGGTCCACCATGTAAAAGATGGCCCCTCTCCATCCCGTAGCTTTTAGTGGCACCAAAACCAAAGAAGAAATTTAAAACTCATGCAAGCATTAAATGCAAAAGAGTCAGGGAATGATGCATCACAAGACACAAGGGACAAAAGGAAACAAGATGATTTTTTCTATTGCTAAGGAGAAGAGGAGAAGTACAAAACAATGAAAGAACAAAGGAGAGGGGGAAGGGAGATCCCACGCCACCCACTCATCTCTCCTCTCTTCTCTCTTTTCTAGATGACAAGACCACTCATAAAAGAGGTAGGCTTCTCTCCACTCTTTCCCTCTTTTCTCTTCACCTTTTTTCTTCTTTCCCTTTTGCCTCTTCTTCTCTTGCAGGTGCTCACGGGAGGAGCTCTTCCAAGACCCAGCCGCAGGTGCTCTTCAGAAAGAAGAAAAGGTGCAGCAGCAGCCGATGGAGGAGAGGAAGAAGAGAGCCCCCCTTTTCTCTTTTTTTCTGCCCAAAAGCCTTCTTTGCTCTCCTTCTTCCGCAAGAACCAGCCAGCCCCTTTCTGTCTCTTGCAAAGAGGCTTCTAGAAGGCCCCTAAAGATGGCCCCAGCCAGCCCCATCTGCCCACACCAGCGCAGGCCACCTTTTTGCCATTTTTGGCAACCACCTTTGGGAGGTGTTGCAATGGCTTAATCTCACCCCCCAACTTTTCATGGGTGAGATGGGCTTTGTAAGTGGGCCTTGAAATCTTCATGGGTGGGTCATGTAGATGGGTGTAATTTCTGTGGGGCTTTTTGCTTGTGGAATGGAGTTGGGCCGGCTAAAAGGGCAACAGGCCCATTAAGGATTTTAGGTGTCCACAAGCACTTTTTTGTCATTCTAGACATCGAGAGAGTATAGCACGTTTTGTGTTTTGATTGTCATATAGATAGTCGAGATAGATAGCACTTGAGTGTAATGCCAAACACTCTGATCATTTAACTCCCATGGGCACTAGCACTTTCGGGCGCACATCCCAGGACTAGATCGGGCCCTTTATATATTGCCAGACATTGGTTATACTGTTTATCTTTAGACAATCAGTTAATGGCCAATATAGAGTACCAAGAAGTAGATGAGAGCACTAGATGAATAGACTAGATAGTAGAGTGAACGTGAATAGACGAGCAAGTAGAGTACAAATGAGAGCTAGTGGACATTGCACGTAACGCGACGAGTAATAGGCGATAGTAACAGTTGCACAACACGCGCACGTCGTATTGGCAGTCAGGTGGAATTCACGATCTTCCCGCTGGCCATGTTATGCCCAAGTCCAGAGGTCCGACGTGATTCAAGGTAAGAGCAAACTTCTAATAGCCGTTTGGATCATATCGATCCCTAAAGGTGTAATGGGTGTTAGGGTACAACCGGCTCGTCGACCATGTGGGAATCCATGATCAGAGGAGACTTACGGAGGCCTTGTGCAAGGGTTTACTAGTCCGGTGAAAGGAATATCCGACAGAGAGTTCACCACAAGCCAAGTAAAGTGTGTATATAAAACAGGTGCGCGACGTTCTAGAGGAATTGTAGAACAGTGGAGCGTCGATATCGGTATATAAACCACGCAAGAAACGAATACAAGTCCTTTAAAATAGGGCAGTTAACATACTTTATTGCAATAAATTACCCGATACATTATGAGGTATTTTATGCCAGGTTTCAGCCATATATGGATGGTTCATGTGTGTGCATGTGTAAGAGAAATCATAGATAGAAATAAGTCGTGAATATGTATTATAAATCATTCAATGTAGCTCCATTTTTAAAACAAGTTTTTACTGGGGCTATAACTGTAAAAAGGTGTAAGAATTATTTAGAAACCGACAAAAATAATTTTTATGGGTTTTCATCAAAATCCTGTGAAGGCGACATAGAGTTGTAAGGATGGCGACAGGGGTAGGGCAGGTAGCGACAGGGCCTGCAAAGGGTCGCGACAGGGCTGTCTGCTCAGGCAGCCAGAACGCGACGGGGTGTCCTGTCGCGTTCAGAACGCGACAAGAAAGGCGTCGCGACGGGCTTGAGAAGGCGACATGTCGGCCGTCACATTCTCAGGTCTGTGGACTGAGTCTGACAGAGCTCTGATCTGACTTGGATTGCGGTCTAGAAACTTGCCTCTTTGACATAGGGTGGTTCAGAAAATCATAACTAATTGTATACACTATGAAAAATCATGAAACTAGTTTTAAATTAATCTAGACATGCAAGGGTACTTCCAGTAATTAGGAATTTAAAAGCAATCATGGTATCGACATAGTTCTAACAAGTTGAACAAGAAGCAACCTGATTCCAGGTGCAGTAGAGATGAATGATTTAATTCGGGCAACATGCTTGATAAAAATTAGGGCTTTTAGGGGCAAAAGATCCCTAACAACAAGTAGTATCTACAGTAAAATTTTCGTAGCATGGGAACAAGTGTACATGGAGATCTGATTTAAACATGATGACTAGAGGTTATCATGTATGCAGAACTTCAAAAATCAAGAACAAAAGATTGGCTCGATGAAAAATTATGAAACAAGAGGGCTTTTGTTCCTGGTGATTGGAACTACCTATAGATGGATTTGATTTGGTTTTGCTTGTAAGAATGCCTACCTTTGACTCGATTTGTCTTCTAGGGCTTAGAACTCTAAGAACGAAGGAAGAAGCTTGATGGATCTTCCTCTCCTCGATTTCTCCTCTTCCTTGGCCTCTTCTCCACGTCCAAGAACCTCTTTACACGAGCTAAGGTCGGCCATGAGGATTTAAGAGGTGTATTTATATAAACACAAGTTCCTATTCCTACTACTACTCAAATTCCTCTTAATTCCGAGATTTCATAACTCCACCTTTCCTTTCTTGCTTTCCAATCTCTAATTGGGTTAGGATAGTATCTAAATTCGTGCTAGACTATATGGGGTAGGTTTAGGAATCCAATTCCAACTCTAATTGCCACTTTTATTGCTTTAATAACCCCCTTCCAATTATGATATAATTAAACTCCGAATTTAAGGTATTTTCTTATTATTCTCTCCTTGTAAATTCATATTTTGACCAAATAAATTCTAGATGGTCCATTAAGCAAAGCCCATTACTCTTTTCCATTTATTGGGTTTTATTTAATGCTCTTTTCATTTAAATATCCATTTAGCTAGGTTTTAATTCTTTATTTAAATTTTTATTTTTCTTAAAAATTCAGGTTGCTACTAGCAGAGCGAGGCAAAGGTGCACCTTTCCCGAGAGGAGGGCGGGGTCGAGTTATGGTAGTTACCAGAGCTCAGGTAGAGACATCCAATTTAATTAAAGGTATATTACCTCTTTTTGACTTTTCTGCTAAAATATTAATTGATCCGGGTGCTTCGCATTCGTTCATTTCCGAGGATTTTATGGATAGCATGGTACATCCCCTAGAAGAAAGGCAGTGTGAGTTGATTGTAGAGATTCCCTCAGGAGGTTTTATGCTTACCTCCTGTTACTTAGATGAGGTTCCGATAGTAATTCAGGGGAATCAGATGCCAGCAAGATTGTATGTACTATCATTGAAGGATTTTAATGTGATTTTGGGGATGGATTGGTTGGAAGCCTATGGGGCATTGGTGGATTGTAGGAAGAAGAAAGTCATATTTTGCAGGCCTGGTGAAGCAGTGTTTGAGTTCCAAGGTATGCCTTTTTACACTCCCAAGTTTATTATTTCTGCACATAGAGCTAGAAAGTTGATCAATGCTGGGTGTGTAGCATATCTTGCTTCAATTAGTTTAGTAGAGTCAGATAAGTCTGTAGAGATGGTACCCGTAGTTCGAGAGTTTGCAGATGTGTTTCTAGAGGAATTGCTAGGGTTAGATCGGCACAGAGAGGTGGATTTCACAGTTGAGTTGCAGTCAGACAGTATGCCTATTTCAAAGGCACCTTATAGAATGGCACCGGCAGAGTTGAAGGAATTGAAGAAGCAATTGCAGGAGCTATTAGAGAAAGGATTTATCAGGCCTAGTCATTCGCCATGGGGAGCACCAGTGTTGTTTTTTAAAAAGAAGGATGGTAGTCTGAGAATGTGTATTGATTACAGGCAATTAAACAAGGTTACTATTAACAATAAGTACCTTCTTCCTAGAATAGATGATTTGTTTGATCAGCTTCAGTCATCCAGAGTATTTTCCAAGATTGACTTGCGGTCAGGATATCATCAGCTGAGGATTAAGGAAGAAGACATTGACAAGACAGCTTTCAGGACCAGATATGGGCATTATGAGTTCGTTGTTATGCCATTTGGGTTGATTAATGCACCGACAACATTCATGAATTTGATGAACAGGATATTCCACACGTATCTGGATCAATTCATTATGGTCTTTATTGATGATATATTAGTATATTCAGCATCAGAGGAAGAGCATGCGGCACATTTGAAGATCACATTGCAGACTTTGCGAGATCACTAGCTATATGCCAAGTTTAGTAAATGTGAGTTTTTGCTGAAAGAAATTCAGTTTCTAGATCATGTGATTTCAGGCGAAGGTGTTGCGGTAGATCCAGCCAAGGTAGAGGCAGTAATGAAGTGGGAAGAACCAAAGACAGTGACTGAGATTAGAAGTTTTCTGGGTTTGGCAGGATATTACAGGCAGTTCATCCAAGATTTCTCTAAGAATGCAGCACCAATGACAAGATTGACAAGAAAAGGAGTACCATTTGTATGGTCTTCAGACTGTCGGCGTAGTTTTGCAGAGCTAAAGAAGAGGCTTACCACAGCACCAATATTGGAGATTCCGTTAGGCAGAGGTGGATTTGTATTGTATACCGATGCATCTAGAAGAGGTTTAGGAGCAGTGTTAATGCAGCATGGAAAGGTGGTAGCTTGTGCATCCAGGCAACTAAAGAAGCATCAAGAGAATTATCTGACACACGATTTAGAGCTGGCAGCAGTTGTGTTTGCATTGAAGATTTGGCGGCATTATTTCTATGGTGAAAGGTTCGAGATATTCACTGATCATAAGAGTTTAAAGTACATCTTCTCCCAGAAAGATCTAAATTTGAGGCAACACAGGTGGATGGAATATTTGAAAGATTATGACTTCAGTTTGGCATACCACCAGGTAAAGCTGATGTTATAGCAGATGCATTAAGTAGAAAGGCAATTATGAGTCATATGATGATCAGAGAATAAAAATGAAGATGTGGCAGAAAATTCACTATATGTACCAAATAGTCAACGGCGAGCAATATTAGCAAATAGTGTAGTAGAACCTTCTCTATATTGGCAGATAGTGGAAGCGCAAAGAACAGATGAAAATTTAGTTGATATTGTGAGAATGGAGGAGGTAACACTTGATGATGATAGTGTAGTCAATCTTAAGGGCAAGTTGTATGTTCCAGTACATGCTGATGTGTGACAGAAAGTATTAGAGGAAGATCACAAGTCCAGATACACCATCCATCCAGGTAGTACCAACAATGTATCAAGATTTGAAGAAGTATTTCTAATGGCCTAATATGAAGAAAGAGATTGCAGAATTTATAGCAAGATGTGCAGTGTGTCAGTAAGTAAAGGCATAGCATCAGAGGTCGGGAGGACTGTTACAGCCATTAACCATTCCACAGTGAAATGGGATGATATTGCAATGGATTTTGTAGTTTGTTTGCCCAGGACAGTAGCAGGTGATAATGGAATTTGGGTTTTTGTGGACAGACTGACTAAAGTTTGCAGATTATTAGCAGTAAGTATGTCATGGACTATGGATTAGCCAGACTATATGTAGATAGAATACTACCTTTGCATGGGATTCCTGTTACCATCATTTCAGATCGAGATCCCAGGTTCACTTCAGGTTTCTGGATGAGTTTATAGAGAGTGATTGGTACAGAATTGAGGTACAGTTCCGCTTACCATCCACAGACAGATGGGAAAACAGAGAGAACCATTCACACTATAAAAGATATGTTGAGAGCTTGTTGTCTAGTATGGGGAGGTACTTGGGAGCATTACTTGGGTATGGTAGAGTTTGCATATAATAATAGTCATCATACAAGTATCAGAATGGCACCTTATGAAGCATTATATGGCAGACCGTGCAGGACACCACTGAATTGACATGAGATAGGTGAGAGATAGGTTATGGGTCCGGAGTTAATTCAGCAATGTGCAAAAATGGTTAAATTCATTAAAGAAAAGCTTCAAACATCCCAGAGTCGTCAAAAGAGCTATGTAGATACCAGACGTAGGCCATTACAGTTTGAAGTTGGTGATTATGTGTTTTTGAAAGTTTCTCCTACCAAGGGTGTGCTTAGGTTCAGCAAGAAGGGCAAATTAAGTCCGAGATATGTTGGTCCATTCTAGATATTAGAAAGAATTGGTGAAACAACTTACAGATTAGATCTCCCAGCAGATTTCACAGATGCCCATGATGTGTTTCATGTTTCTATGCTCAGAAGATATATCCGAGATCTGTCCCAGGTAGTTAGTTACCAAAGAGATGATTTGAAGCCAGACATGACAATGCCAGAATATCCAGTATAGATTACAGGCCGCAGAACCCAGAAGCTAAGGAATAAAGAAATTGAATTAGTGAAAGTCAGATGGGAGAACAGGCAAGGTTGAGAGGATACGTGGGAATTCGTCGAGGAAATGATGAAAGTGTATCCATACTTGTTTGTGTAAGCTTTTAATTCTTTTAGGTGATAGTACCATGCTTGTTTAATTGAAAATCTTTGGTGTTGACCTGTCTTCTTAATTTTGAGGACGAAATTTCTTTTATGTGATAGTAATGTAGCGTATTGACCGTTCAGATCATGGCTTAGTGGTTCTGGAGGCCAGTGTGTGGCCCTTGGTGTGTGTTACAGGTGTTTTATGCAGATTGTGAGGCTTTATGGGCTGACAGTTTGGGCCCAAAGCACTCACTAGTTCACTATTTGTGAACACGATAGTGCTGGGCGTCGCGTTCTGAACACGACAGCCCTGAGTGTCGCATTCTGGTTAACGCCATGGAGCGGTCTTCGTCTGCATGTCTGTCGCGTGTTGCACGCTGGGCAGCTTGCTAACATCGGCCATGAGAAGGCGACGGCCTTCTCCGTCGCATTCAGGTCACGACGGTAGGGTGCGTCACGTTCTCAACTACAAAATTCTCTTATCCTAGGTCGGCCAGACAGTGCCCAACAAGCTCTATTTGACCAGGGAGAGGAGGTTTCGCATGGATTTCAGGCGATTTGACATTTTGGTGTCGTTTTTGGCGTGGTCTCGCCCCGAGGACGTGCTACGAAGCGGGGAAAATGTTGGGGTATCTCCGTTCTTCGCGTTCTACGCATAGGTAGGGAGATTCTACCCCGTTTTACATCGTGGATTTCATGTGGTGCATGAGTAGCTTGTTGTTTACTTTATAGATGCTAGATATCATGCTAGGGCATCGTGTAGAACATGAATAATTGACTGTTTTGATGTTTTATATGGTTTGCATTGGAAATCTGGAGATGGGTTCTCGGTTTCAGGGTTCCCCCTGTGAAGGCGACGGACTAACTCGTTGCGTTATGCTTCTGAATGTGACATATCGAAGGGCCGTGTTCTAAAGGAGACAGAGGATCCTGTCGCGTTAAGGGTTCCGATGGCAATGAGCTTGTGCATGGTTGGAGGATTACTGGATTATCGTTGTTTATTATGCATGGCAATGGTAAGTGGTGCATTGGCACTTGTGGAGTTTGTGAAACGTGTTGTACACGAGGTTTGAGCGGTGTTCACATGGATTGTTTGTGTGTGGCGAGTAGTACGACGCCTACTGTGGTTACCTCTTCAGTTGGGAGCCCCAAGTTTTGTGTGAGCCAGGCATGTTAGTGCTTGGGGCTTGTCTTGGTACTTGTGTACGGTCGAGGTCTGTGTTGTCTTCCTGGACACCCTCACTCTTGTGTAGAGTTGTACGTCCGGCTGAGGAAAAGACGGCAGTGGGACAATGACTTGTGAGAGTTTTTGCTTTGTCGCTTGTAGCGCGCTCGTGGTTGGGGGTTACAGACACCAGTAGACATAATGGGCCCTAGCTAGTCTATTTTTCCAGTGCCTCACTTTAGGGAGCACGGACCGGAGTCCCTAAGGGTGCCAGGCATGGACCTGCGGCAGTGTGGTCTGCAGGAGTGGTGTTGGTTGGTCTCCACAGTTTCTTGGCTTGTTCTTGTGAAGCGGCAGCTGGACCTTTCGTCCATGGCTGCGAGATTGAGAGGTAGTCCTATGTGGTTTGTCCGGGTCGGTTGTTGGTGTCACGAACCAATCTTCGTGACTCGAGTGTGGAATTATTCCACTTTAGCACGTACACCTGGCAAGGTTTTCCATTTATGTAATGACCCCGAGAACCCGACCCTCGGACCATGCCGAGGACACGATTTTTGTTGTCGCCGCCCACGGATTCGGAGACCCGGAAGGGCTATAATATAAATCTAACAAGATATATAACAGAAGTAAACGTCAACTGCTAAACTAGAAGTGCACACGCGGAAATAGAAAGATGATCGAGACCACTGTGTACCGCCCTAAGTACAGTCCCAACACACAAAACTAGTACAAGTAAAGGCAGGGGATAACAAGTCCCTTAGGGGCATACCCCGAGGGTGACGTACACTGAGAAGGGGAAACCACTGCTAGCTACGAGGACCACGACTACCTCCCCATCTCCTCCGCCCAGCGCGCGCCCTGCCACTGCTGAGAAGTCTCACCTCGGAAAGAAAGGGATGAGCTTCACAATAAAAGCTCAGTAGGGACTACCAATCACCTACTGGCTCTATCAGGTTGTCAAAACTATGTACTTAATTAAATAACAATAGTTTATCTTCTACCAACAAACGGAAGTGCGGAAGCAAGCTACTACTAGCAACGGTACGGAAGTAAAACATGATCGGAAACTCCGTATGACTGCTCTTCGTGACCACCACACGGCTAGCAACAAAGACAAGGGGAAACTCCGCCTGGACAAGAAACACTAGCTACGGAAAGCACTACCACTAGTCAACTGGTCAGGTGCATCCACTGACGTCTTATCCTCGACCTAGGCCTAAACCTCCACGTCTCATCAGAGTGAGGCAGGACACAAAGTACACAACAGTAACCGCCGTAGTCTGGCCGGACTACAATCCCATGCTTGGCCTCACTAGGTGGTTCCGGGGCAACAAAGAGCGAGGTAGTGAGAAGAAGGATTGACTTGCCTGCACCGGGAAGGACTCCAAATGACCTGGCCGTTCTAGACCAACCACAAGAGCTCTGCAAACGACTCAATGTCGCTGTCCTAACCACCATTTTCCCCTCCGCTGCAGAGTCTGTGACTTGAGCACGCCCGCCGCATGGAGTACTCCCTCAATAGGCGCGCGGGGATGGGGGTCCCAGGCAAAAGTAACAACCTCTATCACGGGACAAGCCCTCAAGTGCTGAGCACCAGGCGAACGACTAGTGTAGGACCGTACTAGGGAACTAGCACAGGTGCCACGGGTAAAGCAATAAGTGGAAATGGGGAAGAGTCCACAAAAACATGGAACTCCGCAAGACCATAACCTGTCTCTGCTGTAGTCACGACGCATCGGGCCGTCACGACCTTGTCGCGACGCCCTACCCTATCGCGACACTGTCGCGGCGGCCCAAGCCGTCGTGACCTTATCACGACGCACAAGAGCATCACGATGATGTTGCGGCGGCCATGTCGGTTGTGACATCCGCGACATCATCGCGACCTCTATAGCGGTCGCGTCTTTAGCCGAGGAGGGTACCGGTGCAGTCCTCCCGGGAACTACCTCAAAACGCGATACAAACATATCACAGGGGAAGGGGAGCATGCTCAACATATAGGAAGGCCATTAAACCATGCAAACCACCCTCAAAACCCCACAAACATGGATTTACAAGAATCTACGCTCAGAGAATCTCACTCAACCACGAGCATGGATCTCACACTCCCACAACCCAAACCACGGGGATAGCATGATCTCAAAGGGGAGGGGAGCATGCTAGGGCAAGAGGATCATGGGTCCCTACCTCCACAAGTAGAGCCGACCTGTTGGGGCCTTCACGTAGGAATGAGCACCTTCTCCTCGCTCCAAGCAGCACGAGCACGTCCCCTGCACGAACGGGGTGACACCACCTCAACACGAGCACCACGAGCATGAAGAACCGACCATAAATCGCAAGGGGGCTCGAGAGGGGAAGAAGAGGGAAGAAGAAGCAGAGAAAGGGTGAGAGGGGGAAATGGGGCGCAGCCTCGGTTTTAGACCGATGGCCCCCAAGACGCAATGGGTCGGCCGACGCGACAACAACCACATCGCGATGCCCGTCAGCATCGTGAGCATGTCGCGACGGCCACCCACGGTGCGACCCCCAAAATGGTCAAACCTCAAAGACCGGGAAACAAGAACATGATGGCTGACCAGGTCGCGTCAACGCTGCATGCACCTGACACCTGACAAGCCATTCTGACAGAAAGGACACCGATCAAGTCTTTCAGAAGAGCAGTCGCAACGCCACCAGACACAACGACAAGAATGCGACGCCCCCCCCCCCCCTCCCACCCCCGTCGCGAGCATGTCACGATGGCCAGGTGTGCCACGTCACAAAGCCTGTCGCGACGGGCTCCCTGGCACATTCATGTTGCGACCAGGGTGCCTGCCGTGACCCTGAGGATGGGGCCAAGGGCCAAAGAGGGCTAGGTCTTACATCCCACCCACCTTAAGAAATTTCACCCTCGAAATTAAAATAAACTCGGTCTCAAACCGGAATGTAGTACTGGGAGAAATAACATACCAAATAATCAAACAAATAGGGGAAATGTTCTCTCATCTCGTCCTCACGCTCCAAGGTGGCCTCGCCACCGACGCAGTTCTCCCAAACGACCTTGACCAGTGGAATCTGCTTCCTGCGCAACTGCTGCACTCAGCAGTCGACAACTCGGACTGAGTACTCTGGCACTAACAAGTCTAGTGCTACCTCAAGCTGCGAGTAGTCCAACACGTGAGATGAATCTGCAACGTACCTCTTGAGCTGCGAAACATGGAAAACACTATGCATGCCTGCCAACTCTGTCAGAAGACTCAACCTGTAAGCCACCTCGCTGATCCTCTCTGTGATAGGGAAAGGCCCAATGTACCGAGGACTGAGCTTTCCCTTCCTGCCAAATCTCATAACACCCTTTGTCGGTGAAACCCGCAAGAACACATGGTCACCTATGCTGAACTGTAACGGCCTCCTGCGGATATCTGCATAGCTCTTCTGCCTACTCTGCGCTGTCTGAAGCCTCTAACTGATAAGTCTGACTGTATCTACACACTGTTGCACCATCTCAGGTCCCAAAAGCTGCCTCTCACCAACCTCGAATCAGTTAAGTGGTGTCCTTCACGGGCGACCATACAAAGCCTCGTATGTTGCCATTTCGATGCTCGAGTGATAACTGTTGTTGTAGGCGAACTCTACCATCAGAAGGTGCGACTCCCAGGTGCCACTCCAGTCCAAACAGCACGCTCTCAGCATATCCTCCAAAGTCTGAACGGTCCTCTCTTACTGCCCATCTGACTGTAGGTGATACTCTATACTCAACCTCAACTCTATACCAAGAGCTCTCTGCAGACTACGCCAAAACCCTGATGTAAACCTCGGATCTCTATCGGAGACGATCGAAACTGGGGTTCTGTATAGTGGAACAACTCGGTCCAAGTACAGCCTGGCTCACCTATCCACTGACCAAGACATCATGGCTAGAAGAAAGTGTGCTGACTTGGTCAATCGATCCATGATCACCCAGATGCCATCATGCCTCAGCGGAGTATGGGGAAAACCAACCAAAAAGTCCATAGTGATGTCGTCCCACTTCCACTCGGGTATGGGCAATGACTGCAGCTCACCACCAGGATGCTGATGCTCAGCCTTCACCTACTGACAGGTAAGGCACCAAGCGAAAAACTCTACCACGCCCCTCTTCATCGCTGGCCACCAGAAGAACCTCCTTAGGTTGTGGTACATCTTAGTGAAACCAGGATGAACAACATACCTCAACCAGTGTGCCTCTGACAAAAGCGCTAGCGCGCATCACCGGGAACATACAATCTGCCTATGAATCTGACCTCACTGTCCTCATCTAGCTCAACATCTGGCACCTACAAAATATCTGCCAACTCTGAGTCTGCCTACTGCGCCTGCAACACCTGCCGATACACTGACGGACAAACTAACAAGCTGGTCATCATTGCATGGTCTCTGCACCTCAAAGGGTAGAAAACTCCTTGGGACAAATCCTCAAATAGCCTCCACTCTCTGACCATCAACGAACTCAGGTGAACATGCCTGCTCAAAGCATCTGCCACAACGTTAGCCCTTCCTGGGTGATAGGAGAGGGTAAGGTCGTAGTCCTTCAAATACTCAATCCATCTGCGCTGCCTCAAGTTCAAATCCTTATGAGTGAAGATGTACTGCAAAATCTGAGGGTCAGTGAAGATCTTGAACACCTCGTCGTACAAATAGTGCCTCCACAACTTCAGAGCGAACACTACTGCTAACAACTCTAAGTCATGGGTAGGGTAGTTCTCCTCATGCTTCTTGAGCTGTCGAGAAGCATAGGCAACGACCCCCACCATGCTGCATCAGCACGACACCCAAACCTGATCTCGAAGCATTAGTGTAGACGACAAAACCTCTACTACCTGACGACAAGACCAACACTAGCGTTGAAGTCAACCTCGTCTTCAACTCCTGGAAACTCCGCTCGCAGTCCTCGAACAAAAAAAACCTGGCGTCAAGTCTCGTCAACCTGGTCAATGGCTCTACAATCCTAGAAAAATCCTGGATGAACCTCCTATAGTAACCTCCCAAGCCCAAAAATCTACGAACCTCTGATACTGTTGTGGGATGCTCCCACGAAACACTGCCTCCACCTTGGCAGAGTCCACTGCCACACCAGAACCTGAGATCACGTGGCCGGGAAAGTGCACCTCCCTCAGCCAAAATTTGCACTTGTCGAACTTGGCATAAAGTTGGTGACTCTGCAACGTCTCTAGCATGATCCACAGATGCTCCTCGTGCTCCCCCTTAGAAGCCGAGTAGACCAAAATGTCATCCACAACGATGACCACGAACCGGTCTAGGTACTCACTGAACACCCTATGCATCAAATCCATGAATCTGCAGGTGCGTTCGTCAGCCCAAACGGCATTACGACGAACTCAAAGTGACCGTACCTTGAATGGAAAGCTGTCATGCCAATGTCAGACTCTCTGATCCTCAACTGGTAGTAGCCTGACCTCAAGTCAATCTTCAAGAACACCTTGGCTGACTGCAACTGGTCAAACAAGTCATCGTTCCTCGGCAGCGGATACTTATTCTTCACTGTTACTTGGTTCAGCTGCCTATAATCGTTGCACAACCCCAGACTACCATCTTTCTTCCTCAGGAATAGAACAGGCGCACCCCACGGCAAACGACTCAGACGAATGAAGCCCAGCTCAAGCAACTCCTGCAACTGGCATTTCAGCTCACGCAACTCAGCTGGAGCCATCCGATAAGGTGCCTTAGACTAAGGCATCGTACCAAGCAAAAGCTCAATGGAGAACTCTACCTCCCGCTCAAGTAGCAACCCAGGTTGATCCTCTGGGAAAACATCAACATCTCACAAACAATAGGCGCATCAAAAATTGACGACCCGCTGGCCTCCAAAGAACAAATAGAAGCAAGATATGCTATACAGCCATCACGGATCAAACTACGAGCTCTACAGAAGGAAATAAAAGGTCGAAGGGTAGACCGGATACCTCAGAAGCAGAGAACAGGCGCTCCAGGTATCTCAAACCGAACGGTCTTCCACTGACAATCAACCATAGCTGAGTGAGCCTCCAACCAGTCCATGCCCAGGATGACATCAAAGTCACGAAGCAGCAACACGTAGAACCTAGCCGGCAACTAGTGTCCCTAGACCTCAACTGTGACACCCTCCAAGTAACCGAAAGAACGCATGTAATCACCGGACGGGAGATCGACCATCACATCACACTGCCTCTCAGGCGTGTGACGAACCAGAGACTCGTAAAACTCCTCGGAAGCAAAACAAAGAGAAGCACCAGTGTCAACCAAAACACAAGCAACTCTACCAAGGATAGGCAACGTACCTATAACCAAGTTCGATGCCTCGGCCTGCTCCCTGGTAAGAGCCATCACATGACCATGTCCACGCCCATGCTGTGGCGCCTGCTGGGGCTGCTGCTGCTGCGGTGGCTGCTGGTGCTGGGGAAACTACTGCTGCTGCTGCGGTGGCTGCTGGTGCTGGGGAAACTAACTACTGAGGTTACTGATGCTGTTGAAACTGCTGAGGCTGCAAATGGTACTACCCCTACTGCTGCTGACGAGGTGCCTATTGTTGAGGAGGGAAATGGTACTGCGGTAGCTGCTGCGCGTACTGCACTGGCTTCTACGGCTGTTGGACTTGCCCTATCGGGCAATCCGTTCTGATGTGGCCTGGCAAACCACAAGTGTAGCAGACTGCCTCCTATCTGCCCTGCTCAGCTCCCTGCTGGACTGACTGCTCCGCAAACCTCGACTGACGCTTCTGCTGCCGGCTCCGTCCACCGATGCGTGTAGACAACTGCCTAAACTTCGAGTGCATTCTGGAACTGCCTGAATTGCCCGAGCCCAAAGAAGAAGAAGTCGCACTACCGCGACTACCTGCGAGATGCTGGTATGGTGAGGATCTGGAAGAGGCTCCTCCCTGCTGTTGCTGCTGCTGCTGCTGGGGCTGCCAGGTCTCTCTCTCCAAGGTGGTGGCCTTAGCCACAACTTCTCCCAAGGTGGCACACATGTGAGCAGTCATGCCCCACCTTAAGTCTTGCCTCAGTCCTATAATGAACCTCTCTGCACAAGTCTCCTCACTACTGGCAACATAAGGAACAAGCCTCAACAACTAGATGAACCTCTGGTGGTACTGAGCAACAGTGAGATCGCCTTGAACCAACTCGTGGAGCTGATCTTGTCTCTTACGTCAAGCATAGTTGGGGAAGTACTCGCAGTGAAAGACCCCCAAAAACCTCTGCCAAGTGATCTGATCCAAACGCTATCCTGGGAAGTGGGTCTGTCGCTGAACTCTCCACCACTCATGGGCTGGCCCCTTGAGTTGATACACTGCCAGTCTGACCTGGTCCTCCTCAATGCACTCCATAGTCTTGAATGTACACTCCAACTCGTGCGTCCAACTTGTTGGGTTTACATGGATTCATAATTGAGATGTTTGTTTTTGATGATGAGCAATCAATGAGTATTTCATGCACAATACAATTTCATGTGATATGTATGTGTGAAACATGATAAGAATGACAAGTCAAGCAAATGTTAGTCAAGAATCACATGTTTAATTTGATTATCTAAATGTTCACATTATCTTACTAACAATGTTCTTAAATGTAGGTGAGATTGCATGCAAGACATGTACCAAAACAAGAGCAAAAAGATCAAGAAAAGCACAAAACAAGTACCTGTCGACAGCACCCAAGATGCATGTCGACAGCCCTGCACAGATAGATCTCATAGGGTACTGGCAAGGTGTACCTGTCGACAGCCCCCTGATGCCTGTCGACAGATCTGTACATACAGAACACACAGGCTCCTGGCAAGGTGTGCCTGTCGATAGACTCAAATCGCCTGTCGACAGATCCACATAGGGAACTGTCTCCCGGAAAGCCAGTCATCTGCCTTTTTCAATTTTGTCTACATCTATCAACAGATGAACTTCTTGCTGTCGACAGATGAAGAGAAAAATCTCAATACGAGATCTCCATATGTTTCCGACTTGGGTGTTTCCTTTTACCACGACTCTCCATACTTGAACACCCATATGAAAGGAACTCTTTGGAGTTATTTTCATACAGAAGTGGCCACAACTCAAACCCTAAGCCAAGTCTCAAGAGAGAAGATCTTTCTGCTGCTCTGCTTCAACCGTTCATCCAGGCAACCAGAGAGACATCTTCTGAACGGGATTGAAGCCAGATTGTCCATCTCTTAAGCTTCTTCATCAACTGATACTTGTCAGACGAAGCTTGAAGTACATCAAGACAATCATCTGAAGAGTTCTACACCAGGATTTGAAATCTCAACTCTGAACTCTTCATTATCTCTATTTTTCATATCTGTGTGTGTGTGTTGTTGAGTCAAGCGACCTTGTGCTTGATTCACGTTTGACATGTTGTTCTGATCGTGGTTTACATCAAATTACGTGAGTGTGTATGTGTTGTAGCGAGTGAACTTGCTAATAAGCAGTCTTTCTGTGTGTGTGTGTGGACGGTGGACGTAGGATACACAAGTTGTGTACTCCGAACCACCTTAAATCATCGTGTCTCTGGTTTGAACGTTTCACACTAGATGTTTGGTAGGCACGTTGATCTTTCACATGCTAGATAAGTTGCTATTCTATCTACTTACAACTAACACACATCTCAGTTTGGTTTAACCCCTGTTTGAAGTATCGAATGTCTGTGTTTCCATTAAAAGAAGGTCGTTATATTTTTAATTGATAGTAATCTATTCAACCCCCCTTCTAGATTACCATATTGTATAATTCCGCACATCTTTCACAACTCTCTGCCTTGTCTGGATCATACTCACCGAAGAACATCGGTGGTTGGAGATGCAAGAACCTCTCCAAGAGGGCGGTCCTATCCTCAGCGATAGCCGTCCTCCTCCGACTGGCCCGGGTACTCCCAGTACCTGATGGTTGTTGAACTGGTGGCTACTCCACCTCTTGATCTACCTGCTGCTGCGGTACTGTTGGGGGAGTTACTGGAAGCTGACCTCCCGCTGCTACCTACCCAGGCTGCCATGTTCCCTGGTACAAGGTCCTGAAGAACTGCTCTGCCAAAAAAAACCAATATGCATACTGCTGTGGCGGAGGCTGGTACTCTAGCTATCGCTGCTCCTTAATGCTGTGCCACTGACTCCTCTGCTAACACCTCCTCCTGGACCTGCCCCTGCGTAGGCATATCCGACTCATCCTGCTCCTTTATCAGCTCTCTGACTTGCCTACGCTTGCGTGGAGCCATGTCCTACACGGCACACAACCAACAAGGTTAACGATACCAACTCGGGCGGCTAGCAGTGTACTTGTACTACAGTTGGGACTTTCTGTTGCAGTTTAAATCCACTACAAGTCCTATCAGACTCTCGCTCTGATACCAACTGTAACGACCACGAAAACCCGACCCTCGGCCCACGCTAAGGACCCGATTTTCACGGTCGCCGCCCACGGACCCGGAGACACGAAAAGGCTATAATATAAATCTAACATGATATGTAACAGAAGTAAACGTCAATTGCTAAACTAGAAGCGCACATGCAGAAACAGAAAGAAGAGCGAGATCGTTGTGTACCGCTCTAAGTACAATCCCAACACACACAACTAGTACAAGTAACGGCAGGGGATAATAAGTCCCTTAGGGGCATACCCCGAGGGTGACGTACACTGAAAAGGGGAAACGACTACTAGCTACGGGGACTATGACTACCTCCCCATCTCCTCCACCGAGTGCGCGCCCTGCTGCTGCTGAGAAGTCTCACCTGGGAAAGAAAGGGATGTGCTTCACAACAAAAGATCAGTAGGGACTACCAATCACCTACTACCTCTAACCGGTAGTCAAAACTATGTACTTAATTAAATAACAGCAGTTTATCTTCTACCTACAAATGGAAGTGCAGAAGCAAGCTACTACTAGAAATAGTACAGAAATACAACACGGTCAGAAACTCCGTACGACTGCTCATCATGACCACCACACGGCTAGCAACACAGACAGGGGGAAACTCCACCTGGACAAGAAACACTAGCTATGAAAAGTACTACCACTAGTCAATCGGTCAGGTGCGTCCACTGACGTCTTATCCTCGACCCAGGTCCAAACCTCCATGTCTTGTCAAAGTGAGGCAAGACACAAAGTACACAATAGTAACCACCATAGTCTGGCTGGACTACGGTCCCACGCCTGGCCTCTCTAGGTGGTTCCGGGGCCATAAAGAGCGAGGCAGCGAGAAGAAGGACTGATTGGCCTGCATCGGGAAGGACTCCAAACAACCTCGGCATCCCAGACCAACCACAAGAGCTCTGAAAATGGCTCAACGCCGCTGTCCTAACCACCATTTCCCCCTCCGCTCCAGAGTCCATGACTCGAGCACGCCCGTCGCCCGGAATACTCCCTCACCAGGCGCGTAGGGACGGGGGTCCCAGGCAACGGTAACAACCTCTCTCATGGGACAAGCCCTCAAGTGCTGAGCACCGGGTGAACGACTAGTGTAGGACCGTACTAGGGAACTACCAAAGGTGCCAAGGTAAAGCAAGAAGCAGAAATGGCGAAGATTCCACAAAAACACGGAACTCCGCAAGACCATAACTTGTCTCTACTATAGTCGCGACTCATCTAGCTGTCACAACCTTGTCACGATGCCCTACCTTGTCACGACACTATCACGGCAGCCCAAGCCGTCGCGACCTTGTCGCGACGCACAAGAGCGTCGTAATGATGTTGCAGCGGCCATGCCGATCACGACATCATCGCGACCTCTATAGCAGTCGCGTCTTCAGCCGAGGGGGGTTCCAGTGCAGTCCTCCCAAGAACCACCTCAAAACATGATACAAACATACCACAGGGGAAGGGGAGCATGCTCAACATATAGAAAAGCCATTAAACCATGCAAACCACCCTCAAAACCCCACAAAAATGGATTTACAAGAATCTACCCTCGATGGAGAATCTCACTCAACCACAAGCATGGATCTCACACTCCGACAACCCAAACCACGGGGAAAGCATGATCTCAAGGGGGAGGAAAGCATGCTAGGGCGAGAGGATCAAGGGTCCCTACCTCCACAAGTGGAGCCGACCTGTTGGGGCCCTTACATAGTAATGACCACCTCCTCCTCGCTCCAAGGAGCACGAGCACGTCCCCTGCATGAACGGGGCGACACCACCTCAACAAGAGCACCATGATCACAAAGTACCGACGGGAAATCGCAAGGGGGCTCGAGAGGGAAAGAAGAGGGAAGAAGAAGGAGAGAAAGGGTGAGAGGGGGAAATGGGGTGCAGCCTCGATTTTAAACTGACGGCCCCCAAGACGTGAGGGGTTGGCCCAGCGTGACAACAACCACGTCGTGACACCTATAGGCGTCGTGAGCATGTCGCGATGGCCACCCACGGCACTGTTAGTTATGGTTGTCCTCAAGCCAATCATAACTTGTACAATCTTGTTCTTTAATAATAATAATAGGACTTTTATATTCGTTATGTGTAATTCGTTTATCGTTTCATTATGAAGTCTATGAATATGTGCAATGGATACTAATTATGACGAGATCATAACAATGGGATTAATATCCTTTAAGCGTATATTCTTAATTGTTCCTAGTCGGAGGATATTCGAGAAGGACATCGAATATCCGGTTAGACTAGTACAGGTTGCACCTGCTCATATGATGAGGGTGACTGGTCTCATAGTCACTCGAGTGGAGACACTAAGGTGAATTGGTAGGTGCTCATTGGAGAATGAGTTCACTGAACTGATCCGTTATGAATCGATGGATGGTAATGTTACCTAACTGTCAACCAGCTAGATTCATTGTCATAGTGGCATGATTGGTCCTTAGACCTGAGACACCAAGGACACCATGTCGGTGGACTTCTAGATTTTGACCTTAACTTATAGATCTCTAGCCATGGGGTCTTAATCAGTTAATTGTTCGGATCTAGCGGAATACCTTCGAAGGTGATTATGTGGTCAACATGGGATCGGTCGCTCTCGGTAATAAGAGAGTGAATGCTCTAGGGAAAGATGCCTGATAGTCCCTGGCCAGGGCATGACTACTTATCAGAAAAGGAGTTTTTTGATATTGTTATGCGGCATCTAATCCAAGTGAGTGCGGGTATTAGGGTTTGATAGTTGACCATACCCTAAGTGCACTCAAGAGCATTGTACGAGCGAAGGATTATAGTCACGTGGTATCTATTGACACAAAAGGTTCCTTGAATGGGTTGTTGAACCCCAATGCTTTCTAAGATCAAGTGGTGTTGCTTGGCACCCAACTTGATTGGAAGCCCGGTCAATTATCGTGAGACGATAATTGATTATGTAATTAATTAATATGAGATATTAATTAATTACAGTAAGTCAATAATGAGTTATTGGGCTTAATGGGCTGAAAATTGGACTAGCACTTGGGCCTAGAGGGTCACACGTAATAGAGTTCCGAGCAGACTGGGCAGGATGACCGATATAGTGAAAAACCGCAGAGTCTATATATACACGTGGAGAGTTAAACCCTAGCCCAAGCTCCAGGTCTTCTCCTTGGCCGCCTCCTCCTCTCTCTCCTAGGGCGCCCCCACCTCTTCTCTCTCCTGGCACATGGTGGAGCTGAGATCCGGGAGATGCGTGGAGACCGAGGAGATCCCGTCTGTGTCTGGAGTTCGCGTGGATACGTCTAGAGGCCGGACACCTGAACGACTTGAAGCACCAGCACCTCCAGCGCTACCTCCTCCCTAGGTTCGGGAGTTTTGCAACCCCGTAAAGGTAAAGATCGGATCTTCCTACGTGTGGGTTCTCCGTTTTTGTTCGATTCCGACTGCCGGCAACGATATCTACCGGAGGGAATCCTGTTTCCGCTGCACTCTAAATGATTCCTTACAGGCACGACCCCAAAAGCGGTCAAACCTTGAAGATCGGGAAACACGAACGCACGGCTGACCAGGTCGTATCAACGCTGCACGCACCTGACACCTGACATGCCGTTCTGACAGAAAGGACACCGGTCAAGTCTGTCAGAAAACCAGTCGTGACGCCACCAGACGCCGGGACAAGAACACGATGCCCACCCCCATCGCGACCATGTCGCGACGGCCAGGTGTGTCGCATCACAAAGCCTGTCGTGACGGGCTCCCCTGGCACGACCATCTCGGGACCAGGGTGCCTACCGCAACCCTGAGGACGGGGCCAAGGGCCCAAGAGGGCCGGGTCTTACAATTTATTTATTAAAGTTTGATTTCTATTAATGGCATGTGGTAAGAGTAGTGTTTACAACTTTAATATCCTGTGTGAATAGTTCTATAAATTGCTAGTGTAGCTCTCAACTTCTTTACTTGTGAGTTTAGTTTTGTTCAGCTTTTGGGGAGTTTCCCTACTGAGCCAGTGGCTCATAAGGCTCACACCTACTTATTTCAAGAGCAGGAGGCTTCTAGTCCCTCTTCTAGCTCTGAGCCGCACCTTAGCGGAGTTGGGTTTGCACCACCAGCAGTGTAATTTTCTTTCTTTGTACACCTCATGGTATGCCCCAGGTCGTTCTTGTACTTATGTCTGGCTAAAGCTGAGAAAATGGCTACGTATATTTCATGTAAATATTTGTGAGATGGCATTCTTATATATATTTCAGTTGTTTCCTTTATATTTCTACGGACTTGTGTGTGGTATCCCTTGCAAGGCTTCGACTCATTCGCGGGAGGTGGAGTCGGGTCAGGCTCGTTATTAGGTTAACGGGTTTGAACGATGATGACCGCTGCATCGATGGTTTTACCGAGCAATTCTTTACCTCATGCTGAGATATTGTTTACCAAGATGTTATTGTTGTGGTCTTCGGCTTCTTCCATGGTTTTCGTTTCCCCAGAGGGGTCATGTCCTCCTTGATTGCTCTTGTCCCTAAGAAGTAATATCATGTTACCTTTAGTGACTTTAGATATGTTAGCTTTTGCAATTTCTATTATAAAATTGTCTCCAAGATCATCTGTGATCGGCTGTGTGATATTCTACTCGTGATTATTTCTGAGGAGCAAGATGCTTTTGTCAAAGGCAGGTTTATTCTGGATAATGTCTCTTTGTCTATGCAGCTTATCAGGGATATTGGTCGGAAAGTTAGAGGGACCAATGCTATATTTAAGTTGGATGTTAGGAAAGCTTACGATAGTGTGGAATGGGACTTCTTATTTGCTGTTCTTAGGAAGTTTCGCTTCTCTTCCAGATTCATTTCTTACATTGGTATGATGCTTTCTAACTACTAGTTTTCTGTCCTTTTTAATGGTTCCCCCACTGGCTATTTTAAATCTACTAGGGGTTTAAGGCAAGGCGATCCTATTACACCAGCCTTATTTATTATTATAGAAGAAACCCTCAGCCGAGGTCTTAAGCATTTGGTTTCTACTGGCCAACTCCTACTGTATGCTTGGCCTAGAGGCTGTCCTCCACTATCCCATCTTCTGTATGCTAATGAT
Source organism: Colocasia esculenta (assembly GCA_014218235.1). Classification (NCBI taxonomy): domain Eukaryota; kingdom Viridiplantae; phylum Streptophyta; class Magnoliopsida; order Alismatales; family Araceae; genus Colocasia; species Colocasia esculenta. The sequence continues at coordinate 87,508,236 of CM024753.1, read as the reverse complement.
ACACTTTTTCTTGAATGGGGGATCAATAATGTAAGGAGATTGATGTTATTTTTGAAGAAGTCAGTGCAGTCCTCTGGTCAGCATATTAATTCTAGAAAGAGTTGCTTCATGATTTTTGACAAGGCTTCTTCTCAGACCATTAATAGAATTAGGGAGTTAACTGGGTACATGAGGCAAAGAGGCCCTCTCATTTACCTGGGGGTTCCTTTGAGACCTGGTAGGGTTCTAGCTGTTGACTACAAATCACTTACAGATAAAGTTAATGCTAAACTTGCAAGATGGAAATCAAAGCTGATCTCCCAAGTTGGCCAGGTCACTTTAATCAATTATGTGATCTCTTCCCTCCCAGTTTACTTGGCAGCTGCTTCCTCTCTTTCGAAATCTATTATTACTTATATAGAAAAACCCTCCATGGCTTTCTTCTGGAATGGTACTAATTGCATCCGCCATCGCCATTGGGTGGGCTGGTCAACTATTCAACGCTCTAAAGTCGAAGGACGCGTAGGTGTCCGCAGCCTATGGCATGTGCAGGTTTCTCTTGCTGTCAACCAACTTTGGAACATCCACCATGGCTCTTTCATCTGGGCTTCCTATGCCAGAAGGCGCTATCCACCAGGTTGTAATGAAAAACTTCCAGGGATGCCTAAGAGGGTTCGTATGGAAGCCGAGAGGATTATTTAAGAAAATACCAGAAGGATACATGTGAAGGGAAATAACATTGACATTTTAAACGATACATGGGTTGGGGATAATCCTCTTTTTGGTCTGCTTCAGGGTACCTATGAGGGTGGCGGAGCTTCTCTGCAGGAGGTGGTTTTGGATGCGAATCATCCTATTAGATCCCTCCTTCCCTGTGCTTCGATATTAGATGGATTGGTGTTGTCGGATGATGAGGATAAGTGTGTTTGGGTGGCCTCTCAAAATGGTTCTTTTGCCACCAAATCTACTTACAACTTGGTTAGGTCTGTTGGTGTTCAGAGACTGGCTCTGTTGAAGATTTAGCATAACTCTTATTACCTAAGAACCTTGTTGTTCTGTTTGAAGATATTGAACAGGGCGGTCCCAGTGGATACCCGAATCTCTGAATGTGGGATCTATATGGCCTCTCGCTGCTCTTGTTGTAGGTTACCCCAGTCTGAAGATTCAAACCACTTGTTCATTCAAAGTGACATTGCTGCCACCCTTTGGCGATGGCTTTAGCCTCTCATCAGCTCTGGGGTCAATCTTCATAATCAGATTATTGCTAGAGTCTGGAGTTTCATTTTGCACTCCAATATTAACTCTCCCTTTGGTTATATCTCTCTTTAATGCCTAGTCCTTATGTTGTGGGAAATCTAGAAAGGGAGGTGTGCGGCTAGGTTTGAATCCAAGACTGTTTCAGCTGGAGAAGTTATCAAGAACATCAAGTTTATGCTATCCTTTTCCCTTGGTAAAGTTTCTTTCAAGATTACTCCTACACCCTATGAGTTGCAGGTCCTTAATGATTTTGTTTTTGCTCCTCATTGTACATCTAAGCAGCTGAAACTCATTAGATGGATCCCTCCGATATCTGACTTCTATCTCAATGTTGATGGTGCTTGTAAAGGTAATCTAGGGGCATATGGTGGTGTAGGCTGTATCCGAGATAGTCAGGGCAATGCTCGTGTGGCTTTTGCTCACTTCTACAGTGTTCAGAACAGCATGATCATAGAAATCCGGGCTCTTTAGGATGGTCTTCGGTTGGCTGCTTCTATTGGCTTTCGACTATCTATAGTCTATTCAGACTCTCAGGCCCTTGTTAACTCTTTCCAGCAGGACAGGTGCATTTCCTTGAGTTCCTATAGGTGGTGGCGGGATGCTAGGAATATGATAAAAAGGGATTCTCTACTACTTTCTCATGTATTCTGGGAAACCAACCAAGTTGCTGATTCTTTAGCTACTCATGCTTGCCATTCTCTGCAAAATGATGTCTTTTAGGGGTATATAGTTTACCGCATAATTGTAAGGGGCCAGTTGTCATGGATAAATATGGCCTTATGAATGTTAGACTAGTTTGACTGGGGTATGCCCCTACAATCTTGTATTGTTTTCCTTCTTATGAATATCAGGCTCAGGTGATCACACTGGTGGTGTGGGACCACTCTCTCCTTGGGGGGGAGGGTGCACTCTCCTAGTTTGTTGTCCATAAGGACCATTTTTACCCCACAAAAAAGTGTATTTATGGTAGAAAGAAAATGTAAATGTCATGTCTTGTCAATGGTTGAATTTTAGAAATGAACTTTGTTTTGTAATGCATATCATGTATGGTTGAATGAAATGAAAATTTGGAATGAAATGCTTGCTCTCTTAAATTTGGTGTGGATTCATTTGTGATGAAGTAATTAAGTGAAGGTGAAACGGCATGCTTGAGAGACATTCACGTTAAGAGATCATGTGCCATTCTTTTTTGACAAACAATCATGACATGTCGCTTAATCTAATGAGTTGCCATCATCAAAAGGGGGGAAGATGTTGGGTTGTATGCCTTGAGAATATTTTTGATGATGGCAATTTCATTCACATCATGATTGGTTAACTTGATCTCTTAAATTTATTGGACACATGTAAACTATATACTAATGAGTGAAACGTATTGAATGGCATGCTTGAGAGACATTCACGTTAAGAGATCATGTGCCATTCTTTTTTGACAAGCAATCATGACATGTCACTTAATCTAATGAGTTGCCATCATCAAAAGGGGGGAAGATGTTGGGTTGTATGCCTTGAGAATATTTTTGATGATGGCAATTTCATTCACATCATGATTGGTTAACTTGATCTCTTAAATTTATTGGACACATGTAAACTGTATACTAATGAGTCAAATGTATTGAACAAGTCAATAACTATGTATGAGCTTTATACAGGTTGACATACTCAAATACAGACTTCATAGTCAAGCAGAAAACAAGCTATTGGATGAAGAATGGACAAAGAAATGGTCAACATACAAAGAACCAAATGTCAATAGATATGGACTACAGTCAAGTCACCAATCTATACAAGGTCAGCAATCGATACAAGATCAGGAAATCGATTGGTTGAACTCACCAATCGATATGAAGAAAGGATTGGTCGACAACCCAAATATCAGCTACAGACTCTGATGATCCTGTCAAACTCGACCCACTACATAATGACTAGCTAGTCATGCTACTAACTACCCCTAACTGGACACTACTTTGATCATCCTGACAAAGTCCAACCCTGACAACTCAAGTCAACGCATGGTCCGAAGGATGAGACCACAACTTGACCTTCTAGGCAACATAGAGTCACAAAGGGATAGCAATAACTCCAACCCTGAGCCTCGCTACTCTAGTCTTGGGCTCAGAGTAGAGGGCTCATGATGAGGCCCTGAGTGTGGATGCGAGAAACCTCGGAAGAGAAATTAAAGAGTTTTATAAAGAAAGGGAGATATTAAATAATAATGGAGAAGATGGATATGAATATGGATAGAAAGGAAAGGGAAGAGGTGCATGTGAGCACAAAGATGGAGTGTGATCGCTAGAGACATGTGGGTCTAGAAGGAAAAAGAAGAAAATGATCGCATGTACCTTGACATGAAGAGCGGGAATTGGGTTACACTTATACTCCTCCAAGATCAGCTGGCCGACAGAGAAGGCTTTAATTCTAGGTTACCTTGCAAATAACAAAAAAAAAAAAAAGAACCACCAAAGATAATATTAGAAAGAATTATTGTGCAGTATCAATTCTTAGAAGAAGAAAAATAGAAGAATATGGGCATGAACACACCTTGTGGTGGATTTTAAACCCCTAGGATATGGAGGTGGGTGGGTGTATGATGAATTGAGTGCATGAAAGTGCTAAAAAGAAGAAGAACTAGAAGGAGAAAATATGAAAAGGGTGCATGCAACTATGAAGAAAGACAAGAAAGAACAACAGGTAGAGAGAAGGCTGGCACTGTAAGGGCTAAGAAAGTGCTGAAGACTCCTCCCTAGCTCTACTCCGGCGATGCTCCAATGACACCAAGCTCCGGCAGCAACTCCTTTTGGCGATGAAGTCTTCGAAGCTCTCAAATTCTCTCTACAACACTCAAAGGGGAAGACTTGAAGTTCAGAGCTCTTTAGGGAACAAAGTTCATAACATTTGGAACAGAGCAATAAGGTTGGGGGGGGGGGGTATTTAAAGGAGTTGTGAACAAAATCCAAGACACCAAAATAGCCTAAGGACAAGTGAACGGTATTAAGAAAGTGTCAGATTAAGACGACACAATTAGGAAACTTCCAAAATTCTACAAGAATTGAGAGAAATAGAAGGCATTTAAATGCGTCAGGTAGACACAACATGGATTAGGAATTTCCATAATCGATTGGAACACCTGCCAGAAATCCAAAAATGGAAGCCTTAAAATGCATCCACTTGACATGATGCCTTTAAAGATAATCGATTATAGTGAGGCAAGTCGGTTATACCGATTAGTAAGGTCGTAAATCACATTAGCCTATCCTACCACGAATCAATTTGGCAATAATTTATTTCCAAAATTTGAAAAAGGAAATTACCAAAAACGATTTAGGAAAACTGAATCGCGTCATCTTGATCTGCCGCTTATTTCTTTAACCAATCATAACAATAAACGTGTCAGCTTTTCCAGATGCTTATTTTGTTTACCAATCGGAATAGGAAAGCAATCAGAATAATAAAAACGTCATTTTACTAGCAGTGTACCTCTTAAACCAATTGGAAAAGAAAAATAATCAGAAAAATAAACACCTTAGGTTTACCAGCTGCGTATCTCCTTCATCAATCAGAACAAGAAAAGCGTCAAGTTTACCAACCACGTATCTCATAAACCAATCGGAACAAGAAAGGCGTCAGGTACACCGGGTGCATATATCATTCAGTAATCGGCATGCGATCCTACTTTGCTAATCGAAAAAAGAAAGGCATTGGCTTGACTGGACCTGCATATCGTTCCCTAATCAGTACAAGAAATGTGTCCACTATGTCTGACGTGAATATCAAAACTCTCACAGTGCCAAAAAAAAAACCCTAGAAAAAACCTACAAAAATAGAAAAACACTCAAATGATTAAATTAAGAGAGCCACTTTCAGGCATTGCATTAAAATATGAAATTTACTCAATATAAAGTCAAAAAAGGCATGTCTATAGCTACCCCGCTTTGGTGTCTACTTTGCAATGTAGTGGAACAAAGAGACACGAAATGGCGGAATATATGAAGTGGAAAGTAATGAAGCAGAGCAAATTGGAACGACTGAAAAGTTGATGCCAAGGTGTGATGTGACACACCTTCAACAACATACGATAAGAGTTGTCCTTTAGCCCAAAATGGAGCAGCTTAAAGAAAGCTTCAAGCAAAAAACCAATGTTTGGACAAAATGGAGGAGGTGTGCACGCGGGCACGAAAGAGGAGAGATCAACTTTTAGTGTGGTGGAAGTGCCCCAGGACACAACCCTGTAGGTTTCACCATTGGGGAGCGTTTACCAACTTGTGGATGTACAGTAGCCAAGGTGGATCTATGGAAAAATGACGAATTGATATAGGAATCCAACAAAAGGGTTCGCAAAAAGTGGTTTGAAATCAACAACAAGATGAACTGGGTACTTGACTCCAAATGGAATATTTCATATTAATTCGAATACAGAATAAGTGGCTCTCCTCATTTAAGCATGAGAGTGCTCTTCCAGCAATATTCTTAAAATCCTATATGATGCATATTGGGATAAAAGGAAAAGATTAAGACAAAGAAACATACAAAATAATCATGGATAGTATTTCTACACTACTAAGCTAAGTTAGGACACCAAATACTCTAGGTGTGGGTTTGTCGTCCTCTTTCAATGCAACACAACGGCCTATCCTTATAACTAAGAATCTGCATAAATTGTCGTTGTTTTAATGAAGGGGAACTCAAACTTCAGATTCATCAGAGGCACATGGTCCTTGATGTGATCTATAGAGTAATACCATAGAGTAAAATGCACTGGATAAGAGACTATGTACAAAATATCATAGTGGGACTATTAAGATGCCACATCATGTAGAGTTGAAGGATTGGCATCCCAGTGAAACTGACTTCCAAACTTGTGCTCAAAGATCATCAGCATTGACAAGCATAAATAATAAACAGACTTGAAAGAAATCGCTTCAGGTTGTATGGACACATCATCTCTTTAATCGTGTCGACCTGAGATGGCGCTAATTACCTAATTCATAGCCCGACTGAGAATTGGATAGAACCATCAAATTTGCATTGTCTGTGGCTGATGCGATTTACATCAATGCAATCTAATCTGTCAAAGAGCTACTATAACCCCTTGATTCATAGTTGTAGTTTTACATGGAAACCTCCTTAGGCCATGCACGACCCAAAGGCTTATAAATCACCCCTTTTGGTCTCACTCTAAGAATCCATACCTCTCCAAAGTTCAAAAATCAAAGGTGAAAGAGAAGGAGGAGGAGAGAGCTCAAGCAACCATGGGGGATGATGATGCTCCACCAACCTAGAGGCAAAGAGTTAATACCTTCACAAGATTGAACAAGGTGGGAGGGCATATCAGTGACTTGATTCATGCAAAATTGGTAAGTAGATTTGTTTTTTCAATGGAGTTCATGGTGTTCTTATATCTTTCTTTTGTTTTTCTTCTATATTCCACTCAATTCAATCATGGCCTCTAGGACTATCCTCTATTCCCAGGCTCTAAAATATATATGAAGCTCTCATGGCTCCAAAAACTCACCTCCAATATCACCCTTGACATGAAAACAATCCTCTCTAAATGGAACCTTCAAAGCCTTACCATCCACGCCAAACATTACCATGAGACCCACCTAGATTAGGCAGCCTTAGGAGCACTATTGGAACTATGACACCCTCAAACCCACACGTTCATTTTCAGAACTTTAGAAGCCACAATTTTGCTTGAGGAGGTTGAGTTGTTTTTAGACTTGAATCAAATTATTCACGAAGAAGAGGACGAGATGGCAGTCATGCTGAGGAAAGTTTCTTCCATGATGGTGCTAGCAAGCTTCATATAGAGCAAGAGAGACATTAAAGCCATCCAAGCCACTAAAGGACTCAACTTGCAAAAGATGGCGGCTTGGACTATTAATGCTTTGACAAAAGATTTGAGTGAGGAGGATCTTGAAAGAGTGATGGAAGACTTCACCATATGCATAGTGGGCGCCCTCCTATTTCCATCGGCGGACAACATCCTTGAGGAAGAGCACTTGAGTGTGATATGCGGCATACGGGAAGGAGAGAGGGTGGGACCGACGGTGCTAGCCTTCCCTATAGCGGACTCATGACAAAGAGCCTTGGTAAGCCTCCCTATGATTCCATATTGCCATTTGCTTGTTGGATTGATCTACACATTAATTTCGGTCTTGTTGACATGACAACATGCGCCACCAAAGGCATCTGAAGACTCTTTATCAAAATTCCTCACTACCACATGGACTCAATGGTTGGATTAGAAGGGCATGTGATCAACCGTGTACCCTAGCTAAAGACACAAGCTGATTGGCGTGAGAACCTCCGAAGCATGGCCCAAAATACGTTCTTGTGCATGTCAAAGCCACTTCTATCCAAGGATCTCCATGTAAGGCTAGCACCCGGTGGAACTACGCCAAATAGGAATGACCGAGGTTGTGCTCTACAATGCACACCGTTATCTCTCTTAGCTAGGACTCCCACATCACAACTTTAAAGCACCGTCTCATCCACTGTCGATTAAAACAAGGGAAATCGGGACCAAAAGCGATGGAGAAGAGGCAGACACAATCAAAGCAATGTAGAAAGTGTGCCATTATAGGTGACCGGTCCCAAATGTGGAAGAGGAAAGTGATCATTGGAAGAATTATGTAATAGATCTCAGGGGCTTGAGGACAAAAATCATTGTATGTAAGTGTTGTTGATTTAATCATGAATAAAATTAATCAATATCCTTAATTTGGCCAAATTATTCAACTCTCAATGACTGCATGTAACGACCCTCCTTATACTGGTACGATTATACCAATCCACGTCGGTATAATGAACGTCGCTACAGTGGGACATCTACCCAACACTAACACTAGATTGAGATGTACACAAATATTGGAATAGAACAGCGCAAAGTAAAATAGGCATTCAATCTTATTCCATCATCCACATCATATCCATAGTGTAGATAGTGAAGAAAGAAAATATAAAGTCCACATTAATACAAATTTCAAATGAAATATATTGTCCATCCTCAATTACATAATTTCAAATTACATACTATGAAATGAAAGACACAACGTAGATATCTCCACAACTAGCTACTCCTCTCGCTCGGAGTCGCTCCAAACAGTCTCCTCGAAAGAAGTGGAGTCACCTGCTACACCTGTACGCCGAAGCAAGAATGAGTCTAAATAGACACAGCAAGCAATCTATGCACCCCATCCTTACACATATCATATGCACATGCTGACTTTTTAAATAAGAACTAATACATGTTGCATGCTTCAATCAATCAAAGTTACAATGTATGGAAAACTTATAGCAAGGAATACATGATACATGTTTCTAAGTATTAAATAAATAGAAACCTAGAACATGGAACTAAGCATTAAATAAATAGCAACCTAGCATGATCTATATTCAAGTTTCACATGCACTGTTCACATTTAATTACACATTTCACTTGCTGTTTTAATATAAATAAATCAAAAGTTCACATGGTGCCACATTTTCTAATATTACCAATCACATTTTTCATTATCACATGGTCACTTTCACATTTACACAATTTACATGATATCATATGCACATATTCACATTTTTAATTTGATTTCCATGACACATAGTCCTAACCACCATTAAAAGGACACACATTCACATTCGCATACCCATCACCTAGGCAACACAGTGATAGACCCTGGTTAACTACGCAGAACCGGGAGAAGCACTCTCCACCCCAACTAGTGGTACTTGTCCACCTCCAGGATTTCATCCTAATTTCCCACAGGATTTCACACACATTGAACCTTGCCGTAGAGACTTTACTACGGTATAGTTGCACAGCCCTCTATGGTAGCAGTGTCACTAACGACACAATTACACATTTACACTTCATTATACTTATTTGCATTACTCACATGTACTAATTATTTCATGTTCATGGATTTTAAATACACACATAGGTTCTCATTTACTGATTTCATCCTTACTGTTCCAATTGACAAATGATCATAGCAAGGGTCTAATCATGGTGCAATTTGTTGAATTATAAACAATCACATTAAATATACTCAACATGGTCATTTTTCTATATTAAATCTGAAATAGCACCAACTGTTACCCAAACAGTATGAAATTTTTACTACAATCTATTCACGGGTTACTCATCATATTCACTAAATTACAGATTTTTCAGAATAATATACAAATTATAATAATTAAAATGATCTTCCTACAAATTTTTCAAGAAATCCAATTAACATGGTTTACAGTATCGCAGTCGTACTTAGTAGTTCCAGAATCTGTATTTAGCAATCATATATTCATACAAATTTTTGGTACTCTAACATGTAATGAATCATTTTATTTGGAATTAAAATAAGTAATTCATGCTCACTATTCTATTTCCAGAAATTCTAATAATTTACAAAGTAAACAAAAATTCGTCCTACACTTATGATGTGACCTACTGCATGTACTTGACCACGTATAAAATTTATAGCATATACTTATATTCAGAAGTACGGAAAAATGTGTCCCAAAGATTAAACAATCATTGTGTCAAAACCTGTTGAACTTGGCGGCATAGATGTTGCCGCCAACATGGGTTAACGACACAATCTGTTGCCGCTGACCATGGATCTTAACAGCACTAGATGTTGCCATTACTGTAGAAATGCAAACTGAACACACAAAGCAATGGTGAATGGGGGTTCCAGGACATGAGGAAGAATCTGTAAAATTTCTAGGACCTAGAAGACATGTGTAGGGATAGTGTACAAAGGTTACTTGCCTCTTAAACGTTGCTAGACGAGATTTAGAGGTTGAAGATGCCCTCTTCGACCAAGCCAAGAAGTGCTCCAAAACACCCCTCGATCCAACTTCTATAATGATAGATGCTGCACACCGGAGTCGGGGAAGCTTTACAGATGAACCAAGTGCCTTCTAGTCGATGTAGATCGGCGAAAGGAGCTTCCAATCGCCAGATCCAAGTTCTCAAAGTTTCAGGTTCGCAACAAGCTTTCTAAGGTTTTGACAAAAGCCAAAAAGACCTCATCCGACCAAAAGAAGGTATTTTTTATAGAGTCATGGGTTTGGGGTATGCGTAGATAGGATACCCTACCGTTGGGCGTAGGTTTCCTAAACAGAGCACAAAGAAATCGCAGACGTTTTCGGATCTGAACCAGCAAAAATCTGGGGAAATAGATGTCCACATGCTTGGCTGTCTACTGGGAGTTGGCGTCCATCGATCTGGACATCGACTCAACTCTAACGTCCATGCATGTTGATGTTAACATGCACTTCGGCCAGAACTCAGAAATGACCATAACTTACATACACCATATATCTATACATGCAATATGTAATGTATATCTTAAACATCATATATACAATGTAAATAAAGCAATATATACATGATTGACAATCATATACATATGTACAACATTATTTAATATAAATTCTACAGAATTAAACACATATATACATATATATACATATACCTCTATATACACATGCACATAACTATTTACACAGAAATTCATCACTGCATGACACAGTATAAGTAAGAAGCAAAATTCGACGGCCTTAAACCCTCTCCCCCTTAAAGAAAACTTCAACCTCAAAGTTAGAACGACACTACTCAAACAATTGGGGATACTTCTTCATCATAGCATCCTCATGCTCCCATGTAGCCTCCTCTCGCGAGAAGTTCTGCCATAACACCTTCAAGGACACAATCCTCTTGTTCTAGAGATGTTGAACCTTCTGATCAAGAATAGCTACTTGTTTCTCAACATAAGATAGATCTGGCTAGATCTCCACTGGCTCATGACTAATAACATGAGAGGGATCTCGGACATATCTCCTGAGCATAGATACTTGCAATACAGGATGAACACTAGCTAATGCCGGGGGTGAAGCTAGCTCATATGCCACGCTACCCAAACGCTTGGGAATATCATACGGGCCAATGAATCTAGGACTCAGCTTACTATGCCAGCCAAATCTAACAACACCTCGTGTAGGCGAAATCTTTAGAAAGACATGCTCGCCAACCTCGAACTCCAAATCCTTCCTTCTGTTGTCGGCGAAACTCTTCTGCCTATCCTGCACCGCAACAAGCCTCTTTCTGATAAGCTGGATCTTATCTGAAGTCTCCTGCACTAACTCCGGACCGATCAATTGCCTATCACCGGTCTCCTCCCAACACAAAGGAGATCCACAAGGCCTTCCAAAGAATGCCTCAAATGGAGCCATACCAATACTCACATGAAAAATATTGTTATATGCGAACCCCACAAGAGGTAAATGACACTCCCAATCACCCTTCCAATTCAACACACACGCTCTCAACATATCATCGAGCGTCTGGATAGTCCTCTCAGACTGTCCATCTGTCTGGGGATGGAACGCCAAACTAAGCTTCAATTCAGAACCTAATGCATCTTGAAGACCCTTCCACAACCTCGAAGTAAATCTCGGATCTTGATTCAAAATGATCGACTTCGGCACACCATGCAACCTAACATACAACCTAGCCAAACTCTCAATGGACTGCTTCTTCTTCATAGGCAAGAAATCCGCAGTCTTAGAGAATCTATCTACAACTACCCAATTCGAGTCATTGCCCCTAACTGACTTGGGCAAACCCGTTACAAAATCCATAGTGATGGCCTCCCACTTCCATAATGGGATCTCCATCTTCTGCATAAGACCAGATGTTCGCTGCCGTTCGGCCTTCACTTGTTGGCATACTAAACAACTGGATAAAAAATCCGCCATGTCCTTCTTCATGCCAGACCACCAAAATGATCTCTTCAAATCCTGGTACATCCTAGTGTTACTCGGATGAATAGAGAATCTCGACCTATGAGCTTCTGCTAATACATGCTCATGAACATCCACAATATCGAGAACACAGACTCTATGATGGAAGCTAATCACACCATCCTCATCACGAGCAATGCCTGCCTTGCCCACTAACTCCTGAGTCTAGGGTCGGCCTTCTGCTGCTCGATCACCTCATCCAAAATAGTGGACTGAATGGACAACTGAGCTACAAAAGCCTGACACAATAATGGCTCTATCTCAGTCATCGCACAAGCAGCATCCTCCAACATCTTCCAATCTTGTTGGACTAAAGATCTCTTCCTGCTAAGAGCATCCGCTATGACATTCGCTATTCCAGGATGATACTGAAGATCGAAGTCATAGTCTTTAAGGAACTCAATCCATCTTCTCTGCCACATGTTTAATTCCTTTTGAGAGAAGAGAAACCTCAAGCTCTTATGGTCAGTGAACACCTCAAATCTGACACCATAAAGATAGTGCCTCCAGATCTTTAGTGCATGAACCACTGCCGCAAGCTCCAAATCATGAGTCGGATAGTTGCCCTCATGCTCCTTCAATTGACGAAAAGCATATGCCACTACCCTTCCCTACTTCATTAACACACAGCCTAAACCAATCCGAGATGCATCTGAGTAAATGGCAAAACCCTCTACACCACTCGGTAAAATCAACACCAATGCAGAAGTAAGCTTAGCCTTCAATAATTGAAAGCTACTCTCACACTCCTCGACCAGAAAAACTTCACACCCTTTCTGGTTAGCTTAGTCAAAGGTGCGGCGATAGATGCAAATCCCTCAATAAATCGCCAATAATAGCCTGCTAAACCAAGGAAACTACGAATCTCCGATTGGGTACTGGGAATTTCCTAATCTAATACAGTCTGGACCTTCGCTGGATCAACTGCTACACCAGCACAGGAGATAACATGCCAAAGAAAATGAACCTTGCGCATCCAAAAATCGCACTTGCTGAACTTAGCATATAGCTTGTGCTCTCGGAGAACTTCTAACACTACCCTCAAATGCTGATGGTGTGTGGCCTCATCTGGAGAATAGACCAACACATCATCGATAAACACTATGACAAAACTATCTAGATATGGTCTAAACACCCCTTTCATGAGATCCATGAATGATGCAGGGGCGTTGGTTAGACCAAAAGGAAGAACTAAAAACTCATAATGTCCATAACGAATCCTAAAGGCTGTCTTGGACACATCCTCACTCCTAATCCTCAACTGATGATAGCCAGACTGCAGATCAATCTTAGAAACTAACGATGCATTCTGCAACTGGTCAAATAGATCATCAATCCACGGTAATGGATACATGTTCTTCACAGTCACTTGGTTGAGCTGCCTATAGTCAATGCATAACCTAGGTGACCCATCCTTCTTCTTTACAAAAAAAATAGGTGCGTCCCAAGGAGATACACTAGGGAGAATAAATCTCTTGTCCAACAAATCATGCAACTACTTCCTTAACTCAGTTAACTCTGTAGGTGCCATTCGATATGGAGCCTTTGAGATAGGAGAGGTGCCTGGAAGCAACTCTATGGTAAATTCTATCTCCCTAACCGGTAGAAATCCAAACAAATCATCGGGAAAAATGTCTAGAAACTCCTACACTACATCAATCTCCGCAAGAGTAAGTGACTGATCAGCCTTCGGTACTAATACCACGCTAGCAAGAAAAACGTCAGAACCCTTGTTAACCATCCTCATCGCCTTCATGGCAAAGATAACAAACCTTCCCGCTAAGTTGCTTGGCAAGGGATGTGAAAACTCATCCTCACCTGGAATACAGAAAGTGATCTTCTTCCCATGACAATCAACTAAAGCATAGTGCTCCTCTAGCCAATCCAGACCTAGAATAGCATCATAGTCCTTCATCTTTAGCAAGAAGAAACACCCATCTAAGACTAGAAACTCAATGCACACAGGTAACGATGGAATACACTTCCTAGTCGATACCGTTCCCGCAGGTGGGTGCACAAACAACGAAACCTCTAACTCCTCAGCCTCTAATCCTGACTCTAAAGCTAACTACTTAGCAAACTGCTCAGAAATGAATGAGTGAGTGGCACCCGTATCAAACAAAACCCGAGCGTGCACACTCATGAAAAGAACCGTACCTTCGGTGACATTATCCGCATGCTTGGCATCCTCTCGTGCTAGGGAAAACAATAGAGCTTGGGCTCGAGGCCTTCCTGGTCTTCCTGCACCTGGCGCTACTGGGGCTAGCGCTGCATGCTGAAGCCTAGGGCAGTCCCGGATCTGATGCTCACTGCTCCTTAACTTCAGACACTTTGCAGCCATCTTCCAGCACTCGGTACTGCCATGTGCCCTTCCATAGTGAGGGAACTCCCTCTTGCCTCTAGGCCTACTACTAGGGGGACCGCTGAGAAGCTACCTGCCGACTGCTCGCTGCCACAGGACGTAGTGGTGACTGGTACGCCGCCTTCTTCCTATCCTGCCACTGGAAAGGAGGTACAGATCTCTTCTACGACATCTTCTTCTCCTCGAGGTACTACTCCATCTCGCCCTCCTGCCTACATGCAGCGCTAAGGGCCTCATCCAGGGTACGATGGTCAAATGCCACCAATCTCGATCTTAGTGATGGCTTAAGGCCCATAACAAATTTCTTCGCTTTCTTGCGCTCATCAGCCACTATGTGAGGTGCATATTTTGATAATTCTTCAAAACTGGCCTCATACTCAAGTACGGTCATGAATCCCTGAGTCAAAGTAAGGAACTCCTGCTCCATCTTGTCCTGGATATGCTCTGGAACGACCTTGGCCCGAAAGAGCCTCATGAACTCGTCCCATGCTACCTCGACAGCACCATCCTCAAATCTGGTACACAGTAACAAAGCCCACCACACATCGGCTCTCTCCTGCATCAAGCCATCCATAAGCACCAGATCTAGGCAATCTAAGCTTACTTAATTAAATGCATATACAACTAATACATACCTATAGCATATAGGTGGCTAAGCTAACCTTGTCCAACTCAGCACACCTAAACGCTCGAAAGATCTTCTCGATCTCCCTCATCCAGCTCTCCGCCAGTATTGGATCACTCTCCCCCTTAAAAGATGGTGGAGCCATCCTCTTGAACTACTCCATGATGGAAGGACCACCATAGCCATGCTCCTGGGGAACTGGAGCTGGAGCCTGACCTACTACAAGAAACAACATAAATAACACATATGCAACATAGCAACATAACGATCATATATTTAAATAAAACAGACTACTCTATCTACTATTCTAACTTGAGCCTCCAGCTGAGCCTGGAGTGCGGCCAGAGTATGCGCCTGAGTCTACATAGCCTCCACCAAGCCTTGCATGAATACTCCATAATCTACTGGTGGTGGACGAGGAAGTACAGTGGGACCCTGAGGTGCTGGGGTGTGCTGCTCACCCCTATCCTCTCTCCTCTGCTCGTCCTCACGAGCATGAACACCACGCCTACCACGAGATGCCATAGCCTGTAAAATAATTAATCATAGTTAGAACTAAATTATTTAATCCTAACCATGTTCTTAACTATGTTTCATTCATTATTATTTATTTTCTACACATGTGGACAATTCCATAAAGACTTAGCATATTTTGAAGATGATGACATATATTCATGTACAATCTCAACCGTCGCTCTGATACCAATCTCTGTAACGATCCTCCTTATACCGGTACGATTATACCAATCCACGTCAGTATAATGAACGTCGCTAAAGTGGGACATTTACCCAACACTAACACTAGATCGAGATGTACACAAATATTGGAATAGAACAGCGGGAAGTAAAATAGGCATTCAATCTTATTCCATCATCCACATCATATCGACAGTCTAGATAGTGAAGAAAGAAAATCTAAAGTCCACATTAATACAACTTTCAAATGAAATACATTGACCATTCTCAATTACATACTATGAAATAAAAGACACAACGTAGAGATCTCCACAACTAGCTACTCCTCTCGCTCGAAGTCGCTCCTAATAGTCTCCTCCAAAGAAGTGGAGTCACCTGCTACACCTGTACGCTGAAGCAAGAATGAGTCTAAATAGACCCAGCAAGCATCTATGCACAACATCCTTACACATATCATATGCACATGTTGACTTTTCAAATAAGAACTAATACATGTTGCATGCTTCATTCAATCCAAGTTACTATGCATGGAAAACTTATAGCAAGGAATACATGATACATGTTTATAACATTGACCAATTCAATATAATAATCCTACACATGCTTTCTACACATACATGTAACATGATTTAATAATTCAAACCTTATTCACAATATGCTACAATTTCACCAATCTAGAACATGGAACTAAGCATTAAATAAATAGCAACCTAGCATGATATCTATTCATGTTTCACATGCACTTTTCACATTTAATTACACATTTCACTTGCTGTTTTAATATAAATAAATCACAAGTTCACATGGTGTCACATTTTCTCATATTACCAATCACATTTTTCATTATCACATGGTCACTTTCACATTTACACAATTTACACGATATCATATGCACATATTCACATTTTTCACTTGATTGCCGTGACACATAGCCCTAACCACCATTAGAAGGACACACATTCACATTCACATATCCATCACCTAGGCAACATAGTGACAGACCTTGGTTAACTACACAGAACCGGGAGAAGCACTCTCCACCCTAACCAGTGGTACTTGTCCACCTCCAGGATTTCATCCTAATTGCCCATAGGATTTCACACACATTGAACCTTCCCGTAGGAACTTTACTACGGCACAGTTCCACAACCCTCTATGGTAGCAGTGTCACTAATGGCATAATTACACATTTACACTTCATTATACTTATTTGCATTACTCACATGTACTAATTATTTCATGCTCATTCATTTTAAATACACATATAGGTTCTCATTTATTGATTTCAGCCTTATTGTTCCAATTGACAAATGATCATAGCAAGGGTCTAATCATGCTGCAATTTACTGAATTATAAACAATCACATTAAATATACTCAACATGGTCGTTTTTCTATATTAAATCCAAAATAGCACCTACTGTTACCCAAATAGTATGAAATTTTTAGTACAGTCTATTCACAGTTACTCATCATATTCACTAAATTTCAGATTTTTCAGAGTAATATACAAATTATAATAATTAAAATGAGCTTCCTGTAGATTTATCAAGAAATCCAATTAACATGGTTTACAGTATCACAGTCGTACTTAGCAGTTCCAAAATCTGTATTTAGCAATCATATATTCATAAAAAAAAATTGGTACTCTAACATGCAACAAATCATTTTATTTGGAATTAAAATAAGTAATTCATGCTCACTGTTCTATTTCCAGAAATTCTAATAATTTACACAGTAAATAGAAATTTTTCCTAGCCCATGATGTGACCTACTGCATGTACTTGACCATGTATAAAATTTATAGCATGTGCTTATATTTAGAAGTACGATAAAATATGTCCCAAAGATAAAACAATCATTCTATCAAAACCTATTGAACTTGGCAGCATAGATGTTGCCGCCAACATGGGTTAACGGCACAATCTGTTGCGGCTGACCCTGGATCTTAATGGCACTAGATGTTGTCATTAAGTTCCTGTCTGCAGAAATGCAGACCGAACACACAAAGCAATGGTGAATGGAGGTTCCAAGACACGAGGAAAAATATGTAAAATTCCTGGGACCTAGAAGACATGTGTAGGGTTAGTGTACAAAGGTTACTTGACTCTGAAAAATTGCTAGATGAGATTTAGAGGTCGAAGATGCCCTCCTTGGCCAAGCCAAGAAGTTCTCCAAAACTCCCCTCGATCCGACTTCTGTGATGATAGATGCTGAACACCGGAGTCAGGGAAGCTTTACAGATGAACCAAGTCCCTTCTAGTCGATGTAGATTGCCGGAAGGAGCTTCCAATCACCAGATCCAAGTTCTCAAAGTTTCAGGTTCAAAACAAGCTTTCTAGGGTTTTGACAAAAGCCAAAAAGGCCTCATCCGACCAAAAGAAGGTGTTTTTATAGAGTCATGGGTTTGGGGTACGCATAGATAGGATATACTACCGTTGGGCGTAGGTTTCCTAAACAGAAGGCTAGGAAATCGCAGACGTTTCCAGATCTGAACCCGAAAAAATCTGGGGAAATAGACGTCCACATGCTTGGCCATCTACTGGGAGTTGGCATCCATCGATCTGGATGTCGACTCAACTCTAACGTCCATGCATGTTGACGTTAACATGCACTTCGACCAGAACTCAGAAATGACCATAACTTACATACACCATATATCTACACATGCAATATGTAATGTATATCTTAAACATCATATATAGAATGTACATAAAGCAACATATACATGATTGACAATCATATACATATGTACAATATTATTTAATATAAATTATATAGAATTAGACACACACACACATATATATATATATATATATACATATACCTCTATATACACATGCACACAACTATTTACACAGAAATTCATCACTACATGACACAGTCTAAATAAGGAGAAAAATTCGGGGGCCTTACATTGCATCTACCAATATCATGTGATTTTTCCTCCATTTTTTGGGCTCTATTGCACTGACTTGAATTGCGTTAGACACAGACAACACAAATCCTCTATTAATACACATTTGTTGGCCCACGGATGGCAGCAAGGATACCTAACGGTGGGGGGGGGGGTGAATAAGTTTTCTGAAAAATACAAATAAAAATCACCACATAAAAAGTTTGGTTAGTGACTGTAGTTGTGTGCAATAGATAGAGTAGTAGTGCGGAAGCAATTTAAATAAACAATCACACAAATGAACACATAGAATTTTATCTTGGTTCAGTACTTCTCAAAATGAAGACCTGCGTTCAGTCCCCAAGCAAATCCTGGGATTTCAATAACCAGGGTACAATCCCCCCAAGGATATACAAATCCCCAGCTCCCTGCTGGTCCTCTTCCTTTTCGAGTAGGAAGGAAACTCACTTCTGTTACAGGTCAAGAAGCCACCCTCCTAGAACAAACCCCAGTGTGGTTATGCAAGACTTAAACCCCTATCTAGGTTCTGCTGACACCAACCCTAGCTAGGTCCTTCCGTTAACCCAAGGGGAACACTATGTACAATCCCACAGCTAGACAGAAACCACCAGCACCCCGCTGGCCTTCTCTTCACACAGGAAGAGGAACATTGTATACAGTCCTATAGCTATACCAAGTCTTTCTTAGAAGAGAAAGAACGAACTAAGAGCTATATAGGATGAACACTAAGGAACTCAAACTCTCAGCCACAGACTCTCCCCAGATTTACAATGTAGCACAGAGAGAGTGAAGAGAGAAAAGAAGCTT
The DNA here is from genome assembly GCA_014218235.1 of Colocasia esculenta. Lineage (NCBI taxonomy): Eukaryota > Viridiplantae > Streptophyta > Magnoliopsida > Alismatales > Araceae > Colocasia > Colocasia esculenta. The sequence continues at coordinate 87,488,788 of CM024753.1, read as the reverse complement.
GAATGCTTGGAGCTTGAAGACTTCAAATGATCTTCATCTTGGGCTCGAGCTCTTTCTCCCTTGCTTTGAGTGTGTATGGCGCTGAGGTTTCTCACTGGATGTACACTCTTTGAATGATTTTTTGGTTTGCTCTATATATCATTTGTTCTTCATAGCCTTCATCCTTTTAAGGAGCAGCTTGAACAGATCTGTTGAAGAATAGCCGTTGGTGTTTTTGGATCCGTTGGGACTCATCATCTTCTACTCTCCTTTTGCTTCTACCTAATAGACATCTTCATGTGTCTAAGAGATGTTTGCTTGAGTCTTAACCGATTCCTCATGTTAAAATTACACTCCAGCAAACATCTAATGCATGGAAGAGAATGTTAGACTCCAAAAGTATTGCATCAGATAGCCCATATCTCTTTATGTGCAGAGGTCCATGATTTCTGTTGACATCCATACATGTTAGGTGAGGCCTTACTTCCATGTTTCTTGCCGACAACATCTTGCCTACCTTGAAGGATAGACAGAAAGAAGATCTCCAGTCAGACAGAGAAATAATAAGTTAAACATATGAAGTATATTTGAACTATCATTTGGGCACCAAAGACATTTAAAGACATTTTTAATGTAGAGGCAATTGATGTTTAAGTATAGAGACTTCGACTGTACAGAAGTCGTAGTGAGACTAATCACACTTCAACTTTAGAGGAGTCGGAGTCAGATTTAACAATAGTAGTAATCGATGTTTAAGTGAAGCAATCGATTTTCTAATGCAATCAATGTTTAAATGAAGAGCAATCGATGTTTAAGTGAAGCAGTCGATGTTCTAAAGTATGTAATCGATGATGATAGTGTATGTAATTGATGTTTGAGATAATCGATGTTCAAATGAAATGCAATCAATGTGAAAGCATAATCGATGTTGACTTAAACAGTAATTGATGTCAGTGCAATCGATGTGAAAGTATAGTCAATGTTCATGCAATCGATGTGGAGCTTCGACTGTAAAGAAGTCGGAGTATGTATCACAGTTCAACTTTCCAAGAGTCGGAGTAGGACTAGTTCGACTTTCCAAGAGTCGGAGTTGAAACACTTTGACTTTACAAGAGTCAGACTTAGTATTTTATATATATATATATATATATATATATATATATACTAGTTGTGGACTTAGAAAATTTTGAGCAAACAAAAGAACATTAGTGCTATCCAAATAGAGTGTTTATAAAATACATTCTTATGTTATACTATTATAGTCCATTTGAAGATTATATATGCAGATGGTTATGCACCCATTAATTAAGCAATTATATTAACCAAAAAATGAGATATGACAAAGTTAAACTTTGGATGTATAGAAATTAATGTTGTCGGTTTAAGTTGAAACACATAGTCAGTCAAAGTGAACTTCGTATATAACTTCGGATATGACGAAGTAGGACTTCGACTGATCACAACCAAAAGCATGCATGACGAAGTGAAGCTTCCGATAAAACATGTTATTTTTTATCCATAGATAATCTTGAAAAATGGTAATAAATGTATTCATGTTATTTATGATAATCTTGAGGTTTTGTTATCACCAAAATAAAAGGATAAAATATAAGAGTGGTTCAACAATCTCCCCCTTTTTGGTGATGACAAAACTTATGAGAATTTTCTAACAAAGATACTCAAAACATGGAATAAATAGAAAATTCACAGGTTAAACATACTCTCCCCCTTTTTGTCAATAACTAAAAAGGATGGGTCTTACATTTGCATTTACCCTTTAAGCAACATTCTTACCATTTTGAAGGACAGGGGTTCAACAATACTTGAATGAAATATATTCTCCCTCTTTTACTTGCTCCCCCTTGATGTGAGGCTCCACCTCAGTTCATGACTCCGCCTTCCTGTGATGCTCTTGTTGGGTTTGATCTTGTTGTTTACTTGACATATCCACTATTGTTTGTCAAGTCTTCAAGATTTTTACGTGCATTGATTATATAAAAAAAGACTTGCAAAACCTTATTAGTAGTATTGTAAATCAAATTCAAATTTGTGACTACTCCCTCTTCAGATATGAGTTGGATGAAGAGCTGGTAATCACCAATGCCTTGAGCATCCTTTGTTCCTGATGCTTCAAGGCTATCCTACAAACAACTTATTCATAAGTAGGTACCCAAATCTTTTTGGGTCCTTGATGGTTAGATGCATGAAAATATTCTTTTGGAATCCAAACTAAGTGTCTAGTTGTGTAGGTGTTTACTATGTGGCAGAATTTGTTGCAATAAGAACAACAACGAATATAATTTGTTTTGCAGGCCTTATTGTCTTTCTGATGTTTGTTTAAAACATGATTTTTTGAAATCTTTTTCTTTTGAGAGCATTTGTTCATTAAAGGGGCCTTTTCTGAGGCATCTTAGTTTCTTTCACAAATTTTGGTAATTGATATTTTTCAAGATACTTAATTTGTTTTCCTTTTTCAAGAGGTTCGTATCCAAGACCTTGTTTATTGTTGCCAAATTTTAAACCTTTTAAGCATAGAGGTAGAGTTTTTTTATCTTTTGTTAATTTTCAAACTGGTTCTTTTAAATAAAGATTTTCTTCAGTTTGAGTTTTTAATTTTTCTTCTAACTCTATTTTTTTATTGTTCTTGCTCTTCAAATCCTCATTCAAAATATTATTATTATTATTTTTCCTTTAATTGTGTTTCTAATTGTTCCATTTCTGATTTAAGATCAGAATTAGTGTTTTCTAAGCAAGTAAGGTTATTTTTCAGATTCTTTAATTCTTTTACAACACCCTTATATTTTTCATATTGTTCATTAAAGACATCTTCTAAATCTTCAGACTCTGACCCTGAATCAGTGCAAGAATTAAAAGATGGGTCAGAATGTACCTCATCTAGTCCTGCCATGAAGGCTAGACTAACCTGCTCTTTTTCTGAATCTGAAATTCATTAAAACATAATTATTATTTTTACTTTCCTTTAATTGTGTTTCCAATTGTTCTATTTCTAAATTATGATCAGAATTAGTGTTTTCTAAGCAAGTAAGGTTATTTTTCAGATTCTTTAATTCTTTTACAACACTTTTATGTTTTTCATAAAGTTCATTAAAGACATCTTCTAAATCATCAAACTCTGACCCTGAATCAGTGCAAGAATTAAAAGATGGGTCAGAATGTGCCTCATCTAGTCCTGCCATAAGGGCTAGACTTACCTGCTCTTTTTCTAAATCTGAGCTTGATAAATCTGAAGTGGAGACTTCTTCATTATCCCAAGCAGCTGCCATGGCTTTTCTTTTGAATTTCTTGTGCTTCTTCTTGGATTTTTCTAGCTGACTAGTCTTCTTGAGTCTTGGAAAATTAGGTCTTAGATGTCTAGGTTTTTTGCATTCATAGTAGACTGGGTCTTTCTCCTTTTCTCATTCTTGATCCATTCTTCTTCTTCTTAAGAATTCTCTAAAGCTTGGACAGTACAACATCTACATCATAGTCTTCAAAGCATGCATTTTTTGAACTAGAACAGGAAGAGGTGGAAGGAGCAGGTATTACTTTGAAAGCATTAATCTTTTTGGATGAGCTTTTAGATAGTCACTCCATGTAGATCTCATGTGCCATCAATGATCCTATAAGCTTTTCTAATGACATAGTTGTAAGATCATTAACTTCTTTGATGGCTGTGACTTTTGGAGCTCATTGGCTTGGTAGGGATCTGAGAATTTTTCTTACCATATCTCTAGTGTTGTATATCATTCCAAGCCTTACAAGACCATTAGTTATGTCAGTAAATCTGCCATACATTTGTGTAATGGTCTCACCTATTTGCATTTGGAACATCTCATATTGTGTGACCAAGATGTCAATACTGGTTTCTTTGACTTGTCAGTCCCTTCGTATGTGAGCTTTAACTTGTCCCACATTTCTTTTGCTGATTTGCATGCTGAGATCCTGTTGAATTCGTTCCTTGTCAAGGCACAACAAATGAGATTCTTGGCTTTACTGTTCTGTGAGAGAAATTTTCCATCATTGTCTGTTCACTCCTCTATTGGGTTGAGGACTATCAAATCTCCTTCTTCAATGATAGTCCATAGTTGATAGTCATAACCCTAGAGGAAGAACTTCATCCTTGTCTTCCAATAGTTGTAATCTTCACCGTCGAATAAGGGTGGTATGTTGACAGATTGGCCTTCAGAAAATCCTTGAGCTGCCATTTGATCTTTGCTCTAAAATCGTTAGATCTTCTTGAAGATTAGAGACCAGCGCTCTGAGACCACTTGTTGGCCCACGGATGGCAACAAGGATATAACTAGAGGGGGGTGAATAGGTTATCTGAAAAAGACAAATAACAATCACCACTTGAAATCTTTGGTTAGTGACTGTAGTTGTGTGTAGTAGATAGAGTAGCAGTGCAGAAGCAATTTAAACAAACAATCACACAAATGAACACAAAGAATTTTATCTTGGTTCAGTACTTCTCAAAAGGAAGACCTACATCCACTACCCAAGTAAATCATGAGATTTCACTATCCAGAGTACAATCCCCCCAAGGATATACCAAACCCCAGCTCCCTGCTGGTCTTCTTCCTTTCCGAGTAGGAAGGAAACTCACTTCTGTTAGAGGTCAAGAAGCCACCCTCCTAGAACAAACCCCAGTGTGGTTATGCTAGACTTAAACCCCTAGCTAGGTTATGCTGACACCAGCCCCAGCTAGGTTCTTCCATTAACTTAAGGGGAACGTTGTGTACAATCCCACAGCTAGACAGAAACCACCAGCACCCCGCTGGCCTTCTCTTTTCATAGGAAGAGGAACATTATATACAGTCTTATAGCTGGACCAAGTCTTTCATAGAAAGGAAAGAACGAACTGAAACCTATATAGGATGAACACTAAGGAACTCAAACTCTCAGCCATAGACTCTCCCCAAATTTACAATGTAGCGCAGAGAGAGTGAAGAGAGAAAAGAAGCTTGAATGCTTGGGGCTTAAAGACATCAAATGATCTTCTTCTTGGGTTCGAGCTCTTTCTCTCTTGCTTTGAGTGTGTATGGTGTTGAGGTTTCTCACTGAATGTACAATATTTCAATGATTTTTTGGTTTGCTCTATATATTATTTGTTCTTTATAGCCTTCATCATTTTAAAGAGCAGCTTGAACAGATCCGATGAAGTATAGTCGTTGGTGTTCTTGGATCCATTGGAACTCATCATCTTCTGCTCTCCTTCTACTTCTATCTAATAGACATCTTCATGTGTCTAACGGATGCTTTCTTGAGTCTTAACTGATTCCTCATGTTAAAACTGGACTCCTACAAACATTTAATGCATGGAAGAGAATGTTAGACTCCAAAAGTATTGCATCAGATAGCCCATATCTCTTTATGTGTAGAGGTCCATGATTTCTGTTCACATCCAGATATGTTAAGTGAGGCCTTACTTCCATGTTTCTTGCTGACAACATCTTACCTACGCTGATGGATAGACAAGAAGAAGATCTCCAGTCAGATAGAGAAATAATAAGTTAAACATATGAAGCATATTTGAACTTTCATTTGGAAGCTAAAGACATTTTGAAAGATTGACAATGTAGAGGCAATCGATGTTGAAGTATAGAGACTTAGACTATACATAAGTCATAGTGACACTAATCACACTTCGACTTTATAGGAGTTGGAGTCTGATTTAACAATAGTAGTAATCGATGTTTAAGTGAAACAATCGATGTTCTAATGCAATCGAGTTTTTAATGAACAACAATCGATGTTTAAGTGAAGCAGTCGATGTTCTAAAGCATGTAATCGATGATGACAGTGTATGTAATCGATGTTTGAGGCAATCGATGTTCAAGTGAAATTCAATCAATGTGAAAGCATCATTGATGTTGACTTAAACAGTAATCGATGTAAGGGCAATCGATGTGAAAGTATAGTCGACGTTTATGTAATCGATGTGGAGCTTCGACTGTAAAGAAGTTGGAGTATGTATCACACTTCAACTTTCCAGGAGTCGAAGTAGGACCACTTTGACTTTCTAAGAGTCGGAGTTGAACCACTTCGACTTTTCAGGAGTCGAAGTTAGTATGTATATATATATATATATATATATACTGGTTGTGGACTTAGAAAATTTTGAGCAAACAGAAGAACATATGTGCTATCCAAGTATAGTGTTTATAAAATACATTCTTTTTTGATACTATTATAGTGCATTTGAAGATTATATATGTAGATGGTTATGCACTCATTAATTAAGCAATTGTATTAACCAAAACATGAGATATGACAAAGTGAAACTTTGAATGTACACAAATTAACGTTGTCGGTCGAAGTTGAAACACACACTCAGTCGAAGTGAACTTCATATATAACTTTGGATATGATGAAGTAGGACTTCGACTGATCACGACCAAAAGCATGCATGACGAAGCGAAGCTTCGGATAAAACATCTTATTTTTTATGCTTAGATAATCTTGTTAAATGGTAATAAATATATTCATGTTATTTATGATAATCATGAGGTTTTTTTATCACTAAAATAAAAGGATAAAATATTAGAGTGGTTCAACAACATCCACTTAAAATGATGTGTTTCAAAAAAGGTCATTTATCTTTAAACCTAATCGCGTCCACCATACACGACATGAATAAAATATTTATTAGAAATTTAGAAATTAGATCCTCAAAATTTGAGCCATTAAGCAAAACCGCATCCACTCACCACGACGGTATTAAATTTAATCCTCAAATGAAAAATCAGAACCTCAAATTCAGTGTCAACGTAATGATGACTCTTAAAACGCGTCGACTCAAGTGGACACATATAAACATTAATCGCGTCGTCTATAGCTGACACATTTCAACCAAAATTTGAATGCCCAACAAAACACCCGTCCCTTCTCTCAAGCTCTTTCTTGCCGTTTTCTTTCTTGTCCTCTCACTTTCCCCAATCTCCTTAACCAGATGACAAATGCCGACGAGGGGTGGAAGGGATGGCGGCAACCATGGAGGAAGGATGAATGGTGATGCGATGGAGGGTGTGGAGGAGGAGGCGGTGATGGCGTTGGTGGCAGAAGATGTGTCGGCCACAACGGGGGAAGTGGGGGAGGTAGAAGAAGAAAGAGGAGAGAAAGGAAGCGCCACGTTGGAAGAGGAGGTGCTTATGGTACGGCTTCGGCAGCGACTAGTGGAGTAAAGGGGATGGCAAGGACCCCCTCGCGTCGACACGGTAAGTCCCCCCCAACTTAGCTTTCATGGTTTGTAAGGAGGGGAGGAAAGGAACGGCCCTCAAAGGCCATAGATGTGGGAGGGTGTGTCCAGGTGGTTTAGAGGGTTGAAACACGTCGAGTTAAACTGACCTGGTTCTGAGAATGAATCGTGTCTTCTGGTTCCAACGTGATTCAAGGAACCACCTAAGACTTGAACTTTTGCCATGTTTTGCCTTGTTTTGAGTTATTTAACTGTATTCACTTAAAATGATCAATATTTTATACTTGTAGGGAGTTATGAGGACTTAGATATCGTGGCCCCTCGTGCTAGCCACGTACTGAGGGCTTCTCGAGTTCCAAAGGGAGTGGGTAAAGAGGATGCGTTCCGTCCAGTGCTGGAGATGGAGCTGATTTACATTGATGTGCCGCTGATCCAGGTTTTGAGAGAGTGGTGGGACAAAGTGAGCCAGGCATTCTGTGTGCCATGTGGGCTTATGGTGCCTAGTCTCGAGGATATGACCCGCATTATGGGACCACGAGTAGATGGCGAGGAGATCAACGGAGTGACATATGTAGATTACAAAGACTTTGCCCTGGATTTGCTAGGGTTGGAGCATATAGGAGCAGATGAGTTCTGGGATTGGAGGGTGGTCATCCAAGTAGAGCTGATGGAGTGTCTAGGGCTAGTGGGGGCGAGGCAAAGTAGGAACAAGTCTCTCCCCGAGTTTATTGAAAGAGTAGTCGGGTTGGCCATGTAGTTTACGTGTCACATCTCGACAATTACACAACAATAATATTTGAAGAGTTAAAGATCGATATTCTGAGATGTGAGCTGTCACACCCCACCAATTTAGCAGCGGAATAAATCGGGGAGACATGAGCAAAGTACATAGTAGAGTAGAATGTATAACAGTTGAATGATTTAGAGCATCTGATGAACAATAATTGGAATAAACTCTTCATTTCATTATAAAATCACTAAGACTGCTACAACCACAAATTTGACGCCACTACATTGAGCTCATTGACATCATTACATTGGAAAAGAAATCTAAAGCAACAACTACTAGACTCCATTGTACTAGGGCAACTTCATCAACTAACTCCAAGTTGCTCATTACTCTGGTCCCGTCCCATTGTTGTCTGTGACATCGTCTAGCTTACCTGAGACACAATAACAAATAACAGAGGGTGAGCGATAACGCCCAGTAGGACTTAAATCTCGGGAATCAAGTAGGCTTTAAATAATTAGTGCTTTAAAAGGCAGAGTAATTAATGATAGAGCGAGTCATGTAAAGTCGAGAAAGTAAGAGCACGAGTAACATGGGTCACTAGCACATGAAGCACGTATAGTGCAATGAATAAGGTCAAGTCACAATAGAAAGTAATAACAAAACGATGGCAAATAACGTCAACGTCAAGAAATAGCAAGTAACATGTATAGCAAGGAGAGAGAAAGTAGTTGACCATATAGAGAGTAAATTACACTTTGATTGATTTTCTTATCAATAGAAATAGCATAGCACTTTTGATTAACCTTCGTCAATCAAAATAGTAATGGCACTTTGGTTATCCGTAGATAGCCGAGAGAGAGTATAGCACTTTGTTTGTCAATAGACAACGAGAGAATATAGCACTTTGTTTGTCAATAGACAATGAGAGAATATAGCACTTTGTTTTATCAAAGACATCGGGAGAATATAGCACTTTGTGTTGATTGTCTTAGATTAATCTTGATAGTATTGCACTTGGATGTAATGCCGACATCCTGATCATTTAACTCCCGCAGGCAAATGGCACTTTCGGGTGCTCTCCCGAGGACCAGATCGGGCCCTAATGCACTGGCATTGGTTATGTTGTTTATATTTAGACAATCAATTAATGACTAATAGAGCTTTCCAAGAAATAGATAAGAGCACTAGATGAATAGATGAGATAGTAGAGTGAACGTGAATAGATGAGCGAGTAGAGTATAGATGAGAGCTAGTGGACATTGCACGTAACACGTCGAGTAAACAGGCGATAGTAACAGTTGCTCAACAGGCGCACTTGGTGTTGGCAGTCAGGTGGAACTCACGACCCTTCCATTGGCCATGTTAAGCACAGGTCCAGGGGTCCGGCGTGATTCAAGATAAAAGCGAACTTCTAATAGCCGTTTGGACCATATTGATCCCTAAAGGGTGTAATAGGTGTTAGGGTACAACCGGCTCATCGACCATGTGGGAATCCATGGACTGAGGAGACTTACGAAGGCCTTAAACAAGGATTCACTAGTCCGGCAGAAGGAGTATCCGACGGAGAGTTCGTGCAAGTCAAGAGAATGTGTATATAGAAACAAGTGCTCGACGTTCTAGAGGAATTCTAGGACAGTGGAGCATCAATAACAGTATTCCCAAAACATCGTGAGAAATGAAGACAAGTCTTATTTAAACTAGGGAAATTTAATTACATAAATTACCAGATGTATTATGATATATTTACATGCCAAGTTAGGCCATTTTTGGATGGTTCAAAGTGTATGCAAGTGTTATGAGAAAATCATGGACAAGATAGATCATGTGATTAACTTGAATTAATTAAAATATATTCAATATTTACAACTTCATTTTTCTGTGTACAAGATAGTTTATAGGACATGGGGTGACTGTATAACAATAAAACTTGCAAAAAGGTGGGTTTTCATGCAAAAAGCTGAGATCGCGACGGACCCTTGTAAGGGTCGCGACAGGGTCAGAAGAGATCACGATGGGTCTTGTACAGAACGCGACGGGCTTGTCAATTTGGGCAGGCAGATCGTGACGGGGTCGCTTGATGGTCGCGACGGGCTCGTCAGATTGGGCAGGCAGATCGCGACGGGGTATCCTGTCACGATCAGATCGTGACAGGATATGCTGTCGTGACAGCCTTGAGAACACGGCCTGTTGGGCCATCGCGTTCTCAGGTCCTGCGCCTGAGTCCGACAGGGAAAAGACATGCCTTTGATTGCGGACCAAACTTACCCTATTTTGACATAGGGTCGTTCAGAAAATCATAACTAATCATATAGTCGATGAAAAATAATGAAACAAGTTGCATATTGATCTAGACATACGTGAGTACTTACAGTAAATAGGAATTTGAAAATAGATAGAGTTTCGACATGCTTTATTCAAGTCAAACATGGAGTACATGACATAGTGAGCAGTTGAGATGAGAAAATTAATTCACGAAGTAGGGTGGATAAAAATTAGGGCTTTTAGGGGCAAAATATGACTAATATGCAACAGTTCCTCCAGTAAAAATCCCATGGTATGGGGTTGAGTATACAAGGAGAACAAGGTTTAAGATGAAGGGTTGGGCTTATGCCAGTTGCAGAACATGAAAAATCAAGAAGAAAATATAGGCTTGATGGAAAAATATGAAATTAGAGGGCTTTTGATCCGGATGATTGGATCAACCTACAAACGAAGTTTTATGATTTTAGCTTGCGAGAATGCCTACCTTTAATCATTTTCCTCTTCTAGGGCTAGAACTTGAAGAACGAGAGAGAGAGCTTGAGAGAGGCTTCTTCCAACGAAATCTCCTCCTCCTTGGCCTCTCCTCCTAGTCCAGCAAGCCTTGGCTACGAGCTAGGGCCGGCCATGGGGGTTTCAAGAGAGTATTTATGCTTTCTCTCTTTCCATTTCCTATTTGGACTCTAATTCCCATTAATTCTGAATTTCCTATTTTCTCTCCCCTTTCTAAGCATGAGAACTTCTAATTGGGTTAGGATGGGAGCTAAATTCATGGCCAAGCAACTAGGGTAGGTTTAGGAATCCAATTCTAACTCAAACATCCTATTTAATACATTATATACCCCTTTTCTATTTAAGTAATAATTTAGTTACGAATTTAGAATATTTTCCTATTATTTCTCTTTTAAAAATCCCTATTTGGCCCAATAACTTTTATATGATCCATTTAACAAAGCCCACCACTTCTTTTTGTTTAATGTGTTTTAACTTATAAAATTCCCTTTTTAAATTACAGAATATTAGAATTTCGAATTTTATTCATGGGCTATGGGAGGTCTATTGATCTAATTTCTGATGATGGATTATCATTACATATTGTTTGTAGTCCACCCTTCATTTTATTTTTAATTGTTAATCTACTTGTTTCATATGATAATGGGTTTTCTGAATTATTCCTTAATTACAATAATAAGTCACCTCAATTTCTAAAACTTGGTCCGAATTATTTTTCTAAGCCCAATTTTCTTAATGGGTCATCATTACATGACGTTGGAAGTCTCTTCGACAGGTTCGTTTAGTTTACGGGCGCGTTATCTTTCCGTGTTAACGGTGTTCTGACTTAGTTTCCGAATTTGGATAATTAGTCATGTTGTGACGTACGCTTGGCCAATCGGATTTTTCGTTGCATAAATTTCTTCGTGGAACACTTAGGGATAATATTAGGGGTTGATTTATAATTTTTACAGAATTTTTATATGTGTTCTTGCTCATAAGATAACGGTATGTATGTTTCTATTATTTTTATTTAAAAAAATTATTATTTCGAAATTTTAGATATTTAATTTTTTTCTGGGGTGCTACATCCTCCCCCACTTAAAGAGAATTTGGTCCACCAAATTCCATGACTCCTTCGGTTACATGTGAATCATTTATTGAAAAAGGCATTAATCATCGTGAGTTCAGAGGTACCTTCCACGGTTCCCACTTCTCGATTTGGAGATAGTTGCACCAAGGCTTCCAGCGTACCTTGTTGGTTCAATTCCTCATGATGTTGATTCTCAAATTGTGGGCAGTCTCTCATCTTGTGGTTGGAGCTACCACATAGCAAACATTTTCCTTGTTTCCACCAGCAATCCCCCGACGTATGGCCCCTCTTGTTGCAGTGCTTGCATCATCCCCTGCGAATAACAGATACTTGTATGTCGTTCTTCTTATTCTTCTTTATTTTTGTCTTAACACTATTTGGTTGGTTCCCTTTCATCATGAAATTGAGTTCTTCTATGTTAGTGGATGGTTCTTTTAGAAGAGGGCAGTCTCGTAGTTGATGTCTCGAGTCGCCACAACATAAGTATGCACCAATTCTTCGCCAACACTCCTTGGCCACAAGACCTGGCTTACGAAAATGATGGCAAGTGATCTCATCATTCTGATTCACTTTCTGGTTGGCCTTCTTGCCATGGTTATATATTCTCTTCCCATTATGATTGGTCTCCTTTTTAATCTCTTTAGTCGCTTCCAGAGCTCTTTCTAGCAGTTGAGCGGCTTGCTAACATGCGAGAATTAGCCTTTGGGTTGATCTCATGTCGACGTCCATTAAGAGTCCCTTCATGAATGAGGTTGACATTAGGATGCTAAAGTAATATTAAATTGATACATACATATAGATATATGTATTCAGATCTTAACCATGGTTCTACCCAATCCTCACATAGGTATGGTGGTTGACTTAGTCACATGTCATGGCATTTTGTCCTAGAACACCCTATACCTAACAGATCCAATGAGGACATCCTAGAACATTTGAAACCTAAGATATCCTATCAAGACATCCTAGGCTCGGATACCAACTGTCACGCCCTACCAATTTAGCAGCGCAATAAATCGGGGAGACGTGAGCAAAGTACATAGTAGAGTAGAATGTACAACAGTTGAATGATTTAGAGCATCTTATGAAAAATAATTGGAATAAACTCTTCATTTCATTATTAAATCACTAAAACTGTTACAACCACTACATTGAGCTCATTGACATCATTACATTGGAAAAGAAATCTAAAGCAACAACTACTAGACTCCATTGTACAAGGGCAATTTCATCAACTGACTCCAGGTTGCTCATCACTCTGGTCCCGTCCCATTGGTGTTTGTGACATCGTCTAGCTTACCTGAGACACAATAACAAATAACAAAGGGTGAGCGATAACGCCCAGTAGGACTTAAATCTCAGGAATCAAGCAGGCTTTAAATAATTAGTACTTTAAAAGGCAGAGTAATTAATGATACAGCGAGTCATGTAAAGTCGAGAAAGTAAGAGCACGAGTAACATGGGTCACTAGCACATGAAGCACGTATAGTACAATGAATAAAGTCAAGTCACAATAGAAAGTAATAACAACACGATGGCAAATAACGTCAACGTCAAGAAATAGCAAGTAACATGTATAGCGAGGAGAGAGAAAGTAGTTGGCCATATACAGAGTAAATTGCACTTTGATTGATTTTCCTATCAATCGAAATAGTATATAACTTTTGATTAACTTTTATCAATCGAAATAGTAATGGCACTTTGGTTATCCACAGATAGCCGAGAGAGAGTATAGCACTTTGTTTGTCAATAGACAACGAGAGAATATAGCATTTTGTTTGTCAATAGACAACGAGAGAATGTAACATTTTGTTTTGTCAAAGACATCGAGAAAACATAGCACTTTGTGTTGATTGTCTTAGATTAATCTTGATAGTATGGCACTTGGGTGTAATGTCGACATCTTGATCATTTAACTCCCGTGGGCAAATGGCACTTTCGGGTGCTCTTCCCAAGACCAGATCGGGCCCTATTGCACTGGCATTGGTTATGTTGTTTATATTTAGACAATCAAATAATGGCCAATAGTGATTTAAAAGAAATAGAAAAGAGCACTAGATGAATAGATGAGATAGTAGAGTGAACGTGAATAGATGAGCGAGTATAGTACATATGAGAGCCGATGGACATTGCACGTAACACGTTGAGTAAACAGGCGATAGTAACAGTTACACAATACGCGCACTTGTTGTTGGCAGTCAGGTGGAACTCACGACCCTTCCACTGGCCATGTTAAGCACAGATCCAGGGGTCCGATGTGATTCAAGATAAGAGCGAACTTCTAATAGCCGTTTGGGCCATATTGATCCATAAAGGGTGTAATAGGTGTTAGGGTACAACCGGCTCGTCGACCATGTGGGAATCCATGGACAGAGGAGACTTATGCAGGCCTTGAACAAGGATTCACTAGTCTGGCAGAAGGAGTATCCGACGGAAAGTTCATCCAAGTCAAGAGAAAGTGTATATAGAAATATGTGCTCGACATTCTAGAGGAATTCTAGAACAGTGGAGCGTCAATAAGGGTATTCCCAAAACATCACGAGGAATGAAGACAAGTCTTATTTAAAGTAGGGCAATTTAATTACATAAATTACCAGATGTATTATGATATATTTACATGCCAAGTTAGGCCATTTTTGGATGGTTCAAAGTGTGTGCAAGTGTTATGAGAAAATCATGGGCAAGATAGATCATGTGTTTTACTTGAATTAATTAAAGAATATTCATAAATTACAACTTCGTTTTTCTGTGTACAAGACAGTTAATAGGACATGGGGTGACTGTATAACAATAAAACTTGCAAAAAGGTGGGTTTTCATGCAAAAAACTGAGATCGCGACGGACCCTTGTAAGGGTCGCGACAGGGTCAGAATAGATCGCGACGGGGTCTTGTACAGAACGCGATGGGCTTGTCAATTCAGGCAGGCAGATCGCAATGGGGTCGCTTGAGGGTCACGATGGGCTCGTCAGATCGGGCAGGCAGATCGCGATGAGGTATCCTATCATGATCAGATCGCGACGGGATATGCTGTCGTAACAGCCCTAAGAACGTGACCAATTGGGCCATCGCGTTCTCAGGTCCTGCGCCTGAGTCCGATGGGGAAAAGACATGCCTTGGATTGCAGACCAAACTTACGCTATTTTTACAGAGGGTCATTCAGAAAATCATAACTAATCGTATAGTGGATGAAAAATCATGAAACAAGTTTCTATTGATGTAGACATATGTGAGTATTTACAGTAAATAGGAATTTGAAAATAGATAGAGTTTCGACATGCTTTATTCAAGTCAAACATGGCATACATGACACAGTGAGTAGTTGGGATGAGAGAATTAATTCACGAAGTAGGGTGGATAAAAATTAGGGCTTTTAGGGGCAAAAGATGACTAATATGCAACAGTTCCTCCAGTAAAAATCCCATGGTATGGGGTTGAGTATACAAGGAGAACAAGGTTTAAGATGAAGGGTTGGGCTTATGCCAGTTGCAGAACATGAAAAATCAAGAAGAAAATATAGGCTTGATGGAAAAATATGAAATTAGAGGGCTTTTGATCCGGATGATTGGATCAACCTACAAACGAAGTTTTATGATTTCAGCTTGCGAGAATGCCTACCTTTAATCATTTTCCTCTTCTAGGGCTAGAACTTGAAGAACGAGAGAGAGAGCTTGAGAGAGGCTTCTTCCCACGAAATCTCTTTCTCCTTGGTCTCTCCTCCTAGTCCAGCAAGCCTTGGGTACGAGCTAGGCCAGCCATGGGGGTTTTAAGAGAGTATTTATGCATTCTCTCTTTCCATTTCCTATTTGGACTCTAATTCCCATTAATTCCAAATTTCCTATTTTCTCTCCCTTTCTAAGCATGAGAACTTCTAATTGGGTTAGGATGGGAGATAAATTCGTGGCCAAGCAACTAGGGTAGGTTTAGGAATCTAATTCTAACTCAAACTTCCTATTTAATGCATTACATACCCCTTTTCTATTTAAGTAACAATTTAGTTACGAATTTAGGGTATTTTCCTATTATTTCTCTTTCAAAAATCCCTATTTGGCCCAATAACTTTTATATGATCCATTTAACAAAGCCCACCACTTGTTTTTGTTTAATATGTTTTAACTTATAAAATTCCCTTTTTAAATTGGAGAATATTAGGGTTTCAAATTTATTCATGGGCTATGGGAGGTCCATTGATCTAATTTCTCATGATGGATTATTATTACATATTGTTTGGAGTCTACCCATCATTTTATTTTTAATTGTTAATCTACTTGGCTCATATGATAATGGGTTTTCCGAATTATTCCTTAATTACAATAATAAGTCACCTCAATTTCTAAAACTTGGTCCGAATTATTTTTCTAAGCCCAATTTTCTTAATGGGTCATCATTACATGACGTTGGAAGTCTCTTCGAAAGGTTTGTTTAGTTTATGGGCGCGTTATCTTTCCGTGTAACGGTTTTCCGACTTAGTTTCCTAATTTGGATAATTAGTCACGTTGTGACGTATGCTTGGCCAATCGGATTTTTAGTTGCACAAATTTATTCGTGGAACACTTAGGGATAATATTAGGGGTCGATTTATAATTTTTACGGAATTTTAGATGTGTTCTTGCCCATACAATAACGGTATGTATGTTTCTATTATTTTGATTTAAATAAATTATTATTTCAAAATTTTAGGTATTTAATTTTTTCCGAGGTGCTACAAGTCGGCAAATAAGCATCTATCTAGCAAGCACTAAATGTGTATCAACACAAACATAATATTAGGGTCCAAATAATGAACTCAACTAAATTGTATTCAATCTCAACTCATTGTTTGCAAAATAGCACTAATACAACTTTTCCATTATGGAATAACAAAACTAAGACTAAAATAAAGGAAAATTACATGAAAGGTCACTTCCTACTACATCAACCTAACACTCATTCTAACTATTGATAGACATATAGGTTGGGACGCTCTTCACTGAGACGCATTCCCCTCTTCGACTTGTTCTTCCTCTCGAACTTCATAGTCACCTAGAAGGTTAAAAGTAGGGAATGAGCAAACTAGGTAGGATATATATCTCAACGTGTGGGCAATGATATAAGTGATTAGCAATTTAGAGCTGGGTAAGCAAGATTATCAAGATATGCATGTGCGAATAAAGCTCATTAAACACGTTACATGAACAAGATAGATTGAACTCTAATGATGAAGCAAGATCTAGAATGAGATAACAAGATAGAACTAGCAATACATCTGTAATGACCCGACCTCCTAGACCCCCCTCCAGGGACATCAAAGGTCGTGCCGCCACCCACAGATCCGGAGACACGGAAGGGTTAGAATTTAGTCTAGTGAGATAAGCAATGAATTCAAATAACTATAACAAGAAAGTTTGTATATTAATAAGGAAATTATGTACAATATGTCCCAAATAAAAGTACAGGTACAGGATGAAAGGTGCAATCCTTAAGGGGCATAACCCGAGGACTTGTAAAAAGGCAACTCTCAACTCACACAGTACAAGCACTCACGCTCACAACTCACACTGCTGGCAACGCGCGTCGCAACAAACCGCCACCACCACCGTCTGGCAAAGAACTCCTGTGATAGCAAGTCCCTACCTGAAGAGAGTAGGGGGGTGAGCCTCACGAATAAGGCTCAGTAGGGATAACTAGTCCCTTACCAGCCAGAGTAGCAGGAACTTAAAGAAAGCGGAAGCAAACTACTCTAGAAAGCAGTGAAGCGAGAAACACCTACTGCAGAGTACTACAAAGTAGCGGAACAGAGTAATGCCACGACCCACAACCAGGGTCGGGCCAGACACGACTCCCGCAGAACCAGCGGAGTCAAACACAATGCGGAAGAAACCCTCGGCATGCACTTGCTGAGACAAAGAGCTCACGGAACACCGGAGCAACCACGTGAGACCAGAGTCTCACGACACAAGCACCAACATCCCTGACCTCCACGAGGTCGGGAAGGAACAACCAGGTGTCACCACAAGAGACACCAAGCAACCATGTAAGAAGGAACATCTCACCACAGGCACGGCCACCTCAAACCTCCACAAGGTTGAGGGCCCACAAGCAGAACCACCATAGACCTCGGACATGCCACGAGGTCAAGGAACTACACACTCCGGTGCCACCATGGACAGCACCAAGGAATGGGTTACAGAACCAGCAGTCGGGTGCCCACCCAAGGCACCCCGAGAGAACACACTACACGGAACACCGCCACAAGCACAGGCCAACCAGGCCAGACCATCAAAGCCCACAGAAGATAGACATGGCTACGCTACAACCACCGTGCAAGCTTGGGCAACAAGACTCACTTGGAAAAAATGTGAACCACTGTCACAACATGTCAACCAAGCCACCGCCACCGCCAGCTAAGAGAGGGACACATAGTCCCCACCTCTCGCTCGCCAGCCGCCGACTCCTACCTACAACCTCCACGGTAGAGTGAGGCTTGTGAGCCATAGAAGAGAACACACAACCAACCATCGCAGCCTGGCCGAGCTGCGGCCCCAAGCCTAACCTCCCTTCGCGGCTCGGAACTAACGTAGAGCGAGGCAGTGAGAATGACTAGCTGGTCCGTACCGAAAGAGCGCCACAACAACCTCGGCGACACAGACTAGCTAAGAGAGCTCTACAAATGACTCTACGTCGCATCCCCCACCATTTTCCCTCCTGCTACTAGAGTCTGTCACTCGAGCAAAAACCGCCGCCCGGAGAACTCCCTCTAACAGTAGCACGGGGACCGGGGGTCCCAGGTAACGGTAACAACCTTTCTCGTGGACAAGCCCTCATGTGCCTAGCACCAGGTGAAAGAGAACTGGCAGGGCAACCACCACAGAAATCGGCACAGCTGGCTTGTAACCAAGACAAGCCCAGCAGGTACAGGCACGCACGACACACCTCTCGAAAACCCCAAGGAAGACCGTTGGCCAATGCCATAACACACGGCACGGCAAAAAAACCCAGAACACCACAAGATAGGACAAAAACCATCGCTCTTTTAACAATGGATTGACTGTCAGACAATTGATTATTAGACAGACGCGAGCCTCCTAACACCACCGCTAGGACATGGCCATGATGGTGTCACTTTCGGCCACTGAATGCAGGGAGGCAACCTGCCGCGTTCCCTACTAGAAGGACATAAGGGCACACCTGCCCTGGGGCACAGGCCGACACGCCAACCACGGCCACAGAAACACCCGAGGCAAGAAAGGTACTGTCGTGCCCTCCTAGGACGTCGCGATGGTAACGCGACGGGGAAAGGCAGCGCGTTGCGACAAGCACCGAGTAGCCACAAGGCAGCGCGTTGCGACAACAACTATGCCATGATAGGGAACCAAGTCGGGACACAATTCTTATCGCAACAGCTAACCATGCCGCGATAAGGTCGTGCCCGACCGGGGCGACGCCTCCTCTAATGTCGCAACGCGCTCTGCGGTCGCGACATCAGTCGGGTGGTAGACTGACGGGATGCTACATCCTGGGGTTGTCCACACAATACAAAACACACCACGATGGGGAGGGGAGCATGGGGAAAGCTGTAAAGCTATCTACCAAAACAAGAGAGCTCCCAATCACCCGGATTGGAAAGGGCACATGAAATCGAAGAACCAAACCCACGAGGGGCCTTCATGACGGCTAGACCAACTCCTCCACGCTCCACGACGCCACCCCAAAGCTCCGCACAAGCCACCGACGCCGCCAAGCTTGAACCGCCGGAGAGGGGAAACCTTTCCCAACCTCGGAGAGGAGGAGGGAAGGGAGGAAGGAAAGGAAAGGGGAAGGGGCTCCGGCCAAGGCTTTTAGCCTCCGGCCCCAAGGACGTGATGCGGGGGGGCATCACGTTACCACTCTTAACGCGACGGCCCTGCACACTACGACTAGAACACATCCCTCAGGGACGCCGCGACAACCTGACAGGTCGCTCTACCATGCCTGTCACCCTGACAGGCGTCAGACGACCAAAAGCAGAAAACCTGTCGCGACTCGTTGATCGGGCGCGACAAGATCGCGACGCACCTAGTGGTCGCGACACGGATGACTATCACGTCGGGCACCTCCAACGCAACACTAACGCATCGCCCAGATAGGATGTGTTAGTGGCTAGTCATCCAACACACACAACGGAGGAAATTGGAAAGCCTGAGATGTTTCTTAATGGTGACCAACAACCAAGTGGAAAACACACACGTGGAGAAAACCACGGCGAGCAAGGCAGTGTCCACTGGCACCACTAGATCTCACCCAGATCATCCTCGTGGTCCGACCAGGACACACAACGCACGCGGAGCCACAAAAACTAGGAGTAACACGCTCCCCAACGTGGCACACCATAACAGAAATACGGAAGACGTCAGAAGTAAAGCCAAAACTTGGCACCTCACAACGTCGACAAACCACGTGGTCGAGTACTAGTAAGCCGAATGGCCTCACTGTCACTAGATGAACCAACAGGAGACTCCACCATCGGCTTCCAGACTCGCCAACGCCACGCACAATGGAGAATCAACGAAGAGTTGGCAATACACTCTCCACGCACACATAGGGCTCAGCGCGGGTACCAACCTGCCAACCACCCGAAGGGAGCACAACCACATGGAACCGAAACAATAGTAGAGGTTGAGGACAGCACGTCGACCTCAGAGGGACCCAAGCCGAAGTAGGGCACCCCAACCAAACACACTCACTCCCCAAAGCGAGAGAGGAAAAATTCGGACACAAACCACGACCAAAGCTTGGCGTACCACCGATAGGGCTGCCTAGACAAGGCAAAGCAGCCACCCCACAGCGTTAATGGTACGACCACAAGGCACGGGCCAGCACAAAGTGTCCCAGAGGCGAAAAGCTCAACGCCTCCAACACCGAGCAAACTCGTGAAACAACGCACGAAGCTTACGATCAGGTATACGTCATAACACAAGGTGCTATCACAAGCACTAGGAGCCACCCAAGGTATAACACAATGCACCAAGGTTCCAGACAGGACAAAAATAAACCACTCGAGCACGAGCACATGGTGCCATAACAAGAACCAAAACCAGGCAAGATGCAACACAGTTGCACCAGCGGCCGAAACAACATAGGCTAAAAGGAAGGACTCTCCACAAGAGACCTGCCAAAAGCCACACGCAAGGAACCGCAAGACAAAAAGGGCAGAACATGCCACACCGGCCCCAAACCCTTAAAGCGCAAAGAGACGGAGCATCAAAAAAGAAGCACGCTCAAGGTGTAGTACACAACCGCACCAACGACATGAAATGACATAGGGCCAACCGAAGTGGACTCTCCACCAGTGGCCCACAAGAGGAACACGCGAAAACCAATAGCTTCAAGAGCGCAACAACCACATCGGCTCTTAGAAGCACACAAATACATGGCACCGCTCCCACCATGCAAGCAGAGAGGGCCACACACCAAATAGCGACAAGTGCCTCCAAACACAGCTGAGGCACAAGCAAAAACACACATCGAACAATGCCTGCACAAGTAAGCCAAACAGAAGAAAACCGGTGCTGCCTCACACTGAACACATGGCACGTTGCCCCACATCATCCAGTCAGGCAAACAGAAAAAATGGCATAGCACGGAACGGCACAATAGGTACACCATGACACATCGTGTCACAAGGAAACAAATGCGCACGAGGGGAGCAACCAGCTCAACCTCAAGACAGCTCAAGGGGAGGTACCTTCACCACAAAGGTCGCCACGATGTGAAACACGGCACCAACTGCCATGGCAGAACACCACCACCGTGAGCAACCACAGAAAGCAGAGGAAGAAGGCACACAACTAGCCTCTTCCTCACACAAAGAAGAAAAACATCGCACAAGGCTAGCACTCACCCAAGAGGCACAGCCAGCTAGACACCAACTGCACTCACCAGACCACCATCTGGGAGAACACGTAGGGCGCGAGAAGCGAAGCAAACCACCTTGACCACGGGGACACACAAAGTCCTACTAGCACAGCCGAGAAACTCAAAAATGAACAACAAGACAACCTAGCCAGCACCACGGCTAGACACACGGTCAAAGCACCACACCTTGACCAAAAAAGCCCAAGCAGGCTGTCACATAGGCAGTCCGATCGGCAACAACGATAGCTCATCTCTACAGAGAGAAAGAGCAGCAACAACCAAAACAACCATAGGGTAGCTCTGGGGAGAACCTCTACCAAAAGCGCCAAGAGCCGTCCTGGAGAACCTCACCAGAACGCAGCTCAACCAAACAACACACTTCAAATCACAGGGGAAACACAACGGTAGCCCAAAACAAACACCGAGCATTCCTGGGAAGAACCTCCGCCATGAGCGACAAGGGGCGATCCTGGGTAGAAACTTAACCAGAACGCACAACCCAAATGGCCAAACAACACAGACCATCATAGAGAACACTGCAGCAAGCAGAACTGCAGAAGCAACGCAAGCAGGACCTGGGAGAACCCCCACCAGAACCACCAAGGAACCGTTCTGGAAAAACCCACCAGAACGTACCAGCCAAACAGACAGCACACCTCAGACCCTGAGGTAGCACAGCAACAGATAGAAACGAACACGGGATAGTTCTGAAAGAAACCCTCCCCAAGACAATAGCAAATGTTCTGGAAAACATCACCAGAACACAAGGCAACCAAGCGATGCACCTCAACCTCGAGGGCAATGCAACAACAACTACCCAGACAACAAAAACCTCAAACCAAAGAGGTAACACAGCGGAAGACTTCAGCGAGCACAGAAGTAGCCCCAGAGAGAGGAACCCTCACTAGGACAACAGTAAAACAGTTCTGGGAAACATCACCAGAACACAACCAGTCAAGCGATGCACCTCAACCCAGAGGGCAATGCAACAACACCAGAAATGAGCACAACATAGTTTTGGGGAAACATCACCTCCACCAGAACCAACAGAGAAGAACCTTGGGAGCACCTCACCAGAGTTCACATCAAGTCAGCACAAGGCCAAAAACAGCCACAGACATGTGTCGCAGGGCTCAACCAGCAGTGCAACACGGCACACAAGCATCTGCTTAGCTCGAGCAAAGATGCTAACTGAGCAGAGCACAACGCACAACAGCGCACAGGCACACGAGGCCAAACACACAACCAACACACCACACACCGCAACAATAAGGGGACAACCAACAAGGCAAGGATACCTTCAACCGGCTCCGCAGACTTCAACCCTGCACCGATGAAGGCCACACCACACGTAGGCTCTCTCAGCCTTCACGACACACCCACACGGATGCGCAAGCCGAAGACGAATCCAATCGTAGCACGAGTGAACCAGCAACCATGCTCGTAGCATGCGCCACCGCAACAGCAGCAACACTCTCCTGCAGCTCACACTAGGACCCTGCTGGAAAGCTAGCCACCTAAAACAAAAAACCAAAAGCTCACCTAACATCAACTCCACACGGACGGGCCAGCAGCATACTAGTACCTTTCTTTGGGACAGCCATAGTTATTAACTCATTACAAATCTCGTTGGACCCCTGAGCTCTGATACCACTGTAACAACCTGACCTCCTAGACCCCCTGCCAGGGACCCCGAAGGTCGTGCCGCCACCCACGGATCCGAACA
This sequence comes from Colocasia esculenta, assembly GCA_014218235.1. Classification (NCBI taxonomy): domain Eukaryota; kingdom Viridiplantae; phylum Streptophyta; class Magnoliopsida; order Alismatales; family Araceae; genus Colocasia; species Colocasia esculenta. Next base: position 87,465,440 of record CM024753.1, on the reverse strand, counting down.
CCCAGAAGGGTTAGAATTTAGTCTAGTGAGATAAGCAATGAATACAAATAACTATAACAAGAAAGTTCGTAAATTAATAAGGAAATTATGTACAACATATCCCAAATAAAAGTACAGGTACAGAAAGAAAGGTGCAATCCTTAAGGGGCATACCCCGAGGACTTGTAAAAAGGCAACTCTCAACTCACACGGTAAAAGTGCTCACACTCACAACTCACACTGCTGGCAACACGCGGTGCAACAAACTGTCACCACCACCGTCCGGCAACGAACTCCTGCGACAGCGAGGCCCTACCTGAAGAGAGTAGGGGGGTGAGCCTCGCGAACAAGGCTCAGTAGGGATAACCAGTCCCGTACCATCCAGAGCAGCAGGAACTCCAAGAAAACGGAAGCAAACTACTCTAGAAAGTACTAAAGCATGAAACACCTACTGCAGAGTACTACAAAACAGTGGAACAGAGTAATGCCACGACCCACAACCAGGGTCAAACAAGACACGACTCCTGCAGAACAAGCAGAGTCAAACACAATGCAGAAGCAACCCTCGGCATGCACCCGCCGAGATAAAGAGCTCACGGAACACCGGAGCAACCACGTGAGACCAGAGTCTCACGACACAAGCACCCACATCCCAGACCTCCATGAGGTCAGGAAGGAACAACCAGGTGTCACCACAAGAGACACCGAGCAACCACGTGAGAAAGAACGTCTCACCACACGCACGGCCACCTCAAACCTCACAAGGCTGAGGGCCCACAAGCAGAACCACCCTAGACCTCGGACACGCCACGAGGTCAAGGAACTACACACTCTGGTGCCACCACGGACGGCACCAAGGAACGGGTTATAGAACCAGCAGTCGCGTGCCTACTCAAGGCACCCCGAGAGAACACGCTATGCGGAACACCGCCACAAGCACAGGCCAACCAGGCTAGACCAACAAAGCACACGGAAGCTAGACACGGCTAGGCTACAACCACCGTGCTAGCTTGGGCAACGAGACTCACTTGGAAACAACGTGAACCGCAGTCACAACAAGTCAACCAAGCCACCACCATCGGCAGTTAAGAGAGGGACACACAATCCCCACCTCTCGCTCGCCAGTCGCTGACTCCTGCCTACAACCTCCCCGGTAGAGTGAGGCTAGTGAGCCACAGTAGAGAACACACAGCCAACCACCGCAGCCCGGCCGAGCTGCGGCCCCACGCCTAACCTCCCTACGTGGCTCCGGAACCAATGTAGAGCGAGGCAGTGAGAAGGACTAGCTGGTCTGCACCGAAAGAGTGCCACAACAACCTCAGCGACACAAACTAGCTAAGAGAGCTCTACAAATGACTCTACACTGCTATCCCCACCGTTTTCCCCTCTGCTACCAGAGTTCGTGACTCGAGCAAAACCCGCCGCCCAGAGAACTCTCTCTAACAGGCGCACGGAGACCGGGGGTCCCAGGTAACGGTAACAACCTGTCTCGTGGACAAGCCCTCAAGTGCCTAGCACCAGGCAAAAGAGAACTGGTGGGACAACCACCACAAAAATCGGCACAGCTAGCTTGCAACCAAGACAAGCCCAGCAGGTACAGGCACGCACGGTACACCTCTCGGAAACCCCCAGGAGGACCGTCGGCCAACACTGGAACACACGGCACGGCCCAAAAACCCGGAACACCACCAGACAGCACAGAAACCATCGCTCTCCTAACAATCAATTAACAGTCAGACAATCGATTATTAGGCAGACGTGAGCCTCCTAGCGCCACCGCTAGGACACGGCCATGAAGGTGTCACCTTCGGCCACTGAACGCAGGGAGGCAACCTGCCGCGTTCCCTACCAGAAGGTCCTAAGGGCACACCTACCCTAGGGCACTTGCCGACATGCCAACTGCGGCCACGGAAACACCCGAGGCAAGCCAGGTACTACCGTGCCCTCCTAGGCCGTCGCGATGGTAATGCGACAGGGAAAGGCACCGCGAGCAACACCGAGTTGCGACAGGGCAGCAAGTCACGACAACAAGTATGTCGTGACAGGGAACCAGGTCGCGACACGATTCTTATCGCGATGGCTAACTGCGCCGCGATAAGGTCGCGCCCAACTGGGACGACACCTCCTCTGATGTCGCGACGCGCTCTGCGGTCGCGACATCATTCGGGAGGCAAACTAATGGGATGCTACATCCCGGGGTCGCCCACACAATACAAAACACACCACAACGAGGAGGGGAGCATGGGGAAAGTTGTGAAGCTATCTCCCAAAACAAGAGAGCTCCCAATCACCCGGATTGGAAAGGGCACAAGAAATCCCTACATGAAATCGAAGAACCAAACCCACGAGGGGCCTTTACGACGGCTAGACCAAACACCTTCATGCTCCACGATGCCACCCCAAAGCTCTGCACGAGCCGCCAGCACCTCCAAGCTCGAACCGCCGGAGAGGGGAAACCTTTCCCCACCTTGGAAGGAGGAACGAAGGGAGGAAGGAAAGGAAAGGAAAGGGGAAGGGCCGCTGGCCAAGGCTTTTAGCCTCTGGCCCCAAGGACGCGATGGGGGGGGAGGGGGGGGGGCGTCGCGTTACCACTCTTAATGCGACGACCCTGCACACTACGACCAGAATGCGTCCCTCGGGGATGCCACGACAACCTGACAGCTCGCTCTGCCACGCCTATCACCCTGACAGGCGTCATACGACCAAAAGCAGAAAACCTGTCGCGACCCGTTGACTGGGAGCGACAACATCGCGACGCACCTAGTGGTCGCGACACGGATGACTGTCACATCGAGCACCTCCGATGCCACACTAACATGTCACCCAGACAAGACGCGTTAGTGGCCAGTCATCCAACACACACAACGGTGGAAACCAGAAAGCCCAGGTTGTTATAAGATCACTTTTCACAAGTACATAAGATATCACATGAAGTCAATAGCTTTCATTAATTGCAATAAATGAAGGATGGCCATATCATGCAAGCAAGCAAGCACAAGCACGATCATGTAACACTAATCAAGCACAAAGACACTAATGTACACCAAGGAAAGATCCACCTTGAAATGCACAATAGGACACGTGTATGTGGTTATTGTATCTAGCATTCAACAAGCAAGTACTCCCAGCACAGATGCAATGCCAATAATCATTATACCCCATGGTTAACAATATATTTATGACTCTCCGTCATTGGGGCTAGACTGGAGCCCTTGGACACTCACCGTGCCCTGTCAGCATCTCACTTAATTTTAAATGTAGATACCCACAATCATTAATGGCCAATAAGAGTTTAAAGATGTAAGCAATTGAAATGTCATGTTCATATGATGATGATGTCAAGAAGTAACAAGTAAAGTGAACATGGTTTCATGATAACAATAATCAAGAGATAATTTCGGAAGCATAACGGTGAAATTTATTCTTTAGTTATCTCTTTACATTAATGGCATAAGTCAAGGTTATGAATCACTCTCACGAGAACAAGAGAAAAAGGAAGTGCACGCTATCTCCACGGAACTTCAATCGTACAATCAACTCGGTCTCCATGAGGGAATCCATGGAGTATGGAGATTTACGGAGGGCTTAAGAGAAAGGTCACTAGACTGTCGATAGGGAATGACCAGTCATGAGTTTCCAATCCCCCAATAAAGGGCTGCCTATAAGTGCAAGTGTGTAGTGTAGTACGTGTCTCGTTCCACATTCCACCTGTTTAAAACAACGCGGAAAGCAAGTAACATGATGACATAAGATTAAAACATGCACTTAACTAGACATCATTTGTAGTATTTTAAGATAACAACTATTCGCTTTAACAAGCTAGGACAGCAAGATGACCAATCAATAGGTCGCAAGAATTAGATCATATCATTAATGAGAAAATAGCATAAGCTTTCACGTTGTTATGTCTTTTTCATGGGTTAATAGCTTTTAAGCTACTGGACTGACTACATACACTTAATAGAATCATGACATGCAAACCGTAAACTTTCGGCCATGCAAAACAGGTCTCGGGTAGGCCTTGAAATCTGTGATAGACACAGTCGTTGCATTTAAGAAGACAGTACATGATTCAAACAGATGAGTATTCTGTGAACGATCAAATCGCGACAGTCTATACCGTCGCCTTCATGTTTAAAATGTGGCGGTCCTGTCTGTCGCGTTCATAACGTGACATGCATCGTGTCGCAATCACCCTTGAATCACGATGACTCGACATGTCACGTTCAAGAGGTGTTTTCAAAATAATCATATAAAAATAGGACGAAAACCACGAGCGGGAAAACGGTCTAAATCGCAACGCAAGGCTACGTCGCGTACATGCATGTTAGAGAAACCCACGCGGTGCACAATTTGAGGTGTCAGATCGGTCAAGTCAAAGGCAAAATTATGATGTAGGGTATGGTCGCATTTCATTTGAACGCGATGGTTTTGTACGTCGCGTTCATGCAAAGAAGAATGCGACGTCTGGTGTCGTCTTGTTTCATGTTCCTGCCCGAAAACGATGAAAACTGCACAACAATGCATGCAACACGTATATCTCATGATCTAGCGCTCTTGGGGCAAAAGTGTGAACATGAAACTTGTTGGGTATGAGGAGAAGAGGAGAACTATGGTTTTGGTTTCATGGGATTTGGCCTCAGGATGCATGATAACCATCATGAACATGAAAATCCCTAAACATACACGAGTTCAGGAAAACACTTAATACACCATGCATGCTCAATGAAAATTAGGGAATACAGGTGCATATGAAAGTAAACTCAATGATCTTTAACATGGTATAGGTTTCACTCACGTTTGGCCCGAGATAAGATGACTGAGGAAGAAGCAGCTGCTGGTTAAGGGCAATTTCCTCCTCTCTAGTGCTCAAGAGCTGCTCCTCACGACCCCAACTAATAGTAAACATGTCCCCTAGGGTTTCTTGATAAGTATATAAGATCTAGTGCTGTTTAGGGGTCCTAATGCAACTAGGAAAGAAGAGTTGCGGTTTTAGCATGAACCCTTCCATGTTTTGAGGATTTCTCACCCAATTAGAGTGTGTAAGGCTTTAGGAAGATTCATACATTGGTTAAGCATGAATTTGGGTTGCTAAGTAAGGCTAATTGCCTTAGGATTTGCCCTAATTGTGTCTTCCTATTTTCAGCTCAATTAGGGTTACGAATTTCTGGGGTATTTTCTTACTTGATTTTATTATTGGGCTAGAAGTTGTCCATTGGCCCAAATCTGATTATGGGTTGTCAATACGTGTTGTTTTAAGTCTACCGACCATTTTTATTTAATTTATGGTCACATTATCTACCTATGATAATGGTTTTCCGACTTTGTTTCCTAATTATGCTAATTAGTCACCATGCATCATAAACTTGGCCAATCGGATTTTTCGTCGCATGAATTTCTTCTTAGAATATTTAGGAATATTTTTTGAGGTTGAACTATAATTTTTACGGAAGTTTCTGATGTGTTCTTGCACATACTATAATGGTACATATGTTTCTACTATTTTGATAATGTGAAAATTATCTATTTCAATTTATTTAAAAATTTTAAATTATTGAATTTTTCGGGGTGCTACACCCACCCCCACTTAAGAAATTTGGTCCCCAAATTCATAGATAAGATTTATAGTACAAGTGAGGTGTACTTTTTTTTTTTTGATAAAAGTGGTCCTTAGGCTCTCAAACTAGGAGAGTGCACCCTCCCCCAGAGAGGGAGAATGTTCCCACTCCACCAGTGAGCACACCTGGGCCGAAAATATATAATGAGAATAAAAAGAACAAACAATCATGAGCACCCCAGCTAAACCAATCTAACATGCATAAGACCAGATTTATCAATTACCACTGGCCCTTTACAAGAATGAGGAAGGTTAGCAGCCCCCCAATAAACATTATTCTGCCTAGAAAAAATCGCAAAGTTTGCAAGAGGATCTGCCACTTGATTTGTTTCTCTGTAGACATGGACTAGCGGAGTGCAATTTTGGATCAGAATCTTTCTTGCTTCTCTCCACCATCTAAAAGAGAACCAATACACAACCTTTTCCTCCCTGATGGAATTATCAATAACCTGAGAATCAGAGTAGACAACAGAAACCCGTAGCCAAGAAAAGATGCAAAGCGAAGGCCATCACTGAGCGCTCTAGTTTCTGCTAACATGCTAGTACCAACACCATAGAAATGGGCGAAAGCCACATGCACATTGCCCTGAGAATCCCGAATACATCCTCCACCACCACATTCTCCAGGATTCCCTTTGCAAGCACCATCGACATTAATACTGAAATCATGTAAAGGGGGAATCCATCTAACAAGTTTCAACATTTCTGAAGAGCATTATGGAGCAAATCCAAAGTTGTGAAGGGAATGCATTTTAGAATGAGTAGGAGCCACTTTAAAAAAACTTTAGAGAGAAAGAGAGAGAGAGAAATATTGGACTTGATGTTGTTGATAATAGCCCCAGTAGAAACAGTAGTTGCATCAAAACTTTTTGCACATCTGCATTTCCAGATTTCCCAAATCATAAGGATAAGACCACAGAGAGAAGCAAAACCATAAGGAGAATGGATGTTGGCATGCTGGATAAAGCTCCACAGGCGGGTAGTGATATGAGTATGCAGGTTGATTCTGGGCAATATTAATGGCTGAAACCATCGCCATAAGGAGACAACACAGTCACTTTGAATAAAAAGATGATCTAAAGTTTCTTGTTGGGGAGAAATACAACATGAGCAGCGAGAGACCAAAGGAATGCCAATGTCAGCGATTCGACCGTCAACCAGAACAACACGGTTCAAAACCTTCCAAGAGAATAAAGAAGCCATGCGATAGAAAGATTTGTGCCAGATCTTAGGGAGAGCCGCTCTGTATACACTAGTGGTACGAATCAGGTTGTATGCTGATCAAGTAGAAAAGGAACCATTGGAAGAGGCAGCCCACATACACTTATCATCATCTTCAGATAGCACCACGCGTTCCATAATAGACTGAGGAATAATGGATCTAAGGCGATGGGTAGCATCAGAAGAAACCTCACTCAGGGAGGCAGAGTCTCTTCTAACCTCATCAGAAATCATTATAGTATCGCTAAGGGAACTGTCTCCAACCCAGATATCATGAAGGATGTCGATACTTCTGCCATTGCCATGAACCCATCTAGTGTTATCAATGAGGATCTTCTCAGCTTCCATGAACACTGCTTTAGGCATCCCAGGGATAAGGGACCACTTAGAAGGATGGTAGCGATTTCTAGCATAACTGGACCATAGAGAACAGCCCTGTCTAATATTCCAGAGCTACTTAATAGCTAATGAAAGTTGCACATGCCACAAGCTCTGAATGCCCAGGCCACCCTCATTTATAGGCCGCTGAATGGAGGACCATGCCACCTAGTGCCGACAACGAATACCATCAGAAAAAAGTGAGGTGTACTTACTTGTGAACAATTCCGGATATCTTTTGCGCATCACTTCATCAGTTTCCCACGTATCATCTTCTTTCAGGCATTGATTCCATCTAACCCTTACTAGTGGGATGACCTTGTTCCTCAGTTGGCGCACTTCCCAGTCCACTATCTCAATTGGCCTTTCCTGATAGGTTTCGTCATTGTTGAACTCCAGAAGTTCATATTCTATGACGTGATAAGGATAGCGTACATATTTCTTCAGCATTGATATGTGGAACACATTGTGTATTCCGTCAAGTTGTGGTGGTAATGCCAGGCGGTATGCAACCTCGCCAACTCTTTCGAGGATTTCAAACAGACCGATGAATCATGGTGACAGCTTGCCTTTAATTCCAAACCTTCTAATCCCACGGCTTGGAGACACTTTTAAGAACACATGTTCACCAACTTGAAATTCCAACTCTCTCCTTCTATTGTCTGCATATGCCTTCTACCTTTTTTGTGCTACTACCATTCTTACTCTAATAAGTTTTACCTTCTCTGTAGTTCCCTTATCATTTCTGGTTCTAGCAATTATTTTTCACCAACTTCATACCAGCAAATTGGGGACCGACAACTCCTATCATAAAGTGCTTCAAATGGTGCCATTTGGATGCTAGCCTGATAACTATTATTGTAGGCGAACTCCACAAGAGGTAAGTGTTTATGCCAACTATCTCCAAAGTCTAGAACACAGGCCCTAAGCATATCTTCAATCACCTGGTTTGTTCTCTCCGTATGACCATAGGTTTGTTGATGAAAAATCGTACTGAAATTTAGTTTAGATCCCAAGGAATAGTGTAGTCCTATTCAAAAATGGGATGTAAATCTAGGGTCTCTATCAGACACGATAGACACTGGTACCCCATGTAGTCTAACAATTTCCTTCACATACAAAGCGGCCAGAACATCAACTGTCCACTTGTTCTTAATTGGTAAAAAGTGGGCGGACTTGGTCAAGCGGTCGCCGATCACCCATATGCCGTCGAATCCACCTCTAGATTTAGGCAGTTTGAAAATGAAGTCCATCCCTTCACCTTACAATTTCCATGTCGTAATTTCTAGGGGTTTAAGTTTACCTGTAGGTCATAAGTGTTCTGCTTTGATTTTCTTGCAGGTTAAGCATCTGGTGACATAATCAGCCACCTCCCTTTTCATATTTGGCCACCAAAAACTTCTTTTCAAGTCCTGGTACATTTTAGTAGTTCCAAGATGAATGGTATACCTGATCTTGTGAGCTTCATCCATAATGATCTTCTTTGTTTCCGCATGGTCGGGTACACAGACTCAGCCTCAGAATAGCAATCTTCCATCTTCTGCCAAAGAAAAATTCGGCCTCTGGTCCAGATTAACCTTTATTTCCACAAGCATAGGGTCATTGTCTTGGAGTGCTAGGATATCTTCAAGTAAGATGGATTGAGCTTAATATTAGTTACTAGACATCCCTCTATTTTAACATCAGCCTCAATATCCAACTTGGCAAATTCTTCAAGTGATTCCCATTCTCCTACCATAAGGCTTGATAATGTAATCATTGGCTTTCTACTTAAAGCATCTGCCACAGTATTTGCTTTGCCTGGAAGATATTGGATAGTGAAGTCAAAGTCTTTCAAGTACCCCAACCACCTCCGTAGTCTCATGTTCAACTCCTGTTGAGAAAACAGATATTTCAAACTTTTATGGTCAGAAAACACAATGAACTTCTCACCATATAGATAGTGACGCCATATCTTCAAAGCGATGACTACAGCAGCTAGCTCCAGATCGTGCATTGGGTAGTTGTCGTCATGCTTCTTCAGTTGTCTGGAAACGTAGCATATCACCTTCCCATTTTGCATCAGTACACAACCTAGGCCGATCCTAGATGGATCTGTGTAAACTTCAAAATTTCTCCCAATTACTGGCAGTGTCAGTACAAGTGCTGAAGTGAGGTGCTCCTTCAACGCCCTGAAACTATCTTCACATTCGGTGGTCCATGTGAATGGATTTTCCTTCCTGGTAAGTCTAGTCAATGGTACATCTATCTTTGAAAAGTTTATAATAAAGTGACGATAGTAACCAGCTAAACCTAGAAAGCTTCTAATTTCCGACACAGTTGCCGGCCTTTCCCAATTCTTTATAGATTCCAATTTGGATGGATCTATAGAGGATCCCTCCTTGGATATAATGTGGCAATGGAAAGATACTTCCTCCATCCAGAATTCACACTTTCTAAGTTTTGCATAGAGTTGATTGTCTCTAAGCACTTGTAGAGCAATCTTCAAGTGTTCTTCGTGCTCTTCCATAGACTTGGAGTAAATAAGGATGTCATCAATGAAACCACCATGAACTAGTCTAAATACGGCCTATAGATATTGTTCATAAGTTGCATAAAGGCTGCTGGAGCATTTGTTAAGCCAAAAGGCATAACCAGGAACTCGTAGTGACCATATCTACTCCGAAATGTAGACTTGTGTATATCTTCTTCTTTAATTCTCAACTGATGGTAGCCCGATCTTAGATCGATCTTGGAAAAGTATTGTGCACTGGAGATTTGATCAAACAGCTCATCGATGCAGGGCAGTGGATATTTGTTATTTATTGTGAATTGATTTAAGTGACGATAATCAATGCAGAGCCTCATTGACCCATCCTTCGCCTGACAAATAGTACTGGCGCTCCCCACGGGGATGTGTTGGACCTGATGAAACCTTGATCTAACAATTCTTGGATCTGTCTCTTTAGCTCCTACAATTCAACAGGGGACATGCGATATGGAGCTTTGAAAATAGGGGCTACCCCAGGGAGTAACTCGATGGTAAAGTTTACCTCCCGCTCAAATGGTATACCAGGTAAGTCTTCTGGAAATATATCAGGATAGTCTCTGGCTATGGGAATTTCTTCTATAGTTGGTTTCTTATTTTCAGTCGGCATGACTTAAACTAGGAAAGCATCACAACCCTTGTTGATCAGCTTAGAAGCCTTTAGAGACGATATCAAAACAGGGTGTTTATGATAGCGGGTGCCAAGTAGTGAAAGGGTTGGAAGGTTTGGTCTTCTAAAAGTGGCCCTCCTATGACGACAATTTACATCGGCATCGTATTCGATCAACCAATCGACAACCAATATGGCATCATAGCCCTTCATATCTAGACAGATGAGATTGGCGGGGAGATTGTGCCCTCCAATCATCGTTTCACAATTCGGTAGGTGGTGTGTGAGCTTAGATTCCGAGCCAACTGGAGAAGCTACGGTGATTTTGGACTTCATGGGTACAGGTTTAATTGGTAGAGTTGCAGCAAATGTGGTGGAAATAAATGAATATGCAGCTCCAGTATCAATAAGTACAAAAGCAGGTTGAGAGTGTATGATAATGGTACCTTCCACCATACCCCCTTCCTCGGGTAGGTCAGTTTCTATGATGGCATTAAGGCGTCCCTGACATCGTGGTACATTCTGGGCCTTTCCTGGATAGTCCTTCAGCATTGGACAGTCAGGTATACGGTGGTCTCTACCACCCCACCTCAGACATGCTCTGAGCTTCTTCATGCATTCTTCTGCTCGGTGCCCTGGCTTTTCACAGAATCTGTAGTTCTCAGCCAACTGCCTTCCTTATGTCTTATCCTTCTTGTTTATACCATGATCTCTCCCAATGCTTGGCCTTTTATTGTTGTTGTATTGGTTGTTGTTGGTGTTGTTATTGTTGTTGTTGTTTCGGAAAGTGGCCGCAGTATTGGCTGCCCCTTTCTTGACAAACATCGGCTTGAAGATGTCTTTCCCCCTCATGCCTTCTACTTTAGCCATGGTGTCCTCCACCAATTGGGCTCTTTGGACCATTTCATCATAGGTGCCGAGGTTGAGTGGTCCTAGCCTTTCAATGAACATGGGCCTAAGCCCATCCATAAAGCGATTTGCTTTCAATCTTTCAGTTCCCACCAGATGTGGGGCATACACAACCAACCGAGCAAACTGAGCTTCATACTCAGCTATGGACATACCTTTTTGCTTCAGTGAGGAAAATTCTAAAGCTTTCTTCTCTTTCACCCTCTCTGAAAAGTATTTTCCACATAATATCTCCAGGAATCCAGCCCATTCCAATTCAGCCACATTAGGTGGATGAGCCGATGTGGCCTTCCACCATGCCCTTGCATCCTTGCTAAATTGAAATGTAGCAAGTATCATTTTTTCCTAGTTCATGCATTGCATGACTTGAAATACTCTTTTGATTTCTTCTTGCCAATTTTCCGCTTCATCCGGGTCAGGAGATCCAAAGAAGCAAGGAGGATTCATACTTCTAAAATTGCGGTGAAGATCACCAGCTCCATTCCTAGCAGTTGCAGCCTGATTTCCAGCCTGAACTATGTTTTGCTGGCCTTGTGTGAGTCCTACCATAGTTTCCTGCATAGCCTACCATTGATTGCATGCCGTTGCAGTTGAGTGAAGGAGTTATGGGGCTCCTGAAAAAAGGATAGAAACCAATTAATGTCTCTTGATACATTGGAAGAGTGAATGGGTAGGAGTGCTTAGTTCATTCTAACATATTCCCAGTCTCTACCCAAGTTCACCAGGTACTATATGTATGATCCATGACATAAGTTTCTATTGTATCACTTAAACCTAGGACATAAATATTCCTATTATTTCCTAGGCTCTAATACCAATAAACTATCATGTTCTGAAAATTATGCAGAGAATAATATTTGAAGAGTTAAAGATCGATATTCCGAGATGTGAGCAGTCGGCAAATAAGTCTCTAGCTAGCAAACACTAAATGTGTACCAACACAAACATAATATTAAGGTCCAAATAATGAACTCAACTAACTTTTATTCAATCTCAACTCATTGTTTGCAAAATAGCACTAATACAACTTTTCCATTATGGAATAAGAGGACTAAGACTTCAATAAAGGAAAATTACATGAAATCTCACATCCTACTACATCAATTTAACACTCATTCTAACTACTGATAGTCACATAGGTTGAGACGGTCTTCACTCGGACGCATTCCCCTCTTCGACTTCTTCTTCCTCTCAAACTTCATAGTCACCTAGAAGGTTAAAAGTAGGGAATGAGCAAACTAGCCCAGTAGGATTTATATCTCAATGTGCGGGTAATGAGATAAGTGATTAGCAATTTAGAACTAGGTAAATATGATTATCAAGATATGCATGTGCAAATAAAACTCATTAAACACGTTACATGAACAAGATAGATTGAACGATAATGATGGAGCAAGATCTAGGATGAGATAACAAGATAGAACTAGCAATAGATCACTTTGCACAAGTACATAAGATATCACTTGTAGTTAATAGCTTTCATTAATTGCAATAAATGCAGGATGGCCATATCACGCAAGCAAGCAAGCACAAGCACTATTATGTAACACTAATCAAGCACGAATACACTAATGTACACCAAGCAAAGATCCACCTTGAAATGCACAATAGGACACATGTATGTGGTTATAGTATCTAGCAATCAACATGAAAGTACTCCCAGCTCAGATGTAACGCCAATAATCATTATACCCCATGGTTAACAGTATATTTATGACTTTCCGTCATTGGGGCTAGACTAGAGCCCTTGGACACTCGCCATGCCTGGTCAGCATTTCACTTAATTTTAAATGTAGATAACCACAGTCATTAATAGCCAATAAGAGTTTCAAGATGTAAGCAATTGAAATGTCATGTTCATGATGATGATGTCAGGAAGTAACAAGTAAAGTGAACATGATTTCATGATAACAATAATGAAGAGATAATTTCGGCAGCATAACGACGCAATTTATTCTTTAGTTATCTCTTTACATTAATGGCGTAAGTCAAGGTTATGAATAACTCTCACGAGAACAAGAGAATAAAGGAAGTGCACGCTATGTCCGGGGAACTTCAATGGTACAACCAACTTAGTTTCCATGAGGGAATCCACAGAGTACGGAGATTTACGGAGGTCTTAAGAGAAAGGTCACTAGACTACCGATACGGAATGATCGGCCTGAGTTTTCAATCCCCCAAGAAAGGGCTGCCCATAAGTGCAAGTGTTTAGTGTAGTACGTGTCTTGATCCACATTCCACCAGTTTGAAACAACACAGAAAGCAAGTAACATGATTACATAAGATTAAAACATGCACTTAACTAGACATGGTTTGCAGTATTTTAAGATAAAAATTATTCACTTTAACAAGCTAGAATAGCAAGATGATCAATCAATAGGTTGCAAGAATTAGATCATATCATTAAAGATAAAATAGCATAAGCTTTCACATTCTTATGTCTTTTTCATGGGTTAATAGCTTTTAAGCCACTGGACCGACTACATACACTTAACAGAACCATGACATGGAAACCGTAAACTTTAGACCATGCAAAATAGGTCTCAAGTAGGCCTTGAAATCCGCAACAGACACAGTCGTCACATTTAAGAAGACAGTACATGGTTCAGAAACATGAGTATTCTGTGAACGATCAAATTGCGACGCTCTATAGCGTCGCCTTCATGTTTAAAACGTGACGGTCCTGTCTGTCACATTCATAAAGCGGCAGGCATCGTGTCGCAATCACCCTTGAATCGCGACGTATCAACACGTCGCATTCAAGAGGTGTTTTCAAAATAATTATATAAAAATAGGATGAAAACCACGAGCGGGAAAGTGGTCTAAATCGCGACGTAAGGCTACGTCGTGTTCATGCATGTCACAGAAACTCACGCGACGCACAGTTTGAGGTGTCAAATCGGTCAAGTCAAAGGCAAAATCACGATGTAGGGTACGGTTGCATTTTATTTGAATGCAATGGTCTTGTACGTCGCATTCATGCAAGGAAGAACGCGTCGTCTGGTGTCGTCGCATTTCATGTCCTTGCCCGAAAACAATGAAAACTGCACAACAATTCATGCAATGCTTATATCTCATGATCTAGGGATCTTGGGGAAAAAGTGTGAACATGAAAGTTGTTGGGTCCGAGGATAATAGGAGAACTGTGATTTTGGATTCATGGTATTTGGCCTCGGGATGCGTAAGAACCATCATGAATAACAAAAGCCCTAAACATGCACGACTTCGGGAAAACACTTAATACACCATACATGCTCGATGAAAATTAGGGATAATAGGTGCATATGAAAGTAAACTCGATGATCTTTAACATGGTATATGTTTCTTTCACGTTTGGCCCGAGATCACCTACCCTTGACTGAGATTAAGAGGAGCCTTCTGCAGGTCGATGCAGAACGCAGGTGGGGAAGAAGAGCTCCGGTGAGGGCAATTTCCTCCTCCTCTATTGCTAAAGAGCTGCTCCTCACGATCCCAACTAATGGTAAACTCATCCCCTATGGTTTCTTGACGAGTATATAAAGATCTAGAGCTGTTTAGGGGTCCTAATGCAACTAGGAAAGAAGAGTTGCAGTTTTAGCATTAACCCTTCCATGTTTTGAGGATTTCTCACCCAATTAGAGTGTGTAAGGCTTTAGGAAGGTTCATACCATGGTTAGGCATGAATTTAGGTTGCTAAGTAAGGCTAATTGCCTTAGGATTTGCCCTAAATGTCTCTTCCTATTTTCAGCTCAATTAGGGTTACGAATTTCTGAGGTATTTTCTTGCTTGATTTTATTCTTGGGCTAGAAGTTGTCCACTGGCCCAAATCTGATTATGGGATGTCAATACATGTTGTTTTAAGTCTACCCATCATTTTTATTTAATTTATGGTCACATTATCCACCTATGATAATGGTTTTCCGACTTTGTTTCCTAATTATGGTAATTAGTCACCATGCGTCATAAACTACAATCAGATTTTTCGTCACAAATTTCTTCGTGGAACATTTAGGAATATTGTTTAGGGTTGAACTATAATTTTTATGGAATTTTTCAATGTGTTCTTTCACATACGATAATGGTACATATGTTTCTACTATTTCCATAATGTGGAAATTATCTATTTCTATTTATTTAAAATTTTTAAATTACTGAATTTTCTAGGGTGCTACATTATGAGCAGGAACCCCAGGATGAGAAGATAGTAGACAGGGACATGAGGCGGTTCCTAGTACTTTTATTTTGGGGAAGATGATACTCGCCACGAAGGGGGACAAGATCCATTGTAGGTTCTTAGAGATATTGGTTGATTTGGAAAGGGTAGGATCTTATGCTTGGGGAGCGACCTTCTTGGCTCATCTGATAGCTGACTTTTCAAATGGCACTGGGTGCTAGATGACAGTGGGCAGTTTCACCCCTTTTCTCCAGGTACATCACTTTTCATAGCTTTTGTTTTCAATTGCTGCATTAAAATTGCTTAGCTAATAATATGATGTGATTTATGCATTGCAGGTGTGGAGTTACTATAATTTTCCTCTAGGGACGGATACAGAGGTGTGCCCGGATGTGCTACCCCTTACTTGGAGGTGGCTTCCCATTGTGATGGCAGCCTCCTCCTTACTACAGCTATCTACCCTCAGGCGTGAGGTACAAGACTTCCCGGCCCTCCTGGTATGCAACTTAACTTGACCTCTTCCATGCCTTTCCTCTTGATGTGATATGTGACTTCATCCATATGTGTATGTAGGTTGTGTGGCAGCCATACTTGGGCATGCCTGATGAGGGCCAACTTGGGGTAGAGAGAGTGGCCGACCTCAATTTGGGCATGACCTTTGGGTCAATTACCTGAACAAGATCATGCCCCTCCTCTTAAGGCTAGCCATGATGGCGTTGGGCCTACACCAGGTGTGAATGGACAAGGTAGAGCCAAGAGGGATCGACAGAAAGACCCGGGGGAAGCCGAAGAAGGTGGACTGGCGTCTGCACTTCCCTGGGCAGTATGCTGATAAGAAGTGAGGGGATATCATGGTGGAGTCCGAGGCAGAGAACAACCATGCATACCTTTAGAACTACTAGGAGGTATATGGAGACCGGGACTTCATGAGGCCAGTCAGGGTATCTTCTTATAACCTTGCCCTGTCTATCTTAACATGTATGCGCAACTCAGGTAATGCACTGTGAATGCAGGATGCCCTCGATGCTTTGATCGAGACCCTCCATGTCGAATTAGCAAGCATGGAGGCACAATTGATGACCACCCAGGAGGCCCTAGATGCCCTGGTATGTGTATATATGCGTATGCCCTTACCTTTCATTTTTACCTTTTAATGATCTGACTTCTTCTGTCTACAGTGTGTTGAGTGTACGACAATAGAGAGAGCCAGAGCTGTCGTGTCTCCACAAATTCCAGTGCACTAGACCCAGAGCTAGCTTCTCTCTAGGGGCAGTTGGTGGCTACTATCGCACAAGCCAAGGGTGCGTAGTGTGACCTCGCTACACGAGTAAGTGCACACAAACATATACATTCAATTCACAAGTAGAGTTCTTTGCATGTTACATTTATGACATGGATACTTGTGTAGATCATTGAGCTCCAGGATGCCCTCACTCAGGCTGCTCTTGTGGAGACAAAGGTGACAATCTGCGATACCTGGGTGGTGGAGCTAGAGACCCAAGTGGCCCAACTGCACCTTGGCTTTCCAAAGGATGTGGTGGAGCTCAGTGTAGTTCTTGCCATGGAGCAGTGTGAGCAAGAGCAAGAGTGCAAGGACCGAGAGCACGAGCATGGACGCTGGGACCAGGAGCAGTGTAGGTGGTACCTGGAGATGGAGTGCCTATATGCACGCACTAGCTTTGGAGTCTCCAAGTGGCTACTTTGTGAGTCCGAGAAGCACTATCATCGGGGCCGCGAGCGTGGTGTGAGGGAGGGGCACACAGTGCCTACACCTTTAGCTACCTAGTGACTTCCTCTGAGCACCAGAGGAACATCACGACGGGGCGTTAGACTTAGGGTGAGTAGTTCTTGGCTCCCAAGCATTTATGAGGCCTCCTCCTCCCAGAGTAGTAGCAGACCCGAGCAAGGTAGAGAGGAGGAGAGTGGTGGAGAGAGCTAGACTACCCTCTCAGCATGTAGTTTTCTTTTTTCCTTTTGATGTACTTTTGCATGGTTGGTGCCCTACATGTGGGGTCCCTTTTGATGTATGATGTACTAGCGGATATGTTTATAGTGGATATTTATCCTCACTTGTCTTTCTTTTGCACATGATTGTACCTAAGCATCACACTAAACAAACAAGTTAGTTTCATTTTTCTGACTTAACCCCTTACTTAGTGATAGGTAATCCAAACTTCATGATATGTCAAAGTTCTAAGCCTTTATCAAATAAGGCATAAAAGGAAAGCACTACATAATTGACAATGCAGCAAGCAAGCATGCAAAATGAACATAAAATTAGATTATATGAGCAAGCAAATGAAGAAAGATTACATCCTTTGTGGTTTTGGGATATTCAATTTTTGGGGGGGATTTTGAGAATATTCAATTTTTTTAGGAGTTTGAAATTTTTTTTTAGTTTGTTCAATGAGAGTTTGAATTTTAGAGTTTAAAATATGATTTTTTTAGAGTTTGAAAGTATATGATTTTTTTGGTTTTGGAAATGGGCCTCAACCCGAGATAGGCCCTTCTAAATAAGACATACATAACAAAGGGGATCTGCTCCTACAACGATCAATGTGGTATTCAAACCCATAAACTACTCAATCGCCTCCTTAAATTCATTAATCTTTCTTGGATGTCTTAGACAAAGGTCATACGTGCTTAATTGGTGCCCACACCCCGGGCTTCTATTAGCAACGTCCTCTTAAGTTGATTGTGGCAGTCCATCGATTTTGGGGACACCACTTAGAGGGAGGGGAAGATATTATAGGGAAGGTCCACCTAAGGTTTGTGAGACCAGGAAGACACACTTTCCCTATTCTAGTGCCTATTGCTGTTCGGTCTTTGGATTTATGGGGTTTATTTTTAAAGCATGCATACACCCGGGATTTGCTCTGTGGAGACTTTGCCACTCTTGACATGCATTTTTATTTATTGCCCAGTAGTCTTGTTTTGACCTTGATTTCAGTTTGTTTGGACTTTTTTCATTTTCTATTTTCATTCCCCTTAAGTTTATGACATCCACCTACTAGGACAGCGAACAGGTTCAGAGGTCAATCTCACTGGTTTCACTCCCCTATGGTAGATTGAAAGGAAAACAAAACAGTGACTCCCCTCACTCTCAGTTAAGCCTTAGCCTTCCTTGGATTTTGTGTCTTTAGATTCCAGGGGTGAAGTGTGAATGTGTGTGGGTTCCAACACCTTCATTAAACCATCTAGAGTGAAAAATGAATTAAAGACATTGATTTTTCTTGTTTTGGGTCCCGTACCACGCCAATCTACACACCTAGGGGTAGTACCTTCTGAGATAATGTCCATTCCAAGGGTGGGATAATTCCTCACCCTCAGCATTAACTAACCTGTAGGTGTTGCCTAGATGTGCTTCCTTGATTATGTAAGGCCCTTCCCAGTTGGGTTGGAGTTTGGAACATAGACCCCTAGGTTTTACAACGATTCTTTTAAAGACCGTGTCACCAACATTGAATTTTCTCTCAATCACTTTCTTTTGGTAGAAACGAATGAGCCTCTTTTGATATGCCTTTGGATGTTATATGGCGACCAGACATTTTTCATCCAAGAGTTCCAACTGAGCAAGGAGTGGCTCCTGACGCTCATCAATTGAAAATTCCTTGTCCAATTGGACTCTTAGTGGGGGATAAGGATCTCATATGGAACTATAGTCTCTATTCCATAAGTAAGGGTGACCAATGTCTACCCAGTGCGAGTACGGATTGAAATGCAGTAGGCCAATAGATCTTCGACAAGCTTGTCTAGCCAATCTGAGAACTTATTAGCTTCACAATTTTTCTTTATGACTTTGATCAAAGTTTTATTTATGGCTTCTGCATGGCCATTGCCTTACAGATAATAGGGAGAGAACTGATACAATGCAATTTTATACCTATCGCAAAGGTCCTAAAGCTCTTGAGAGATAAATTGTGGTCCATTGTCAGTAATGATGGTACAAGAGATGATGAACCTGGTGATGATGTTCCTCATGATAAACTTGCACACCATTGTTGCCTGGATTTCCACTTTCACATTAGCCTCCGCCCACTTGGTAAAGTATTTCTTGCCAATGAGGATGTATGATTTTTGCTTATTTATGGAGTTGGGATCTCCAAGGGGACCAATGATATCGAAGGCCCACATGGCGAAAGGCCATGGGAGGATACTAGGTGGAGTGAAGAGGATGGAGAGTGAATCTTGTTGGCATGAAGTTGGCACTTGACACACCTATGGAAATAGAGAGAACAGTCCTCCTCTAAGGTGGACCAGTAAAAATCATGCCTAAAAATCTTCTTTGCAAGCATTTGGCTATTTGCATGACCTCCACACACACCTGAATGAGCTTCCTCAATAACCTTTTAGGACTCATAATCATCCAAACATCTAAGCAAAACTCCTCATAAACCCCTTCTATATAAAGCATTTCCAACTAGAGTGTACTTTTGGGCCATCCTTCTTATGGCTCTCTTCTCCTTTGGGGTGGCTTCCTTAGGGTAAGTTTGATCCTTACAATACCTAGCTATTTTATAGTACCATGGTTTCTCCTCATCTGCCATCTCCCCTTCCTAATCAATCAGCATGATCTCTCTCTTCTCACCTTTCTCCACTTTTCTAAGCACTACCTCATTGATCCTAAGGAAGGAAGGATCTCTAGTAGTAGGGGAAAAATGCCTATGGATGATGATTGATTGAAAACTCCTACTATGAGGAAAATCAAGGGATGAGGTGAGGGAGGCAAGCGTGTCTACTAGAATGTACTTTTGGTTGCGAGGGACATGGATAAAAGTCAGCTTGGAGAATAGCTTGGAATAAGCTGAAGTGAGTTCTTCATATGGCTTGATCTTGGGATCCCAAGTGCGATATTCGGTGAGCACTTGGCGAAGAATCAATTGACTGTAACTTATAATCCACAGTTGGGTGACACCATAGATATGTGCGGCCTCTAGTCTGGCCAGCAAGGCTTTTTATTCAGCTATGTTGTTAGTGACTAGGAATGCAAGCTGGAAAGCTTCAGGTGATAGGAGAACAATCCCGATACCCTTTCCATAAGAATTCAAAGATCCATCAAAATGTAACATCCACATAGTATCAAGTTGACCAATGGACATTAGTTCCTCATCTAGAAACTCTGAATGGACAAGATCAAATTCAGGGATAGGGTGATGAGCGAGATGTTCTACGATGGCATCACCTTTGATTCATTTTTACTTAACATAGATAATGCAAACTGAGATAGAAAGCTTTGCCAACGTGCTAACCTATCAGTGAGAATAAAATTTTCAAGCAAGAACTTAATAGGTTCATACGAGCTGTGAGGTGGACATCATAAATAAGAAAGTAGTGCTTCAATTTTTGCACTATCCAAACTAGAGCAGTACATATTTTCTCCACAGTTGTGTACCATTGCTCGCGGTTATTGAGAATCTTAGACAAGTAGTAAGCTGCTCTCTCCTTACCTTCTTCATCCACTTGCACAAGGATAGTTCTTACAGAGCCTTTCAGGACAAAAACATATAGAATCAAAAGTTTGCCTGGAGTCAGCGGCCTCAAGACAGGAGGATTATCAAGATACTCCTTTAGTTCATCCAAGGCAGTCTGACATTTAACATCCCAATGGAATTTGACTCCCATCTTAGTAAGGTTGTAGAAGGGTCTAATGTTGGGAGACAAAGTGGCAAATAAATTACAACCTCTTGATTAAACCTCGAACTCCTTTCAAATTCTTGGGAGGTGGCATTTCCCTAATCGCCTTCGCCTTGTTGGGATTGATCTCAAAACCCCTCTTGCTCACAATGAAGCCTGAGAGCTTGCCTGATGACACACCGAACATGCACTTCTTAGGGTTCATTTTCAATTGGTATTCTCTTGATCTCTGCATAACCCTACCTAGGACTCCAGGATGCTTAATCATCGTTCTTGACTTGAGTACTAGGTTATCCACATACACCTCTATGAAGATGTAAATCATTTCATGGAAGATAGCCATCATCGCCCAATGGTAGGTGACTCCAATGTTCTTGAGCCCAAAAGGCATGACCAAATAGTAATAAGTTCCCCATAGTGTAGTGAATGAAGTTTTATCTTGGTCCTCTTCTGCCAGCTTGATTTGGTTATACCTTGACAAGCCATCCATGGAAGAGAGGGTTTCATAACCTACTGTTTTGTTAATAAGCACATCAATATGAGGCACAGGGAAATCATCTTTAGGACACATGCAATTAAGGTCCTTGAATTCAATCAAATCATGACTTTTCCATATTTCTTCATGATCAGGACAATGTTTGCCACCCAATTTGGATATAAAACGACTCTAATGAACTTGGCTTTGTGGAGTTTGTCGACCTCTTCTTTCATTTTTAAAGCCATTTAACGGTGGAAACGCCATAACAACTGCTAAATTGCGACGGACCCTAGCTTATGTGTGATATGATGTTCAACAAGCATAGAGTCCAATCCTGGCATATTCTTATAGCTCCAAGCAAACATGTCCTTATATTATATGAGAACCTCAATAACTGCCTCCCTTCAGATGGAGACAAGTTACTACTAACGAGGACGGTCTTAGGGTTTTCCTTAGTTTCCAGATTGATTTTTTTGTAGTTTCTACTACGGCAGCTGACGATTCGTCAAATCTTCTAATTCCACTCAGGAACGTGTCAACCTCGTCCTCAAATTCTTCATCCCCCTCATCTATTGGGTCTTTATCATTCATGATTTCATACACTCCAAACCCATCATCAAGTATGCACACTTCCTCACATTCTACATCAGGCAATAATAAGGGATTTTCTCGAAACTGTGGAACTTTTAGGCATGCTCTGCATCTATAAGCTAGATCAAGTAAGAAGCTCTAGGGAATCTGCCTACCCTTGGACTTTCTCTTGGGTACTACCTCTAGATCTTTGTTGACCTGGCCTATGCTATGACCCCTACCTAACTACCTAACCCTAGAGAAGGAGGAGGAGGAGAGGAAGAGGAAGGAGGTCCCTCAGTGGAGGGAGAAATGAGGAGGCCGTTCAGAGGACGGGGAGGAGTGGCCCATAGACTAGGACACACTCTGAAGCAAGGTATGACATCTCCTCGTGGAGATAGTTTGAATAGGAGGTGCCAATTTAGCATTTGTTTGTTTTTTTATTTGAAGTTATTTTGATTTTTATTTGTGTTTTCATTTTCTAAATAAAGAACAGGGGAAATAAAAAGATTAAAAATTTGGGAAACGAGCGCATGCTCAGATGGAGGGAGGTTGGAAGTTCAAAGATGAGGGAGATTCTAGTCAGCTAATTGGAGAGTGAAAGGGAGTGTGGGCATATGCCTAGCTAAATGGAGGGTGGTGGTAACACCAGTAAATTGGAGGTTGAGCATATGCTCAAGTACAAAATGTGAAATAGAGATGAAGGGCATAGGTTCCCTGGGAAATGCTGAGAGTAAGGATTTTGGGCCAAGCGGTGGCCAAGAGTAAGGATGGTTATACATCAAGGTAGAAGAGGCCTGCTCAAAGCCTATCAATAGTGAACCCTTCTTCAAAAGGTAAGTCTCATTCACCTACATCGGCCTCATCACTCATCAACTATCTTTTGCACATGATGGTCGTAGGCCTCTCTAGAAGGTCATGTATAAGGGGCGGCCACTCAATATCCGTTAGCATGAAAAGTTGACTCAAAGATATGGCCATGTCATTCATGTCGAACCAACAATACCACTGACATTCAAAGCCACCCATTTTGCTCACCTTCATGGGACTCAAGGATTCAAGAGCCTTGTAAGTAGCTAGGCGAGCTATGTAACGAGCAAACTGGCATGTGTGCACGTCATGGCATGAGAATTCAAATGTGATGACAATAGTTTGCTCATCCCCTGATTGCGTGGGATCCTTTTGGAAGTGATAGTGTAAAGACCATGTGAGAGGTTGCCTGTCTGGCGTCATGGTTGAAATCATGGTGGCCCGTGGTTTAGCTGACACTATCTTTTTTGCATTATCCTATTTACTCAGCTTATAGCCCAATCCTCCTTTGGGAAACAGTTTTTTGTCATGCATCACCTTGGTCCGGCCTTGTAAAGATGCCCCCAACCCTTTACCAGACTGGTACCCCATCTTCAGCATGATTTGTCAACCCTTAGTGTTCATGAACTTACCCCTTCTCTGTTGGTTAGGTGGTTGTGAAGGTGCCAGTTGGTGATCCGTTATTGAATCTTGTTGCTGGTTATAAATTTCCAAGAGGGACATAAGTGGCTTGTTGCTTGCCCAGATAGAGGGAAAACAAGTGTCACTCACAACATCAATTTCTAAGATTGTAGGCCTAATCACAACCTTGACAATCTGCCCCTTATGAAAGTTTAAACATTGATGAATAGTAGAGGAGACGACACCGAGTGCTTGAATGTATAGCCTACCAAGTATCATGTAGAAGGTTGGGTCTAGGTCAAGAATATGGAAGCCTATTTCTGTGATATCTTTAAATTTTCTTCATAGTTTTTAATTTCAATTGATGTCTATTTTATTGTGTATTTAGAAATTTCTATGTATCTATGTGTGTAGTTTAGTGTGTTGTAGAGTGGTTTGGTCTGTTCTCGGGTTGGATGCAGAGTTGACCTGTATTTCTAATGGCAACATCGACTGCCATCAACAGCAGGTTAACGACAACATCCCTTGCCATCAACTGCAGGCAAATATCCATATTGATTGACGTCTACTCTGTGTAAACGGCAGTAAACCTTGACGTCTACTTCTTCTAGAACTAACAGTGAAATTTTTGCAGTCCGGAGTTATGGTAAGAGGGATAGAAATTAGGAAACGTTGGGGGTTACGTATCCTACCTCATGGGCAGAGTTTGGGGAGGCCAATCCCTTATAAAAAGGGTAGGTTAGTTTCTTGGAACCAATTTTGGGGAGTTTTCAACAAGTCTCAAGGAAGGTGGAAGAATTCGACGTTTTGATCTTCGTGGAGGCTAAGACCAAGCATCTACAAGTTGAAGGTGTGCTTTTGAAGGCTGAAGGCATCTCCAAGGTGTTCATACCATCAGAGACCTGCTAATCAAGGATTTTAACATGGAGAGAGGACTGCCTTGGTTGGCCAAGGCAGGCTTCATCGGCTAAATCAGTTGATTTCTTGGTGTTTTAGAGGCAAGCAACCTAGGAATCAGGTTCCCAACCTTATATTTTACCTTTTTAAAATTTTTGCATGATTTTAAAAATTTACAATCAGTCGGATTTGGGGTTCATATGAGTCTAAGATGAGTTCTAGTTTCTTGTCAGGTTAACGTCAACCTTGACTATCAGCAAGGATGAACTTAACATCAACCTTCTTGCCGTCAATTGACGTTAACGGCAACATGGTTGTTGTCAAGTTCTTCTGTTCACTATTTTGATCTATTTTTACATCTGGATTTATATTTTGACGTTTAAACATCGAATGGACTTTCTGTGAAATGTGTAGTGTTAAGTAGAACAACTTTTTGACACACTGTAAATTGGGTTAATTTCTGTAGTCACCATGATTTTAGGGCAATTTTCTGAGTTCTAGAATTAAGCTTAGATTTAATAGAAAAATTTATATTGATCCATGCTCATGATAAAATTTTGATTTCTATGTAGAAGTACATGACAGGGATATTCTCATACTGTGTTAGAACTAAAATCTAGAATTGACTATTTTCTGTAATTTCCATGATTGAAGTACAAAAATTAGTTGAACTATTTTAATTTAATAAATAGTTTTTGGATTCCAAAAATCATGAGATTTTGAACAGAAGTTTGTATGGTTATGATATAGACATAGTAAAAATATTGAACCAGGTTGATAGATAATTTCATAGTGATGAATATTTCTCTATTTATATCACTGATTTGATTACTGTAGGAATTAGAATATATGCCAAAAAATCATGAAATGTTCCAAATTTGATCTATGACAGATGTGGCACATTTTGATAAAATTTTTTTGATAAAATGAATGTAACAATGAATGTAACTATTTTAGTCTGATTATCACCGTGAGAATTGTGCTCTTTTGAAATGAATTGTAGGAAAATGTTTATAAAATACATCATGTGATACATAAGAAATATGTCTCTGTGAGCATCTGAATATATGCATATGATTTGGCAGAATGTTATGTTGCATTTAAATCTGAAAAAATTTGTATATGGTCAATAAGACACTGCCACCATAGAAGTAATCTGGAACAGGACCATAGTAATGCCCCTATGGAAATGTTCAATATGTTACATGTTCCCGAGGGCACGGGAAGAAATTTTGGAGGTGGACAAGTACCACTGGTTAATGTGGGGAGAGCTTCCCTCGGTATTGCGCAATAACCAAGACTCTATCACTAGTTGCCTAGGTGATGAGTATATATTCGTATATCTATCTAACTTCTAATGGGTGGTTTGGGCTGTGTCTTGGAAAAATTTGTACATATGTATATGTTATACAAAAGTTTGTTTTCAGCTCTATAATGATTTCATGTAATACTTGCTTTATTTACATTCGGGTGAATGTTTTCTAACCATACTTAATATGCAAGCTCTTGAAACTATGTATGACAATTGTACCAAGTTAATACTTGAATTTATGTCATCATGATCAGATCTGAAATCTCTTTGCAAAGTTAAATAGTATGAAGTTAGTTTATGTCTTAAACCCATGCTTTGTTCAAGTAGCAATTGTACCCACTTTTGACATAAGATGTATTTGATAAATGAATATATTGCAAGTAGTATGATTGTTGAATTCTATATGCAATAAAATGTTTTGAAACCATTACATATATGTTACATTGGTAATACATTTTTGGGTCGCTTGCTGAGTCTTCGTCGTAGACTCATACACGCTTAACATTTCAGGTGAGACAGTAGATCTCAAGGCTTTGGTAGCGGGATCGGATTCGGAGAGAGAGGATTGATTGTGTGACGGCCCTGAATATCTATGCCCAATAAGGCCCCATATCCAGATCTGCCTCCCACGAATGGACCAAAGTCTCACAAGGGATAGCTCGTACACGTGTCCAGTAAGAATATAAAAGACAACTACACATTATAAGACACAAGAAAGTATAAGTGCTCATACCTGCATATGACAATTTACAATTGTCCCATTACATTATTACATGTTCAAATTAAGAAGAGTACAACTACCTGGGGCATACCTCGAGGGAGCACAAGCTCACACAACTCAACTAACACTACTGCTGGTGGTACAAGTATGTCACGACACCTCTGCAAGCCACACTAACGGTAAACCTTGAAAAGAACTGTAGGGGAGTGAGCTTCAACAAGTCACAGGCTCAGTAGGGAACCACCCGAAAACCACAACACAGAAGAACCTCAACCCCATAGGGTCTCACTGTCAACACTAAAGCCAAACCATGGCATGCTCACAACATTAATAATAAACATCAACTTAATTAACAATTCATACAAAAACACATATTCCTCGGATGGAAAGAGGAACCACAGGACTAGCACAGCACTACTAGTCTGCCCAACAACTGAAATGCCTAGGCCACAAGCCTCACAGGCACATTACCTCAACAACGGGTCGCCTAAGCTACAAGCCACACAGGCAACCACAGCCAAGGCTACAAGCTTCACTGGCAAACCTCTAACACATGGGTAACAGGACCGGCTACCACGAGGCCAATCCATCACATATTAAAATCTTATTCAGATGTTTACCCAAAGAAGGGTAAAACACAACAGGTGGAAGGTCTCACCACACGACATCCACCTCAACAACCGAAAAGACTGGTACATAACGTACCACCACAAGCACTACCCACACAGGGTATAGGTACCTACTACCACGAGGTACCACCACGGAAACCACAACTGAACTAGTGTAAACACAAGGCACTCCACTACTGGCAAAACCTTAACACAAGTGCCAACGACAAGCACACTACACGGATCAAACCAAAACCAATGAGTCTCAGTTCACTAACCATAACAACAACAGTGCCAACACCAGGGCACACCTCAACAGGTAAAACCACAACCCGAGAGTCACACACAAGCCACCACCAGTGGCATAGCACGACTCGGAAAGGAGTGACGCCACCACACAGGAACAAACTACTAGCTGATCAAACCAGTATCCAAGCCGGACAACACAACACAAGAACTACCTCTCAGTCTCACAGTCACGGACGTAAGGTCCAACTGCTACTCCACAACCATAAGTAAAGCCAAAGAACAGTGGAGACCAACCAAACCACCACACCTGCAGGTCACACCCCCGCAGGCCCATGCCTAGCACCTTTAGAGACTCTGACCTGAGCCCTATAAAGTAAGACACTGGTAATAGGACTAGCTGGGGACCAGTACGTCTACTGGTGTTCGTACCTCCAACTACGAGCGCGCTACAAGTGACC
Organism: Colocasia esculenta; assembly: GCA_014218235.1. NCBI lineage: Eukaryota > Viridiplantae > Streptophyta > Magnoliopsida > Alismatales > Araceae > Colocasia > Colocasia esculenta. The sequence continues at coordinate 87,437,688 of CM024753.1, read as the reverse complement.
CAAACACAAACTCTTACAAGTCGCTGTCCCACTGTCGTCTTTCCATCAGCCGGACGTACTACTTAAACACAGCAGTGAGGATGTCCAGGATTGGTGACACAGACCTCAAAGTGCACACTGTACCGGGACACTCCCCGAGCACAACACACGTGCATGGCTCACACAAAACCTGGGGTACTCGACTGTAGAGGTATTCCAGAATAGGCACCGGACCACCAAAGTCGGCAAGGTCAAACCACGATATTTATTATATAATCTTTATTACAAACCACGGTACAAGTGTAAGGAATAGCTTGACCTGGTCACTCCATGACCCACAAGCTAACCTACACAGACGTAACCACAAATCATATTAAACATTAACAACTCGGCCTGTCATTGGTCACCTTATGACCTCCTTGCCACATTAAACTCCTTACACAATAATCATTTAATAACCATACTCATACTTTACTAATTAACCACCATAATTAACCTATAACAGACATTAGAAAGCCAGGGCTAGGTAGACGTAGAAACCTCACCGTCCGGCTACCATAAACCAACCCTTATAACATTATTCAAATCATGCAAATCATGCACACTATACATTAACCACATAAACCACACGTTCACGATACAAACAGCACGCCACGAGCGAGCTTAACGAGCGTTACAAGTGCTCATGCACTCCTCACACTAGCCATGCACATAAAACACCGATAATCAGATATTTGCACCATTTAAACCAAGCACACAGGATCTCTCGGCTGAGATCACGACATGGGGTTGTGTCGCCTTCAGAACACGACACCCCGATGTGTCGCGTTAGCAAAGCCTAACGCGACGCAATAGCCTGTCGCGACTGGGTCGCGACAGAAGGGTCGGCCTCATTCAGATCGCGACACCCCCATGTGCCGCGTTAGAAACCCTAACGCGACAGATCAGCCTGTCGCGACCTTATCGTGATAGTAAGGTCTGTCGCCTTCACAGGCGACAACCCAATCCGGGAACCCTTCTCCGGATTTGCCATGCAAACCATCCTAAACAATAAACCTACCTGGTTTTCATGCTTATTTCACGTCCTAAACATGATATCTACTTTTTTTAAAGTGGTAAACACTCTAACATACAATCCACATGACAAATCAAGGTAGAACTCCCTGCCTTCACGAAGAACACGCAATCCGGCTATGGCACGACATCTCCCCCGCTCCATGTGACGTCCTCACATCGAGAGCGCGTCGAAAACCACGCCAAAACACCAAATCGCCCAAAGAAATCGCGGCAGCTCTTCCCTAGGTCGAGCAGAGCTTGTGAAAGCTCTGTTCGGCCAAACCTTCTTAAAAACTGTACAGTGGTTGGGAACGCGACCTAGGCCTACGTCACGACCTGATCGCGACCTAGGTGACCGTCGCCTTCCCACTTCTATCGTCAGCAAGCCGCACTCCGTGCGTGACACGCGGCGCACATGCAGACGTTGACCCAAACTACGACAACAAGAACGCGACCATCAGGGCCGTCGTGTTCAGAACGCGATGCACACCCCCGTCGTGTTCACAACTAGTGAACTAGCAGGTACTATGGGCTTAACCTGCCGGCCCACTAAGCCCCGCACGACACTCGGAAACCACGACCAAGGCTCAATGACCCCACATTGGTCATGAGCACCACACCAAAGCCACTAAATGGAGATCCGAACGACCACTAAACGACGATCCACGAGGATCCAAAAAATGCGCTGCGTTACATTACTATCACCTAAAAAGGAATGTCATCCTCGACATTCAGAATGAACTCAATAAACCGAACTATCACCTAAAAAGAAACAAAGCCAAATATAGAACAAGTTGGATATGCTTCCTCCGCATCCTCCTTCTAAATCTTTTGTACTGACTGATCCATCTGTTTATTTCCATACTTGTTCTGCCTTTCCCTTCCTTTTAATTTATTCTACAACTACTTTATTACTCTGGATTTAATTTACCATTCCTTACCTTTCAACTATAAGCGATTCTATCTTGCCAATAGCGCTTTATCTCCTTGGACTCAACCTACTTCCACATTTTCCTAGCTATGTTTGCAATATTTCTTTCTGGACCATTTTTCTTGCTCAAATCTTTTTACTTTATGCTAACACCTTTAAATATTCTACTGTACTAAATCCTGCTTAAATTTTCGGATTCCTCGATGTTATTTCATTATCTACTTATTATTAATAGTCATTTCTTTATTTTATCTGCCTTCACATTCGCAACTACTTACTTTTCAAGAAATTTTCATTATCATCTTTAGATTTCCTGCCTCTTTCGACTATTCTGCACCAACTCCCTTAATCCATATCTGGCTAGAAACTTCTACTTTTCTACTCAATTGCATACAAACCTTAGACTTTCTTTTAATTATTTAAACCTCAGATAACCTGTGAATATCAAACCTTCCACACTTCCATTGCGCTACTCTGATCACATCAGACTTTTCACAAAATATTTCATAAATTCCGGATTCCATTACTCCATTAGTAACTTATCTTGTTTTAATTCATACCTTCCAGCTAACTTTACATTTCACTTATTGAATAATCACACTACCTCTTAATAAATTCTGCTTACATTCCAATTCTTGTCATATTATTGCTGACATACTTTATCCGTTATACCACAACATTCACTAATTACCTCAGCAAACCAGACTTGCAACTCTTCACAATTTCTATTCTCACTATTGTGACACTATTCTTTTCCTAGTGAAAAATAAAACTTGTCCAATTAATTCAATACAAAGTTTTTCTCAATTATACAGCACCTAATTTAAGATTTCTTATTGCTGAAGTTTTCATACTTTTCCATACTCTATCTGTTCTATTCTATCACATTTTAATTCACCCACTATTCTTTAACTAATCTGCTATTACTTTGACTTCAAATTCTAGAAATATTTCTTATAATAGAATTCATTTATTCACCTGGTTCACCTTACTGCATACCATTACACAAATTCTTACTGCACATTTCCTGAATCATTTAACTATCATTGTTCTATAATCTGCCATATTCTTTTTCCTCATCTGATCATTAATACAAAACTTTATCTTTACTGCCAATAGCATAATACCATTTCTGCAAATATTTCTCTTAACTTCTCTATTAGCTGACTAATCTCAAAGTGCCATTTATGCTGCAATCCCTCTTATTAAAATACTACCATATCTATAAACTGAAACTATTTCCTTTAAACACAATAATTTATACCTGATTCCTTTATTCTACATTGCTGAGTTACTACCAATCATAAACAATTTCTCTGCTACAACTCATTCATAAATATCCATTCACATTCTACCTTGCTATTCCTCATTGCTTCTCAATGAACTTAACCTTTTCTATTTTGACTTATATAACTCCAATTTACTTTAATAATTCAGTCTTAACTTCAATCTATTTCTGACACAAATTTCTCCCCTCTATTCCCACAAACTACACACATATGTTGACATTACTGCTTTTATCTTTAACACTATAACATTGCACAAGTCTTTCTATGAAATCTTCACCTACTGTCTCTTACTTGTTGGGTTTTCCATATATCATGTTTTTGATGATCACATTAACATCCTTGAACATTGATTTAATGCAAAATTGATGTGCTAACTAACATGAAAAACACCATGAAAGTGATTGAGTTTAAACATTGCTAAATCATACAATGTACATCACTAACAATGTATTTGCATGTAGGTGCACAAGCATGAAAGATGGAGCATTGAAGAGGCATTGAAGAGTTGAGCAAAAGGCACAAAAATATGTCAAAGAGGTGCATCTGTCGACAGATGAAGTGTACCTGTCGACAGATTCATACAGTCATTCCAAGACAGAACTCAGGTTTGCATCTCTGAGTGTATCTGTCGACAGATGCAATGTACCTGTCGACAGATACACACAGACAACCCAGGACAGAGCTCAGGTTTTCTATTCCTGAGTGCATCTGTCGACAGATGCAAACTGCCTGTCGACAGATACACTCAGAAACTCATTTTCCTGAAAACCAGTTCTCAGCCTGAGTCTGCCTGTCGACAGATGCAAGTGCACCTGTCGACAGCCGACGGAAACTTCAGATTTTGGGTTTCCAAGTCCGGCCCCAATTGGGTGTTTCCTTCCTCCACGACCCCCACCTTTACCTAACACTATATAAGCATCCTTTTGGAGGCAAATTCGCAGAGAGCAGCCTCCCATCCAAGAGCCTCCAAGGGACCAAGAGGAAAAGCCCCAAATTGCTACTCTGCTTCAACTTTCCGCCCAGATCGTCGTGGAATCACCATCTATGCGGAGCTGAAGCCGGATCGTCATCAATTCAACCTTCTACATCGACCAATCTACATCCAATCGAAGTTTGAAGAGCGTTTGGACGATCCACGAGAAGAATTCCAACCGGATTTGTTCCCTAATTCCTAATTCTTCTCCATTTCATAATTTCCATTCCATCGTGTGTGTGTGTGGTTGTGTTTCGAGCATCCCTTGTGCTTGATTCACGTATTTGTGGTTGTTCTGATCGTGCTTCATCAGACAACGTGTGTGTGGTTGAGTTGTAGTGTTGAATTCGCTCATAAGCAGTCGTTTCTGTGTGTGTGTGTGGACGGTGGATGTAGGATACACGAGTTGTGTACTCCGAACCACCTTAAATCATCGTGTTCTGTGGTTTGTTCGCGTTTTGCGATAGATGATTGGTAGGCACGGTGTTCATACGCACGTTTGATTCCCTGTTCTCTTTTAGATCAACTCAAGCGGTCTCATACTTAATCGAATTCCAATCAAATTTCTTTAAGATCGCGATAGCATCGAAAAGAAGCCATCAATAGTTTTAAATTGACGTAATCTATTCAACCCCCCCCTCCCCTTCTAGATTACCGTATTGTGTATTTCCGCATAACTCTTCAATTGGTATCAGAGCGGGTTTCTCTGATTTACTGTTTTTCGTCATTTGATCTAGCGATCAGGAGATTTTCGATCTTATGGATTCTAGCAAAGGGTATATGGCCGAGGGACATTCAGTAACCAGGCCACCCTATTTTGATGGCACTGACTATCCTTATTGGAAAAACCGTATGCAGGTATTTTTGAGAGCTCAAAATTACGAGCTGTGGAAGATAGTCAGCAAGGGACCATATGTGTTGCCCGAGGACGAAGACACCTGGACGAAAGACCAAATAGCCAAAGGAACTCTCAACTGGAGCGCACTAAACATGATGCAATGTGCGGTGCATCCAAAGGAATTTTCAAGAGTCTCCACATGCTCAACAGCAAAGGAGATGTGGGACAAACTTGAACTCATTTACGAAGGTACGTCCGAGGTAAGGGAAACTAAAGTTAGCATGTTAGTGTCTGAATATGAAATGTTCAAGATGAAAACTGATGAAACCATATCAGACATGTTTGCAAGATTCATGATAATAGTTAACGGGCTTAAAGGTCTTAAGAAGGAATACTCTGAAAGTGACTTAGTAAGAAAGATCCTTCATCTCTTACTTCATCTTGGAATACTAAGGCCACTGTCATTGAGGATTCCAAAGACCTTTCCAAAATGAAATTGGATGAACTAATTGGCTCTCTAATGACATATGAAATCAACATCAAGAGAAAAGAATTAGAAGAAAATCCTAGGAAGTCAATTGCTCTAAAAGCATCCAATAAAACATCAACAAGTTCCAAGAAATCCATTCAACAAGATAGTGATGAGCAAGAAACCTCTAGTGAGAGTGATGATGATGAAATGGCAATGCTCACTAGACAATTCAAGAAATTTCTCAAGTTCAAGAGGAGAGACACAGGTAACTCCAAACCCTTTCCTAAGAAAATTTTTCACAGAAATATGAGTCCAACAAAAAATCTGACATTGTTTGTTATGAATGCAAGAAACAGGGGCATATGAGAGGAGAATGCCCGGAACTCAAGAAGAAGCTGAAGAAAGAAAAATTCACCTCCAAAAAGACCAAAGCAATGTTGGCCACCTGGAGTGATGAAGATGAAGATGAAGATGCACAAGAAACATCTATGATGAAGAAGTGAAATGCTTGATGGCCAGGAGTGATGACTCCAGCGAGGTAAACTTCTCATTTGATAATTTCACTGCAAGTGAATGGGAGGAAGCATACACTACTTTATTTGAAAATTTTCGTGAATATAGATCTGAGAATAGAGCATTAAAAAAGAAATGCAACTCCCTTGTGCATGATAAGAACAATGATGAACGAATTGCATTCTTGACAAAAGAATTAGAAATGATGAAAGTTGATGAAAAGACTCATAATGAAGAAATGGATTGCTTGAAAATGAAATTGCAAGAAACACAAAAAGAAAAAGACTGTTTAAGCCATTCTATTGAATTCCTTCAAGAAGAACAATTAGAAACAAAGAAAAAGTTGGAACAAACTGAAAAGAATTGAAAGAAAAATCTGAGGACTTAATGAAATTTGTAAAAGGGAAGCAAAATCTAGATGCGGTTTTGGGCGCCAAAATACATGTAACCAAGCATGGGTTAGGATATCAACCTGTCAAACAAAAGAAAATAGGAGAGTCATTGATCACTTCATTTGTTGATCCTAGCCCAAGCACAAGCAAGCATGCTCCCACAAAGCATAATTCAAGAAAGTCTCAGACCAAGCCAATACTACACAAACAAAATGTTCCCAACAAACAAAAGAAAAAGCCACCTGTCGACAGATACAATGGTGCCTGTCGACAGACAAGAACAGTTTCAATGAATAAACAGTCTATCAAGCAACAGAAAATTGAAAAGAAAATTCCTTCATGCAATGTGTGTAAAAAGATTGGTCATGATGAAAAACAATGTTGGAATAATCCAAAGAAACAAAAAGTCAAACAAGTTTGGATTCCTAAACATCTACTTTGTTGCATGAATGAAATTTTGGGACCCAAAGTAATTTGGGTACCAAAACCTCTTGTCTGATCCACATATGCAGGAATGCCTAGCAGCCCAACATCAAAACAAATGGTACTTGGATAGCGGCTGTTCGAGGCACATGACGGGCGACAAATCTAAATTCTGTTTCCTAGTGGAGAAAGACGGAGGACAAGTCATTTCTGGAGGTAATAACAAAGGCCAAATCATTGGAACAGGTAATGTTGGTAAGTGTACCTCCAATTCAATTGAAAATGTACTGTTGGTTGATGGCCTTAATCACAATTTGCTCAGCATAAGTCAATTATGTGATAGAGGTCACAACGTCATTTTTGAATCAAATTCATGTCAAATTGTTGATAAAGAAACAGGAAGTGTGAAATTTTCTGGAAAAAGAGTGAATAACATTTACTTAGTTGACTTAGATGATCCAGAGAATGACAACTTGTGTCTTGTTGCAAATAGACAGGATGAATTGACCTTGTGGCATCGTAGGCTTGGCCATGCGAGCTACAACGTGTTGCACAAGATCATGAAGCTCAAATTGGTAAGTGGACTTCCTGACATTTCTTTTAGCAACAATGAAAGTTTTTGTGATGCATGTGCACAGGGAAAACAGACCCGGAAGTCTTTCAAATCTAAAGCACCGGTAAGCACATCTAAACCATATGAATTGTTGCACATGGATCTTTTCGGACCAACTAGAACTCAAAGTCTCAATGGCAAACGTTTTGGTTTTGTCATTGTAGATGATTTTTCTAGGTTCACATGGGTCAAATTCTTGGCACACAAAAGTGAAACACTTACAATCTTCCAAGAATTCTTTAACAAGATTGAGCATGGCAATGTGAATAAAATATGTTCAATACGCACCGATCACGGGGGAGAATTTGATAACAATGCATTTTCTGATTTTTGCAGGCACCAAGGGATTGAACATCTGTTCTCTTCCCCAAGGACTCCAGAACAAAATGGAGTAGTGGAGAGGAAAAACAGAACATTGGTGGAAATGGCTCGCACTCTTCTGGTTGAAGGCCAACTCTCCAAAAGATTTTGGGCAGAAGCAGTGAACACTTCGTGCTACATTCTAAACAGAGCCATGGTAAGACCTGTGATAAAGAAAACCCCCTACCAGTTGTTGAAAGGTAAGAAACCCAACCTTGGGTACTTCCGAGTTTTTGGCTCAAAGGTATTTATTCATAACAATGATAAATCTGATTTAGATAAATTTGAAGCCAAAAGTGATCAAGGTGTTTTTCTAGGCTACTCAGAACACTCTAGGGCATATAGGGTGTTTAACAATAAAACACGCACTGTGGAAGAAACTCCACATGTCATTTTTATGAGACTTATGCCAAATCCAACTGTTTGAATATTAACAGGACTGAAAAAGAGGATGAAGGAACATCACTTAAGGATCTTCAAGTCAAAGCAAAAGACAAATCTGAAGAAGATTCCAAGACCAAAGGTGGATATCTTCACAGGGACTACGATGAAGATGATGAAATAGCATTCAGAAAACCAGATGAAACACTTGAAGAGAATCCACCAGAAAGTGAACCTCCTGAAGATCGACACTCACAAGATCAAATTCCTCAAGGACAAGATACTCCCGGCCCTTCAACAATCACAAATGTGAGGTATTCCAAAGATCACCCACTTGATGATGTGATAGGTAGTTTAAATGATTCTGTTCAAACACGGTCTCAAGTAAGAAAAATAATTGAACATGATCTTTTTGCTTTTGTTTCTCAAGTGGAACCCAAAAATGTTGAAGAAGCCTTAAAAGACAACTCATGGATTGATGCTATGCATGAGGAACTTGGTCAATTTCAAAGAAATAATGTATGGAGTTTAGTTCCTAAAACCCCTGAAATCTCTATCATAGGAACTAGATGGGTGTTTAGGAATAAACTTAATGAAGAAGGAAAAGTGGTCAGAAATAAAGCAAGACTCGTAGCAAAAGGTTATAGTCAAGAGTTTGGTGTAGACTTTGAAGAGTCATTTGCTCCTGTAGCCAGGTTAGAAGCAGTCATTGGCATTTTATTGGCATATGCATGCTCCCATAAGTTCAAACTTTATCAAATGGATGTTAAAACTGCTTTCTTAAATGGCTATATCAAAGAAGAAGTCTATGTCTCTCAACCACCAGGTTTTGAAAATTCTGAAATGCCTAACCATGTGTATAAATTGCACAAAGCTCTTTATGGTTTGAAACAGGCACCTCGAGCTTGGTATGATAGACTAAGCAATTTTCTGGTAAGCAAGAACTACTCAAGAGGTAAAGTAGACCAAACACTCTTCACTAAGAAAGTTCGCAATCACATAATTGTTGTTCAAGTTTATGTGGACGATATCATATTTGGTTCTACTAACCCTTCACTGTGTGAAGAATTTTCTAAACACATGCACAGTGAATTTGAGATGAGTCTAATGGGGGAGCTTCAATTCTTTCTTGGTTTGCAGGTGAAACAACATAAAGACGGATTCTTCATAAATCAAGAAAAGTATGTCAAAGAGCTTCTCAAACGATTTCAATTTGAGCAAGCTAAACCGGCCTCCACCCCAATGAGCACAAGCATCAAATTAGAAAATGATGAGAAAGGTAAACCGGTAGATGCAAAGCACTTCCGAGGTATGATTGGCTCACTCCTTTATCTTACTGCAAGTAGACCGGATATTCAATTTAGTGTTTGCCTTTGTGCTAGATATCAATCTAGTCCAAAGGAAAGCCATTTAATTGCAGTCAAGAGAATTTTCCGATATCTCTCCGGAACATGCAATTTGGGTTTTTGGTACCCAGCAGGCAGTAGCTTTGATTTGATTTCATATTCTGATGCTGACTATGCTGGATGTAAAATTGATAGAAAAAGCACTAGTGGATATTGCCAATTCCTTGGCGGTTGCATGGTTTCGTGGGCATCCAAGAAACAACACTCGGTTGCACTCTCCACTGCAGAGGCAGAATATGTCGCTGCAGGAAGTTGTGCAGCTCAAGTGTTGTGGATCAAAAGTCAGTTAGCTGACTATAATGTTCAAATTGGATGCACACCTATCCTATGTGACAACACAAGTGCTATCAACCTTTCAAAAAACCCTGTCCAACACTCAAGGACTAAACACATAGAAATCCGTCATCATTTCTTGAGAGATGAAGTTGCCAATAAAACCTTGGAACTTATTTTCATTCCCACAGAAAAACAATTGGCTGATATTTTCACCAAACCCTTGTCTGAAGATAGATTCACATCCTTAAGAAGAGAATTGGGTTTGTGTAAAATGCAATGAAACTAACTATCCATATTGGAGTACATGCTCTTTATGTGTGAATGACTATGTGGTATATCAAATGGTGAACTGTGGAAGAACAAGTTCGGCTTGTTTGGAAACTATCATCATGCGTGAGAAATATTCTCCGCCAAGTATCAATAGTCCCATTCATATAAAGGCCCTGTACTTCACATAGGATTTTTAGTTTCCTTACATTTTATCATGTTAACTCCATGAAACAATGTTTTTCTGTGATCATGTGCTTGTGTATGACTTTCCTTCATGAACATGTTTGTCTTGTATCAAATGCTTGTGTGAATCCTTGCTTGGATGTTGTGTCAACACGTGCACACACTATGGGGGAGTAAGTTAAGGATTGTTGAGTTTTTTCTTGAGGAAACTCTTCCAACATCTACTTGTTAATTCTCACTTCCTTGAACTCAATGTGCAATCAATCTGAAACCAGAAAAATCCACTCTGTTCATATCTGTCGACAGACACTTTCCATCTGTCGACAGATACAATCAGTCTTGTTCTGGCAGAAACCTCAATTCCTCAGTCTGTGTGCATCTGTCGACAGACAGACTTCTTCTGTCGACAGATACACCCATTCTTCTTTATTGTTCAACTCCTTCTTCATATGTTTCAAGAAAGTGTTCCTTACTTGATTTAAAGGTAAACCTTGGTTTGTTTGTGTGCAATATAACCCTTCATATCCACTTCATGTCAAAGTCATGAACCAAGTCTAAATGTTGTTTGATGCAACACTTGATTAAGGTCTTTTTAGATCATTTTGAACACAATGAGCAAACCAAATGATTTTTAAACATCTCTTTTGAATAACTCCCTTGTCGTTAAACATGAATCTAAAATGATTTGAAAAATCAGAAAGCTCTTGAATTCAATGTTCTACATTACAACTTGCCTAAAGAAATCTCATGTACTTGACAAAAATAATAATAAAAAAGGGAGAAAAGCTACCTATTTCTTCGGTTCAATCAAATTTATATCTCTTTATGGGATGGAGGTAGAGCAATGATGAAAATGACTAAGTAACCGGGGACATGGGCATCACAAATGTCGGTCTTCGCGTCAAAAGGTTGTTTCATTATCTCTATACAATGGCTTGATGGACACTCACATTGAGTAACTGGGGGTATTGGCATCACAAATGTCTACCTTCACATGAAAAAGTGAAAGTGCTCCTCATTGCCACTCTTTTCCATCTTCGTTGCTTAAACCTTCTAAAATCATACCAGAAATAGAGTGAAGCCTCCGAAATTTTTTATGTCAAGTCCAATGTGTTTCTTCGGTAAGACGTTCTTGTGGCCATTTAATTCAATTGTCATCTGACTATCATCTCTATTTAAATGCATGTTTTTCTTCAACGGCCTTAATCAAAAGAGTTATTTAATTTTCACTGGCTTTTGTGAAATGTGTTCCTCATGATCTAATTAAAGAACTTATCGTTTCTAATTCAAAATCATTTTAGATTTGTGTCATGTCTTCATCTTAATGGATATGAATTTTTTTCTTGCACATACACCCATTTTGCCTTAAAACAAAAAATGAACACTTGTCCCTTTGAAAAATTTTGACAAAAATCAAGTTTTCACCAAAAAGGAGCTATCTGTCGACAGATAGACTATCATCTGTCGACAGACAATGGCGCAGATCCGTTTTTGAACCAAACCCTCACGCCGGTTCACATCCTTTTCGTGGGGCCTCTCTTTTAAAACCCTCTAAACCCATTCTAAGGCCACCCACGACCCATTCTCACCCTTCCTCTCTTGTTCCCTCCTCCTCCTCTCCAAACCCCCTCTTTCCCCCTTCAGGGCTCCGTCTCCGACGATCCTGCTGCTCCTCGTCTGGGATCCCTCCACTCTCCCTTCACACCATTCTCATCCTTCCTCCTGCGATGGCACCCAAATCGAAGCTTCTCGCTCGCCGTCGTCGCGCTCCGACGGACCCGGAGAAAGCTCCAGGGCTCCTTCCGAACGCCGCAGCAAGCATCGTGAGGATCGGTTGCCGGAACTCATCGTTCCTCAAGGTCTCCGTCTTATCCGACCCACCGGCACCTTCAAGAAGATTGTCCAATCCCGGTATGTGGACTTCGAGTCCTTAGCACCGATGTTCCCCTCACTCCTACCCTATTTTGACACTCAAGGGTGGACATCCTTCTTATACTCCCACTTGCAATACTCTCCAACTGCCGTATCCGAGTTCTACAATAACTTAGGGCTTTCCGATCAGGGAGATCTCTACTCTTCGGTGAAAGGCACTCGTTTTCGCCTCACCGCAAATCTTCTCTCCACAGCCCTTGAAATTCCAAACTCAGGAGTTGAAATCTTCAACTACAATCCCTCTGCTTCTGAGTACTATGAGCTTCTCACGTTGGAACCTTATGACTCTACCAAGGAGATTGCTCGTCTCAACGCAAACTCCTTTCCTCCTCTAATCCGGATGATCCATCACATCTTCACTACCTTGATCGTCCCGAAGGATGGAAGTCGAGAGTTAGTCACCGAGGTCCATAAATCCTTGTTCATATTTTTCCTCAAGTGTCAAGAAATCAATCTGCCTGAACTCATGATAAGCCTCATCCGTCGGTGTTTCTCTAACACCAAAAGATCAATGCCATATGCTTGCCCCATCACTTCTCTTCTTATTTTCCTTGGCATTCCTATCCCTCCAAGTGAGCTCATCTCACTAAAATCCCGAAGTGCCTTTGACCTCACTGCTGCCAACCGCATGGGCTACAAGATTGTGGATGGTGTAGTCACAAGGACTCTCAAGGGAAAGGAACCACAAGGAGCTGAAGACTCAACTGATGAAGAAGGCAATGAAGCCGATGAAGCAAATGAAGGCAGTGATGAAGAACCTCAGGATGAGCAAATGGCTGATCAAGCTCAAGAATTTGATGATGTACCTGTGCCTCAAGAACAATCCATTCGAGACTACTTGGCACAAATCCATCAAGAAATGATCTCAGGATTTGCTCACATGACGTCAAGATTTGATCAAGTGGACGCTCGCCTCAACACTTTAGATGATCGGCTTGACCACCTCTACTCCGAGAGAGATGGATCCCGTCACCCTCCTCCTGCTGGACATGACAATGAATAGAGGGTCTCAGGGTCATTAGAGGTCATTAAGAGTCTTAGATGGGAATTAGTCTCACTTGTCTAGTCATCTTTGCTTGTTCATGTTATTTCCCTTTCTTTTGATTTCTATTGAGTCATGTAATGATTATCAAATGTACTGTGAAATTTCAATGATCAATCAATGAAAACTCAGTTCATGTTTATTTGTCTCTAAATGTGCATGACTTGACTTTTTGCATGTTGTCAAAAAGGGGGAGAACATCAATATATGCATCAATTGAATGTTTTTGTCATCATCAAAAAGGGGGAGATTGTTGGGTTTTCCATATATCATGTTTTTGATGATCACATTAACATCCTTGAACATTGATTTAATGCAAAATTGATGTGCTAACTAACATGAAAAACACCATGAAAGTGATTGAGTTAAACATTGCTAAATCATACAATGTACATCACTAACAATGTATTTGCATGTAGGTGCACAAGCATGAAAGATGGAGCATTGAAGAGGCATTGAAGAGTTGAGCAAAAGGCACAAAAATGTCAAAGAGGTGCATCTGTCGACAGATGAAGTGTACCTGTCGACAGATTCATACAGTCATTCCAAGACAGAACTCAGGTTTGCATCTCTGAGTGTATCTGTCGACAGATGCAATGTACCTGTCGACAGATACACACAGACAACCCAGGACAGAGCTCAGGTTTTCTATTCCTGAGTGCATCTGTCGACAGATGCAAACTGCCTGTCGACAGATACACTCAGAAACACATTTTCCTGAAAACCAGTTCTCAGCCTGAGTCTGCCTGTCGACAGATGCAAGTGCACCTGTCGACAGCCGACGGAAACTTCAGATTTTGGGTTTCCAAGTCCGGCCCCAATTGGGTGTTTCCTTCCTCCACGACCCCCACCTTTACCTAACACTATATAAGCATCCTTTTGGAGCCAAATTCGCAGAGAGCAGCCTCCCATCCAAGAGCCTCCAAGGGACCAAGAGGAAAAGCCCCAAATTGCTGCTCTGCTTCAACTTTCCGCCCAGATCGTCGTGGAATCACCATCTATGCGGAGCTGAAGCCGGATCGTCATCAATTCAACCTTCTACATCGACCAATCTACATCCAATCGAAGTTTGAAGAGCGTTTGGACGATCCACGAGAAGAATTCCAACCGGATTTGTTCCCTAATTCCTAATTCTTCTCCATTTCATAATTTCCATTCCATCGTGTGTGTGTGTGGTTGTGTTTCGAGCATCCCTTGCGCTTGATTCACATATTTGTGGTTGTTCTGATCATGCTTCATCAGACAACGTGTGTGTGGTTGAGTTGTAGTGTTCAATTCGCTCATAAGCAGTCGTTTCTGCGTGTGTGTGTGGACGGTGGATGTAGGATACACTAGTTGTGTACTCCGAACCACCTTAAATCATCGTGTTCTGTGGTTTGTTCGCGTTTTGCGATAGATGATTGGTAGGCACGGTGTTCATACGCACGTTTGATTCCCTGTTCTCTTTTGGATCAACTCAAGCGGTCTCATACTTAATCGAATTCCAATCAAATTTCTTAAGATCGCGATAGCATCGAAAAGAAGCCATCAATAGTTTTAAATTGACGTAATCTATTCAACCCCCCCCCCCCTTCTAGATTACCGTATTGTGTATTTCCGCATAACTCTTCATTAATAACCGACCATTTCTCTCTTATGAAGTTCTCAGAAAAATCCAACTTGACACTATTCTTCCTTACTCTTTCTTTAGCCAACTAGTCACCTCTACACACACCTACATGGGTCTCTATATCAGATTTTCTATTATCCCATTATTCATAACAGTACTACTCTTAAACTCTTTACTGCAACTATATCTAATTACAAATCATGATTAATAACCATCTTAATCATTGTTCTTCTACTTACCCGCTTCTCATCTCAAGCTAAACTATCTCACTCAATCATTTTATACCTAACATGCCTTTAATCATGCTATTATCCAAGCTATTCCTTAACACTTTATTAACAAAAATCCCAAACACAATGAAGTTTCTACTATAGTTCTCAGCCACAATCACACATTTAACAGCCCTAGTCACACAGCTCTATTTCTCATCATAACACTATTTCATCTGCTATTCCATCACATTACAACCATATACCTATCTCTACCAACTCTAATCTTCATTCGGACATTCTAACTAGATTTCATAACTAAATTCACTATTCCCTTCAATTTCTATACTAAAAACATTTAAACAATTAAATTTCAACTACAAACTGGCACACTATGGCATTCTTTAATAACTACCAACAACTTCCATCTTCCTTACAACTATACACATTCCCCCGCTATTTCCAATAGTGGCCTTTTTAACAAACAATGACACACATTTCACTTACCAAAAACTCACGTAAAAACCACACTGGAAATCACATAAAACCACAGACTTACTACCAACAGTGGACATTAAACCATGTCTTGGGACATTGTATCCTCAATATCTTTTCATATTCTTAGAAGACTATGCTCTGATACCAACTGTGACGGCCCTGGATATCTATGCCCAATAAGGCCCCATATCCAGATCCGCTTCCCACGAACGGACCGAAGTCTCGCAAGGGATAGCTCGTACACGTGTCCAATAAGAATATAAGAGACAACTATACAGTATATGACACAAGAAAGTACAAGTGCTCATACCTGCATATAACAATTTACAATTGTCCCATTACATTTATACATGTCAAAATTAAAAAGAGTACAACTACCTGGGGCATACCTCGAGGGAGCACTGTTGAGTTGAGTGTGAAAAACAAATCATTTCCCCTCATATTTTGATGATGACAAGTTGTGATTTTAATGCATAACCATTGGAACATGTAAAATACATCACCTGAAATTACAAAATTCAAAAAGCATGTTTCCAAGCACATTTATCATTGATATTCATGATAATATATTTATTTAATGATTTATGTGTTCATTTTCTCAGGAACAAACATTTTCTGCAAAGGTAGTGTCGACACAACCAACCTTGGTGTCGACACAATGGTTCAGAACAAAGGCAGAAATGTGAAGAAAAGTCCATCTCAGGTCGACACGAGTCTAGAGCAGGTCGACACCACCCCATCTCGGGTCGACACTAAATCAGGCAGTGTCGACAATAGATGCCTTTCCCAGAAGGCTAGTTTTGCTGTCTGGGATAGTAGGTCGACACTAGAGGTGATCAGGTCTACACTAGATGCCTTTCCCAGAAGACCAGTTTTGCTGTCTGGGACAGCAGGTCGACACCACCTGATCTCAGGTCGACACTAGAGACCTCTTCCAGGGAACTGTTTAGCCAGTCTGGGACAGTATGTCGACACACCTCAAGGGCAGGTCGACACACTCCGGAATCTCTGTGACTTAAGATTCCTCCTGGACACGTGGCACCCCAGGGAGATGTCAGATCAACATTGGATCATGTGCCCACATACCCCAAGGGTATCTTTCGGATATTTAGGGTATAAATACCCTCCTTAAGGGCACTCATCCCAAGAGAATCTCAGAAGAGCCTCCAGAAACCTCCAAGCGGCGGCCAGAGAGTCTCTCCTCCCTGTTCTTGCTCTCTCTTGTGCTTCACACCTCAATTCACCCTTCTCCAAGCGCAAGGATCGAAGTCTGATCAACATGAAGCACTAGCATCAACTTCAAAGGAGCAGTTCAAGTAGAAGCCTGCAATTGTGAAGCTCTCAAGGAAGATCCCAAGATCAAAAGTGCAGAGCATCGGCCAAGGGACTTCAAGTGATCAAGATTCTTCCATTTCGGCCTCTACAAGGGAGTTTTTCTTGAAGAACAAGAATTGTCAACTAGAGTCTAAAGTCTTTCTTGTCTCTTCTTGGCTATTCTAGAAGTTGTGCATAATTGTTGCATCAATCTTCTTGAATTGGCCTTAATAGATCAGATCATTGCTAGAGGATCTGCATCTTGTTGTTTTTTGTTCTAGCATGTGGTTGTGAGCCTGTGTGCTCAGGTCTTTGAGTCGTCGCACTCAAGTTGGGTTGTTGAGCAGTCTTACTCAGAGTCTAGAGTAGTCTTGCTCTAGGTAGTGTGTGAGTTGTCTAACTCACTTGTGGAGTTGTCAGGCTCCTGTGTGGGGTGTGTAACCCAAGTTGTTAGTGGATCCTCACTGTGTGTGAGGGGTGGATGTAGGAGTCACATGGTGTGATTTCCGAACCACCTAAAAATCTCTGTGCATTGGTCTCTTTGTGGTTTAAAATTACTCTTCGATAGATGAATGCATAAGATCGTTTGAATCTACCTAATCAACCTGTTTTCACTCTCCAATTGTTTTAACTCACTCAATATCTTCTCAGATCTGTGAAATTTGCTTTTAATCTAACTCTGATTCAAAGGTTTTTCAAAACTGGTTTAGCTTCTGCATTAGTTGGCCTAGATCTATTCAAACCCCCCCCCCCTTCTAGATCTTGTCCACACCTTCTATCGATCCTTCAAGCACAAGCCTACACAACTCAAATAACACTACTGCCGGTGGTACAAGTCTGTCAGGACACCTCCGCAAGCAACAACAATGGTAAACCCTGAAAAGACCTGTATGGGAGTGAGCCTCAACAAGCCATAGGCTCAGTAGGGAACCACCTAAAAACCACAACACAGAAGAACCTCAACCCCAGAGGGTCTCACTGGCAACACTAAAAGCCAAACCATGGCATGCTCACAACATTTATAATAAATAGCAACTTAATTAACAATTCATACACAAACACATATTCCTCGGAAGGAAAGACGAACCACAAGACTAGCACAGCACTACTAGTCCGCCCAACAACTGAAACGCCTAGGCCACAAGCCTCACAAGCACATTACCTCAACAACGGGTCGCCTAAGCTACAAGACACACAGGCAACCACTGCCCAGGCTACAAGCTTCACTAGTGAACCTCTAACACATGGGTAACATGACTACTAACCAAGAGCTAATCCTTTATACCCCATAGCCATGATATATCGAATGTCACACTTAAGTAACAGGACCGGCTACCACGAGGCCAATCCATCACACATTAAAACCGTATTCAGATGTTTACCCAAAGAAGGGTAAAACACAACAAGTGGAAGGTCTCACCACACGACCTCCACCTCGACAACCGAAAAGACTGGTACACAACATACCACCACAAAGCACTACCCACACAGGGTACAGGTACCTACTACCATGGAAACCACAACCGAAGTAGTGCCAATACAAGGCACTCCACTACGGGCAAAACCTTAACACAAGTGCCAACGACGGGCACACTACACGGATCAAACCACAACCAGTGAGTCTCTATTCACTAACCACAACAACAACTATGCCAACACCAGGGCACACCTCAACAGGTAAAACCACAACCCGCAAGTCACAAACAAGCCACCACCAGTGGCAAAGCACGAGTCAGAAAGGAGCGACGCCACCACACGGGAACGGACTACTGGCTGATCAAACCAGTATCAACCTCGGACAACATAGCACAAGAACTACTTCTTAGTCTATCAGTCACGAACGTAAGGTCCAACTGCTGCTCCACAACCACAAGTAAAGCCAAAGAACAGTGGAGACCAACCAAACCACCACATTTGTAGGTCACACACCCAGCAGGCCCATGCCTAGCACCTTTAGAGACTCTGGCGTGAGCCCTCTAAAGTGAGGCACTGGTAACAGGACTAGCTGTGGACCAGTACGTCTACTGGTGTCCATACCCCCAACTACAAGCACGCTACAAGTGACCCAAACACAAACTCTTACAAGTCGCTGTCCCACTGTCGTCTTTCCATCAGTCGGACGTACTACTCAAACACAGGAGTGAGAATGTCTAGGATTGGTGACACAGACCTCAAAGTGCACACTTTACTGGGACACGCCTCGAGCACAACACATGTGCCTGGCTCACACAGAACCTGGGGTACCCGACTGTAGAGGTATTCCAGAATAGGCACCGGACCACCAAAGTCGGCAAGGTCAAACCACGATATTTATTATATAATCTTTATTACAAACCATGGTACAAGTGTAAGGAATTGCTTGACCTGGTCACTCCGTGACCCACAGGCTAACCTACACAGACGTATCCACAAATCATATTAAAGATTAACAACTCGGCCTGTCATTGGTCACCTTGTGACCTCCTTGCCACATTAAACTCCTTACACAATAATCATTTAATAACCATACTCATACTTTACTAATTAACCACCTTAATTAACCTATAACAGACATTAGAAAGCCAGGGCTAGGTACACGTAGAAACCTCACCGCCCGACTACAATAAACCAACCCTTATAACATTATTCAAATCATGCACACTATACATTAACCACGTAAACCACACGTTCACGATACAAACAGCACGCCACGAGCGAGCTTAACGAGCGTTACACCCATGCACTCCTCACGCTAGCCATGCACAAAAAACACCGATAATTGGATATTTGCACAATTTAAACCATGCACACAGGATCTCTCGTCTGAGATCGCGACATGGGGTTGTGTGGCCATCAGAACGCGACACCCCGATGTGTCACGTTAGCAAAGCCTAACGCGACGCGATAGCCTGTCGCGACTGGGTCGTGACAGAAGGGTCGGCCGCCTTCAGATCACGACACCCTCATGTGCCGCGTTAGAAACCCTAACGCGACAGATCAGCCTATCGCGACCTCGTCACGACAGCAAGGTCTGTTGCCTTCACAGGCGACAACCCAATCTGGAACCCTTCTCCGGATTTTCCATGCAAACCACCCTAAACGGTAAACCAACTCGATTTTCATGCTTATTTCACCTCCTAAACATGATATCTACTATTTTTAAAGCGGTAAACAAGCTAAAATACAATCCACATGACAAATCAAGGTAGAACTCCCTACCTTCACGAAGAACACGCAATCCGGCTATGGCACGACGTCTCCCTGACTCCATGTGACTTCCTCGCGGCGAGAGCACATCGAAAACCACGCCTAAACGCCAAATCGCCCAAAGAAATCGCAGCAGCTCCTCCCTAGGTCGAGCAGAGCTTGTGAAAGCTCTGTTTGGCCAAATCTTCTTCAAAACCGCACAGCGGTTGGGAACGTGACGTAGGCCTGCGTCACGACCTGATCGCGACCTAGGTGACCGTCGCCTTCCCACTTCTGACGTCAGCAAGCCGCACCCCGTGCGCGACATGCGGCGCACATGTAGACGTTGACCCAAATTGCGACAACAAGAACGCGACCATCAAGGTCGTCGCGTTCAGAATACGACGCACACCTCCGTTGCATTCACAACCAGTGAACCAGCGGGTACTATGGGGCTAACCTACCGGCCCACTAAGCCCCGCACGTCGCTCGAAAACCACGACCAAGGCTCAATGACCCCACATTGATCATGAGCACCACACCAAAGCCACTAAATGGAGATCCGAATGACCACAAAACGACGATCCACGAGGATCCAAAAAATGCACTACGTTACAGATTGTGATTGTGTGTTTGAGTGACAATTGTATGTGAGGATTTGCTTATGTTATGAACATTGAAATTAAACTATATATACCATTGTGGACTTATTTTATGGACTATGGACTTGATTATTAAAGTTGATGAATTGTGCTTTATTTTCGCTACATTATTATTATTTGTAATGAATCAACCTAAATTTGATATATGTCGGGGTGTCTTCCCCATGTAGCCCGTCTCTTAGACTCGATGAGAGTTGGTATAACTGGACCGGGTCTAAGTGGGGTGTTATAGAGATGGTATCAGAGTCATTTGTTGGTTGAGGATAATCATCAGTAAACATCAACTTATGTGATCCATGTTCCTAAGTCTAAAATAGAGTACTAGATAATTAGAGTTATAGAAATTAACTAGCTTATTGTTTTGCCAGACCATGGCTAGTCGTGGACATCGTGCTAATGTCTCAGCTTGTGGGGAGGAGCAAAGGGAGAATGCTAATGTAGGGCAGTAGGTTCCAGCGCCTCAGGGACCACCTATAGCACCTCCTCCACCCTTGATAGATTATGTAACTTTCATGCAATGGTTGGTTCAGGCTATGTAGACCCAGGCCCAAAGTCAGGCAGCATTGCAGGCCCAAGTGCAAGCTCAGGTTAGGTGGAGCTTAATGGTTGACTTTGGTTCTCTTTATTGTATCTATCCTATGATGATTCTTTTCATTTCAGGCTCAAGCTCCACCAGCAGTGCATCTGGAGCGTAGAGGCCCTTCACTGATGGAGAGGTTTAGTAGGATGGCTCCACCCTCTTTTAAGGGGGAGAGTCAACCACTCTTGGTTGAGAGTTGGCTCAGGGAGACTAAGAAGATCTTTATAGCTATTTGTTGTGTTGAGGATGATAAATTCAGTTTGGGGACTTACATGTTGCAGGTAATCATAAGGCAATATTTACTTATGAAGCATATTTGTGTGGTTGGTTATGCCTAATGTAGATGTACTCTTTTCAGTAGAGGGCTGATGTATGGTGGACATCCACACTGGGTACCAAGTTTGAGGATGGAGTCCAAGAGCCAAGAGGTGACTTTGGATGAATTTACTCACCTATTCAAGGCTAAGTTCATTCCGGAGCATTTGCAGGATAAGATGGAGCAGGAATTCCATTCATTGACCTAGGGATCTATGAGTGTGCTGGAGTATGAAGCCAGATTCACAGAGCTATCAAAGTATGCACCTCATATTGTAGTTGATGAGAGGAGGAAGGTGAAGAAGTTTGTGATGGGGCTCAGACCATCACTGAGTACCAGACTGGTGGCATTTGATCATCATACCATGGAGGAAGCATTTAGTGCGACTTGCAGGAAAGAAAGCAAGATGGAGCAATATTTTGAAGAGAAGAAAGCTACTTCTAAGAGGCCAGCATCACCATTTCTGAGGCAAGACAAGAAGAAGAAGGTTGTTTATGTACCTCAGCAGGTACCAGATTATGGGAAGAGGGCACCCAGCAAGGAAGGTTTCAGTAGGAAGACAAGCCTTTGTGTACTCATTGCGGCAAAAGGCATGGAGGATAGGTATGTTGGTTGAGTGCAGGGAGGTGTCTTCGTTGTGGAGACAAGGACCATAAGATCAAGGATTGCCCAAAGATGGCGCAGCAGATAGCAGCAGCAGCAGCGCCAGTAGTAGCAAAACCAGCAGGCAGACCCTGGGCCCAAGCCTGAGTGTATGGATTGGCTAAGGAAGATGCATAGTAGGTAGAGCATGTGACTGAAGGTACAATTCCAATTATGGGTATTCATGCTAGAGTTCTTTTTAACACTTGTGCTACACACATATTTGTGTCTAAGAGGTTTGCTAAGGTGTTGCTTAAGGAGTCTAACGTAGAAGCTATAGATTTGGAAATCCCATTTCCTGTGCATACCCCAGCAGGTGCTATGATCACTAAGAAATGCTTTCCCTCACTATATGTGTGCATAGAAGAGCGAGATTTGGCAGGATGCTTTTATCTGTTGAAGATGAAGGACTATGATGCCATTCTGGGTCTAGATTGGCTGGAAGAGCATTATGCTTTGCTAGATTGTCAGAAGAAGAGGATTATTTTCCGCATTCTTGGTGAGGATGAGTTTTCACATCCCTTACCCAAGAACATGGCTGGGAAGTTTGTTGTGTCAGCATTGAAGGCGGCCAAGATGTTGAGCAAACGTTGCAGTGCTTATTTGGCTCGTGTGCTTGTGTCTAAGGACACTAATACACCACGTATTGAGGAGATTCAGGTTGTTCCTTATTGAGTTTGTTCGTTATGCGGACATCTTTCTTGAGTATCTTTCTGGTTTGCCACCAGAAAGAGACATTGTGTTCGTTATTGAGTTGATGCCAAGTACAACTCCTATTTCCAAGGCACCTTATCGTATGGCACCAGCAGAATTGGCAGAGCTCAGGAGACAATTACAGGACTTGTTGGACAAGGGTTTCATTCATCCAAGTTCTTCACCATGGGGAGCTCCAGTCCTTCTTGTTAAGAAGAAGGATGGTTTGATGAGGCTTTGCATTGATTATCAGAAGCTTAATCAAGTAACTATCAAAAACAGGTATCCTTTACCCCGTATTGATGACCTATTTGATCAATTGCACGGAGCTTCAGTATTTTCTATGATAGATCTTCGTTCGGGTTATCACCAACTCTGAATAAAGGCCGATGACACGTGTAATATGGCTTTTTGGACGTGGTTTGGTGATTATGATTTTCTGGTTCTACCTTTTGGCTTGACGAATGCCCCAGTAGCATTTATGGACTTGATGAATCGAGTCTTTAGGTCGTATCTGGATAGTTTTGCAGCGGTTTTCATAGATGATGTTTTGATATATTCTCTGGATAAAGCATCTCACAAGGAGCATTTGAAGACTGTGCTGGACGGTTTGAGAGAGAACAAGTTATTTCCCAAGTTTAGTATGTGTGATTTATGGATGAAAGAATTTGTCCCAGAGCTTTGTCTCATTTTCACAAAAGAAATTCTCAAACAAGGAGAGGCCAATGTTGTAGGAGGGATTAGTGGTAGGCAATTTCTTATGAGATTTGATGTGGCACCTATGGAACCAGCCTATCTTGTAGAGAAATTTATCCCTGCTTAGACGATACTTGAGGGAAACAAACTTTTTAGAGGCTGCAAGAAGAAGAAACTCATGGACAGTGATGTTCCAGTGCAGGCCTCGGTTCACTACTGCATCTTTGGCATGATAATATACTAAGTATCTTTGAGCCCATTTATGACCAATGTTCTTCCTTAGATCTTTGAGACTTTTGGACTGGAATTCATAAAGAGAGATCTTCATCTTTTCATAGTCCAAGTGGTAAGAGGGATAAGCAACTGCCCACTGATCTTCATTGAGTCTTTCAGATTCAGCAAAACATAACTTGAAATCCAACAGATGATGAGGGTTCTTGTAGATTTGAAGGAACATAAATCTTTGGAAGGACAATTTGAGCTTGTATTTGATTTTGAACCTAGTGGCAATGCGAATGAATCTGTTGAATACTACTTCAGCAAAATCTCTTCGGAAGGAGACTGCTCCTTAAACGATGGATGCAGTCCAGAGGGTAATGCCACAGTCATGGAGGGAATGATTTCTCTTTGACCTCTTAGCAGATTGTCTCATTGACCTTTAGACACATCAGGCAATCCTAATTTGAATCTTTCGAAATTGAAGGTCTTCATTCTGATGAACTTGGCCTGAGAGTCTTGGAGAAGTTGTCCAAACATGTCATGAAACCTCAAGGATAGGTGATGTTGGACAGTCAAAAATTGGTTTCTAGATTAAGTTTGCTGATATTTGGCTGCTTCTCTTGGATAGAGGTCAAGGAACTCCTTAGGAGTTAAGCTATGACTTTTCTGAGATATGAATTGGAGATCCTCAATTGAAGTATGTGAAGTTCTGAGAAGAATAGGAAGCCTATGTTCGAAAGTGAACCATGGCATCTCATGAACTTCAAGGAAAGCACGAATAGATAGATATTCTCTGAACAGATTCATGTGATGTTCAGAGTGGTAGATGAAGGCATACCAAAAGGGTGGAAGGAGTTTAGAAGAATTGTCTCAAGAATTGTCTCCAAGTTTTGGTCCACTGGATGAGGAAAGCTGAATACTGGGGAGTATTTCAGCTATATGGAGAAGTGTTTGCTTGGAGTGTGTTTTTGAGGTAGTGGGAAGACAAGAGAAATACTGAGGAGGTAGAGTGGAAAGAGTGAGAGAAAGAGATTTGAGAGGTTTGAACTGGTATTTCAATGGATAGATTTTGAATTTGATGTCCTGGTGGAAAGGATCCATAGGAATAGTTGCAAGTGGAGTAGGATCTGGAGAAGTGGATTGTAAGGGAATTTCAGTGGTGAGAGGAGTAGGTGCAGAGGGTGCAGTGGATTGAGGCTTAGCTGAAGTTGGCTTTTTAGGCTCTGGAGGAGGCTTAACAGATGGCTTAGCTAGAGAGGGATGAACTTGTCTAGAAGGAGGATGAGGGAAGACTGGGTCACCATTTTTGACCAGTCTGCGCTTCACTTTCCTCTTGAAGGTTTGCAAGTTAGGACTCAATTCCAGGGGTCTCTTAGCCGAAGATTTTATCTGGGAAGCCTGCCTGGGCTGAGAAACCTCAGCTGCTGCCACTGCCACTGACTGCTTTTCTGATACAGATTGTTGGTGATGCTCCTCTTGAGGATGAAATACAATCATAGCTAAGTCTGCTTCTTGCTCTAAGTCTTTTTGCTGCTCATAAGGCTGCTCCTCCACACTCTGCTGCTTGGCCTGAGGCTCAGGCTTCTCGGATAGATCAACAACAGGCTAACAATATCTTTAACATGGGACTCTGGCTCCATGTCCAGCTGCTGCCCAGGTTGCTGCTCAACCTACTGGAGAAGATCTTTTGTGGACTGTTGTTCTTGAGCTGGCTTTTCAGGTTTAGGAGGATCTTGAGACTGAACAGGCACTTCTTGTTGCTGAGAGGATGAAGGCCCTGATGGCCGAGAAGTGCCCTGCTGGCACACTAACTGAAGTAGCAAATCTTTCATTTGCCTAACTTCATCAGACAGGCTATCAAACTTGGTATCAACAAACTCTATATGCACTTGAAGAACTAAAAGAGTTTCCTGTTGCTTGCTCAACAGATCCAAAATTGAATTAAGACTGTTACTACTCTCCCCCTAAGACCTTAGCCGGGTCTCAAACTGAGAAGGGGAGAAGAGTTGCTCTCTCTCTTCAAATTCTACTTCTATAGGGATGTCATCTGATGCAATCCCTTTGCCTCTGATGTCTCTTAGCACTTCATTGATAGTTTCCTCAGGACCATCTAGTTCAGGAATAGAGGAGGAAACAGGAATTTGATCTTCTTTCTCCTGGGTCTGAACTGGAACATCAGATCTATCTTGAACTAGAGGCTCTATCACTGGTTGAATTATTTGAGGAACAGGAGATTCATCAGAGAATACTTCATGATCACATTCTGACATTGAGTCTTTTACCCAATGATTTTGCTTTTTACTAACCAAGGAGTAATGACTCCTTCTTAGGGTAGTGATTTATATCTTCTCTTTTATTCCAACAGATATTTCTCCTAACAGATCCACTGAGTGCCTCTTGAATATCAGAGAGCAAAGGACCATAGGGAAAAGATTCTTGGAGATTCTTGGCAGCAATCATTCTATCCAAGATAATTCCAGCCAAATTCACTTTGTGCCTCTGAATTGCCCAAAATAACAAGTTCCCATCTCTAGAGGTGATAGATGAGTGGGTTCCTGCTCTAGGGGTCACAATATTAGAAATCACAGAATGGATCAATCTCTTTCCCGCTGACAGCTCATTCACTGAAAGACCTTTCTTACTTAGAGAGGCCAAACTCCCAATGATGCCTAGCTTTTTCTTTTCCAAAGGCATTACTTCATTAAGCTTATGCCCGGAGTTTGGACATTCCAAAATCTCAACCAATAGTTCCTCAGAAATAGATATTTTGGTCCCTTTGACATATCCAAACACTGAACTTGCAGAAGAGATTTCCATGGTTACATAAAATGTTCTGACGACATTCTCTACAATGGGTTCTGAAATCTGGCACAACTTGGTCCAACCCATGGCATTGAGGGTGTCCTCTGCCCAAGCAAGACTTCCAGAAAGATGGGAGAAATCTACAACTTTTCCTGGGCAAATGAGAATCTTAGCCAATCTCACCAGTTGATCAGGGGTCATCTGGGAGGATTCCGGAGCCCTAGACAAAGCCATCTAGACAAGGAGATGAACAGGACTCAGGGAACTAGTAAAGGAGTGATAGAAATGCAAGGGAGAGTTCCAGGATCCTACCTTTCTTTGAGGAGGATCGAGATTTCATAGTTCTTCAGAAGTCCTTTGTCGGAGAACAGTAAGGGCGCGAAGAAGCAGAAGAAGACAAGAAAGTTTAAGACATATTTCGAATAGGGTGTCTTCAAAAGGAGTCGGGGTTTTCTTTTATAAGGAAGATAAGATAACTGCCCCTAGATTTCAGGATGAATGGATGAGATTAATGATTTGACCGTTTAAGACATGAAAGGATGCATCTTAAAGGAGTGTCAGTTACATAATTTTAAATTATAAGCACCTTTTCATGATTTCATAATAAGTCGAATCATGTATTCGACTGCATCAGTCGAATGCAAGAATTATAATATAATTCGAATGCATAAGTTGAATGACTGGGACTTAGAATTTTTAGGGTGTTTTTCACAGAGTTCATACAACACAATCATAACATACAATTCAAATGACATTTTACTTTGGTAAATTAATCAGGATTACACATACCTATTTCTCTTCTAATTGATGTGAATCTATCCTCAGGAAGAGGTTTTGTAAAGATATCAAAGTTGTTTTTCGGTAGAAACAAATTCAAGTAAAATATTGCCATTACTTACATGATCCCTGATGAAATGATGTCTAACCTCAATATGCTTGGTTCTTGAGTGCTGGATAGGATTCTAAATCAAATTTATTGCGCTTGTGTTGTCACATAGCATTGGAATTCTTGAAGTTGATGACCATAGTCTTCCAATTGATGTTTGATCCACAAGAGTTGAGTACAACAACTCCCTGCTGCAATGTATTCAGCTTCTGTGGTTGACAAAGCTACTGAGTTCTGCTTTCTGGAAGACCAAGATATCAAGCACCCTGCAAGAATTTGACAAGTACCACTGGTGCTTTTCCTATCTATTTTGCATCCAGCATAGTCAGCATCACTATATCCAATTAACTTGAATTCTGAACATCTGGGATACCAAAGTCCTAATTACTGGTATTTATAAGATATCTAAAAATTCTTTTAACAGCATGAACATGATATTCTTTTGGATCAGCTTGGAATCTTGCACATAAACAAACACTGAACATTATATCTGGTCTACTGGCAGTAAGATAGAGCAGTGATCTAATCATTCCTCTATAGATCTTTTGATCTACCTTTTTACCAAAAGGATCACTATCTAACTTAATACCTGAGCTCATAGGTGTTCCTAATGGCTTACACTTGTCAAAACCATATTTAGAAAGTAAATCTGAAATATATTTGGTTTGAAAAATGTGAGTTCCTTCCTTGGTCTACTTTATTTGCAACCCAAGAAAATAATTTAGTTCACCCATCATGCTCATTTCAAACTCACTTTGCATCAAATTTTCAAAGAACTTACAAAGTGATTCATTAGTAGAACCAAAGATAATGTCATCAACATAGATCTGCACAATTAAGATTCCATCTGAAAATTTCTTTATAAATAGTGTGCTATCTACTCTACCTTTATAAATCATGTGATATAAGATAAGCACTTAATCTTTCATACCAAGCTCTTGGAGCTTGTTTCAGACCATATAGTGCTTTCTTTAAACGGAAAACATGATTGGGATAAGTAGTATCTTCAAAACCAGGTGATTGCTCAACATATACTTCTTCTTTAATAAAACCATTCAGAATTGTACTTTTAACATCCATTTGGAATAAATTTATATTAAGAGAACAAGCATAGGCTAATAAAATTCTGATTGCCTCTAATCTAGCTACTGGAGTATAGGTTTCATCAAAGTCTATGCCTTCCTCTTGGGAATACCCTTGAGCAATAAGTCTGGCCTTGTTTCTAGTAATCACCCCTGATTCATCCATCTTGTATCTGAAAACCCATCTGGTTCCAATAACTGGATGGTCAGTAGGTCTAGGTACAAGAGTCCAAACCTCACTGCGTTGGAACTGATTAAGTTCCTCTTGCATAGCAAGGATCCAAGATTCATCACCCAGAGCATCATTGATTGTCCTAGGCGCTATTTGAGAAACTAAAGTAGAAAAATCACAAGGAATCTGCATACCTCTTGTTCTTACCCTATCTTGAGGATCACCTATAATGTTTTCTCTTGGATGATCCCGGTGATACCTTAAGCCTCTAGGTAGCCCTTCTTGTGGTTCTTCTAGTTGTTGAATATCTTCTAATGGGGATCTTCTATTTCTTCATTTTTGTCTTCTTCTTCAAGAGAAGTCTTTTCTAAATCCATGCAAAGATCATCAACACATTCTTCTTCTTATTCTATCCTTTTGATAGAAGGGTTAGTTTCATCAAATATGACATGCACAGATTGTTCTATGGTTAATGTTTTCCTATTGAATACCTTATACCCTCTAGGTTTTGAAATATAACTTAACATGAAACTTTCATCACTCTTAGCATTTAATTTTCCTAAATTGACCTTACCATTATTTAAAATATAGCACTTACAGCCAAGAGGACGAAGATGACTGATGTTGGGCTTCTTTCCCTTGTAGAAATCATAAGGAGTCTTCTTTAGAATGGGTCTGATCATGCACCTGTTGATGATGTAGTAGGTTGTATTGACTGCCTCTGCCTAGAAATATTTTGGTAAATTATACTCATTCAGCATTGTTCTGGTCATATCCAGCAGTGTCTTATTCTTTCTTTCTGCTACTCCATTCTGTTGAGGTGTTCTTGGTGCTGAGAAGTTGTGCTCAACTCCGTTTTCTTCACAGTACTTCATGAATTCATCATTCTTGAATTCTCCTCCATGATCAGATCTGATGCTTGTAATCTGAAATTTCTAATTTTTTCTGAACTATCTTACTGAACTTCAGAAATGATTGAAATGCTTCTGATTTGGCTTCTAGAAAAGACACCCAAGTGTATCTTGAGTAGTCATCAACTAATACATAGCCATAAACTTTTCCTCCAAGACTGATTGTCCTCATAGGTCCAAACAAATCCATGTGAATTAATTCCAAAGGCTTGGAAGTTGTAACTATTGTTTTGGACTGAAATGAGGTCTTGGTCTGTTTTACTTTAGCACAAGCTGAACAGATTCCAGATTTCTTAAGTTTCATCCTTGGAAGCCCCTCAACTAGATCATGCTTTATTAATTTCTTGATAACTGAGGTGCTTGCATGACCAAGTCTTCTATGCCACAACTCAGACTCTTCACTTTTGGTGATTGCAAGGCACAAGTTTACTTCCTTTAATTCTGCTAGTTGCAAAGTATACAGGTTCTTTACCCTTAGAGCTTCGAAAATTATCTTGTCATCTTTCTGGATGATACACTTATCATTCTGAAAGTTTATTGTATGCCCTTCATTACATAATTGACTAATATTTATCAGATTATGCTTCAGACCTTCTACATACATGACATCTTCAGTTAGGTTCTTTTCTTTAGTACCAATTGTTCCACATCCTAGCACTTTTCCTTTTCCATTATCACCTTGACCACTTTCTTCTCTATAACTTGTGAATAACTTCCTATCTCCTATCATGTGCCTTGAGCATCCACTATCCAAATACCATTTGGATGCCCTCAGCCGACCCTGCAAACAAAATCAGGTTGTAACTTTTGGTACCCAAATTTTCTTGGGTCCTTGAAGGTTAGTTTTGGGAATCCATCTTAATTGTCTAGTGGTGCATGTGCTTACTGTGTGTCCTAATTGATTACAGTGACTACAACATAAATCAAAAACATTCTTCATATATGCAAAATTGTTAGATTTCTGTTTTTGTTTGTACACATATTGATTTACCCTTTTGGTATTTTTTACTTTCTTTTCTGCTACAAATTTAGGGGTTGGATACACTTCAGGATGAATAATGTTTTCTTCATTTTGTGGAGGTGTGTATCCTAATCCATATTTATTCTTTCCTATTCTAGAACCTTTGAAGTTAACAAATAAAGAAGTTTTGCACTTAGAAATCTTTTCTATGATAGCTTTTAGATAATTATTTTCCTCTTGCAACTTTCTTCATTTTTAAGTTCCTTAAGATTTGATTCAATTTCTAAAATTTTGCTGTTTTTATTTTTTTAATCTTCACATAGTAGTTCATTGGTTCTTTTAGTTTCACTTAAACTTTTGTTTAACCTTTCTGTTTCGTTTTTAAGGAAGGTGTTAGCCTTTTCTTGGTTTAGTAGATTTAGTTTAACAGTTTTCATTTATTTTACTACAGTTTTATATTTTTCATAGAGTTCATTGAAAGCATCTTCAAGACTATCAGAATCGGATTCAGAGCAAGAAGTAAATGAGGTTTCTGAGTTTACCTGTTCTAGTCCTACCATGAGGGCTACATTTGCCTTCTCTTCTTCTCCTGATTCTGAGCTAGATGATTCTGAACTTGTTGCTTCTTCATTGTCCCATGTTGCAGCCATTGCCTTCTTTTTGAACGTTCTGAACTTCTTTTCTTTACCTTTCTTCCTGTCGAATTTTTCTACTTGATCCTTCTTCTTAAGCTTGGGACATTCAGATTTGTAATGTTCTGGCTGATTGCACTCATAGCAAGTTGGCTCTTTCTTCTTATCCTTTTCGAAAAATATTTTTGAGCCAAACTTCTTCTTCTTTGCAAGAATTCTCTGAAGTTTTCTTGAAAGCATCGCCTCATCATCATTGTCATCTGATTTCTCTTTTGAGTCTTCAGATGAGGAGGAATCTGCAATCTTCAAGGCATTTGAAATTATCTTTTTCGAGGAGTTTTCAGAAAATCTTTCCATATTAATTTCATGAGCCATAAAGGATCCTATTAATTTGTCAATAGATAATTGTGTTAAGTCATGAGCTTCCTCTATGGCTGTAACTTTAGGAGTCCAGACATTAGTTAGAGACCTTAATATTTTTCTAACTGTTTCTTCATTAGTTAGGATTTTTCCTAAAGCACTTAGTCCTACAATTATGTTGGAAAATCTGTTGTACATTTGAGTTATGTTCTCATTAGGAAGCATTTTAAACTATAAGTATTGGGATACAAGTATATCTATCCTTGTTTGTTTAATTCTATATATACCTTCATAGGTTACTTGAAGCTTATCCCACATTTCTTTGGCTGTTTTACATGCTGAAAGTCTGTTAAATTCTGTTTTAGACAAAGCACAACAAAGATAATTTTTTTCTTTGTAATTTAAAGACATGTTTCTTTTATCTGCAATGGAAAGACTGCCAGAAGAAGATTCTCCAAGGATTTGAAAGTCACCTTGTTCTATTACCTGCCATAAGTCGAAGTCAGTTTCGGATGCCATCAAAGAATGGTGGCCTTGTAACTGATTGGCTTTCATAGTTGTGAGTTTCGGATGCCATTTCTTCTCAAATCTTTTAGATTCTTCTGAGAAGACCTTGCTCTGATACCACTTGTTGGATCGAAATGGCACTAAGAATGTCATAGAGGGGGGTGAATAGGACTTCTTTTTTAAATTTTGCTTCTAAAATTGCACAACACTAATAAAATTGATAGAGCTTAGTGTGGTGTGTGTGATTCAAGTGTAGACAAGGCGAAAACAATCACACAGTGGATGCACAAAGATTTATCCTGGTTCGGCCCTTCCCACATGGAAGTCCTACATCTAGTCCTCAAGCCAACCACTTAAGATTTCAACTAACTGCCAACAAATTGGCCTTCTCTCACCCTTAAAAGGAAATTACAAACCCACTTACTCCCAAGCAAGTCTTCCCTAATCAGGGGAACAACCGCCTTTCACAAGGCCTTCCCTACACAAGAGGGGCAATGCAGAAACAGACTTCTGCAAAAATTACACAAGAGAAATGAAAAGACTTGTGTGTTTGTCTGAACACAAACACAGACTTTAGAAGGATTCTAGGATCAGAGATGAAATGCAAATCCTAACTGAAATCAGAGGGTCGACTGAAGCAATTACAATTGCCACCCAACACTACTAGGAGAGCTTCAGAGAAATTCTTTTAAGGAAGAAAAGAGCTCTTAGACTTTAGCTTTCAGAAAGGCTTGTGAGAGTTGAAGGAATTCGAATGTAGCTTGAATGCTCTTCTTCTTGAGTTGCCTATTGTTGTATGAATTCAAGAGGTGCAGAGATAGTTGTTTTTCTTCTTCAAACTCGAGCTCCTTTTATAAGCTTTCAGAAAGTAGCCGTTTTAGAAGATAGCCGTTGGAGTTTGTGGCCGTTTACAATTTTGACCGTTTGGAGACAGCTATAGTTTCCTTTGGATCTTGATGATCTTATTGTTCAGAAGTCCTTCAGTTCTTGCATCTTTTCAAAGTCTTCGGATGAGGAGTAGTCGTTCACAGCTAGAAGATAAGCTCTTGTCATCATAGACTGTGAATGAGTCATGCTAAAAAATGTGCTCCAATAAATGCCTGTTACAAGGACAAGACAGAAAGAAGAGAGAACTCCATACCTTCTGAGGTAGGTAAGTATAGAAAATAGGTATGGAAACCTCGTATGCACAAGCTTTCAGAAAGAAGATGTAGACAGACAGATAGGCTAAAAAGGTAAAGCATGTGTCTGTCAGTGGTAGGTGAGTCCTGTCAAATGCCATGCGTCTAAGAATTCATAAATGCATAGTGTCAAATGAATCCAGCAAAATCCGGAGCAAAGGCATTAAACAACTCAAGGATTATTTCTTTAAAATATAATAGAAGTGTTATGCGCAGGATTCAAATGAATGTTTTAAGACTGATATGACTTGTTCTGACAAATAATAATAATAAAATAATATGATAATGACAGTTTTAATAAGATTTTTAAAAGTTCATAAAAAAGATGCATGAAAAGATTTGAGGATAAATTTGCATTAGATGTTAAGACTAAAACGGATCAGAAGAGATTTTATTAAGTACAGAGATAATTACTGAAGTGGAATCCAAAGGAACATGTAATTCGACTGAAGAAATAGGAGTGAATCGACTTCAGTAAAGAAATAATAAGATAATTCGATTTCTTAAGAAAACAAGGCAATTCGACTCTAAGCAATG
This sequence comes from Colocasia esculenta, assembly GCA_014218235.1. Lineage (NCBI taxonomy): Eukaryota > Viridiplantae > Streptophyta > Magnoliopsida > Alismatales > Araceae > Colocasia > Colocasia esculenta. The sequence continues at coordinate 87,403,725 of CM024753.1, read as the reverse complement.
TAATTAGCAATGTAATTCGACTTCTGAGAAGACAAGGCAATTCGACTCCAGTAGTCGAATTACTGAGATTTAATCTTTGAAGCATTCGACTGTGGTAGTCGAAGATGTAAGTCGAATCAAGAGTTGGATTTTGTAAGGTATTCGACTGTAACAGTCGGAGTTATCAGTCGAATCAGGTATAAAGATTATATGAAGCATTCGACCGTATCAGTCGGAGATATAAGTCGAATCAAGTATAAAGTTGTGGACTTAGAAAATTTTCAAGTTTGTTTGACTTCGATTATGAAGGAGTCAGATTTCATAGTCGAAGCGAACAGTCAAATTTAGTAGGACATAGAGAGAGTCTGTGGGCTTAGAAAAAATTCTGAGATGGAGGAAAAAGACCTGAAATGTATCTGAATGATTTTTGTGATATGTAATTATTATCTTTGTAGAAAATTTATTTTAAAGAGTTGAAAGTTAATTTTAAAGAGTTTTGTCATAGCAAAAATAATAGATATTTTAATTTAAGAAAATTCTTAAATTCCTTAGGGGTAGTTGCTCAACACCATTCCAAAAAAAGGCAGCGCAATATTTTTCAATGTAGTTGATAACACTAATGGGGATTGAAGAAGGGGAAGCCAAGTAAACTGGAATGGAAGCAAGCACCGAGTTCATTAGATTCACTCTCCCAGCCTGAGAGATAAATCTGGGTTTCCATAAGGCCATTTTTCCATTTATTTTCTGAAGTAACGAATTAAAATCTGAAGCTAGAACTCTTCCATAATGCAAAGGAACACCAAGATAGACCAGGGGACCTCTTTGCTTGGTAAACCCAGTAGCCGCTTTTATCCTGTTAATCGCTTGAATAGGAGTCTTTTCTGATATCATGAAGGTACGTTTGGCAGAATTTATATGTTGACCCAAGGAAGAGGAATACCTATCAAGAAATTTGATCAATCTTTCCACATTATAGATCCCACCATTAGTGAACACAAGAGTATCATCAGCATACAAAAGGTGGGAGATCAACGGGCAACGTCTGGGACCCGTATAAGGATGTATGGTCAGAAGAATGTGAACAGAGCTTTAGAGAGTTGAGAAGTAGATTGACTACTGCACCTGTGGTAGTTCTACCTAGCGGGGTAGATGGTTTCACGATCTATACTAATGCTTCTCACATTGGTCTCGGTTGTGTGCTTATGCAGGATGGGAAAGTGGTTGCCTATGCTTCTCATCAACTAAAGGAGCATGAGCGTAACTACGCGACCCATGATTTAGAGTTGGCAGCAGTAGTGCATGCGTTTAAGATTTGACGACATTATTTGTATGGTGTCAAGTTTGAGGTATTCACTGATCACCAAAGTCTTAAGTACTTGTTCTCGCAGAAGGAGCTAAATCTGAGGTAGAAGAGATGGATTGAGTTCTTAAAGGACTATGATTTTGAATTGCATTATCACTTAGGCAAGGCTAATGTGGTAGCCAACGCACTTAGCATGAGGAGGACAGCAATGCAGAAGGAATGGAAGATGATGGAAGATGCAGCTTGTGCTTTTATGGAGGTGGAGTCACAATTGTACCAAGCTTTTGTGGCTTAGTTGGCTATCAGGTCTTCTCTACTAGATAGTGTGGCAGAAGGTCAGAAAGATGATCCTAGACTGCAAGAAATGATAGGGAAGGCAGACATTGCTCGTGATGAGGAGGGAGTTATCTGATTTTAGCATAGAGTATGTGTGCCAGATATTGCTGCTGTAAGGAAGCAAATTTTAGAAGAGGTTCACATGTCCAAGTTCACAATACATCCAGGTAGTGGCAAAATGTATCAAGATCTAAAAAGGACTTTTTGGTGGCAAGGCATGAAAAGAGATGTGGCTGATTTTGTGGCTAGATGTTTGACATGTCAGCAAGTGAAGGCAGAACGTCAAAGGCCATCAGGTTTGATGCAGAGGAAAGACATTTCAATATTGAAATGGGAAGAAGTTACCATGGATTTTTTCTCTGGTTTTCCCAGGTCTTTTAGGGGCAATGACTCCATTTGGGTAATTATGGATAGATTCTCCAAGACTACACATTTCTTACCTACGAAGAAGAAGCAGTCTGTTGAGAGTTTGGCCAGGCTTTATGTGGATAATATTGTTAGATTGCATGGGGTTGCAAAAAACCATTATTTCAGATAGAGACCCAATATTTACTTCAAGGTTGTGGCAAGGTTTGCAGGTTGCCCTTGGTTCTCAAGTGAAGCATAGCTTAGCATTTCACCCACAGATGGATGGACAGTCTGAAAGGACAATCCAGACTCTTGAAGACATGTTGAGAGCATGTGCTCTAGATTGGAAGGGTGATTGGGAGAAGCATTTACCTCTTGTGGAGTTTGCCTATAATAATAGTTTCCATGTATGCATAGGAATGGCTCCATTTGAGGCTTTGTACGGTAGGCCTTGTAGATCTCCTTTGCGTTGGGAAGAAGCTAGTGATAAACACTTGGTTGGACCTAAAATTGTGCAAGAAACTTATAGTAAAATTCAGCTAATTCAGAAAAGGTTAAAGGCAGCTCAAGACAAGCAGAAAAGCTATGTGGATAATAGAAGGAAGGATTTGGAGTTTGAGGTGGGAGAGCACATTTTCCTTAAGGTCTCTCCTACTAAAGGGGTGATTAGATTTGGTCAGCGTGGAAAGTTGAATCCAAGGTTTATTGGACCATTTGAGAAATTGAAGAAGGTTGGTAATGTGACTTATCAATTGGCATTACCACCATCTATGGCGAACATCCATCCAGTGTTTCACATTTCTATGCTAAGAAGGTATATACAGGATCCATCTCATGTTCTTACTTATGAGCTGGCGGATTTGCAGCAAGATTTATCCTTTGAGGAGCAGCCTATAAAGATTTTGGACCGTAAAGTGCAGCACTTGAGGTCCAAGAGAATTCCCTTAGTGAAGGTCTTGTGGAGGAATTTTGCACAAGAAGAAGCAACATGGGAGTTAGAAGAGGGAATGAAGATGAAATACATGCATCTTTTCGGTGAGTTTTCTTGGTCTCAATCTTCGAGGATGAAGATTGTTTAAGGGGGAGAGAGTGTGATATCCTGAAAATTTCTTCATAGTTTTTAATTTCAATTGATGTCTATTTTATTGTGTATTTATAAATTTCTATGTATTTATGTGTGTAGTTTAGTGTGTTGTAGAGTGATTTGGTCTGTTCTCAGGTTGGATGCAGAGTTGACTTGTGTTTCTGACAGTAACATCGACTGCCATCAACAGCAGGTTAACGGCAACATCCCTTGTCGTCAACTGTAGGTAAACGTCCATATCGATTGACGTCTACTCTGTGTAAAAGGCAGTAAACCTTGACGTCTACTTCTTTCGGAACTGATAGCGAAATTTTCACAGTCCAACTCTGGTGGAATTATGGTAAGAAGCTAGAAATTAGGAAACATTGGGGGTTACGTATCCTACCTCGTAGGTAGAGTTTGGGGAGGCCACTCCCTTATAAAAAGGGTAGGTTAGTTTCTTAGAACTGATTTTGGGGAGTTTTCTCCAAGTCTCAAGGACGGTGGAAGAATTCGGCGTTTTGATCTTCGTGGAGGCTTAAGACCAAGCATCTACAAGTTGAAGAAGGTGTGCTTGGACTACCTTGGTTGGCCAAGGCGGGCTTCTTCGGCTAAATCCATTAATTTCTTGGTGTTTTTAGAGGCAAGCAACCTAGGGATCGGGTTCCCAACCTTATATTTTACCTTTTTATAATTTGTACATGATTTTAAAAATTTACAATCAGTCAGATTTGGGGATCATATGAGTCTCGGATGAGTTCTGGTTTCCTGTCAAGTTAACGTCAACTTTGACTACCATCAAGGATGAACTTAACATCAACCTTCTTGCCGTCAATTGAGGTTAATGACAACAGGGTTGCTGTCAAGTTCTTCTGTTCACAATTTTGATTTATTTTTACATCTGGATTTATATTTTGGGGTTTAAACTTCGAATGGACTTTTTGTGAAATGTGTAGTGTTAAGTAGAACAACTTTTTGACATGCTGTAAATTGGTTTAATTTCTGTAGTCACCATGATTTTAGGACAATTTTCTGAGTTCTGGAATTAAGCTTAGATTTAAAAGAAAACTTTTATATTTGATGCATGCTCATGATAAAATTTTGATGTCTATGTAGAAGTACATGAAAGGGATATTCTCATACTGTGTTAGATCTGAAATCCGGAATTGACTATTTTCTATAATTTCGAAGACTAAAGTACAAAAATTAGTAGTATTGTTTTAATTTGATAAATAGTTTCTGGATTCCAAAAATCATGAGATTTTGAACAGAAATTTGTATGGTTATGATATAGACACAGTAAAATATTGAACCAGGTTGATAGACGGTTTCACAGTGATGAATATTTCTCTATTTATATCACTGACTTGATTACTGCAGAAATTAGAATATATGCCAGAAAATCATGAAAAGTTCCTAATTTGATCTATGATAAAAAGGCACATTTTGATAAAATTTTATGATTTTTTTATGACTATAACTATTTTAGTTCGGTTATCACCATGAGAATTGTGTCCTTTTGAAATGAATTGTAGGAAAATGTTTAGAAAATACATCATGTGATAAATCTGAAATATGTCTCTGTCAGCATCTAAATATTTGTATATGATTTGGCAGCATGTTATGTTGCATTTGAATATGGAGAAATTTGTATATGGCTAATAAGACACTACCACCATAGAAGTAATCTGGAACAGGAGCATAGTAATGCCCCTATGGAATTGTTCAATATGTTATATGTTCCCGAGAACACGGAAAGAAATCTTGGAGGTGGACAAGTATCACTGGTTAAGGTAGGGAGGGCTCCCCCGGTGTTGTGCAATAACCAAGACTCTATCACTAATTGCTTAGGTGATGACTATATGTTCATATGTCTATTTGACTTCTAATGGGTGGTTTGGGTTGTGTCTTGGCAAAATTTGTACATATGTATATGTCATACAAAATTTGTTTTCAGCTCTATAATGATTTCATGTAATACTTGCTTTATTTACATTCGGGTGAATGTTTCGTAACCATACTTAATATGCAAGCTCTTGAAACTATGTATGACAATTGTACCATGTTAATACTTGAATTTATGTCATCATGATCAGATCTGAAATCTCTTTGCAAAGTTAAACAATATTAAGTTAAGTTTATGTCTTAAACTCATGCTTTGTTCAAGTAGCAATTGTACCCACTTTTGACTTAAGATGTATTTGATAAATGAATATAATGGAAGTCGTATGATTGCTGAATTCTATATGCAATAAAATGTTTTGAAACCATTACATATATGTTAGATTAGTAATCTATTTTTGGGTCGCTTGTTGAGTCTTCGTTGTACACTCATACTTGCTTAACATTTCAGGTGAGACAGCGGATCGCGAGGCTTTGGTAGCGGGATCGGATTCGGAGTGAGAGGATTGATTGTGATTGTGTGTTTGAGTGACAATTGTATGTGTGGATTTTCTTATATTATGAACATTGAAATTGAACTATATATAGCTTTGTGGACTTATTTGATGGACTATGGACTTGATTATTAAAGTTGATGAATCGTGCTTTATTTCTGCTGCATTATTATTATTTGTAAAAGAATCAACCTACATTTGATATATGTCGGGGTGTGTTCCCATGTAGCACGTCTCTTAGATTCGATGAGAGTTGGTATAACTGGACCGGGTGTATGTGGGGTGTTACAGTTTCAATCATGGATGGGCCCAAACCCAACTTCACTATGACTACCCCTTTGGGTGGTCTCCTAGAGCTATCATATGCTATGATGGTGATTATGGAGGGCCGAATTTGTTCTAACCTTGTCCCACATAAGTTGCGAGTTTCAATAGTTGTAACATTTATGGAATCCCCAGTGTCCACCAAACATTGTGTAATGGGGACTCTATTAACGTTGACCATTAGGCAAAAGCATATTTCTAGGCTTCCAAAGGTGCAACCTCATGCTCATGAAACTCTATTGTCAGATGCTTACTTGTGGGAGTTAGAACAGATGTGATCTTGCTTACTGGCAAATATTCACTAACCATCAGCTTCAGTAGATACTGACTCAGGGCTTCTTGGTGGATAGGTGACCTTTTGATCAATTCAAGAATGGAGATTCTAGCCGGTGTCTTGTCCAAGTGCTTAAGCAAGTCATATTGCGTCCCTGGGATTGACTCTTATGTTGGGGGCTCATCCTATGGCTGTTGGGTTACTGGCTCTTGATTTTGGCTCTAGGGAAATAGCCTTTCAAACCTTCTCCCACTTCAAAGAACTAGGGTCACCTCATCAGCATCTCTTATGAGTAGTACTTCCCTCACAAAGTGTCTATTAGGGGGCGGCATGTCTGGTGGGGTTGGTAAGAAGGGTTGGCTGGTGGAAGGATGTTATGGTGGAGGTGTATGGAGCTAGAGTTGGTGTGGCGGATTGATGTTAGTCTTGAGAGGTGGTGGGCATGAGAAAGTGGAGGGTATGGGTGTAGATGTGATGTTACATAGGAAAGTGGCTTGGGGTGTTGGAGTGATGATGGGAGTGGTTGGTTGGCAGGTGAGTGGGCGACTACGTTTAGGGGTTGTGGAGCGGAGGTTGTTGTGCGGAGAAAGCGGAGTGGCTAGGTAGTGTGGTTAGTGGCAAAAACAGAAGGGGTTTCAACATTCCATCCTAGCCCTCTTTCAAATTCAGGGAGTGAGGAGACCATATTGATTTGTTGATTTGGAGCCTAGTGCTCCAAGAGTGGGTTTTGTACAATGCCCATGCTCGGTTGTTGTTGGGGTGCCAAGAGCTGCTGAGTCGACTGTGGCTACTATTGTTGATGCTGTTGAGGTTGGTTGTGCTACTGTGGGTTGTGGTGTTGTAAGGCCTGACATTTTTTATTTATGGTTGTGCATGTTATGTCAGTGTTTTGTAATTTTTTATAGATTTAAAGATATTTGTTTTAATGGTTTTCTACTTTCTAGTCGGAGAAAAATATTGTAACCCTTGTTTTGATGATGACTAAGACAGTGTCTAACTAAGACATATAATTTACATTAATGCTTAAAAATACTCTAATATATTCATACTCATGATAGGTACCAACATGTATAAAATTGATAAACTTGTGTCGACACAAGAAGGCTCTTAGGTCGACACATGTGGTCTATCCAGTAAGCTCTAAATGGAAAAGTGATCAGGAGGTTGACACAAAAAACAAATCAGGTCAACGTACCTAAAGCATCTAGTGATCTCTAAATTGAAAATGGATCAAGAGGTTGTCGTAATCAGTGCAACAGGTCGACCTCACCTATGTTTCCAAAGTGATGTATGAAAGAAACACATAGAAGGTCGGTGCAAGATGATATCATGTTGACACGAGAAGACTGTAGAAACACATAGAAGGTTGATGCAAGATGGTATCAGGTCGACACGAGAAGACTACAAAAACACATAGAAAGTCGACGTAAAATGGTTATCAGATCGACATGAGAAGACTTCAGAAACACATAGAAGGTCGACATAAGATGGTTATCAGGTCAATAATTGTACTCATTCAATGAATCATTTCTAAGTACAAACATTGTGCATCGATGTAGTGCACAAAATGCATCAGCATAAATCCGAACTTTAACTTTCAACGATAAATTTGAGATGAACACGTGGCATATTTGGGCATAAGAACAAGGCCAATCAAGGAGATTTTGTGGGCCACACTTGAAGCTTCCAGAAAGATTCCTCAATGGAGATTATCCACTCCTAGCGGTGGAATGATTCTGTAGCAACTCTATAATTTAAAACAATTATAAATAAATTTAAAATAGAATAAAATGAGAATAAATTAGAAAAATGAGATAAACTAAAACCAAAAAAGCCAAATTAGGAAAAAGGGTTACACAAAGGTCCAAACATGAATGAATGGGCCCAAATGTGAAGAGCCCAAGTTGGATGGGAGATATTTAGGTTTAATTTCGTGGTAATTATTAATAAATAAAAAGGGGCAAGATATGACTAAAATAGCTATAATTATCATAAAAAAGAGTCCTAAGCTATCCTAATCCTTTGCCCATGGATTTAGAGCCCACCCATATCAATTTGACGGATAAAGGATAGGAAAAAAGGGAGGATAAATGTGAGTAATTCAGAGTTTGACAAAAAGAAGAGTTTTAAGGTGATTAGGAGACATTGGACATACAAAACTCTACAATTTCATCTCTATCCGACCCTAGGCATTCTTTGGAGCTTGGAGAACGAGGAGAAGAAGGACTTGGATGAGGAAAGCAAGGAGGAGAGGCTAGGAACAAGGAGGATTTGTCATCTTCAACCTTTCTACCCTAGGATTTTCAAAGCATTAAAGGTAGCCAATCTCTTAAGCAAAACCTAATTAACTTAGACCCTACGTAGAACATGATCCCCTCTTGCAAAGCCCTATATTTTCCCAAATTTCTATCGTGCCATGGATTAGTATTTCATGTTCAAAGTTCTATCATGAACATGTATCCGACTTGACTTGTTTGCCCAAATTCCATGTCTATGCTTAATTTTGGATCATGGAACTTTTACTGTACACACTACTCGATGTTTGGAATGCATTGATACTATTTTCCCCAAATTCTATCATGTAGCCTATTCAAATTAAATAAAATTCCATCTCTTTGTATGATTTTAGGTCACCAAGATTTAACCTATTTACTGCATGTCCATACCATGTCTATTTTCTAATTACTTGTTATTGTTGATACATCTGCTTGTCTACTTTCGTTTAAAATTGGTTTCAGAATTTTTAGGCATATATACGATTTTATATTGAATTTTGAATGGCTCTATGTGAAGCTATGGAAGGATGGGACCGAAACCCAAGGTGGACTATTCCCCCTTTGGGGCTCGGCCTGACCTTCTGAGAATGCGACGGCCCGACCCATCGCGATTCTCAGAAGGTCGCAATAGAAGGGAACGTCGCGTCATGAATGCGATGGCCCGACTCGTCGCAATCTTCACACCCTAATCTGATTGGTCTTAATGCGACAGACCGACACGTCGCGTTCTGGACCGTTTGCTCAAATCGTAATCGGTCACCCCGTCATGATTTCAGCATCAATTGAATGCCTGACTCAGTCCTTGAGAACGCAACTGACCTAACCGTCGTGATTTGAAATGCGACCAGCACCCCCATCGCGATTTAACTGTTTCAAACCGAACCCTAATCTTTCATCCAAACTATGTTATTCATGCCATTTAATTATTGTTTAACCCCTGCCCAAACACTTAATGATCAGCAACGACGTAATTATGAATAATGGGTAATATTCACATAATTTCTTTTAAATAAAAGCTATGTGCACAACTATCTCTTACTATCATGATTATCTTGCACATGCACACACTATGCATAAATGTTTGCCATGAAACTCACCAAATTTACTCAATAACATATATGGTAATTAAGTGCAATTATTCATATAATTTCCCAATTAATTTAATGAACTTGTCTTCGTTTTATTCGCATGTTCCATATATCGCTATCGCGTCCCTCTGCCTTCGAGCACTCAAGGCATGATGGATAATTGCTTTATACACACCTCTATCTTGGCTTGGACAACCTCTTCGTTGGGAATACTCCTAATTGGACCAGGAACTTCTGTCGAGGCCTCCGTAATCTCCTTGGCTTGGCGGATGCCATTGCGACGATCGGGTTGTACCATTAATACCTATTTACCTTAAGGTCAGCATGATCCAACGACCTTAGTGTCCTCTCTTACTTGACATCACGTTGGACTTCTAGACTAATGTTCATAGCCGGCTATGGGGCGGTTGTGACTTCCACGGCTGCCGACAAACCCATGTGTTGTGCAACTATTATTATCGCATGTTTAATGTTGTTTTATGAATATGACCCTATTCTCATCTACTATCTCTACACTCTCATCTGTTCACGTTCACTCAAATTCTCATCTATTTGTCTTGTACTCTCATCTATTCTTGGTACTCTATTTTGCCATACAATTGATTGTGTATGATATAAACATAACTAATGCCAAGGAATAGGCCCGATCGTCTTGGAGGTGCGCACGAAAAGTGCTATTTGCATGGGAGTTTAATGATCAGGATATCGGCATTTATATCCAGTGCCATTTATACTATCAAGATTAATCTATGACAATCAAAGATTTAATCTCTACTAGTGCACCTTGTGCAAACATTACATGCTATTTCGTTATATGGCCAATCCGTTATCATGCTGTTGTGCTATACTCTCATGAAAAATTATATTGTTTCTCATTATCATGCGACATTGCTCTCTCGACTTTACATGATCGTTCTCTCTAGTTATCCTGCTCTACAAGGCATTAATCACTTAAAGCATGCCTATTTATGTCACGCCTCTCCAATTTAGCAGCGGAATAAATTAGGGGAAACGTGAGCAACAAGTTTGGTAATGTGAATTGCGCATACAGACACAAACATCAGAGCATCTAATGAAAAATAATTGGAATAAACTCTTTTTTCATTATAAAATCACTAAGACTATTACAACCACTAATTCGGAGCCATGCACAAGGCTCATTGACATCACTACATTAGAAAGAAATCTAAATCAATAACTATTAGACTCTATGGTAATAGGGTAACTTCATCAACTGACTCCAGGTCGCTCATCACTCTGGTCCTATCCCTTTGGTGTGTGTAACGTCATTATCTGACTTACCTGAGACACAATAACAAATACTGAAGGGTGAGTGACAATGCCCAGTAGGACTTAAATCTTAGGATCAAGCATACTTTAAATGATTAATGCTTTTAAAAGGCAGAGTAACTAGTGATAGAGTGAGTCATGTAAAGTTGAGAAAGTAATAGCATAGGTAACATGGTTCAATTAGCATGTGAGTCAAGTATAGCACAATGAATATGGTTAAGTCACGATAGAAAGCGGTAACTCAAGATAGCAAGTAACATGTAGAGCCAAGAGAGAGAGTAGTTGAACGATAGCAATGCAACGAGAGAGTACGACAGTAGTCATTCAATAACAGGACAGTAGAAATTTACTAACAGTCAATGGTAGTATAATAATAGTGCAGTACGTCTGAACTAACAGACTAATAGTAATAGTATAACAGTCAGATGTCTATCTAATTCAGAACAGTCAGTCAGAATTGGTGCAAATGCAGACACCGTCATTAGCCCCTGTAGGTATGTTCTGGTGGCTCTCTGCCCCCAGAACTAGATGGGAGCCCCTTGGACACTCTCCATGCCCTCAGCAGTATGCAATCAAGTCCAGTAGAGTCACAAGACCCGTTACAGCGCTAGACAATTATGAACAGTAGGAGCCACAACAGCTCAAAGGGTTCTAAGAGAGTACTTTCAAGAGTTCAATAAAGTCATGTCAGGATGCTCGAGAACATAAGTACGATCATGTCACGGAACAAGGTTCACTAGTAGTTCGAGACTATCATAACCAGAGCGAGTTCAAGAGCAAGTAACACGAACAAGATTGTCAAGAGATTAACGACTATCAAGTCAATAATGGTGGTTCGGAGTGTCGTAGTATCGTGTCCATAATGATTTCAAGCTAACAAGTTAGGTGAATACGATTTCAGGATAGTAATGATCAAGAGAGAGTTTCGACAACATAAGGTGCTTTTGCATTAATTCGATTAATAACTTGTGTTCATGTATCATGTCGATAGCTTCAAGACGAGGGAGAGCAAGAGAGAGCATTCTAAGGCCTTTGGATCTTACTGATCCCTAAAGTGACTAGGTATTAAGGTACAACCAGCTCGTCGACCATGTGGGAATCATACACAGAGGAGGCTTACGGGGGCCTTGAACAAGGATTCACTAGTCCGCAGAAGGAGTATCCGACGGAGAGTTCATCCAAGTCAACGAGAAAAGTGTGTAGAGAAACAAGTGCCTAACGTTCTAGAGGAATTCTAGAACAGTGGATCGTTGGTCACGGTATTCCCAAAACATCACGATCATAGATATGACAAGATCAAGTGTATGGTTTTTAAACAATTAAACATATGTTGATTTATAACAATTTTATTTACTGCATTGGTGACTGTTAACAGGAGTATAGACATTGTAAAGAGTTAGAGCATCACAAATTATGGGTATTCATGCAAAAAACACAGATCGCGACATACCCCAGTAAGGGTCGCGACAGGGCAAGTACAGAATGTGACAGGGCTGTTCATGGATCACGACAGGGTTATCAGGTCAGGAATTCAGATCGCGATAGTACTATTTGTCGCATTCAGAATGCAACAGAGACTGCATCGCGACGGGCCCTGAGAACGTGGCCTATCGGGCCATCACGTTCTCAGGTCCTGTGCCTGAGTCGAGCAGGAAAAGGACAGTGCATGGGCTTGCGGTCCAAACCTTCCTTGTTTTGGCACAGGGTTATTCAAAAATTAAGAACAAATAGTACAGACGATGAAAATTCATAAAACTAATTTTAAAAGACTCTAGACAGGCAACAGTACTTACAGTAAATAGGAATTGGAAAATAAATGTGGTTTCGATAAGGTTCAATCAAGTGTATTCACGAAGAACATAGAACAGTGTACAGTTGAGATGAAAAATTTAATTCGAGAAACATGGTGGATGATAATTAGGGCTTTTAAGGGCAAATGAAGCCTACCTATCATCAGTATCTCTAGTTAAAATTTGAGAGCATGGGGTCGAGTATACATGGAGAACAAGGATTAAGAAGAGGGTTCGGGGTCATGCTAGTTTCAGAAATTCAAAAATCAAGAAGAAAAGATTGGCTTGATGGAAAAATATGAAACCATAGGGCTTTTGTTCTTGATGATTGGAACAATCTACAGATGAAGTTTTATGATTTTTGCTCGTGAGAATGCCTTTGACTCGTTTGATCTTCTAGGGCTAGAACTTGAAGAACTTGGGTTGAAGCTTGAGAGGTCCTTCTCCCCATGAATTATCCTCCTCCTTAGCCTCCTCTCCTCGACTAGAAACCCTTGGCAACGAGCTAGGGCCAGCCATGGCGGGTTTAAGGTGTATTTATGCTTGTTGGGTTGTTATTTACTAATAGGACTCTAACTCCCATTAAATTCTGAATTTCCTATTTCTTAACCTCCTTCCAAGCTTCCCACTTCCTATTTGGATTAGGATGGTAGTTGAATTCATGGCCAAGCCATTAGGGTAAGTTTAGGAATCCAATTCCAACTCAAATTGATTATTTTAATGCTTTAATACCTCTTTTGATTTAGGTAATAATTAAGTTACGAATTTAGGGTATTTTTCCTATTATTCCTCTTCTAAAAATCCCTATTTTGGCCCAATAAATTTTAGAGGATTCATTTAACAACGACCATTATTTAATGAAATTTTCCTTATGAAAATTTCTCTTTTTTTATTTAGGGAATAATAGAGTTACATTTTTTATTTCATTTTCTTACTTAAATTTATTCATGAGCTATGAGAGGTCCATTGGTCCAAATTCTCATGATGGACTATCAATACGTATCGTTGGAGTATACCCATAATTTTATTTTAATATTTAATCCACTTTGGTTCATGTAATAATGATTTTCTGACTTATTCCCTAATTACAATAATAAGTCATATAAATTCTAAAACTAGGTCCAAATAATTTTTCTATGCCCAAATTCCCTAATGGGTCATTAGAGAATATCGTTCAAAGTATAACTACTATTTTTATGAAATTTTTATATGTGTTTATATGCATGCAATAATAATGCGTACCTTTTTAACTAGTTTTGAATTTATTAATTGATAAATTTTCAATTTATCTCTATTTTCATATTAATGAATTTTCCAGTGTACTACATCCTCCCCCACTTAAAAAGAATTTGGTCCCCAAATTCATATGATATGATACGACTACCAGTTTATTCTGAATATTTCATTCCATCATCTCCCCCACTTATAGCTTTGCTATTGCGAAAATAATATGAAATAAAACTAAGGGTTTAGTGATGGTACCTTATCCACCTTCATTGTCATGATTTATATCCACAAGGGCTTGTAATCGTCCTTGGCTTGGTGTTTGGTTCCTCTTTGTTGGACAATTGATGACTCGATGTTGTTGACTTCCACATCGCAAGCATCTACCCAATCTCTTCCAACAGTTATCAACCTAATGCCCTGGCTTTCGCAATATTCACAGTCTTGCTTCTGCTCCACTTCCTCTTTCATTCTCTTGCTATCTACTATATTTCTTCCTTTATTCCCCTTGGAATGTGTAGCACGTTCCCTTTTCAACGCCTTCTTCTTATGGATCTTTCGAGAAGTTACATGGTGTCCTCTACTAATGAGCTCTCAAACCATGACTGAATATACTGCAATGTCTAGTGGAGCCAACTTTTCCAGTACATAGGTCTCAACCCTTCTAAGAATCTCTTTGCCTTCATCTTTCCGTACTCACCAATGTGGTCCATACGATGCTAGTCTTTCAAATTGTGCTTCATATTCTACTACTAACATCATTCGTTGTTTTAAATTTGTGAATTCATTTGCCTTCTTCTCACAAATCCTCTTGGAAAAATATTTAGTGTTGAAGAGTTCTAAAAATTCATCCCACTCTATGTCGATGTTGGGTAATTATCGACTGATAGCTTCCCACCAAGCTCTAGCATCGCTGTCTAACTGGAAAGTTGCCAGAAGGACCTTCTCGCTCTGAACATTGCATAACTCTAAAGATTCATTCTATCGCTTTCACCCAAATTTCAGCTTCATCGGGAGCCAGAGTTTCATTAAACCTAGGGGGATTTATTTGTTGAAAGTTTTCATATTAGTCTCCTGCCCCATTTCATGCTCCTTCTTGAATCACGTTGTTAAGGGCTTGAGTTAGCCCCTGTACAGTCTATTGTAATTCGTGCATTTGTGCATGCTCGCCAGCCATCTCCTCTAGTCTCCTGCGAGCAATAACATGTAATTTATTACTTTTTAGACTTTGTCATGGCAGTTCACCTAGAACATCCTAGACTTTAAAATATCCTAATAAGGACATCCTAGGCTCTGATACCAACTGTCACGCCCCTCCAATTTAGCAGCGGAATAAATCAGGGGAAACATGAGCAACAAGTATGGTAACGTGAATTGTGCATACAGACACAAACATCAGAGCATCTAATGAACAATAATTCGAATAAACTCTTGATTTCATTATAAAATCACTAAGACTATTACAACCACTAATTCGGAGCCATGCACAAGGCTCATTGACATCACTACATTAGAAAAAAAATCTAAAGCAATAACTATTAGACTCCATGGTAAAAGGGTAACTTCATCAACTGACTCCAGGTCGCTCATCACTCTGGTCCTGTCCCTTTGGTGTGTGTAACGTCATACTCTGACTTACCTAAGGCACAATAACAAATAACGAAGGGTGAGCGATAACGCCCAGTAGGACTTAAATCATAGGATCAAGCATGCTTTAAATGATTAATACTTTTAAAAGGCAGAGTAACTAGTGAAAGATAGAGTCATGTAAATTCGAGAAAGTAATAGCACAGGTAACATGGTTCAATTAGCATGTGAGTCAAGTATAGCACAATGAATATGGTTAAGTCACGATAGAAAGCGGTAACTCAAGATAGCAAGTAACATGTAGAGCCAAGAGAGAGAGTAGTTGAACGATAGCAGTGCAACGAGAGAGTACGACAGTAGTCGTTCAATAACAGGATAGTAGCAATTTAGTAACAGTCAATGGTAGTATAATAATAGTGCAGTACGTCTGAACTAACAGACTATCAGTAACAGTATAACAGTCAGATGTCTATCTAATTCAGAACAGTCAGTCAGAACCGGTGCAAATGCAGACACCGTCATTAGCCCCTGCAGCTATTTTCTAGTGGCTCTCTGCCCCCAGGACTAGATTGGAGCCCCTTGGACACTCTCTGTGCCCTCAGCAGTATCCATTCAAGTCCAGTACAGTCACAAGACCCGTTATAGCGCTAGACAATTACGAACAGTAGGAACAGTTCAAAGGGTTCCAAGAGAGTACTTTCAAGAGTTCAAGAATGTCATGTCAAGATGCCCGAGAACATAAGTACGATCATGTCACGGAACAAGGTTCACTAGTAGTTCGAGACTATCATGTGGGAATCCATGGACAGAGGAGACTTACGAACGCCTTGAACAAGGATTCACTAGTCCGGCAAAAGGAGTACCCGACGGAGAGTTCATCCAAGTCAAGAGAAAAGTGTGTAGAGAAACAAGTGCCCGACGTTCTAGAGGAATTCTAGAACAGTGGAGCATCGGTAACGGTATTCCCAAAACATCGCGATAAAATGAAGACAAGTCCATTTAAAATAGAACAATTTAGGGTTATAATTGAAATAAATTACCAGATATATTATGAGATATTTTCATGCCAAGTTAAGCCATAATATATGGTTCAAAGTGTGTGCACATGTGACAAGAAATCATAGATATGACAAGATCAAGTGTATGGTTTTTAAACAATTAAACTCATGCTAGTTTATAACAGTATTATTTACTGTGTGGGTGACTGTTAACAAGGAGTATAGACAATGTAAAGAGTTAGAGCATCACAAATTATGGGTATTCATGTAAAAACCATAGATCGTGACGTACCCCAGTAAGGGTCGCGACAGGGCAAGTACAGAACGCGATAGGGCTATTCATGGATCGCGACAGGGCTATCAGGTTAGGAATTCATATCGCGACAGTACTGTCTGTCACGTTCAGAACGCGACAGATACTTCGTCGTGATGGGCCCTGAGAACGCGGCCTATCAGGCCATTGCATTCTCAGGTCCTGTGCCTGAGTCGAGTGGGAAAAGGACAGTGCATGGGATTGCGGTCCAAACCTTCCTTGTTTTGACATAGGGTTGTTCAAAATTTAAGAACAAATAGTATAGATTATGAAAATTCATGAAACCAATTTTAAACGACTCTAGACAGGCAAGAGTACTTACAGTAAATAGGAATTTGAAAACAAACATGGTTTTGACAAGGTTCAATCAAGTGTATTCACGAAGAACATAGAACAATGTACAGTTGAGATGAAAGATTTAATTCCAGCAACATGGTGGATGATAATTAAGGCTTTCAGGGAAAAACGAAGCCTAACTATCATCAGTATCTCTAGTTAAATTTGAGAGCATGGAGTCGAGTATACATGGAGAACAAGGATTAAGAAGAGGGTTCGGGGTCATGCTAGTTTCAAAACTTCAAAATCAAGAAGAAAAGATTGGCTTAATGGAAAATATTATAGACGATGTTTGATGATTTTTTCTCAGGAGAATGCCTACCTTTGACTCGTTTGATCTTCTAGATCTAGAACTTGAAGAACTCGGGTTGAAGCTTTAGAGGTCCTTCTCCCCACAAATTCTCCTCCACCTTGGCCTCCACTCCTCGACCAGCAACCCTTGGCAATGAGCTAGGGCCGGCCATGGAGGGTTTAAGGTGTATTTATGCTTGTTGGGTTGTTACTTCCTAATAGGACTCTAACTCCCATTAAATTCCGAATTTCCTATTTCTTAACCTCCTTCCAAGCTTCCCACTTCCTATTCAGGTTAGGATGGGAGTTGAATTCATGGCCAAGCCATTAGGTCAAGTTTAGGAATCCAATTCCAACTCAAATTGATTATTTTAATGCTTTAATACCTCTTTCTATTTAGCTAATAATTAAGTTATGAATTTAGGGTATTTTTCCTATTATTCCTCTTTAAAAATCCCTATTTTGGCCCAATAAATTTTAGAGCATTCATTTATCAAAGCCCATTATTTAATGGAATTTTCCTTAGGGAAATTTTCCTTTTTTTTATTAGGGATTATAGAGTTACGGTTTTTATTGCATTTTCTTACTTGAATTTATTCATGGGCTATGAGAGGTCCATTGGTCCAAATTCTCATGATGGACTATCAATACATATCGTTGGAGTATACCATAATTTTATTTTAATATTTAATCCACTTTGTGTTCATGTAATAATGATTTTCTGACTTATTCCTTATATACAATAATAAGTCATATAAATTCTAAAACTTTGTCCAAATGATTTTTCTATGCCCAAATTCCCAAATGGGTCGTTAGAGAATATCATTCAATGTATAACTACTATTTTTGTGAAATTTTGTTAACTATTTATACGCATGCAGTAGTGATGCGTACCTTTTTACTAGTTTTGAATTTATTAATTAATAAAATTTCAATTTATCTCTATTTTCATATTAATGAATTTTCCCGGGTACTACAATTTATATGAGATATTAAGTCCTACTGGGCGTTTATCGCTCATCCTGCACTATTTATTTCATATGTTTCAGGTGAGTCTAATGGGGACTACCACACGAACGAGGAAGGGAATGAGCAAGACCAGGAGTGATCCTATTCTATGTCAACCAATGCTTTTAGTAGTTAGTTAGTTATTAGTCTGTCAGTTTGTAATAGTTAGATTTGAATAAAGTACTCTGGGCCCTAGTTATGTCTCTGAATTAGCTATGTAATAGTTGATTTGAGGAATTATTAATGAAGTTGGATTTCATTTGGCGTCATTCCAAATTGTGCAATGGTTTGATGTTATTTCTCGCTCAATACTATTTATTTAACTATATTATCACTCCGATATTCTATGTCGGGGCATTATGAATTCTATGGGGACCACCTACAGATTTGGTGAAGGCACAAATTGTGAAGTTTTCATTCCGCACAAAAGTGTGAAGGACAACGTGTTTTTAATAAGAATGACCAAAAAGAAAATGATGAAGCTACTGCGAGTGATAAGGAAAAAGTATCTCTAAAGAGTTCCTTCCTGAAGCAGAAGAAAAGGAGAAGATGGATGTTGCGCCAATTTTTCAACTCTAATGATTCAAGAGCATAGCATCGCCAGTGAAGTCTGATTCGAAGGAGTTCAAGTTAATCAGCTTTAGGAATTCATCCACATGGTGGACTCATGCAAGATGATCTGAAGCTTAATTCGAGCCATCAATACCAGAGGAATTTGAGTTCAAGTTGAATAGAACAAAAAAAAATCAAACAAGATCAAAGAACTAGTGTTTGAGGATTTGCCTATCTGAACTCTAATCTTCTTGTGCAATTCAGTTTATTTTCAAATTTCTTCAGAACTATTTTGCTGATCTTGTTAGAGTCAAGAGTGTTGATTCCATATCATGTTGTGTCTGGAGGATACAAAGGTTGTTCAACATCTGCCAACAACTGTTGAAATTCACTATACTATCCTTTATTATCATTAGTTGACTTCACTTTTACATGTTTCATATTTTTCTCACCGATAACATCTTCCAACATCGAATGCAGACCAACATCCTTCAGAAGTGTTGTGCGTGCAAAATCTATAGTCATTTGCTTGGAAGAATAACTACTCTCATGGAACTCCCAAAATTATTTGTCTTTGATGACTCCATAATGAAACAAATGTTGTATTACTATTTTCTTTTCATGTCTCAAGATGAATACACACTCCAAACAAGGACACTTAATCTTTGTTGATGGAGTGGAGTGAGCAGAAGCAAGTTGAATGTACACGTCAACTCTATCCATTTATTCCCTTGTATTCTTCAACTTATCTATCCAGCTCCAATCCATATCGTCTCACTACAAAAAAAAGGCTCCTTTACATTATATTAAGCATACTATAAATAAATCCTACTACGATTAATTGTAACATACTTAAGTGCATAATCCACATACGATAAATACTTTTTATTTTTTTGTGAAGCTAGTTGTGAACTAAAATAGATACAAAGCGTTTCTCTTCTAAACAGGTAATGGATCCATACTACATAGCTCCCAAGATAAACAAACAAGATCTTACTATCTAAGATGTGGGAAAGAAAAAGTTTTTTTTTTATAAAAGATGCATGCAATAACAATAAGCTTCAATTACCCAGCAGGCTATAGTGCTGACCTCCTGTCGATGCCACCTCCCCTCGCCGATCATCCCCTCCATCCCCCCCCCCCCTGGCCAGTCTAGCGGCCCCATGTCCCCCAATACGTTGCCCCTCCCCCACCCCTTATAAACCACTAGCAGCACCCCTCCCCCCTCATGTCCAACAACATCCCCTATCAATGCCACTACCCCCACTGGTCATCCCCCCCATCCCCCTCCCAATGCCCAATCTGGTGACCCCATTCCCCCCAATATGTTGCCCCCTCCATCACCCCCACAAACCACCAGTAGCACCCCTCCCTCCTCATGTTCAATAGCATCCCCTGTCAGCGCCACCTCCCTTGTCGGTCATCCCCTCTATCCCCCTCCCAATGCAAGTCCGGCGACCCCATTCCCCCCAATACGTTGCCCCCTCCCACACCCCTCACAAACCACCAGGAGCACCCCTTGCCCCTCAAGTCCAGCAGCATCCCCTGTCGACACACCTCTCCCTGCTGGTCATCCCCCCCATCTCCCTAACAATTGAATTCCTCCTCACGTCCAGCACCAACTCGGGCCCTGTCGGTGCCCCCTCCACCTCCTAATCACTAGTGTAACACCGTTGATTTTTAATCTCAAATAAGTAGGGGTAACTTGATGGACATTAATGAGTAAAGGACTCAATTTGGATAATTAAAGTAATGAAGCAAAGCCAAGAAAATAAATAATGTGAGGGAAGTACCTTGTAATAGCCTGTTACAACTTCGAACCCTTAGTTGCCCCTTAGCACTCTTTCAGTTATCTTAAACCCTTTTTGCCTTGGATTAACCATTATCCTACAAATTAAATGGGTATGAGAGAAGTATGATTATCATGTACCTTGTTAATTACCATATCTGGGTCTTAGTTTGAGTTCCCCGTTGGGAATTAGTGTTTTTAGTCGAAGTGAGTGGAGCTTCGCATATGACGAAGTGAGCTTCGTATATGACGAAGTGAAGCTTCGGCTGTTTTTGTTTATATCGTGGTTGGTCGAAGTGCAGCTTTGTATATGACAATGTGGAACTTCGTATATGACGAAGTGAGCTTCGTATATTATGAAGTGAAGCTTCGACTATTTATTTTATATCGTGGTTGGTCGAAGTGCAGCTTTGTATATGACGAAGTGAAACTTCATATATAAGGAAGTGAGCTTCGTATATGACGAAGTGAAACTTCAACAGTTTCTGTTTATATTATGGTCGGTCTAAGTGCAGCTTCATATATGACAAAGTTGAACTTCGTATATGACGAAGTG
Source organism: Colocasia esculenta (assembly GCA_014218235.1). NCBI lineage: Eukaryota > Viridiplantae > Streptophyta > Magnoliopsida > Alismatales > Araceae > Colocasia > Colocasia esculenta. Next base: position 87,382,604 of record CM024753.1, on the reverse strand, counting down.
AAGCTTCGACTATTTCTGTTTATATCGTTATCGGTCAAAGTGGGAACTTCGTATATCGACGTCCCTTAGTCAGTAATCGATGTTCCATTTGTAATCAATGATTAATTGGTAATTAATGTTTAATTGGTAATCAATGTTAGTTGGTAATCAGTGTTCTAGTTAGTAAAATAGCAACTGATGTCTTAGTCAGTAATCGATACTTTGGTAAATAGTCCATGTTCCCTCTGTCCTCTTAGCGAACCAAAATTTAGTATAATCTTGTGGTACTGGTGCTTTTGTCAGATTGATGGAATGATTGTCATCATCTAACTCCTTTGGCCTACCAACTTTCTGGCAAGGATCCCGATGTCTGTTTGAATACTTCATACTTTCTAAAAATCGCACTAGTGGTCATGTGAAGAACTTACCACTCATACTACCATCAGTCCCATGCACTAGATTTGTATCTTCCTTCAATCTCCATGTTGGCCAGGTGTCTGGATTCCCTTGTTAGTATCACCCCACATTAAAATTTAAACCCTTATATAGCCTTCGTGGCCACTCCCAACAGACTTTTTCTATCCACTGCTGTTGGGAAATTGAAGGCTTAAGCTTGTGGGCGTAGCAACTTCCTAGTGGGCTTGGCCTTCCAGTTCTCTGTGGACCTTCTGGTGGTCTTCCCCACACAAAGGTAGGCATAACCAATTCCTTCTTTGATCCCTTTGGGAGTCATCCTTCAACTCTTCAGTACTGTGCTGTTTATGAGTCTGCATGTTTGATCCAGAAATTGATTCGAACCCTTTTGGGGTAACCTATGAAAATCCTATGTCTGATTGTCTTGGCAAGGGACTTTGATCCTTCTTTCTGGGGTGGTTAGGAATCCTCATGGTTGGCATCATGCATGAGGGATCAGTCATGACGACGGTTTCATCCCACAAGTTAGACATGGGTGGTTAGGCTCACTAAGTTGGGCAAATTTGAATATGTATATATATGTAACATCCTGTTTCAGCAAGTGGTTACCTTTATGTTATGCATACTCTGAGAGCTTTGTTGATGCCATTTGCAAGATTTTTGAATCTCTGCCAAGAAATCATGTCTTAGAAATATGATTGATGCATTTCAATAAACATGAAATCTTTAAGTCTTCGATGCTATGTACTTTTGTGTAACTTCTATGCTTCTACAACCTCATAACTGTACTTTATACCATGCTCCTATGCTTTTCATTTTGCTCGTTTGCCTGTTAGGTTCCCTTGGAACTCATGCCTTCTTTGACACCATTTTAGATTCTTCCTCTGATACGGTCTTCTGTCCAAGCCAACCCTTGCTGCACTCATGCTTCAGACGAGGCGACCTGTAAGGCCCTTGATTTTCATCTTGAGTGTTTGCTTATGTATATATGCATATATGAGTACATACTATTGATGTATAGAGTATGTGCATAGTATTATATATATATATATATATATATATATATATATATATATATAATATATATATGCATGAGTAAATAATATTGTGATGTATGCATTGTTTATATATATACATATGTGTGATGTATATAGTTCTGCAGTTTAAGCTCTGTGCAGACGACTTGTTGGCCTCAACATCAGTTGACGTTGACCATAAATCAGCGGCCACATCGATGGACGCCTACTCAGAATTGGCGGCTATGATGTTGACGTTTACCTCCCAGATCTATTACGATTTCAGATCCGGAAACACCCCCGAAAATGTCGCCCTCTAATTTTGAAACTGTTCCCCAACGGTAACCTAGCCTAACCCTTATGCGTATCCGACCCCCAACCCTTTATATTGACCAGTTTTCAGCCAAGTTTGTCCTTTTGACTCTTGGGTCAAAAACCTAGACTTTCTGTGCGAAAACTTGTTTTGGAACTCTTCGATCCGACTACTGGAGCCTTCAATCGGTGATCTGCATCGACTGGAGAGGACTCTGAACATCCGGGAATGACTTCCCCATGCCGGTGTGCAGTGAAGATCAATAGGGAACCCAGATAAAGAAGGATTTGAAGGCTATTTGGCTCTGGCCGAGGAGAGCTTCTTCAACTCAAAACATCGATTAGGGATTTTATCCAAGGCAAGTAACCCAACCACATCATCCCTACATGTGTCTAGTATGTCCCAGAAATTTTACGGATTTTTCTCGTGTCCTGGAACCCCCATTCAAGTGATCTTTTGGCGTTCAGTCTATGTTCTGCACAGACAGGAACTTAATGGCAGGATCTCTTGCTGTTAAGATCTTAAGTTGGCGGCGATCTTTGTTGTCGTTAACCTGGTAAATGGCCACCCCTTGCCGTTCAGTTCTTCAGGAAGAAACAGTTGGTCTTTCTACCCTTTATAACCTATTTTTCGGGATTTCTGTGCATGAGGATATATGGTAAAGTATATATATATACCATGGAGTATGTTATGAAATTTTGATGAATTTTCGTTTACTGCAATAATTACTGGAAAATTCTGAAACATTGTTGTAAGCATGTTAAATCACTGTTACATGATTTTGTGATAAAGCTTGATGTCATAAATTCTCTATGGTAGTTAAATCATCATCAGAATGTATTGTTATAGTTTGATGAATTTCTGATGGCTGTATAAATTATTACACTTTTCTTAATCGAAAAATAGTAAGCATGCCTATTTAGTGTAGAAATTTTTATAAATAGTGTAAAAATAATTAAAATCCCAGAAATTAACATATGTTTAGTACAGTCAGCATGCAGGTGTAGCATGAACTATAGATCTGAATTATAACAATTATGTAAATTGAGATATTTTAACCTGAGATAATATCAATGTTTGAACATTATTAAATAGTGGATAATTCAGAAAATTATGAAACTTCGTATATGGGATATGTGAACAGTAAACGACCTGTGTTTAAATTTTCACATTCATTGGATAACAGTAGGTACTGATTACAATATTATCATCATGAAAAGGGTATGGTTTAGTGTAATTAAAAATGATTAATGAAATTACAGCATGATAAGAATCAATTGGTAGTTGTGACTGATTTAGTTCTATTAACAGTAGTACCATGATAGGGAACCTGAACCATGTGCATGAATTTGAAAATGAGAATAACAGGTTAAAATGGTGTGAAATTGTGTGTGTGTTTAAATGGAAAATGTGTAAATGTGCCGATGGGTGACACTGCTACCTTAGAGGGTTGTGGAACTGTACTGTGGTAAAGTCCCCACAGGAAGTTTCATACTATGTGATGTCCCACGGGCATTGGGATTAAATCTTGGAGGCGAACAAGTAACGCTGGTTAGGGTGGAGAGTGCTTCTCCCGGTTCTGCGCAGTAACTAAGATGTATCACTGGAATGCCCAGGTGATAGGTATGTGTTGTGATTAGTGTGTGTCCTTCTAATGGTGGTTTGGACTATGTGTCACGGCATTTAAATAATGTGAAATTGTGTTTACGGGAATATGCATGTGAAAACTGTGAAATTGTGTAATGATTATATGTTAATATGAACTCTTGTGATAGCATGTGAAATGATAACTTCTTAAATGAATATGTTATGTACATAGCAAAACAGCAAGCTTTTCATGTGTATAAATGTGTTATTCTGTGAATATGATTATAGAATCCATGCTAGAATTGTCTCTTTCTTTATGTATATGAACTCCATGTTTAAGATGACAAATGTTAAAATGTGAAGATATAAATGTAGTTAAATGAAACTTAGTTTAACATATTGATAAATGTGTAGAGAGCATGTGATAGGCTTTAAGTTATTGAACATTTTGTACTAAACAATTTCCATGTGTAACATGTGTAGAAATTATGTTTAGGTTCTATTTGGATAAATAGCTAAATCCATGCTTATATGTGATCATGTGGTATGAGAATGTGAATCTTAGGTAATGCATGTAAGTTTAATGTGTTTAGAGTTACTTGTTGAGTTCTTTTGGACTCATTCTTGCGTCGGCGTACAGGTGCAGACGTTTCTACTTCTTCTGAGGAAGTCGTTAGGAGCGACTCGGAGCGGGAGTAGGAGACATTGTGGATTTAGCATTGTATTTTCATTTTCATAAGTATGTAATAAAGGACTCTGTGTAGTCTTATGTGGACAATGTACTTAATTCATTTGTTTTAGTTATAAAATGTCTAGTTTCTTTTCCTTTATATGGACTGTGGATAAAATGTGGATGATGGAATAAGATATCTCATTTAGTTCTTTCTTTTCCGCTGTCATGTGATATTTATATTTGTGTATATTTCAACCTATCGTACTAGTGTTGGGTAAATGTCCCACTGTGGCGATGCTTTCTATATCGACGTGGGTTGGTAGAACCGTACCGATATAAAGAGGGTCGTTATAGAGATTGGTATCAGAGAGTCAGGCTGAAATTGTACATAAATATGCACATACCATCATCTTCATTATATGCTAAGTCTGTGTAGATTGTCCACATAGATAAGTAAATAGTTAGAAATCAGATAGTCTAGTTCTAAATTGTGATTAAATCATTTTGCAGGATATGGCTTCGCGTGGTAGGCGTGGTGTTCCTACTCGTGATGGCGAGCAGAGGAGAGATGAGCCTCGGCGTGAGGATCAGGGTGAGCAGCAGGCCCCAGCACCCCAGGGTCCTGTGCTTCCCTCACCGCCACCAGTACACTATGGAGTGTTCATGCAAGGTATAGTGCAGGCCATGCACACGCAGGCCCACACTCAGGCTGCACTCCAGGCTCAGCTGGAGGCTCAGGTTAGAATAATAAGATAAAGTAGTCTATTTTATTAAATGCATGTTTGTTATGTTGTATGTGTTGCTTATGATGCTTGTTGTAGCAGGCTCAGGTGCCAGCTCCCCAGGCTGACCATGGTGGACCCTCCATCATGGAAAGGTTCAAGAGGATGTCGCCACCCTCTTTTAAGGGGGAGAGCGATCCGTTACTTGCTGAGAGCTAGATGAGGGAGATCGAGAAGATCTTCCGGGCTATAAGGTGCGCTGAGGATGACAAGGTCACTTTAGCCACCTATATGCTACAGGTATGTGTAATTTAATTCGGTGGTTATTTCTTTAAGTATAGATTATGTTGTTTAGTCCTTATGGATGGTTTTGGCAGAAGCGAGCCGACGTGTGGTGGTCCTCGTTGTTACGTACTCGGTTCGAGGATGGTGCTGTGGAGGTTGGTTGGGATGAGTTCGTGAGTCTATTCCGAGCCAAGTTTGTTCTGGAGCACATCCAGGACAAGATGGAGCAGGAGTTCCTCTCTTTGACTCAGGGCTCCATGACCGTGCTGGAATATGAGGCCAGGTTTGCCAAGCTATTGAAGTATGCCCCTCATATTGTAGCTGATGAGCGCAGGAAGGCGAAGAAATTCGTGATGGGTCTGAGACCATCGCTGAGGACGAGGTTGGTGGCTTTCGACCATCGTACCCTCGAGCAGGCACTCAACGCGGCGTGTCGACAGGAGGGAGAGATGGAGCAGTACCTGGAGAAGAAGAAGGCTTCTCAGAAGAGGCCCACGGCTCCTTTCCAGAGGTAGGAGAGGAAGAAAGTGGCTTTCCAGTCACCGCAGCATCCTGTGGCATCGGGCAGTGGTCAGGTACCTTCTCAATGTTCCCCTAATGGTAATAAGGAGTGTCCTCATTGCGGGAGGGCACATGGTGGTACGGAATGTTGGAAGTTTGTGGGGAAGTGCTTGAAGTGCGGAAGCAGTGAGCATAGGATCAAGGATTGTCCGATGCTTCAGCAGGGAGTCCAGCGTGGACCAGCCCCAGCAGCAGTAGCAGCAGCAGCAGTGCCAGCGACAGGATGACCAGGGAGACCTCGAGCCCTAGCTCGAGTGTTTGCGTTAGCTCGTGAGGACGCCGAGCAGGCGGATCATGTCACCGAAGGTACGGTTTTGTTCTTAGGTGTGTATGCTCGAGTTTTGTTCGATACGGGTGCTACTCACTCGTTCATTTCCGATCATTTTGCTAGGCAATTAGCTTTAGAGTTAGGGTTGGAGTCTGAGGAGTTAGAAGTCCCTTTGTCTGTGCACACACCTGCAGGTACGGTATCGACTAGGAAGTGTATTCCATCTTTACCGGTGTCCATTGAGGATAGAGTCCTAGAAGGGTGCTTCTTCTTGCTTAAGATGAAGGACTATGATGCCATTCTTGGTCTGGATTGGCTAGAGGAGCACTATGCTTTAGTAGATTGTCGTGGGAAGAAGATTGTTTTCCGCATTCTTGGTGAGGATGAATTTTCTCATCCTTTGCCGAGGAACTTGGCAGGGAAGTTTGTCATCTCAGCCATGAGGGCGATGAGAATGATGAAGAAGAGTTGTGACGCTTTTCTTGCCAGCGTGGTATTAGTACCCAAGGCTGATGAGTCACTTACTCTTGCAGAGATAGATGTAGTGCAGGATTTTCTAGATGTCTTTCCCGATGATTTATCTGGATTGCCACCGGCGAGAGAGATAGAGTTCACTCTAGAGTTGCTTCCAGGCACCTCTCCTATCTCGAAGGCACCTTATCGGATGGCCCCTGCGGAATTAGCAGAGCTAAGAAAGCAGTTGCAGGATTTGTTAGATAAGGGATTTATTCGCCCTAACATTTCCCCTTGGGGTGCACCTGTCTTATTCGTGAAGAAGAAGGATGGGTCACTTAGGTTATGCATCGATTATAGAAAGCTGAACCAAGTGACGGTGAAGAACACGTATCCCTTACCTCAGATTGATGATTTGTTTGACCAGCTACAGAATGCATCAGTCTTTTCCAAGATTGATTTGCGTTCTGGCTAACATCAGTTAAGGATTAGGAGTGAGGATGTGTCCAAGACGGCCTTCAGAACCCGTTATGGACATTATGAGTTTTTGGTCCTTCCTTTTGGTCTGACCAACGCCCCGGCAGCGTTCATGGATCTCATGAACAGGGTGTTTAGACCATATTTAGATAGTCTTGTGGTAGTTTTCATTGATGACGTGTTGGTCTACTCTCTGGATGAGGCCACACATCGTCAGCATTTGAGGGTAGTGTTAGAGGTTCTCCGTGAGCACAAGCTGTATGCAAAATTCAGCAAGTGCGATTTTTGGTTGCGCGAGGTTCATTTCCTTGGGCATGTTATCTCTGGTGCCGGTGTAGCAGTGGATCCAGCGAAAGTCCAAGCTGTTATGGATTGGGATATTCCCAAGACTCCTTCGGAGATTCAGAGTTTTCTTGGTTTGGCGGGTTATTATCGGTAATTTATTGAGGGATTTTCATCCATCTCCGCGCCATTGACTCAGCTAACCAAGAAGGGAGTAAAGTTTGTCTGGTCCGAGGAGTGTGAGAGTAGTTTTAAGTTGTTGAAGATTAAGCTCACTTCGGCTCCTGTGTTAGTTTTGCCGAGCGGTGTAGAGGGTTTTGCTATCTACACGGATGCATCTCGGATTGGCCTTGGCTGTGTATTGATGCAGCAAGGAAGGGTAGTAGCGTATGCTTCTCGTCAATTGAAGGAGCATGAGCGAAATTATCCGACTCATGATCTTGAACTTGCGGCAGTGGTTCATGCACTGAAGATCTGGAGGCACTATCTTTATGGTGTTAGATTTGAGGTGTTCACTGACCACAAGAGTCTAAAGTATCTTTTCTCCCAAAAGGAATTAAACCTTAGACAGAGAAGATGGATTGAGTTCCTGAAGGACTATGACTTTGACCTCCAGTATCATCCTGGAAAGGCGAATGTCATAGCGGATGCCCTTAGTAGAAAGAGGTCGTCTCTCCAGCAGGATTGGAAAATGTTGGAGGATGCAGCGTGTGCGATGACTGAGTTAGAGCCACCATTGTGCCAGGCTTTTGTAGCTCAGTTGTCCATTAGGTCTTCGGTGTTGGATGAGGTGATCGAGCTACAGAAAGCTGACACTAGACTCCAAGAGTTAGTGGGCAAGGCAGGCATTGCTCGTGATGAGGATGGTGTGATTGGATTCCATCACCGTGTTTGTGTTCCAGACATCGTGGATGTCCGTGAGCATATTTTAGCAGAAGCTCATAGGTCTAGATTCTCTATTCATCCGGGTAACACTAAGGTGTACCAGGATTTGAAGAGATCTTTTTGGTGGTCTGGCATGAAGAGAGATGTAGCAGAATTTGTGTCTAGATGTCTAGTTTGCCAGCGAATGAAGGTCGAGCGACAGCGACCATCTAGTCTTATGCAGAAGATGGTGATCCCAGTATGGAAGTGGGAAGCTATCACTATGGATTTTGTTATGGGTTTGCCTCGATCCAGATGAGGTAACGACTCGATTTGGGTAGTGGTAGATAGATTCTCGAAGACTGCGCATTTCTTGTCTATGAAGAAGAAGCAGTCAGTAGAGAGTTTAGCTAGATTGTATGTTAGTAGTATTATTAGATTGCATGGTGTCCCGAAGTCGATCATTTCGGATCGAGATCCATGATTTACTTCGAGGTTATGGAAGGGTCTTCAGGATGCGTTAGGTTCAGAGCTAAAGCTCAGTTCGGCGTTTCATCCCCAGACAGATGGACAGTCTGAGAGGACTATCCAAACGCTCGAGGATATGTTGAGGGCGTGTGTGCTGGATTGGAAGGATGATTGGGAGCGCCATATACCTTTAGTGGAGTTCGCATATAACAACAGTTTTCATGCGAGTATTGGTATGGCTCCATTTGAGACATTGTATGGTAGGCCCTGTAGATCTCCTTTATGTTGAGAGGAGACTGGTGATAGGCAGCTAATTGGTCCGGAGTTGGTTCACAAGACTTCATATAAGGTCCAGATGATTAGGAAGAGGCTTGTTGCGGCACAGGATAGGCAGAAGAGTTATGCCGACAACAGGAGGAAGGATATAGAGTTTGCAGTAGGTGAGCATATCTTTTTAAAGATTTCGCCTACTCGTGGTGTAGTTAGATTTGGCAGGCATGGTAAGTTAAGTCCTAGATTAATTGGCTCGTATGAGATTCTCAGACGATTGGGCAACGTGGCATATGAGCTAGCTTTACCCCCAGCGTTAGCTAGTGTTCATCCTATTTTCCATGTATCTATGCTCAGGAGATATGTTAGAGATCCATCTCATATTATTAGTCACGAGCCAGTAGGGATCCAGCCAGATCTTTCTTATGTGGAGCAACCAGTAGCTATTCTTGACCGGAAGGTTCAACATCTTCGGAACAAGAGCATTGCGTCGGTGAAAGTCTTATGGCGCAACTTCTCGCGAGAGGAGGCTACTTGGGGGCTTGAGGATGCAATGAGGAAGAAGTATCCTCAGTTGTTTGAGTAGTGTCGGTCAAACTTTGAGGACGAAGTTTCTTTAAGGGAGAGAGGGTGTAAGGCCCTTGATTTTCATGTATATATGCGTATATGAGTACATACTATTGATGTATAGAGTATTGTGCATAGTACTTATATATATATATATATATATATATATATGCATGAGTAAATAATATTGTGATGTATGCATTGTTTATATATATACATATGTGTGATGTATATAGTTCTGCAGTTTTAAGTTCTGTGCAGACAACTTGTTGGCGTCAACATCAGTTGACGTTGACCATAAATCAGCGGCCACATCGATGGACACCTACTCAGAATTGGCGGCTATTGATGTTGACATTTACCTCCCAAATCTGTTATGATTTCAGATCCAGAAACGCCCCCGAAAATGTCGCCCTCTGATTTGGAAACCGTTCCCCAACGGTAACCTAGCCTAACCCTTATGCGTATCCGACCCCCAACCCTTTATATTGTCCAGTTTTCGGCCAAGTCTGTCCTTTTGACTCTTGGGTCAAAAACCTAGACTTTCTGTGCAAAAACGTGTTTTGGAACTCTTCGATCCGGCTACTGGAGGCTTCAATCGGCGATCTGCATCGACTGGAGAGGACTCTGAACATCCGGGAACGACTTCCCCACGCCAGTGTGCAGTGAAGATCAACAGGGAACCCGAATAAAGATGGATTTGAAGGCTCTTTGGCTCTGGCCGAGGAGAGCTTCTTCAACTCAAAACATCGATTGGGGATTTTATCCAAGGCAAGTGACCCAACCACATCATCCCTACATGTGTCTAGTATGTCCCAGAAATTTTATGGATTTTTCTCGTGTCTGGGAACCCCCATTCAAGTGATCTTTTAGCGTTCAGTCTGTGTTCTGCACAGACAGGAACTTAACGGCAGGATCTCTTGCCGTTAAGATCTTAAGTTGGTGGCGATCTTTGTTTCCGTTAACCTGGTAAACGGCCACCCCTTGCCGTTTAGTTCTTCAGGCAGAAACAGTTGGTCTGTCTGCCCTTTATAACCTATTTTCCAAGATTTCTGTGCATGAGGATATATGGTAAATTTTGTATGTTATAAAGTATATATATATACCATGGAGTATGTTATGAAATTTTGATGAATTTTCGTTTACTGCAATAATTACTGGAAAATTCTGAAACATTGTTGTAAGCATGTTAAATCACTGTTACATGATTTTGTGATAAAGCTTGATGTCTTAAATTTTCTATGGTAGTTAAATCATCATCAGAATGTACTGTTATAATTTGATGAGTTTCTGATGGCTGTATAAATTATTACACTTTTCTGAATCGAAATACAGTAAGCATGCCTATTTAGTGTAGAAATTTTTATAAATAGTGTGAAAATAATTAAAATCCCAGAAATTAACATATGTTTAGTACGGTTAGCATGCAGGTGTAGCATGAACTATAGATCTGAATTATAACAATTATGTAAATTGAGTTATTTTAACCTGAGACAATATCACTGTTTGAACATTATTAAATAGTGGATAATTCAGAAAATTATGAAACTTTGTATGTGTGATAGGTGAATAGTAAACGACCTGTGGTTAAATTTTCACATTCATTGGATAATAGTAGGTACTAATTACAATATTTTCATAATGAAAAGGGTATGGTTTAGTGTAATTAAAAATGATTAATGAAATTACAGCATGATAAGAATCAATTGGTAGTTGTGACTGATTTAGTTCTATTAACAGTAGTTCCATGATAGGGAACCTGAACCATGTGCATGAATGTGAAAATGAGAATAACGGGTTAAAATGGTGTGAAATTGTGTGTGTTTAAATGGAAAATGTGTAAATGTGCCGATGGGTGACACTGCTACCTTAGAGGGCTGTGGAACTGTACTGTGGTAAAGTCCCCACAGGAAGGTTCATACTGTGTGATGTCCCACGGGCATTGGGATTAAATCCTGGAGGCGAACAAGTATCGCTGGTTAGGGTGGAGAGTGCTTCTCCCAGTTCTGCACAGTAACTAAGATGTATCACTGGAATGCCCAGGTGATAGATATGTGTTGTGATTAGTGTGTGTCCTTCTAATGGTGGTTTGGACTATGTGTCACGGTATTTAAATAATGTGAAATTGTGTTTAAGGGAATATGCATGTGAAAACTGTGAAATTGTGTAAATGATTATATGTTAATATGAACTCTGGTGATAGCATGTGAAATGATAACTTCTTAAATGAATATGTTATGTACATAGCAAAACAACAAGCTTTTCATGTGTATAAATGTGTTATTCATGTGAATATGATTATAGAATCCATGCTAGAATTGTCTCTTTCTTTATGTATATAAACTCCATGTTTAAGATGACAAATGTTAACATGTGAAGATATAAATGTAGTTAAATGAAACTTAGTTTAACATATTGATAAATGTGTAGAGAGTATGTGATAGGCTTTAAGTTATTGAACATTTTGTACTAAATAATTTCCATGTGTGACGTGTAGAAATCATGTTTAGGTTCTATTTGCATAAATAGCTAAATCCATGCTTATATGTGATCGTGTGGTATTAGAATGTGAATGTTAGGTGATGCATGTAAGTTTAATGTGATTAGAGTTACTTGTTGAGTTCTTTTGGACTCATTCTTGCTTCGGCGTACTGGTGCAGACGTTTCTACTTCTTCCGAGAAAGTCGTTAGGAGCGACTCGGAGCAGGAGTAGGAGACATTGTGGATTTAGCATTGTATTTTCATTTTCATAAGTATGTAATAAAGGACTCTGTGTAGTCTTATCTAGACAATGTACTTAATTCATTTGTTTTAGTTATGGAATGTCTAGTTTCTTTTCCTTTATATAGACTGTGGATAAAATGTGGATGATGGAATAAGATATCTCATTTAGTTCTTTCTTTTTTGCTGTCATGTGATATTTATATTTGTGTATATTTCAGCCTATCGTACTAGTGTTGGGTAAATGTCCCACTGTTGCGACGCTTTCTATATCGACGTGGGTTGGTAGAACCGTACCGATATAAAGAGGGTCGTTACACGACCTCTAGGCTTTAATAAGATGTTTAAGCGGTGGTTGTACCCTTTTGTATCCAGACATTCTGGCATGTAATTTTGAACAGACTATGAATTGTATATATGTTTATGCAGTGCTTTGCACAGGCGTTTGATGTTGTAACCGAACTTTGTATGTTTAGTATTTCTGCCACGCACAGTTCTTGTGTTTGGTCTGCTAATATATATTGCATGCGGCACAAAAGGCCTCCCCATAATGATGTGCAAGATGCTTTCATTTGGTTACTGTGTGTGCCACCTCTTAACCGGCCGGGAGGGGTGACATGTCACTATAAATGGTATCAAAGCCCAAGGTTATGGGATACGGCTGAATTGTGATTGACCATTCACTTAATAAAATGCTAATAAGAATTTGAGTATGTGTAGTTGAGTAATTATATCCTTTTGATCTTAAGAACTTAGGAGTTAGAAATTTTCATTTGAAGGTGTTAGTCTCTAAGTAGGTGACTTTGATTCAAGAGTATGGACGGGAGAGGTAAAGATTTGGAAACTTCCAGTCTTGACGAACCCACTATTGGAGTATCATCTGGGGGAGCACAAGACACCCCAGTTGGTGATGCTCAAGGAGCTTCTGCCACACCAAACTTTGCTGCATTTATGCAGTCGTTTCAAGGGTTTGTGTAGACCATGATGAGGAACCAAGGTATTCCCCAGCAAGATAGAGGACCAGGAATATCACTGATAGAGAAATTTAAGAAAATGAGACCTCTGACTTTTACCGGGACCTGTCAACCTAACGAGGTGGAAGGTTGGATCAGGGAAATGGAGAAGATCATCAAGGCTATTAGATGTACAGAGGAGGATAAAGTGTTCTTGGCCACCTACATGATTCAAGATAGGATAGATGATTGGTGGCAATGCATGATGAGAAATACCTTCAGAGGCCAGACTGATGATATTCGTTAGGAGGAGTTTTTGCAAGCATTCTATGTAAAATATACCCCTCAGCACATCAAATATAAGAAAGAGCTAGAGTTTTTGCAGATGTAGCAGAAAGGTTTGAGTGTATTTGAATATGAAGCTTTGTTCACCCGCTTGGAGAAATATGCACCCCTCATATGCAGTGATGAAGTCAAAAGAGTGAAGAAATTTGTTAGGGGTTTGAAGAATGGGGTGCGCAGTTGAGTGGCACCTATGGACCCTCAGACTATGACCGCTGCTTTGAGAATAGCCTTTATCGTCGAAGAGGAGTATGACGAGTATGTCAAGGACAAGGGTGCCAGACATGAAAGGAAAAGGAGCTTGCCTGAGAATGACAAGAAGGAAAAGAACAAGAAGCCTTCCACAGAGCACACAGAAGGAGGAAGTAGTAAGAGATGGCCCGTTTGCGCCCAGTGTGATAGAAGGCACCCACAGACTAAATGTTGGAAGTCACCCGGGAGATGTTATGGTTGTGGCCAGACTAGACACATGATTAAGGACTGCCCCCAGCCTTGGTAGTAACAAGCCCTAAAGAAACAACCCCAAGGACATGCTAGAGTTTTTGCCTTGACCAAGGAAGAAGCGAAGGAGACACCTACTGTGGCCGAAGGTATTCTTCTAACTGAAGTAATGCATGCCAAAGTTTTATTTGATCCAGGGGCTATTCATTCTTTTATATCTTGTAAATTTGTGAACATGTTGAAAAAGGAAGTAACTTTGCTTGGTGAGGGTATGACTCTTGACTATCCCACTGGTCAGATAGCTACCCTCTCTATAGCAATTCCCAGAGTAAGTATAAGAATTGGGGACCATGAGCTCCTTGCTTATGTGTACATACTTGATATTCAAGATTATGATATGATTTTGGGCCTGGACTGGTTGGCTAATCATTTTACAGTACTAGATTGTCGAAGTAGGACTTTAACCTTTGAAAAATCAGGAGTAAAAAGATTTAGTTAACAATGTCCTATGTGTGGCAGCTCCAAGAACTTAATCTCAGCCCATAAGGCGATGAAATGGTTAAGAAATGGGTATCAGGGGTACCTAGCTTGTAAGTTTTCTATTCCCTCTAAGCTTAAGCAACCATCCGTCAGGGATATAAAAGTTGTAAAGGAATTTCATGATGGTTTTTCAGATAAGCTGCCAGTGTCTATAGCTCCCTATAGATTGGCACCGGTTGAATGTGTAGAATTAAAGAAGCAATTGCAAGAGTTGTTAGAATTGGGTTACATCAGGCCTAGTGTATAATCTTGGGGAGCCCCGTTCTTGTTCGTCAGGAAGAAAGATGGATCCCTTAGACTATGTATAGATTACAAGAAGTTAAATCAAGCAACCATGAAAAACAAGTACCCGTTACCTAGAATTGATGACATGTTTGATCAATTGCAGTCTGCAACCGTGTTCTCTAAAATAGATTTAAGATCTGGTTACCATCAACTCAGAATCAGGGAAGAGGATATTTCCAAGTCTGCGTTCAGAACCTAGTATGGACACTATGGATTCCTGGTGATGCCCTTTGGGTTAACCAATGCTCTAGTAGTGTTCATGGATCTGATGAATAGAAATTTTCAGCCCTATTTGGACAACTTTGTGGTAGTGTTTATAGATGATGGTCTAGTTTACTCCCCCATGTAGGAAATGCATGTAGAACACCTGAGGGTAGTACTAGAAGTTCTGAGAAAGAATCAACTTTATGCTAAATTTAGTAAGTGTGAATTTTGGCAATCAGAAGTACAACTTTTAGGGCATGTCATTTCAAGAAATGGCATGTCAATGGATCCCAACAAGGTTGAGGCCATTTTGAATTGGGAGCAACCCAAGAATCCATCCAAAGTAAGGAGTTTCTTAGGACTAGTTGGGTATTATAGGAGGTTCATTGAAGGATTGTCTTCATTAGCATTGCCCATGACTAAATTGACCAAAAAGGGAGCATCTTATGTGTGGACAAGTGATTGTAAGCACAATTTTCAAAAGTTGAAGGAAAAGCTCACCTCAGCACCTGTACTCACCTTACCCCAAGGCTCAGGAGGTTTTGTACTTTACACTAATGCATCTCTAAAGTAAATTGGCTGTGTTTTGATGCAGTATGGCAGAGTAGTAGCTTATGCCTCCAAACAACTAAAAGATCATGAGAAGAATTATCCAACTCATGATTTAGAGCTGGTAGCTATTGTGCATGCACTTAAGGTTTGGCGTCACTATCTTTATGTAGAGAAATTTGATGTATTTATTGACCATAAGAGTTTGAAATACATCTTTTCTCAGAAGGATCTAAATTTGAGGCAACACAGATAGTTAGAGTTACTAAAGGATTTTGACTTCTCCATGAACTACCACCCAGGAAAAGCTAATGTGGTGGCTGATGCACTGAGTAGGAAGAGGCTTATGGCTTTGAAATTGCATAAGCATTGAAGGGAAATTGATGAATTGATTGCTCATTCCCCTAGTCAGGAAGTAGGGAGTTTTTGTTGAGCAACTATCCCTTAGGAAAATTGTTTAAAACTTTAAACTATAACAATGTGTTTTTGCCATGACAAAACCTTTTTAAGACTTTCTACAAACAAATCTACTGGAATATATCACAAAAAATAACTTGTTTAATACTGTGCATCAACACTATCTCAAAATTCTCTAAGTCCACAGTGTATACTATATACCATACTAACTCTGACTGTGGACTCCGACTCTGGAAAAGTTGAAGTGTTGAACCATCTGTGAAAGACCTTGTACTCCGACTCCTTGAAAGTCAAAGTCTGATAGTACTCCGACTTCTAAAAAGTCAAAGTCCAGACTCCAACTCTCTTGAAGTCGAAGCAAACTATAGATTGATGAACACTTTCACTCCGACTTCAGAAAAGTCGAAGTCCTCTTACACTGACTCCTGAGAAGTCGAAGTCTTTGTATTATACTCCAACTCCATTAAAGTCGAAGTCTATCATTCCTTGCACTCCGACTCCCTTGAAGTCAAAGTTTGACATTGATTGTTGAACACATTCCTATCACTCAAACTGTCCAAAAGTCGAAGCTTATGAAGTCTCACTGTGAGTTCTGTAGAGTCGAAGTTCATGATTCTCTGACTCCGACTTTCCTGCAACTTATGTATTCTTGATACTTAAATAATTTCTGTATAAAATCATTATTTCATAAGATCCATGAAATCTTGATTTTAAGACATTCAATATGTTTGTTATCCCTATGGGATCTTTTTTAGATTAAATAACTCTTGCATATCCTATAGAATAAAGCTTTGTCTTATTGCTGTCATTTAAATATTATTTTAGGTAGGATAAATTATATTCAAAATGGCCACATAAAATATATTTAAAAAGGTGTAAAATATTTATACAAATTGGTCTCTTGCTTTTTGTCAGAAGTCCAATTCTTCTCTATTTGATAGTTGCCTTGCAGTAAATGTGATAAGCCGCATGGGTTGTCTGTCAGAGGCTCACCTACCACTGTCAGAACCTCCCCTTACCTTCTAGATGCAATTGCTTGTCTGCCTTTTAATGCACTAAACATTTGTCCATCCGAGGATCTTATACTTTACATATGTTTTTTTGTCTTACCTACCTAAGAAAGTATGGAGGTATATTTTCTTTTGTCTTGTCCTTTGTTGCAGAACATTTATGAAGCATGTTTTCAGCATGGAGTTTTACAGAACAATAAATGTAGTCTACCTCTCAAGCCATGAAGCTACAAATATAGCCTGAAGTCATTGGAAATCCAAAAAGTTGAAGGTTTGTTGAATAACAAAAGTCTCAAAAGCATCTACATCTAAAGGATCAACGGCTACTCTTCAAATAGCTAGTTCTATAATGGACAGTTTCTAATGAAAACTTAAGGCCTCTGATGAATATATAAGAAGCCGGAGTTTTTGAACAAGACAACCAACTTAGAGAGACAGCAACACAACTCCCATCTACATCCATAAGCATGAGTCTCTGAAAAGCCTTCTACTAAATTGAAAGAAAGAGAGCTGCTCACTCTTCCTGCAAACTTCCAAGCTCTCAAGTTCTTAGAAGTTTTTTTCTATAGGGTGGCATTTGTAATTCTAGATCTATTCTTCATTCCACCCTGCTAGATTCAGAAAGAGTTAGAGCTGAAACTCTTATTTGTAATCCTTTCGGAATTCTTTGTGTTTGCTCATTCTTGTGAGCAGACACACTAGTCTTTCTCATTTCCATTTTAGACAACCCGCAGGAGGTTTGTTTCCTACAGTGCCCCTCTTGTGATGGGAAGACCTATTGTATTGGTAGTCTTTGTACCCTTGTTAAAGGAAGACTTGCGTGGGAGCAAGTGGGCTTGTAATACCTTCTAGTTGAGAGAAGGTCAAGTTCTCTTGGCAGTTAGTGAAATCCCAAGAGGTTGCTTGGGGACTGGACGTTGCACTTCCATGTAGGAAGGGCCGAACCAGGATAAATTTTCTTGTGCATCTGTGTGATTGTTTCCACCAATTTACACTTGTTTCATACACTACACTAAACACTAACAACTTTACTTAGTGTTGATGACTTTCAGATAAAAAATTTTAAAGCGTAAGAAGTCCTAGTCACGCCCCCTCTAGGACATCATTAGTGCCATCTTGATCCAACGAGTGGTATTAAAGCGAGGTCTTCTCAGAAGAATCGAAAGATTTGAGAAGAGATGGCAGCTGAAGGTCACAACTATAAAGGTCAATCTGTTACAAGACCACCATTGTTCGATGGTGAGGATTATCAATACTGAAAGATGCGAATGAAATGCTTAAATCGATGGCACAAATTTTGATCTGTGGCAGGTAATAGAACAAGGTGATTTTACTATACTTGGTGAAACTACCTCTACTCTTTATATAGCTCATAAGAGAAACATGTCACTAAACTAGAAAGCCAAGAACAATCTATGTTGTACTCTACCTAAAAGAGAATTTAATAGATTATCTGATTGTAGAATAGCTAAAGAAATGTGGGATAAACTACAAGTTACGTATGAAGGAATTGATAGAGTAAAACAAACTAGAATAGATATTCTTGTCTCCTAGTATGAATAGTTCAAAATGCTTCCTAATGAAAATATAACTCAAATGTATAATCATTTTTCAAATATAATAGTAGGACTAAGTTCATTAGGTAAGATTCTCACTAATGAAGAAATAGTCAGGAAAATTTTAAGGACATTAACTCATGTCTGGACCCCCAAGGTCACTGCTATTGAAGAGGCACATGATCTAACTCAACTTTCCACTGATAAATTAATTGGCACTTTAATGGATCATGAAATCAATATGGAAAGATTCTCTGAAGGTTCATCGAAAAAGAAATTGTCAAATACTTTGAAAGCTACAGATTCCTCTACCTTTGAAGACTCAAAAAAAAAATCAGATGACAGTGATGATGAAGCCATGCTGTCGAGGAAACTGCAAAGAATTCTTGCTAAGAAGAAGAAGTTTGGTTCAAAGAGATTCTTCAAAAAGGATAGAAAGAAAGAACCAACCTACTACGAGTGTAATCATCCAGGACATTACAAGTCTGAATGTCCCAAGCTCAAGAAGAAGGATCCAGCTGAAAGATCTGAAAAGAAGAAAGACAAAGAAAGGAAATTCAGAAAGTATAAGAAAAAGGCAATGGCAGCAGCATGGGATAATGAAGAAGCTACAAGTTTAAAATCTTCAAGCTCGGAATCAGAAGAAGAAGAAGAAAAAGCAAATCTAGCCGTTATGGCAGGGCTAGATCATGTAAATTCTGAAACTTCTTTTACATCATGTTCAAAATCTGACTTTGATAGTCTTGAAGATGCTTTCAATGAATTGTATGAAAAATATAAAACAGTAGTTAAACAAATGAAAATAGTTAAGTTAAACTTGCTTACTCAAGAAAAATCTCATACTTTCCTGAGAAATGAAGTAGAAAGATTAGGGCAAAACTTAAATGAAACTGAAGGATCAAATGAACTACTGTGTAAAGATTTAAAGAATAAAAATAGTAAAATCCTGTAAATTGAATCAAATCTAAAAGAACTGAAAGATGAATAAAAATTAAGAGAAGAAAATAACTACTTAAGAGCTACTATAGATAAAATTTCTAATTGTAAAACATCTCTATTTGTAAGACTGAAAGGTGCTCGGTCTGGTAAAAAGGAATATGGAGTAGGATATGCACCTCAAACCAATGAAGAAAACATTATCTATCCTAAAAAATATCACAACTCTTTTTATCGTAGAGCCTCCTTGTTCTCTTGGAAAATTTTGAACCGGGTTGTCTCGGTGGATGGTCGCATCTCTGAAGCTGGTATTCTGTTGGTGTCTCACTGCTCTTTCTGTAAATTTCCTCAGCCAGAGGACCTTGATCACATGTTTATTTATAGAGATATTGCAGCTACTCTTTGGCATTGGTTATAGCCCCTCATATCACCGAGAGTCACCCTGCACAGCCACATTACTGCTCGACTATGGAGTTTTATCCAGTAGTCGAATATCCGATCTCTATATGGTTTTGTTTCTCTTTATACTCTTATCCTTATGTAGTGGGAAATCTGGAAGGGAAAATGTTTAATATGGTTTGATGCTATTTATGTTTCTGCTGGGGTGATCATCAACAATATCAAGTCTAGCATTATGCAATCGCTATCTAAACTTCAATTTAAGGTTACTCCTAATTCCTATGAGATGCAGATCCTTCATGGCTTTGGTTATGTCCCTCTGTGCCCTGCCAAGATGTTGAAGCTTATAAGATGGATTCCTCCTATATGTGATTTTAGTCTTAATGTTGATGGAGCTTGCAAAGGGAATCCTAGGGAGTGTGGAGGTGGTGGTTGTATTCGAGATTCTTAGGGCCATGTCCATGTGGATTTTGCTCATTTTTATGGCGTTGGGACCAGCATGATTGCAGAAATGAGAGCTCTTTGTGATGGACTTAGTCTGGCTACTTTCTTAGGCTACAAGCTCTCTATTGTTTACTCTGACTTTCAGGTTCTCATGAATTCCATCCATGAGGAAAAAGTTGTATCTTGACGTTCACTCAGATGGTGGAGAGAAGCTAGATCTTTCATCAGCTGGGAGTCTATTTTGTTGACTCATGTGTACCGGGAAACCAACCAAGTCGCTAATTCCCTTGCTAATTTTGCGGTTACTCATAGGCAGAATGATGTTTTGTGAGGGGGCGCATACCTTACCACATCCTTGTAAAGGGCCTATGGTCATTGATAAATCTGGCCTCATATATGTTAGAATGGTCTAACTGGGGTATGCCTCATGGATGTTGTATTCTTATTCTTTTTTATAATAGCTTTGGCCCAGGTTGCTCTCACTTGTGGAGTGAGAACATTCTCCCTCTCTGGGGGAGGGTGCACTCTCCTACTTAGAGGCCCTGAGGACCTTTTTTATTAATATATATATATATATGTCCAACTCCTAAATTTGTAAAAGAAAAAGAAATTAAAAATTCTAGAAAGGTAAATCAGTATGTTTATAAATAAAAACTAAACTCTAGAAACACTACACATGTAAAGAATACATTTGATCTATGTTGTAGTCACTGTAACCAACTAGGACACACTGTCAGCACATGCACATCTAGACACTTGCGTTGGATTCCTAAGACTAACCATCAAGGACCCAAGAAAATTTGGGTACGAAAACTTACAACTTAAACTTCTTTGCAGGGTCGCCTGAGAGCATCCAAATGGTATTTTGATAGTGGGTGCTCAAGGCATATAACAGGTGACAGAAAGTTGTTTACAAGTTTTAGAGATGAGATTGGTCAAGTCACCTATGGAGATAATGGAAAAGGCAAAGTGTTAGGATGTGGAACAGTAGAAACACAAGAAAAGGATCTAATAGAAGATGTCATGTATGTAGAAGGATTAAAGCACAATCTCATTAGCATCAGTCAGCTGTGTGACAAAGGTCACTTGGTAAGATTTCAGAATGATAAGTGCATTATTCAAAATGATGGAAAAATAGTTTTTGAAGCACAAAGAGTCAAGAACCTGTACACTCTACAACTAGCAGAATTAAGAGAAGTAAACTTGTCTCTTGCAACTACCAAGAGTGAAGAAACTAATTTATGGCACATAAGACTAGGACATTTAAGCACTTCAGTGATCAATAAATTAATCAAGCATGATCTAGTTGAAGGTCTTCCGAAGCTTAAACTAAAGAAATCTAGAATCTGTATAGCTTGTGCAAAAGGAAAGCAAAGCAAGACATCATTTCATTCCAAGACCTTAGTAACAACTTCCAAACCATTGGAACTTATTCACATGGACTTCTTATGACCTATAAGAACAGTAAGTCTTGGAGGAAAAGTTTATGGCTATGTAATTGTGGATGATTATTGAAGGTACACTTGGGGTATCATTTTTGGAAGCTAAATCAGAAACCTTTTCAGCCATTCTAAGGTTCAGTAGACTAGTATTGAAGAGCCAGAAGTTTCAAATAATCAGTATTAGATCTGACCATAGTGGAGAATTCAAAAATGAAGAGTTTGTCAAATTCTCTGAAGAAAATGGCATAGAACACAATTTCTCTGCACCAAGAACACCTCAACGAAATGGAGTAGCAGAAAGAAAGAACAAAACACTACTGGACATGGACAGAACAATGCTTATAGAGTATAATTTACCAAGATATTTCTGGGCAGAAGCAGTCAACACAGCCTGCTACATCATTAACAGGTGCATGATTAGACCAATCCTGAAGAAGACACCTTATGAGCTGTACAAGGAGAAAAAGCTAAACATCAGTCATCTTCGACCCTTTGGTTGTAAGTGTTTTATTTTGAATAATGGTAAAGATAACCTAGGAAAATTAGATGCTAAAAGTTATGAAGGTTTTCTGCTAAGATACATTTCAAAACCTAGAGGATATAAAGTGTTTAATAAAAGAACCTTAACTGTAGAACAAACAGTTCATATTTTGTTTGATGAAACTAACCATTCTATAATGAAAATAAAGGAAGAAGAAGATTTTGTTGACGATCTGTGCGGGGATCTAGAATAGACATCTATTGAAGAAAGAGAGAAAGATGAAGAGAAAGAAGATCCACCTCTTGAAGAACTTCAACAACAAGAAGAACCACATGAAGGATTGACTAGAGAATTGAGGTATCACAGAGATCATCTAAGAGAGAACATTATAGGTGATCCTCAAGATAGGGTAAGAACAAGACGTATGAACATTCCCTGTGATTTTTCTGCATTTGTCTCTCAAATTGACCCTAGGATCAATGATGCACTAGCTGATGAATCTTGGATCCTAGCTATGCAAGAGGAACTTAATTAGTTCCAACACAGCCAGGTTTGGACTCTTGTCCCTAGACCTTTTGACCATCCAGTTATTGGGACTAGATGGGTCTTCAGAAACAAAATGGATGAATTAGGAGTAATCACTAGGAATAAGGTCAGACTGGTAGCACAAGGATATTCCCAAGAGGAAGGCATCTTGTCACACCCTTCCAATATAGCAACGGAATAAATCGGAGGGAAACGTGAACAACGAGTATGGTAACGTAAATTGCGCATACAGACGCAAACATCAGAGCATCTAATGAACAATAATTGAAATAAACTCTTGATTTCATTATAAAAACACTAAGACTATTACAACCACTAATTCGGAGTCAATACATATGGCTCAATGACATCATTACATTGAAAAGAAATCTAAAGCAATAACTACTAGACTCCATGGTGCTAGGGTAACTTCGTCATTTGACTCTAGGTCACTCATCACTCGGGTCCTGTCCCATAGGTATGTATAACGTCATTGCCCGACTTACCTGAGACACAATAACAAATAACGAAGGGTGAGCGATAACGCCCAGTGGGACTTAAATTTCAATAGTCAAGCGGGCTTTAAGTAATTAACAAATTAAATGGCAGAGTAAAAAATGATGTAAAGTCGAGAAAGTAATAGCACAAGTAATATGGTTTAAATAGCAGATGAATCAAGTATAGCATGATGATTAAAGTCAAGTCACGCAATAGCAAGTAACGTCATTGTCAAGAAATAGTAAGCGACAGGAATAGCAAGAAGAGAGATAGTAAATGGTCATGTAAAGAGTAAATTGCACTTTGATTGATTCTTATCAATCAAGATAGTAATGGCACTTTTGATTAACTTTTGTCAATCAAAATAGTAATGGCACTTTGGTTATCCGTAGATAGCCGAGAGAGAATATAGCACTTTTATTGTCAATAGACAACGAGAGAGTATTGCACTTTGAATGCGATCAAGTCACGATAGAACACAGTAACTCAAGATAGCAAGTATCAAGTAGAGCAAGTAGAGAGTACAACAGTAGTCGCTTAATAACTGTTCAGCAACAGTCAGTGGCAGTACAGTAACAGTGCAGTACGTCTGAATTAACAGACTAACAGTAACAGTGTAACAGTCAGATGTCTAGCTAATTCAGAACAGTCAGTCAGAACCGGTGCAAATGCAGACACCATCAATAGCCCCTGCGGGTATTTTTGGGTGGCTCTCCACCCCCAGGACTAGATTGGAGCCCCTCGGACACTCTCCGTGCCCTCAGAAGTATGCATTCAAGTCAGTAGAGTCGCAAGACCCATTTTAGCGCTAGACAGTCATGAACAGTACAAAACAGTAGAAGCCACACAGCTCAAAGGGTACCAAGAGAGTACTAGATGAATAGATGAGAGAGACAAGATAGTAGAGTGAATGTGAATAGATGAGCAAGTAGAGTATAGATGAGAGCTAGTGGACATTGCACAAGAAACGTCGAGTAACGAGCAATAGTAATAGTTGCTCAACATGCGCGTACGGCGTTGGCGTTCAGGTGGAATACACAACCCTTCCGCTGGCCTCATTATGCATAGGTCCAGAGGTCCGTTGTGATTCAAGATAAGAGAGAGAACAATCTAAGGCCGTACGGATCTTACTGATCACTAGAGTGTATCATTGGTGTTAGGGTACAACCAACTCGTCCACCATATGGGAATCCATGGACAAGGGAGACTTACGGAGGCCTTGAATAAGGATTCACTAGTCCGGTAGATGGAGTATCCGACGGAGAGTTCGTCGATGTCAAGAGAAAGTGTGAATATAGAAACAAGTGCTCGACATTCTAGAGGAATTCTAGAACAGTGGAGCGTCGATATCGGTGTTCCCAAAGCATCGTGAGCATCGTAGACAAGTCCATTAAAAATAGTGCAATTAAATATATAATTGAGATCAATTGCTAGATGTATTATGTGACAATTTTTCATGCCAAATAGGGCCATAATTGGATGGTTCAAGTAGTGCAAGTGTAGGAGAAAATCATGAGCAAGATAGATCATGTGATTAACTTGAATTAATTAAAATATATTCAATAATTACAACTTCGTTTTTCTGTGTACAAGACAGTTAATAGGACATGGGGTGACTGTGTAACAATAGATCTTGCAAAAAGGTGGGTTTTTATGCAAAAAGCTGAGATCGAGACACACCCTTGTAAGGGTCGCGACGGGATCAGGTGTGAATGCGACGGGGGCTTGTAATGGTCGCGACGGGCTTGTCTGAACAGGCAGGTAGATCGCGACAGGATCTTATGAGGATCGTGACGAGTCATTCGGTCAGGCGGACAGAACGCGACATGGTTCCCTGTCACGATCAGATCGCGACAAGTACCTATGTCACAACGACCCTGAGAATGCGGCCTATCGTGCCATCGCGTTCTCAGGTACTTCACCTGAGTTCGAGCGGGAAAAGGTCTAGCATGGGATTAGGTGCCAACTTAACATATTTTGACACAGGGTGATTCAAAAATTCATAACTAATTGTATAGTCAATGAAAAATCATGAAACAAGTTGGATATTGATCTAGATATACGTGAGTACTTACAGTAAATAGAAATTTGAAAATAGAAAGAGTTTCGACAAGCTTTATTCAAGTCAAACATGGAGTACATGACACAGTGAGCAGTTGAGATGAGAGAATTAATTCACAAAGTAGGGTGGATAAAAATTAGTGCTTTTAGGGGCAAAAGATGCCTAACATGCATCAGTATTTCCCATAAAAATTTCGTAGCATGGGGTTTAGTATACATGGAGATCAAGAATTAAAAAGAGGGTTCGAGGTCAAGATGTTTGCAGAACTTCAAAACTCAAGAAGAAAATATTGGCTCGATGGAAAATTATGAAACTTGAGGGTATTGTTCCTGGTACATGGAACGATCTACAGTCAAAATCTCTTTAGTTTTTCTCGTGAGAATGCCTACCTTGACTCGATTTCCTCTTCTAGGGCTAGAACTTGAAGAACGTGGTTGAGAGCTTGAAAGGTTCTTCTCCCCACAAAATCTCCTCCTCCTTGGCCTCTCCTCCTGGTCCAGCAATCCCTTGGTATGAGCTAGGGCCGGCCATGAGGGTTTTAGGAGGGTATTTAAGCTTCTCCTCTTTCTATTTCGTATTTGGACTATAACTCCTATTAATTCTGAATTTCCTATTTTCTCTTCCCTTTCTAAGCATGAGAACTTCTATTTGGGTTGGGATGGGAGCTAAATTCATGGCCAACCCATTAGGGTAGGTTTAGGAATCCAATTATAACTCAAATTGATTATTTTAATGCTTTAATACCCCTATTCTATTTATGTAATATTTAAATTACGAATTTAGGGTATTTTACTATTATTCCCTTTTCACAAATCCTTATTTTGGCCCAATAAATTCTAATGGGTCCATTTAATAAAGCCCATTACTTATTTTCATTTAATGGGTTTTATTTAATTCTCTTTTCTTTAATTTTCTATTTAATTTAATTACATTTTCTTACTTGAATTTATTGATGGGCTATGGGAGGTCCATTGGTCCAATTCCAATAATGGTTAATCCTTACATGACGTTGGAAGTCTCTCCGACATATTCGTTTGATTTATGGGCCCGTTATATTTCCGTGTTAATTGTTTTCTGATTTAGTTCCCTAATTTGGATAATTAGTCACATTGTGACGTACACTTTGCCAATCGATTTTTTGATGCACCAATTTCTTCGTGGAGTACTTAGAGATAATATTTGAGGTTGATTTATAATTTTTACAGAATTATTTGATCTATTCTTGCACATACGATAATGGTATGTATGTTTCCATTATTTTGATTTAAAGAAATTATTATTTTGAATTTTTAAGTATTAAATTTTCGGGGTTGCTACACATCTATTTTGAGTAAACTTATGCTCTAGTTGCTAGATTAGAGACAATTAGAATTATTTTAGCATTTGCATGTTCTCATAACATCAATTTATTTCAAATGGATGTTAAAAGTGTTTTTCTGAATGGTTTTATAAAAGAAGAAGTTTATGTTGAGCAACCACCTGGTTTTGAAGATACTAAGTACCCAAATCATATTTTTTGTTTAAAGAAAGCATTGTATGGTCTGAAACAAGCTCCAAGAGCTTGGTATGAAAGACTAAGTATTTATCTTATATCACATGATTTTATAAGAGGTAAAGTAGATATCACGTTATTTATTAAGAAATTTTCAGAAGGAATCTTGATTGTACAAATATATGTTGATGATATTATTTTTGGTTATACTAATAGATCACTTTGCAAATTCTTTAAAAACCTTATGCAAAGTGAGTTTGAGATGAGCATGATGGGTGAGCTTAATTACTTTCTTGGGTTGCAAATTAAGCAGACCAAGGAAGGTACTCACATTTGTCAAACTAAATACATTTCAGATTTACTTTCTAAATATGATTTTGACAAATGTAAGACCTTAGGAACACCCATGAGCTCAGGAATTAAGTTAGATAGTGATCCACTTGTTAAAAGGTAGATCAAAAGATCTATAGAGGTATGATTGGGTCATTACTCTATCTTACAGCCAGTAGACTAGATATAATGTTCAGTGTATGTTTGTGTGCTAGATTTCAAGCTGATCCTAAAGAATCTCATGTTAATTTTGTTAAAAGAATTTTTAGATATCTTATAAACACTAGTAAATTGGGTTTATGGTACCCCAAATGTTCTGATTTCAAATTAATTGGATATAGTGATGCTGACTATGCTAGATGCAAAATAGATAGAAAAAGCATTAGTGGTACTTGTCAAATTCTTGCAGGATGCTTAATTTCCTAGTCTTCAAGAAAGTAGAATTCAGTAGCTTTGTCCACAATAGAAGCAGAGTACATTGCAGATGGAAGTTGCTGCACACAACTGCTGTGGATCAAACATCAACTGGAAGATTATGGTCAAACTCTTCATGAAATTCCAATGTTGTGTGACAACACAAGTGCAATCAACTTGACCAAAAATCCAATTCCGCATTCAAGAGCAAAGCATATTGAGGTCAGACATCATTTTATCAGGGACCATGTAAGTAATGGTGATATTTTACTTGATTTTGTCTCTACAGATAATCAATTAGCTGATATATTCACTAAACCTCTTCCTGAAGATAGATTTACATCAATAAGAAGAGAAATAGGTATGTGCAACCCTGATTAAATTGCTATGATATATGATAAATCCCTCATTAAATTTCTGAAGTGTATGTTCAATTCATTGCAAAAAAAAAATTAGGGGCGCTGGTACGGTGTTGTCCTGGAGGAAGCTCCTCCCTGCTGCTGCTGCTGCTGAGGCTTCCAGGTGTTTCTTGAGTCGTCGTGCTCAAGGGTGTTTGGAGTCGCCGTGCTCCTGTGTGAGTTGTACTCAGGGTTTTGAGTAGTGTGGCCTCACTGTGTGAGGGGTGGACGTAGGAGTCACTGGAGGTGATTTCCGAACCACCTAAAAAATCCTCTGTGCATTGGTTTGATTTGTGGTTTGCCTTTGTATCTCGCTAGATGCATGCATAGGGATTTCGTTCACACTACTAATTGATTTGCTCACACTCTAATCACACTTCAGATTAGTAAATTGATTGGGTGATTTGATCTTTGATTCGAAGTAATTTTAAATTGCTTAAGCTTCCGCGTTAATTGGTATTAGATCTATTCAACCCCCCCTTCTAGATCTGATCCTTCCACCCATCCGTTCCTAACATCCTAGAGGGTGGTCCTATCCTCAGTGACGATCGTGCTCCTCCTACCGACCCGAGTACTCCCAGTGCCCGACTCTTACTGAACTGCTAGCTGGTCTACCTGCAGATCTGCCTGCTACTCTGGTACTTCTAGGGGAGGTACTGGCGGCTGACCTCCCAATACTGCCTGCCCAGGCTGCCACGCTCTCTGGTACAGGGTCCTGAAGAACTGTTCAGCCAAATGAAACCAATCCACATACTGATGTGGCAGGGGTTGGTACCACTACTGTTGCTGCCCACCTGCCATTGTCGCTGCCTCCTGAGGTAGGGCCACGGACTCCTCTGTCGACACCTCCTCCTGAACCTGACTCGACGCTGGCATATCTGACTCACCCTGCTGCTCCATCAGCTCTCTGGTCTGCCTACGCTTGTGGGGAGCCATATCCTGCATGGCATACAACCAACAAGGTTAACGATACCAACTCGGGCAGCTAGCAGTGTACTTGTACTATTGTTGGGACTTCCTATTGTAGTTTAAATCCACTACAAGTCCTATTAGACTTTCGCTCTGATACCAACTATAACGACCCTGAGAACCCAACCCTCGGCCCAAGCCGAGGACCCGATTTTCGCGATCGCCGCCCATGGATTAGAGGACCTGGAAGGGCTATAACACAAGTTTAATAGAATATGTAAGGGAAATAAATGTCAACTACTGAACTAGAAGCACACACACAGAAGCAGAAAGAAGAACGAGACTGCAATGTATCGCTCTAGGTACAGTCCCAACACATGCACAACTAGTACAAGTAACAAGGGAAGGACAAAGCCCTTAAGGGCATACCCCGAGGGTGATGTACAACTGAAAGGGGGAAACCACTGCTAGCTGTGTGGACGAAAACTACCACCCTGCCTACTCCGCCCGACGCGCACCGTGCCGCTGCTGAGAAGTCTCACCTGGAAAAGGAAGGGAAGAGCTTCACAACAAAAGCTTAGTAGGGACTACCAATCTCCTACGGGCTCTAACAGGCAGAAGAATATATAATAATTAAATAACAGTAGTTATATCTTCTATAAGGAAAGTGCGGAAGTGAAGCTACAACTAGCAATGGTATGGAAAGATACCACAGTCAGAAACTCCGTAGAACCTGCACGTCATGACCACCACACAACTGGCAACATAGACAGAGAGAACCATGCCTGGACAAGAGGCACTAGCTATGGAAAACACTACCACTAGTCAACCGGTCAGGTGCGTCCACTGACGTCTTATCCTCGACCAAGGTCCAAACCTCCATGCCTCGTCAGAGTAGGGCAGGAACACAAGTAACACAATAGTAACTGTCGTAGTCTGGCCGGACTACGGTCCCATGCCTAGCCTCTCTAGGTGGTTTCGTGGCCATAAAGAGCGAGGCAGTGAGAAAAAGGCGGCTAGCATGCACCGGGTAGAACTCTGGTCGTCCTCGTTGTCCTAGACCAAACAAGAGAGCTCTACAAACGACTCGACACCTCTGTCCTAACCACCATTTTCCCCTCAACTCTAGAGTTCGTGACTCGAGTACACTCATCGCCCCAAACGCTCCCTCTAAGGCGCACAAGGATGGGGGTCCCAGGCAAACGGTAACAACCTCTCTCATGGGAAAAGCCCTTAGGTGCCGAGCACCGGGTGAACGACTAGTGTAGGACCGCACTTGGAACTAGCACTGGTGCCATAGGTATATAAAGAACCAAAAACGGTGAATACTTCATGAGAAACGGAGCTCCGCAAGAACTTACCTGTCTCTGGTGTTGTCGCGACTCCTAGGGCCGTCGTGACATTGTCGAGACGCCATAGGCCGTCACGACAGTGTCGTGACGGCTCAAGCTGTCGTGACATTGTCGCGATGCCCTAGAGCATCGTGATGATGTCACGGCGGCCAAGCCGGTCGCGTCATCATCACGACCTCTATACCAGTCACGATCTTATCCGAGGGGCATCCCGGTATAGTCCTCCTAAGGACCGCCCCAAAATCGATACAACACATCCATACGGGGGAGGGGAGCATGGGAAACACAGGAGAAAACTTATAAACAACCAAACCACCCTCAAAACGCCATAAAAGATGGATTACAAAGAATCTACACTCGAGGGAAACCTCACTCACAATGAGCCTGATCCTCACACCCCACAACCCCAAACCACGGAGAAACAAGCTCTAAAGGGGAAGGGAGTATGCTATAACGAGAGGAGAACAAGGGGTCCCTACCTCTAAGAGTAGAGCCGACCCATTGGGGCCTTCACGTAGGAATGGCCACCTCCTCCTAGCTCCAAGCACCATGAGCACGTCGCCTACACCAAGGGGACAACACCTCCTCACCATGAGCACCCAAGAACAAGCTACAAAATCGCCGGAGAAGGAGAGGGCTCAGAGGGGGAGGAAGAACAAAGAAGAAATAAGAAAGGCGACGCCAACCTTGGTTTTGAACTGATGGGCTCTGAGATGCCACGGGTCGAGCCGGCATGACAATAAGCATGTCACGACGCCGCAGGGCGTCGCGACCATGTCGCGACAGCCACCCCCCACGCGACACCAAAAGGCGGTCAAACCTCAAAGACCGAGAGACCAGAATGTGACGGTCAACCAGGTTGCGTCAACGCTGTATGCACTTGACACCCGACAATGCCATTTTGACAAAAGGGACATTAGTCAGATCGGTAAGAAAAGCAGTCGCGACGCCTTCAGATGCCGCGATAAGAATGCGACGCCCACCCCCGTCGTGACCAATGTATGACGGCCAGGTTTACCACGATCGAAAGCCTGTCGTGACAGGCTCCCCTGGCATAACCATGTTGCGACCAGGGTGTCCGTCGCGACCCTGCGGATATGGCCAAGGGCCCGAGAGGGCCAGGTCTTACATAAGCCAAACTGAAATTATAATCTTTTAAGTACTCCATCCATCTACGTTGCCTGAGATTCAAATCTCTCTAAGAGAAAATATATTTCAAGCTCTTATGATAAGTAAAAATTTCAAACCTTTCACCATATAAAATAGTGCCTCCACAGCTTTAGAGCAAAACCCACTGCTGCCAATTCCAAATCATTGGTAGGATAATTCTCTTCATGCTGTTTCAATTGCCTGGATGCATAAGCCACAACCTTACCATGCTGCATTAATACCACACCAAGTCCCTTCCTAGAAGCATATGTATACAATACAAATCCTCCACTACTTGATGGTAATGCCAATATCGGTGTTGTAGTAAGTCTTCTCTTTAATTCCATAAAGCTTTTACGACAATCGGCTGACCATATAAACGGTGCTTTTTTTCGGGTTAATCTAATCATGGGCGCTACAATCTTGGATAAATCTTGGATAAATCGCTTGTAATAACCGGCCAACCCAAGGAAACTTCTGATTTCTATGACTGTTTTCAGCTCCTCCCATTTCATGACTGCCTCAACCTTGGCTGGATCCATTGCGATATCATCTACTGAAATTACATGACCAAAAAATTGAATTTCCCACAACCAGAACTCACACTTGCAAAATTTAGCATACAACTGATGCTCCCTTAAAGTCTGCAAAGTAATCTTCAGGTGTGCTACATGCTCTTCATCTGTTGCTGAATACACCAATATATCATCTATGAAAACCACAATAAATGTATCTAAATATGGATGGAATATTATGTTCATTAGATTCATGAAAGTTGTCGGTGCATTAGTCAACCCGAATGGCATCACCACAAACTCATAGTGCCCATATCTTCTTCTGAATGTGGTTTTATCAATATCTTCCTCCCAAATTCTCAACTGATAATATCATGACCTCAAATCAATCTTGGAGTACATCCTTGCTATTGCAACTGATCAAATAAATCATCTATTCTTGGAAACGAATACTTGTTCTTAATAGTGACCTTATTCAATTGGTGGTAATCAATGGACATTCTAAAACTGCCATCGTTCTTTCTTACAAAAAGAAATTGGAGCTCCCCATAGCGAATGACTTGGCCTAATAAAACCCTTCTCCAACAATTCTTGCAACTACTTCTTAAACTCTTTTAACTCTACCAGTGCCATCCTGTATGGTGCCTTGGAGATTGACATACAACCTGGCTGCAGCTCTACTGTAAAGTCCACCTCTCTATGTGGGGCTAATCTTAGCAAATCATTAGGGAACACATCTGCAAATTCTCTAACTACCGGAATAGTCTTTACAGATTTATCAGACTCAACTAGACTCACTGAAGCCAAATATGCAACACAACATGCATTTATTAACTTCCTAGCTCTAAGTGCTGAAATAATAAACATCAAAGTGTAAAATGGCATACCTTGAAATTCAAACTCTGCTCCACTGGAATGGCTAAATCTGACTCTTTTCATTCTGCAGTCTACTACTGCCCCATAAGCTTCCAACTTGTCTATACCCAGAATCACATCATATTCCTTCAACTATAAAGCATATAACTCGATTGGCAACTGGTGCCCCTGAATTACTATTGGAACCTCATCCAAATAACAAGAGGTAAGCATATAACCACTTGAGGGAACCTCTACGACCAACTCACACTGCCTTTTCTCTAACAGGTGAACCATACCATCTAGAAAATCTTCAGAAATAAAAGAGTGTGATGCACTAGGATCTATCAAAAATTTTGCAGAAAATTCATAAATGTGTAATATACCTTCAATCAAATTAGAAGCCTCCGCCTGCACTCGGGTTATAGCCATAACCCGTCCTCGACCTTGCTGAAAAGGTGACCCTTTGCCTCGCTCTGCCGGTGGTTACTGTGGCTACTACTGTTGCTGTGCCGCTCTACCATAACCATACTCCCTGGGATAAGGGCAATTTCTGATCAAATGCCGTGAATGATCACAATTGTAAAATCTATAGCCTGGAGGAACCACAGGCTGCCTCACTATGCTCTGCTGCGACTCCTCTACCACTAGTCTAATGCCTCGCCCCTACTGAAATGTTTGTTGCCTGCTACCCTCTCGACCTTGGAATATTTTCTTCAATTTTGATCCCCACTTGCTGAATCCTAAGGATGATGGACCTATTGGTTCCTTTCCTTTGCTAACTCCTGGATATCATTGTGGTAGTCGAAAGGTACCTGACTCTCCTGGTTGACGAACTTGTACAGACCTCTCTAACGCGACTGCCCGCTGCGTCGCCTCCTCCACCGTCCTACACATAAGGGGAACTACTGTTGTCTGCAACTCTGGCCGCAATCCTCGGATGAAATATTCTACCATCATAGCATTATCCGCAACCACATAGGGTGCATATCTACACAACGCCATGAACCTCATCTGATATTCTAGCGCTAACAAATTTCCTTCCTGCAATGTTCTAAATTGTACGCTTCTTACTTGTTGAACCTGGACCGGAAAGAAAGTATCATTGAATACTCCCAAGAATTCTGGCCATGTAATGGAGTCTTTTATCCTTCCTACAAATACTGTCTGCATTTTCAGCCTCCACCACTCCTGAGAAAAACCTCGCAACCGATAAGTAGCTAGAATCACCCTGTCCGCCTGAGGACATCTCATTGTAACAAAGACCCACTCTATCTCATGCACCCAATGTTCCGCTGTGTCTAGATTTGGACCTCCTATATAAGTGGGTGGCTGTAATCTCAAGAACCTTTCCACTAACATTGTAGACTCATCCATGCCAGCTGGTCATACGAGTACTGCTGGGGGTATTGGTGCAACAAGTTGTACCGCTACTCCTAGTGGTGGTGGGGGTGGGGGTGGTGCTACTGGCACTGGTACCGCCTCCTTAACAACCTTAGGTGCTACTGCTGCTGGCTGAACCGAACCCTATTGATCTAGCCTTGTTCGAATTTCTGTAATACTCTCCCATAACCTCTCAATCAGCTGATGTGTAGTTTCTTTCGACTCATCTCCACCACCTCCCCAATTTCTCCTGTCAGCCATTTCAAATCCTGCACATACAACATTCCAAACCACACAACATGCTAACAAATCAATACAAAACCAGGGTCAACTACCAGCAGTGGACTCAAGTGGATATTAGGCTATGTAAATCTTCTATTCCTTTATATTTACACGGACCTTGCTCTGATATCAACTGTGACGGTCCTCATCGTTCTAACCTGTTAACCCAATAACGAGCTTGATCTGTCTCCGCCTTCCGCAAACAGGCCAAAGCCTTGCAAGGGATATCAACACACATGTCCGTAGAAATATAAAAGAATACACTAAACACATATAAGATTGCACATCTCATATATATTTACATGAATATTACAAAGCCAGTTCTCAACAAAAGTCAAACACAACTACAACAGCTCGGGACATACCCCGAGGTACAATGGAAAGGAAATTACACTACTGGAGGAGTAGATCCAACTCTGTTGCGATGCGGCTCCCAACTAGAAGAAGGACGGGAACCCTCCTGCTCTCCCTCAACTGAAAGGAGTAGGGGTGAGGCTCATAAGTCACTGGCTCAATAGGGAAACTCCTTCAAAAGCCGAAACAATACAAGTACTAAAGAAGCAGGAGTAAAACAACTATTTTATAGTTAAATTATTATTCAAAGCATGGTGCCATAACTACAATTTAAATAAACAACTCTACACTACAAATAAGGCTTAAACATCAATAATTAAATGATAAACCACACTATGCAATACGAGCTAAAGAAGGGTAATGCCAAACATGAGTCATGTAAACTAGTTTGCGACACCAGCTGCTGACCCAGACAAACCACACTAGTCTACCTCTCAACCTAGTAGCCATGGACGAAAGGTCCAACTACCGCTCCACCTCAACAGAGTCAACAAATTGTGGAGACCAAACTAACAGCCACACCTGCAGACCACACAACTATAGGCACATGCCTGCCACCTTTAAGGACTCTGATCCAAGCTCCCTAAAGTGAGGCACTGGAAATAGGACTAGCTGGGGACCAGTACGTCTACCGGTGTTCGTCCCCCAACCAAGAGCACGCTACAAGCGACCAAACACAGCCAACACACACAAGTCATTGTCCCACTGTCATCTTTCCCTCAGCCAGACGTACAACTCAAGCTAAGGAGTGAGGGTGTCCAAAAAGATGACACAGACCTCGACGGTACACAAGTACTAGGACAAACCCTGAGGACAACGTGCGTGGCTCACATAGAACCTGGGGTACCCGACTTAAGAGGCAACCACGGAAGGCATTAAACAACCCAACTTGCCACGTACACACAACCATGCAAACTCAGCATTCCTGATCACAACACGTGCCAATGCACCACATACAATACATAATACATAAATTAACAGTCACATAGACCCATGGCTGAAAGCAACTCATGGCACTATGCAGTCAAGTCAGGGGTCAAGTGGTTGCCTTCTAAAACATGACGTACACAAATGTCGCCATTTGAAGGCCAAATCGTGGCGAGGAGAATTGTCGCCTTAAAGACTGAATCGCGACCAGACACGTCGTCGCATTCAAAACGCGACGACTGGTTCCGTAGCCTTTTCACCCGAGAAAACCCCACCCGAAACCCCAGTTCCAGAAATCATGCAAACCACCTATACATATTTAAAGCTTGAATATTTGCATTTAAATAAAAGCCTACACATGCTTGCTATTCAATTTAACCCATTCCATGCATTGAACACTTTAATCACGATCCATTAAATCCAAAAATGAGGAGAATTCCCCTACCACACAAGAAACACGAAGAATGCAAAGTACGACATCGCCCTGGCATTATCTGTGCTCCGAACAACCTCCTTACGATGCTAGCACACCCCTTCGCATATCGTACACACCGATTTGCCTGGAATCCCACACAGCAAGCCTTCCCTAGGTCGAACAGTGTTTCTTGCGCTGTTTGGCCCATGGCTCGACCAGCAAAACCTCTTAATCTAAATCATAACGGGGCACACCGTCGCATTTAAATCGCGACTTACACAGTCATCGAAATTTAAAGCAATGCTCCTGCATGCGACATGAGGTGTACATGCGGACGTGCACCGGGGGAAGCGGTGTCGAAATTGTGATGGGGAATGTGGTCGCATTTCCAAAACGTGATACCTATGTTGGTCATGTTTATAGAAAGCGCACTAGAGGGTCTGTTGGGTTCGGAATTCTGACCCCCAACCCCTCACTACCTACCCAAGCAACCAAAACACACAATAGGCCACACACTGGCCACCAAATCCATTAAACTACGATCCTAAAGTTCACGATGTTACAGTTCACGTCTCAATTATCCCTTCTACTGCGGACGTGACAGTTTAATGGTATCAGAGTCTATGTACAAAATAGGATTTTAAGTCCTAGGATTATGTGATACCCAGAATCTTAGGTCATGGGTATTACATATAATGCCTAATTAGATTAGGTAGAGATGGGGAATAAGTTAGTTTCAAAACTAAACACCGGTACCGGTAAGTATATGTTGTTTCTATGAACCTTAATTGGTTGTTGTCCTTTTCTCAGGAACTTCATTATTCCTTAGCAATGGCTGGCAACCGCGCTCAGTGGCAAGCTATGCAAGAAATAGTGGCAAAACTTATGTAGGCCCCACAAAATGTAGTGCAAGTAGGAGCCCAAGTTGCGGAGAGAGTTGGAGCTGGCGATCTACATCACAGCTTCAAAAGTTTGAACCCACCTCATTTTTCCAGACTGCCCGACCCGAATGAAGCTGAGAACTGGATCGAAGAGATGGAATGAATAATGCCTAATGAGATTAGGTAGAGATGGGGAATAAGTTAGTTTCAAAACTAAACACTGGTACCCGTAAGTATATGTTGTTTCTACGAACCTTAATTGGTTGTTGTCCTTTTCTCAGGAACTTCATTATTCCTTAGCAATGGCTGGCAACCGCGCTCAGTGGCAAGCTATGCAAGAAATAGTGGCAAAACTTATGTAGGCCCCACAAAATGTAGTGCAAGTAGGAGCCCAAGTTGCGGAGAGAGTTGGAGCTGGCGATTTACATCGCAGCTTCAAAAGTTTGAACCCACCTCATTTTTCCAGACTGCCCGACCCAAATGAAGCTTAGAACTGGATCGAAGAGATGGAAAGAATATTCGAGGTGATGCAGTGCACGGAGCAGGAGAAGGTTCTACTGACAACCTTCCATCTGAACAAGGATGCCAAAACATGGTGGAAGGCCATATCGGCCCATCTACCTAATGTTAACAAATTGGGATGGAAGGAGTTCTTGGACCTATTTAGAGAGAAATACTTCTCTGAGAGAGTTCAAGAGAAAAAGGCGACTGAGTTCACCACACTAAAGCAAAGGGGATTGTCTGTCGCAAAAAAGGAGGCCCAGTTCTCCCGTCTGGTCTAATACGCCCCACATTTGGTGGGAAGAGAAAAGTTGAAGGCTCATAGGTTTATGGATGGGCTACGGCCAGTGTTTGTTGAGAAGTTGGGACCACTCAACATCCTTACTTACACGGAGATGGTCCAACGGGCTCAACAAGTGAAGGATACCCTGGCAAAGCTGGTGGGATTCAAAGTGAAAGAAGTAGCAAGGCCAGTTTATGTAAAGAAGGAAGCACCCCACACTGCTGGGACTGTTCACCCTAGAAACAACACTAATAAGAGGTCGAATGGGGGAAACGATGTCAGCAATAATAAGAAGATCAAGGTGGAAGAGCAATCGGTCATGTAGAATTGCAAATTTTACAATAAGCCGAAACACCAAGCGAACGAGTACTGGAAGAAGGCTGGAGCTTTCCTGCGTTGTGGAAGCCGTGATCACCTTATTCCCAATTGTCCCATGCTAAAAGATCAGGAAAGGAAAAACCAAGAGGTGTGCAAGCAACAATGGCGTTTCAATGTTGTGATCCATGCAGAACTCCCGGAAGGAGGTATGGTGAAAGATGCTAGTTTTGCTAATCCTCTAGACTTGTCTTATGATACCTTCCTTACTAATATATTCCTAAGTGGGGGAGACTACTAGGGGAAAAATTCAAAATAACTTAGTAGTCTTACCAAAGCTAATCATGTGAATTAAGATGGAGTTATATTAACTATAGAAGAAGGAAAATGTTGGAATGAATTAGATGGATAATATTAACAACCCATAGTAGAAAATAACTGGCACCTATGACAATAAGGGTACAAGAATGTGGATACGAGCAGGAATTTATGTAAGTTAGATCTTGAACCAAATCGAGAATCTGATTACCAAGTTCACCTAATAAATGGTATGAATTTAGGGACCAAATTATTTTAAGTGGGGGAGGATGTAGCACACCGAAATTTCCATAATTTAAAATTATAGATAAATTAAAAATTAACAATTTAATAGTCTAAAAATAGTAATAACGTATGCACAATTATCGTATGTACAAAAACACATCGAACATTTTTGTAAAAATCATAGTTCAACTCAAAATAATATTTCTAAATGACTTATGAAGAGATTCGGATGAAGAAAATACAATTATCCATGTTTAAAGTGTTTTGCGACTTATTATCGTAATTCATAAATAAGTCAAAAAATCATTTTCACATGTACTTAGATGAGTCAAAAAAATTAAATAAAAATAATAGTTGGACTTAAAAATAATATCCTATAATAACCTTCTTGGCAACATCTTTCTCTTCTCATCTTGATTTCTAGAGTACACCATTATTGAACATAAGAACAAGTTACTAATAAGTGATTGGACTAAATTGAAAACACATCGCTGTCGAATTGAACTCTTTAACTATTGCCTTAACTATCTTGATACTATTGAACTATTGAAAATTCTTGTTAAACGGCCATACTCGATTATGGGTATCTACATTTAAATTACTTGAGATACTGGATTGGGCACAACAAGTGTCCAAGAGCTCTAGTCTAGCTCCTTCAGCAGCAAGCTGGAAATATGTTGTTAACCATGAGATATAATGATTACTAGCATTGCATCTGCGTTGGGAGTACTTGCGTATAAATGCTAGATACATACTCGACATTACATGTGTTTATGATATGCATTCCAAGGTGACATAGATCCTTAGTGCTTGTTAATGACTCGTGAACTGACTGTCTTGCTCGTGGAAATACATGCTTGCTTGCTTGCTCGTTATATGACCAATCTTATTACATACTATCTCGTTCTTGCTCATGAACTTGAAAATCTTGCTAGATCATTGCTTACACTATCTTGACATCTTGAACTCAACTCTATTGCTAGTTAATTGTGTATATCCACTTATTTATCTCTTGCTATCTACACGACTTGCTATACACATTTTACCGTCATTATTTTAAATTGCATAGTTCATATCATACCTTCTAACTTTTAAAATGTTAAATACTTATATCATTGCTGGAAGATGTAAATCCTACTAGGTGCGTGCACTCATTACCTACTTTCTAACATTTCAAGAGAACCAAAAATAGATGTGGAAGAACCTGTATACACTAGGGAAGACCTGGAGTGATGAGCGAGCTTCCACCTTCAAAGATTTAGTTATGAGTCAAGTATTATAGCTTTTTAGCCGTGAGTGTTATAGAGAGCATTAGAACCATGTAGTAGGTAGTGAAGAGAAATATGTACTTTTCCTTTTCTTGAGTCAACTTATATATCAGACCATATTCAAGTTAATGGAATAAAGTTAGTTTTATTTATTATTCTGAGCCATACGTGTGTTATGTGCTTTAACTTACTTGCCCACTAGAGACTTATTTTCCGACTGTTCTCATCTCAATTATCCCTTCTGCTGCCATCGTTGGGACGTGACAATAAGGATGTCAACCTCAAACATTACATGACGTGGTCGGGTGTCGTGGGTGACATTGAACTTACTCGAGCCCTTAACATTCGTTGCGATGGTGACTGGCTTCAGCTTGGCACTTAGCTTAGGCATTTTTACAAAGCAATCGTAAAAAAAGACGTCAGGCACCAT
Source organism: Colocasia esculenta (assembly GCA_014218235.1). Classification (NCBI taxonomy): domain Eukaryota; kingdom Viridiplantae; phylum Streptophyta; class Magnoliopsida; order Alismatales; family Araceae; genus Colocasia; species Colocasia esculenta. The sequence continues at coordinate 87,342,604 of CM024753.1, read as the reverse complement.
TCCATTATTAACTAAAATACGGTGTACATTGTACCCATTGACATCAGTGTGCACTACTAGCATGTCATCGTGGGAGACTGAGGCCGATCATATCCTCGTCTGAAAGGGAAATGACACTAGTGGCTGCCGAAGAGGGCTTGCCAGAGCCCGACCTTGCCACTGATGCATAAGCCTTCTAGTTCCTCCTATTGTCGTTGCTGCCCACCGAGCCCCCTGTGAGCACCAGGACCGCTCCCTTGCCTCGAGGAACGTTATTTTCCTCATTAGAAATGGTAGTCTTTGGCTTCCCATCTACAACATCCTTACTGATGACGTCACGATGCAGCATGTCGATGATTTCGGCCCTGAGACTTTGGGACTAGTCGATCGTGTGCCTGAAGTCCTTGTGGTAATCACAATAGAGGTTAGCTCCTCACCTTGACGAAGGCCTCGTCATCGACTCAGGATGCCAAAATCTCGGTAGCTTCTTGATAATAGCCAGTATCTCAGAGGGAAGCCTACCAAACCTAGGCAGATCCCTACCATTGTGAGATTCATCGGAGCGGTGGCTCGGATAGGACCATCTCAGAGCATCGCACCGAGACATCTCCTTCTTCATATTCTTCAGGGTCGGCGCTCTACTGGATGACCCTGGATTAGCAGGCCTACAGAACTTGCTGGCTACACCGAGTGTGGACTCAAACCGTACGTATTTCTGCATGTGGGAGAGGGGATCAGTCAAACTCACTGGGGCTTCTTCACGATCGACGCCATGAATCGCACATTAGTGTAGACCCGCATAAGGATGCTGACCGCTGTTCGCAGGTCGAGCTCTATCACCTTCATGACCTGAAGCTGGAACCTCTTGGCGTAGTCGCGAAAGAGCTCAACCTCATTCTGTACATTCAGCCATAGGTCGTCGGTGCATAGGGAGTGCTGCACCGTGTTATAGAAGTGGTCCAAAAACATTGGGCCAGGTCAGTAAAGCATGTTACTGAGCACGTCGGTAATGCCTTGAACCACTGAAGCGCCACATCATTTAGAGTGGACATGAACACATGGCACTTCAATGCATTCGAGATGTTCACCATCTCGACCTGGCCCTGGAAACTGTCGAGACGGTGAACAGGGTTCATTGTCCCGTTATACCGCTGAAATTTTGGGAGCTGTAACTTCGGTGGGATCGGGGCCGATGTGATCTCCTCGACGAATGGCAAGGTGGAAAAGAGCGTCGCGACTAAGGGAACACAAGAACGTGCTGTAGGGCCTCGATTTTCTTGTTCACCTCAAGGAGGTCATCCCTCCATCGAGGCCCGATTGCAAGGACACTTGCCAGGGCAAGCATCGATTCTGCCGAGTAGTGTTCGGCCTCAGTCACCTTTGGTGTACTATGTTCCACGACCATTGCTGGAGCAGTGAGGGGTAGTACTGGGACCACCAGATGTAGGATAGGGGCCAAGAATGCACGTGCCGCAGTCGGGACCTCACCATGCCTATTTGATAATACCAGAGAAAGGACATGCGTGTCAGGAAGTGCCACGAAGCTGGATCTGCCATGGTGGGGGCATTCTGAGCTTTAGCAGCCCTCTCCCAAGCTGTGGGGAACTACTGGTTCCGCTCCATGCAGGTGAGCACCTCGTGCAAGTTCACGATCATTTTCTTGACCCGATCAAGATGGGAAGAGGTCGAGAAGTTATGCTCATCGGAGCTAGAACCACCGGTGATGATCTCTTCCAAATTTTCGGTGGGGACGATCTCCTCCCCAGACGAACGAGTGACACCTTTCCCTTGGAAGCCATTGAAGCTTCAGTCACTTCCCACAGATGGCGCCAAATGTTACTGCAAGAGTAACGAGGTCGGCTCAGACCGAGAAGACTAAGGAACCACCGAGAGAGCTTGGTGGGAAAACACCTCCGACACTCAAGTCAGTTCGGAAACAGGTCGTCTATTTAGGATGTCTCAGTGAGATTGTGTACCTGTGCCTGTAGAATGTCCCCCCCCCCCCCAATAATGATAGCCTGCCTAAGGTAACTGATGGACGAGCCCTCAACTCTAGCGGTGGATCCCTGTGATTTTGTCCAAGTTGTGGCCATAACTGGCAGGCCAGATTAGCCAGATCGTGGTCTTAATGTTCGATGTTAACGGATGCATGATCCTCAGAAGTTACCTTGTTTAACTGGTGTTTCGACTGTTACGCGATCCACATCCCCGGGAATTACGCGGACATGCCACGCTCCACCTCACATATGACCATTACATGAGCCATGATAGCAGTCGGATCAAGCCCTGCCTCCAACTCTGCTTGGACGGAGAATGTTGTGTCGGTAAGTTGGTTAGGACGACCAAGGCCTGGCTGACTTGGACATAGTCAGGGCGTCGACCAAAGTGTTGTTAATGCTCAAAACTAGGCGATTCACGTGGGCCAGCCAAGGACTTGTCGGGGGTTGATGGAGTTATTACTAGCTAGGCCGACCAGCGGGAGTTACCCGTATCAGCAACCATGGGCTCTGATACCACTATTGGGTTTTAGGGCAGCCTACGAGATCCCGATATGCAATGGAATATAAAAATTATGATCAAAATCAGGATACCAACTACAGTCTAGTGTTTCGAAATCTTATTGTGCGGAGATAATGACTCTCCCACGATCGATGTAGTAACTATTGATCCTTTTTATCTCCTTAGAATATGTATTGTAGTGATAACAAAAACTCTAATTATATGTAGTTAATAATGACAATACTTTAAATAAATATCTTCATAATAACTGTACTAATCTATTCAAACGCATCATCAAAATCATTCTCATATTATCATACTTCTTAATATATGTCGATAGATGATGCATGAGTGTCAACTTGTGAAGCACAAGTGTCGATCTATGTATTACAAATGTCGACAGATGATGTCCATGTGTTGACTTGTGAAGCACATGTGTCGACTTGTAAAGCACGAGTGTTGATCTGTGAACATCATGTGTCGACCTGTGCTTATCTGCTCATACTTGTGATTATACGTTTATCTCCTTCTATATGAATTTTGATTGATATTTTTGTCTTACTCTGATATTATGTGATTAACATAAAATCTTCATTAAAGTCTATCAACAAGAAAATATAGTTAAAAGAATAGCACCAAGGATCATCACTATATGTATTCCAAATGACTCAAGTTAATTCTATATTATTCACTTTAAGAAAAAACATTTAAGTCCATATCAATTGGTGACTAAGCGTCCTACCGATTAGTGAAAAAAGGCCACATCGAATGATGTTCAAATCGTACCGATTGATTACTAAATGACTAATTCGATTTCTGCTTAAGTGACCAATCGATTCCTGAAGAAAATATTCTATCGATTGCTATTTAAGTAAGCGATTACTGACCAAGATATCGATTGGTGTTATGAGTTGTTCCAATTAGTGACTTAAGTGACCAATCGATTACTTCACCGGCTATGCTCAGCCAGCCATGATGTTTATGGTTGGGAAACACCGTAGGAGAAACATATGTGCTGCAAATGAAATATAAAATGTTTCCCATGATGAAATATCAGAACTTGGCATGATGTTTGAGAGAATAAAACTCATACAAGGTTGAGACTTTTTTTACCTAGGGGAGATTTCAGATCCCTCGAAGCACAGAACTCAGTCCACTGAATCATAGATGCTTACATGAACCCACTCTAGAGGTATCTACACGATAGGGTCTGTAGCAACCTGATATTTTTAAATAAATAAATAAATAGAAAAAATGAAAGGAAATGAATTAATTAATACCCAATAAACAACAAGAAGTAATGGGCTTGTTATAATAGCTTTTTTTTTATCAAAATCGGTCCTCAAATCTCTAAAGCTAGGAGAGTGCACCCACCTCCAGAGGGGGAGAATGTTCCCACTCCACCAGCAAGAGATCTGGGCCTGGGAATATATATATTGAAATAGATAGTACAACCACCAATCAGGCGAGCCCTAGCAAACCAAAAAGAGAAAAAACTAGGATACCCGGCTACACAAGCCTAACATGAGGCAAACCAGTTTTATCCAACAGTAAGGGACCTTTGCAATTAAGAGGTATACCCCTAGAACCCCAGTACATCGTGTTACCCTTGGACAGACATCCGAAGCTAGCTAACCCATCCGCCACCTGATTCGCCTCCCGATAAATATGTGTAATATTGAGGCTGTTCTTATGTATCAAGGAATATGCTTTACTCCACCAGATGAAAGCTTGCCAAGGACATTTACCAGATTTTAGAGAATTCACCAAAGCCAATGAATCTGAATAAATGATGGAGATCTGAATGCCCAGGGAATCTACCAGACAAATACCATCATAGAGGGCTCTTGCTTCAGCAATGAAGCTATTTCCATGACCATAAAAATGAGAAAATGCTGCCACCATAGCACCCTTCTTATCCCGAATGCATCCACCACCCCCACAGTCACCTGGGTTTAGCAATTCTTTAGTCCAGTTCCATAAAGCAGTAGCCAGTTCGCCATTAAGAAAGAGGTGATTGAAGTCCTCAATATAGGGAGATGTACAGCAAGAGCAACAAGATACCATGGCCACACCAGTTTCAGCAATTCATTGGTCCACAGAAACCGCCCTGTTAAGGAGCTTCCAGAAAAACATGGACGCTCGTCTGTAGTAATTATGATGCCAAATTTTGGACATAGTTGACCTCTTGATTCCAACCGGATGAACCAGATTGTAAGTAGTTTTGACAGAAAACTGACCATCTTTAGAAGGCCGCGAAACACAGTGATCATTAGCTTCATTAAAGGCCACACCCTGGAGAATGCCACTAGGGAGTAAGGGTCTTATAGGGTGATCTGGAGCTAAGATGACCTCCTTAAGTTTAATGCTATCCCCCTCATAAGGAGCAATCAACAAGCTAGCCAACGGTCTATCCCCAATCCATAAATCTGATAAAAAATCTATATCTTCACCATTGCCATGGATCCATCTAGTATTGTCAAGAACTACTTGATGGGCGGCAGACCAGATTTTAGCAGACATCCCCTTGAAAGTACACTTCCTTCCAGACATAAAACGGTTTCTCGCATAAATAGCTTAGAACGAAACACCATGGTAAATATTCCAAATGTATTTGACTGCTAAAGAAATTTTGACTTGTTTGATGCTGCGGATTCACAGGCCACCTTCATCAAAGGGGCGCTGGATGGTAGACCATGGTACCCAGTGCCGTTGCCTCTGCCCATCAGTGTTATTCCAGAAAAAACCTGTACAGACTCTATCAATATAGTTCAGGATACTCACTGGGATGGAAGATGATGCAGCTATGTAGACCAGTATGGAGTTCAGCACCGAGTTAATAAGGGTAACTCTCCCAGCTTGGGATATGAGTCTGTGTTTCCAGGAAGCAAGTTTACTATTGATCTTCTGGATGAGCGGAGAGAAGTCAACGGCCAGTGATATCTACACAATTTTTCAGGTTAAATTTCATACATATAGTTAACTTTAGACCATCTGTGTCCATAAATAATGTGCAGTTTGATATTAATTACCATTGCATCCATAAATAAAATTTTGAACATATTAGTTAAATTTTCGAGTACAACATATAGTTAGATTTTTCATTTTGTGAAAAATTTGATTAATAAAAAATATTTTCTTTTTACAAATACATTGTACATAAATCTTTGAATTTTCTTCTAAGCATCTTTTAATTCTTACAAACATTAATAAATCAAATTTTAAATCTACCCCCATCCAATCCCATTAAACAAAATATTTTAATATTCCAACATTATCCTTTTAATCACATGATGCCACATACCCCACCTAATCCCAATAAATAAAAGTATTTAAATACCCCCACCCAATCACACTCTCTCATCTCACCAGATCATTACACATACCCCCTTAAGTCCATTGCGCCATTCCCCTCCCATCTAACCTAAATAGGCCACGCACATTTTTTAAAGTTGTTCTCTCTTCCTAACAGGTGGAAGGCTGTGGAAGCTGCTGGAAGCAGCTCTGGTTCTAACGACAGAGGAGCTCTGCTGGGTGGCCAGCAATGGGTGTGCTGAGGTGGCGGAGGGCACTGCGCATCCTGGAGCGGCTGATGGTGTGCTGGGCTGGGCCATCCGATGGTGCTGGTGGGTTGATTTGTGCAGGTGCGATGGAGGCTGGCGCCCAGGAGCTGGTGCTGGAGGAGGCGCGGTGCGATGGCGGTGCGGTCCTGCTGCTGAGGCGACGGTGCGCGCCTGAAGCTGGAGCGGGCTGTTGGCTGTGGCCAGGGGAGGCGGCTGAACCTGATGTGTGCGGCTGGTAGGCGCTGGCCGTGGGAGAGGCCAGATGGTGCAGGCGGTTCAGGTGTTGTGCAGAGATGAGGCCCGATCTGTGCGCCTGGTGCGATGCGAAACGGCTGGTGTGCGCAGAGGTGGCAGATGTGGCCAGGGGAGGCGGCTTTGTGCAGAGGCCAGGGTTGCTGTGCTGGGTGGTGAGCTGGCAGGGCTTGGCGCATCCGGTTTGCGGGCTGGGCTTGTTGTGCAGATGGCGGGAAGCTGGAGGCGGTTTGCAGGTTGGGCTTGTTGTGCAGGTGGCCCTGGTGTGTGGGTGTGAAGGCGACCAGGTGCTGTGTGAGCTGGCGATCTGGGTGTGTGCTGAGGTGGCGATCCGGGTGCGGAGCTGAAGAGGAAGCAGGATGCCCGGCTACCTATAAGAAGACCCCAAGGCCCTCCTCTCCGGGGGGTTTTTTGGTTGGTTAGAATTTTTAGGAATTTTAGTTTACTATTTCCTGTATTTTTCTTTCCATTGGAGCAGAGAGTTCGACTGTGGGAGTTTCTTCTGCCATTTTTCTTCTTCTGTAGTTTTTTTTCCTTTAGCATCTGCTGTTGAGGGAGGCGAATTGTGAGAGATTGAGAGCTTAGCCAGTTCAAATTTTAGTTTAGTTCTTGCCATTTTTCTGTAATTTCCTGTTTCAGCAGAGCAGTACTATGAGGGATTTGGGGTTCAACATTTTCTTATTTGGTTGCTTCCTTTCTTTTTCTGCAGTGAGGAGGGTCCAGTAGAATCGGATGTTATCATTTCTTCTGCATTTAGTCCTATTTTCTTTGTGTTCCCGAGTTCATCTCAGTGGCATTTAATTCAGTTCATATGAGTTTTCTATCTTTTGAATTGCTAGGATTGATAGTTCTATCTTTACCGTCTTCATTCTAATTCGAGCGAATTTTCTTTTAGATCATTAGTTCTGTATTTTATTCTGTTCTTTCTTTTCTTAGGTGCAAATTGTGATAGAACGATCCAGAGGTTGGACGGTTAGAGAGATCAGAGATTTCATTTTTTTTCTTCTGTTTCTTTTGTTCTGAATGGTTGGGTTGGGAGACTTGGATCCGGTTGCATTTTTCATTTCTAATTGTGTTCCTGAGTTTGCATTTCTTCTGAGTTCTCTTTTATATGTTTTTAGTTTGATCCAGTGGGTATTGAGTTCTGCATTTTTTGGGGATTTCTCCCGGAGATCAGAGCTGAGAAGTTTTACTGCTACAGTGAGAATTGGAGTCTGGGATTCCAGAGGCTTGGTTGATTTGATACAATTGCCGGGAGTGCTGTTGACGATTGTTGGCGGTTTCCTCTGTTCATCCGGAGGGCGACTGCAACTTTGTGGGTTTCTTCTTGCTATTGGAAAGGGAAGCGATGGGATCCGTCTTCTGTGATTCTGGTCGGTGAGCTGTGGAGTTTCTAGAGATCAACTAGGATTTGAGACATCAGAGAGCTTGGTTCTTTTCCTGTTTTCTTTATCTCTTGGAGATTTATGTTCCGTGGGAGTTCTTATTCTCTTATGTAGATAGATCAGAAATTTGATGTTGCAGTTTATATCTCTTTTAATGTTTTCTAGTTGATGCATCAGACTGTGAGAGTTCAGAGATTTATTGTAGTTGTCTTGTTGTTTTGGCATTGATTGCATCTTATTTCTTATTTGTTCTTCATCCCTCTAGCTATGAGGGTACAGTGGTTTGAAATGTTCTATTGAGAATTCATGTTCCGTCATCTTTCCGAAGCAATTCAGATTTAGAGGTGTATCCGTTTGTGCCTAGTTTAGATCTCTCTCGATTTGTTTGATCCCTCGAGTTGTGAGGGTACATTGATATCACATCTCTTTTCATTTCAATTCAACTGGTTCTGTCATTAAATTTGATCCGTTGTGAGTGATTTGATCGGTAGAGGTTTCAAGTCGAAGTAGTTTTAATTCAAGCTCTATTCTGCCTCTCCGTGGATATGACCTGTACTCACCATTATATGAGTTCCTTTTTGTGATTTTAATTCTGTGAGACAGTTTAGAGGAAGTGAGCTTGTTGATATGTGCAAGGAACTCTAGACAACGGAATTGCACAATCAACAATGCATGCGCTTCCATCTTGGCGCCGTTGCCGGGGAGGCATTAGAGTTTGATTTAATCTACTTTTATTTGATTTCATTTGCATTGGGCTTCTATTGACTTGTTGTTGGGCTTTCATTTCAGATTTGCATAAGGAGTGGACCATGGAGATTGGGCTTGACATTTGAGGCCCATTGGAGGAGAGAAGCTTGCTGAAATTTTTTTTAATTGCTTTTAATTTCGAATTTTAGATAGAAAGAGTGTGAGTGAACTTTGTAGTGAGGCTTTGATGTATTCTCTGTGCATGTACAGAGATTTCTTTCACGTTGGCATGTAATAATTGACCTCTTGGTGGTTTGATTGGTTTGGCATTAGTTTATAGTACCACTTCATATTTTCTTAGTTAAATTTCATTTCATTCAGTTTAAAAAACCAAATAAAAATTCAAAAAATTCTAAAATCTAAAAATTTTCCAAATCGCTCTTTCATGTTAGCCGTTTGTTTGTAAATAAAAATTTCATCTCTTAAGATTAGAAACACATGTTTTAGGACATTCATCATTTTAATTGTCATTTCATTTTTTTCTTGCATTGAAGAGAGCGGGGGAAAGGTAAGACTTCCACCACTTGTTTCATGCATTAGACTTAGCATTAGAAAACCCTTGTTTCAAACTTGATCTGTTGCATTTCATAATTGTAATTGGGACTGCTTAAGGGCTTAACCCATTAGTAAAAAGATAAGGTGAGGGATTTCATCACCCTTTCCTTTGCCCAAAAATCACAAAAAAAAAAAAAATTCACATTCTTGCATTGTCCTAAACTTTCAATAAAAATCAGTAGACTTGGCCCTAGGGTTCATAATTAGATTTGTCCTTTCTTAAATTCAAACTTCTCTTTAAGTCTGGTGTCTAGGATTAGAGGTTAAAGAGCTTACGCTTAAGCGAGTCAGAGGTTATTTAATTGGGTCCTTGCGAAAGCAAGGGGGGCCTCCCTCTACTCCACCTCTTACCTGGCCAGTACAAGAAGAGTTAGAATTGGACTTAAGCAAGTATAAATCTGATTTTGAGAAAATAACATAAGTCCAAGGAACACTTAGTGTCTAGGTTAATTTGATTTGAAAGTGTTTGTTTATTTGTGTTTGTTTAAAAATTCATCAAAAATCAATAAAAATCTTAAAAAATTCAAAAATTAAAAATAGAAGGCTTTTTATCTGTGCATGCTTGGTAGACATTCTCTGGACTTAGATTTGGCTCAACCTATCGATTGAGAGATTCTTTCAACCCATGGCCTATCAAGAACAAGTCCAAACTTTCCAAGGTTTCTACCAACCCCCTCATGATCCATATTCTAACACATACAATCCTAGTTGGAGAAACCACTCAAACTTTTCTTGGAAAAATCAATCAAAACAAATTTCTCAAACTTCTTTCAACCAATCCATGTACGGTCAATCCTATCCAAATCAGAATCCGGGATTCGACCAATCTTTTTATTCCAGACCTCAACAATTCCAAGAAAATCAAAACTTCAATCAATTTGCTCATACCAATTTTCAGCAACATTCATACAATCAACCACCATCTTCTCAGCCCAATTGGGAAGATAAAATGAATCAACTTCAAGATATGATGATGACTCTTTGCCAAACTATGCAAGAACAACAAAATCAATATCAAAATCAGAACCAAACTATTCAACAAAATTTGGATAGGATAGAGTCTCAGATTGCTGATGTGTGTAGGGAGGAATTGGGTCAGTTACCAAGTCAAACTATAACAAACTCAAGGAACAACCCTTCTGGATTTTATGAGGACCAGCAATACTATCAAGGTCAGGGGTACAGACCACCTGACGGACCAAATGTACCTCTACCACAAAACCCACATCAAACTTTTGTCCAAAACATTTCAGCACCACAAATTCAAAATCAACTTATACAACAGGACCATTCTCCTGCCCAAGCTAGGGGTCTCCAAGTGGAAAATATGGAAACAATGTCTACAATAAGAAGTGAAAAAATCTTGATAAATCCTCACCCACACATGACAACTTTGCGTGTGGATAAAGAAAATGAAAATGAACTTGAAATTGAAGAAGAGGTTGAAGAGAAGGTTGAAAAAGAGCAATCCAAGGAAAAAGAAAGTTGTCTGGTGGTAGAAGAATCTTGTGAGGAAAAAGCAGTAGACCAACCCTGTGCTCTAGGGTTTGAGGGAGAGGAAGGACAATTTAATTCTATGTTTCAAGATAATGATCCATCAATTCCATTAGAATGTCCTCCTAAGGTTGAGCTAAAACCACTCCCTGCTAATTTAAAATACATCTTTCTAGAAAAGGACGAAACTTGGCCCATCATAATTGCTAGTGATCTTGAAGAAGGGCAGGAGAAGAAATTGATTGAAGTCTTAAAAATTCATAGAAAAAATTTTCAAGTGCATGATAAGGTTTGGCTGTTTAATTCCAAGCTTAGTGTGTTTTCGGGAAAATTGAAGTCCCGATGGGAAGGTCTTTACAGTGTTGTCAAAACTTGTGACAATGGTGTTATCATTATTCTTGACCCTAAATTTGGACAATCATTCACTGTCAATGGGCAAAGGTTAAAGCATTTCTTTGAAAGCCCACTTTTCTTAAAAACGGATTCTACCAAGATAGCTGAGCCAAACGAAGCCTAATTGCGTCCGGCTGAAGACGAAATAAACTTAGCACTTCTTGGGAGGCAACCCAAGTGTACAGATTTCTTTCATCAGGTAATTCTCTGTCTTACTTTCTTTTCCTGTAAATAAGTAGGGGGGGAGAGGTAGAATAAGCATGCGTTCATAGTCCTCATCCCAACTATTGCTTCATTTCTTTTTCTTGAGCTTGTACATATGCAAATAAAAATTTCACAATGCTTCATCTTTGAATAACAATGCTTGTCATTTCCCAGACTATATGTCTGATCTTTAACCATTAAAATTTTGTGGTTGTCACATTCCCTTGCAAGTATCCATGTTAGGTAGCCTCTAGTAAAGGATTACATGTACTTCTTGTCTACCTTATGTAAGGATTTATGGAAAAAAAAAAAAAATCATACACACACTTCACAGCCACTTAGACTAGTTGAACCTGAATGTAGTAAATTTGTCAAGGCTAGTAGGAGAGAGGTGATTGATTTTCTCCCTTCCCCTTAAGTGAATTGTGAAGGAGGTGAAGGCATGTGATCAAGGAACCTGACTATTCATCCTTCCTTTAAGAGGAAAAGAAAAGAAAAGAAAAAGCAAAAGCAAAAGAAAAAAATATATATCCATGAAAAATGCCCCGGATCTGAGTAAAGTTGGACTCGCTACTCTTGAAAAGTGATGGGTTGTGCAGCATTGTGGATGAAAAAGAAAGAAAGAAATTCTGAGTGCACAAAGTGCAAATAAAGGGGCAAAGTCCCCAACTCAGAGAAATAATCCTCAAGGAAGATGGGCAGAATGGAACTGAGAGAAACAACCCGATCTGACTGAGCAAGGATCTTATTCCACAATTCTTTTCTTCTCCCTCGAATCAATCTAATCTCAATTACTAGCTGAGGCAGAGGAGCTTCAGAAGGGCTGATGTGAACTCTTAAGTGAGCTACCATTTGTGCACTAATTTCTTGCCATAAGCCTTTACAATTAGGAAAGACATGTCATTACATTAATCTTTTACATGATGGTTATTCAAACATGAGACATTGTATCTTCTAGTCTTAAATTTGGAGTAATTTTTATTGCTAAGGGACTAGCAATGTTTAAGTAGGGGGGAGTGATAACTACACAATTTTTCAGGTTAAATTTCATACATATAGTTAACTTTAGACCGTCTGTGTCCATAAATAATGTGCAGTTTGATATTAATTACCATTGCATCCATAAATAAAATTTTGAACATATTAGTTAAATTTTCGAGTACAACATATAGTTAGATTTTTCATTTTGTGAAAAATTTGATTAATAAAAAATATTTTCTTTTTACAAATACATTGTACATAAATCTTTGAATTTTCTTCTAAGCATCTTTTAATTCTTACAAACATTAATAAATCAAATTTTAAATCTACCCCCATCCAATCCCATTAAACAAAATATTTTAATATTCCAACATTATCCTTTTAATCACATGATGCCACATACCCCACCTAATCTCAATAAATAAAAGTATTTAAATACCCCCACCCAATCACACTCTCTCATCTCACCAGATCATTACACATACCCCCTTAAGTCCATTGCGCCATTCCCCTCCCATCTAACCTAAATAGGCCACGCACATTTTTAAAGTTGTTCTCTCTTCCTAACAGGTGGAAGGCGGTGGAAGCTGCTGGAAGCAGCTCTGGTTCTAACGACAGAGGAGCTCTGCTGGGCGGCCAGCAATGGGTGTGCTGAGGTGGCGGAGGGCACTGCGCATCCTGGAGCGGCTGATGGTGTGCTGGGCTGATGGTGTGCTGGGCTGGGCCATCCGATGGTGCTGGTGGGTTGATTTGTGCAGGTGCGATGGAGGCTGGCGCCCAGGAGCTGGTGCTGGAGGAGGCGCGGTGCGATGGCGGTGCGGTCCTGCTGCTGAGGCGACGGTGCGCGCCTGAAGCTGGAGCGGGCTGTTGGCTGTGGCCAGGGGAGGCGGCTGAACCTGATGTGTGCGGCTGGTAGGCGCTGGCCGTGGGAGAGGCCAGATGGTGCAGGCGGTTCAGGTGCTGTGCAGAGATGAGGCCCGATCTGTGCGCCTGGTGCGGTGCGAAACGGCTGGTGTGCGCAGATGTGGCAGATGTGGCCAGGGGAGGCGGCTTTGTGCAGAGGCCAGGGTTGCTGTGCTGGGTGGTGAGCTGGCAGGGCTTGGCGCATCTGGTTTGCAGGCTGGGCTTGTTGTGCAGATGGCGGGAAGCTGGAGGCGGTTTGCAGGGTGGGCTTGTTGTGCAGGTGGCCCTGGTGTGTGGGTGTGAAGGCGACCAGGTGCTGTGTGAGCTGGCGATCTGGGTGTGTGCTGAGGTGGCGATCCGGGTGCGGAGCTGAAGAGGAAGCAGGATGCCCGGCTACCTATAAGAAGACCCCAAGGCCCTCCTCTCCGGGGGGTTTTTTGGTTGGTTAGAATTTTTAGGAATTTTAGTTTACTATTTCCTGTATTTTTCTTTCCATTGGAGCAGAGAGTTCGACTGTGGGAGTTTCTTCTGCCATTTTTCTTCTTCTGTAGTTTTTTTTTCCTTTAGCATCTGCTGTTGAGGGAGGCGAATTGTGAGAGATTGAGAGCTTAGCCAGTTCAAATTTTAGTTTAGTTCTTGCCATTCTTCTGTAATTTCTTGTTTCAGCAGAGCAGTACTATGAGGGATTTGGGGTTCAACATTTTCTTATTTGGTTGCTTCCTTTCTTTTTCTGCAGTGAGGAGGGTCCAGTAGAATCGGATGTTATCATTTCTTCTGCATTTAGTCCTATTTTCTTTGTGTTCCCGAGTTCATCTCAGTGGCATTTAATTCAGTTCATATGAGTTTTCTATCTTTTGAATTGCTAGGATTGATAGTTCTATCTTTACAGTCTTCATTCTAATTCGAGCGAATTTTCTTTTAGATCATTAGTTCTGTATTTTATTCTGTTCTTTCTTTTCTTAGGTGCAAATTGTGATAGAACGATCCAGAGGTTGGACGGTTAGAGAGATCAGAGATTTCATTTTTTTCTTCTGTTTCTTTTGTTCTGAATGGTTGGGTTGGGAGACTTGGATCTGGTTGCATTTTTCATTTCTAATTGTGTTCCTGAGTTTGCATTTCTTCTGAGTTCTCTTTTATATGTTTTAGTTTGATCCAGTGGGTATTGAGTTCTGCATTTTTTTGGGATTTCTCCCGGAGATCAGAGCTGAGAAGTTTTACTGCTACAGTGAGAATTGGAGTCTGGGATTCCAGAGGCTTGGTTGATTTGATACAATTGCCGGGAGTGCTGTTGACGATTGTTGGCGGTTTCCTCTGTTCATCCGGAGGGCGACTGCAACTTTGTGGGTTTCTTCTTGCTATTGGAAAGGGAAGCGATGGGATCCGTCTTCTGTGATTCTGGTCGGTGAGCTGTGGAATTTCTAGAGATCAACTAGGATTTGAGACATCAGAGAGCTTGGTTCTTTTCCTGTTTTCTTATCTCTTGGAGATTTATGTTCCGTGGGAGTTCTTATTCTCTTATGTAGATAGATCAGAAATTTGATGTTGCAGTTTATATCTCTTTTAATGTTTTCTGGTTGATGCATCAGACTGTGAGAGTTCAGAGATTTATTGTAGTTGTCTTGTTGTTTTGGCATTGATTGCATCTTATTTCTTATTTGTTCTTCATCCCTCTAGCTATGAGGGTACAGTGGTTTGAAATGTTCTGTTGAGAATTCATGTTCCGTCATCTTTCCGAAGCAATTCAGATTTAGAGGTGTATCCGTTTGTGCCTAGTTTAGATCTCTCTCGATTTGTTTGATCCCTCGAGTTGTGAGGGTACATTGATATCACATCTCTTTTCATTTCAATTCAACTGGTTCTGTCATTAAATTTGATCCGTTGTGAGTGATTTGATCGGTAGAGGTTTCAAGTCGAAGTAGTTTTAATTCAAGCTCTATTCTGCCTCTCCGTGGATATGACCTGTACTCACCATTATATGAGTTCCTTTTTGTGATTTTAATTCTGTGAGACAGTTTAGAGGAAGTGAGCTTGTTGATATGTGCAAGGAACTCTAGACAACGGAATTGCACAATCAACAATGCACGCGCTTCCATAGCACCCTACTAGGACGCATCAGAACACCAAGATACATTAAGGGACCCTTTTCTCTTTTAAAACCAGTGACCATCCTTATTCTATTGACTATGTAAGGGGAAGCTTTTATTGAAATCATGAAGGAGCTCTTAGCCTAGTTGATGTGCTAACTCGAGGAGGTAGAGTAGGTATTAAGAAAATCCATCAATCTCTTTATATTGCGAATTCCTCCATTCAGAAATACCAGAGTATCATCATCATATAATAGATGAGAGATCGGCGGGCAAGCCCTTGGCCCAGAATAAGGAAGAAGCCTACCTGTCTACACCATGCTTTTAATACCTCGGCTAAGGGCCTCTTCCATGATAATAAAGAGGGCTGGAGCAATGGGATCACCTTGTCTAAGGCCCCGAGTGGAGTGAAAATAGCCAGTAGGCGAGCCATTGAAAAGGACAAAAAACCAACAATTGCTAATCAACATACCAATGTATGAGGTGAATGTATTTGAAAACCCGAACTTCTTTAGCACAGCAAAGAGGAAGTCCCACTCCACACTGTCATACGCTTTCATAATATTCAGTTTCATCAGCACATTGTAACCTCTGACCTTGTGTCTCATGTCTCTAACCAGCTGTCTGGCCAGCGCAATATTATCAAGGATAATTCGGCCTTTGACAAACGCCCCTTGTTCCTGTGAAATGATCTGAGGAAGGATATTGATCAGCCGATCACAAAGAATCCTGGAAACAAATTTTATGGCAAAAATTACACAAACTAACTGGTCTATAATCACCAAAGGAAGATGGGATTCCAGACTTTGGAACCAAAGCAATCAAAGTAGAGGTGACCCCCCTAGGCAAGGGATAACCATGAAAGAAACTAACGACAGCATCCACTACATCTTTCTGAATTATGGCCCAGCAAGAAGTGAAGAAATGCCCTGTGAAGCCATCAAGGCCTGGAGCACCATTAGCATTCAAACTCCATACATCCGTTTTAATGTCCTTGTGAGTGGGGATGGCAGTAAGAACTCCATTTTGCTCATCAGTGATCAGGGATGGGATAACATGAAGTATAGAATTATCAACTGCATGTGAGAAGATTGTAGCAGAGACCCAAAATAATTAACGGCCTCCTGTTTAAGAGTCTCCTAATCCTCCGTCCAAGAGCCAGACACCTGTAGCCTTGGATAGTATTCCACTTTCTTTTCCCCCTCAAAATGCATGGTAAAAAGTAGTGTTTTTATCTCCATTATCAAGCCATTGCATTCGAGCTTTTTGAGCCCAGAACATCTCCACACAATTGGTAGCCTTCCTAAGATTTGCATTAGCAGCACCCATGGCCGAGCGGTTTTCTGGAATGGGATCCTCGTCAAAAGCCTCCTGCATCGCCTTTGCCTGCTCTTCATGAAAGAGAAGATTGTCATTTATGTTGCCAAAGGTAACCTTATTCCAGGTCTGCAAAGCAGATCTGACTGCCTTGAGCTTCATGTGAAGGATAACGAAGGGATTATAGTGCCAGGTGCGAGGAGCTTCCCAAACAGCTTTGACCATTTCCTTGAATGATTCATGAGAGCACCACATTGAAAGAAATATAAATCTGGATGGGGGGCGAGTATCAGGAAGAAGAGAAAGCATGGTCTGAGGGTCCCCTAGGAAGATGCCTGACCTGGAGGTTTGAAAACGTTTCCCCACAGGAAGCATTACATAAAAATCTATCTAGTCTCGCTCTGATAGAAGAAGACCCAATTCTGTTATTCGACCAAGTAAACTGCTAGCCAATGTAACCCACGTCTGATAGAGACGCTCCAGACTGAAAAGCATTAAAATCTAACATGCCTTACAAGTTAGCAGTACCGCCACCACACTTCTCAGAGGGGAGGGAAACACAATTGAAATCACCTCCGACTAACCATGGAACGTCCACAGTATTAGCAAAATCCATTAGCTCATCAAACAGGATATGTCTTCTCTCTGCATGGCAACTAGCATAGACGATTGTGACTAAGAAGGAAACCCTATTGTCAATGGCGACCGCCATAGTCATTTGCTGCTCAGATATATTCACCAGTTGGCATGTGAGATTCCTCCAGAAGATCCAAATCTTACCATTCTATTCACTATTTCCAACGATGGACTCCATGCAGAGATAAGAGCAGATCTTGTTCACTTTATCGAAGGAAACCATAGGTTCGACTAAAGCCAGAAAGTCCACCTTGTTTCTTTTAACAATTCTTCTAAGCGACCGCCTTCAGGCCAGGTTCGCTATTCCCCTAATATTCCAGAATAATATTGGAGGTATCATGAGGACGAGTAGCCAGACGGATCTCCCACCACTGCCTTTGCTTTTGAGCGAGTGCGAGCTCCCACTTTTGTAACCTGATAGTCCTTCTTTTGTTTCACCATAACAGGCAAGAAGATATTCTCCGACTGAGCACGTAAAGCAACATTCTGAATTATAGTCTCTGGCGGCTGTGAATTGGAAACAACTGGATATGGCAATAGTTCTTCTTCTCCAGTGGTATGCCGTTTCGGAGAAACCCTCACGGACATCCCACCAGCCAGTGTCTCCCCACAAGCACCTGGGTGAAGGGGACTGGAATTCCCCTGCAAGACATGCACCGAAGAAAGAAGTCCTGGCTGTAATACCTGACCAGTCTGCAAGATAGTTGTTATATCCTCATCCGAAGAGCTTGTTATAATAGCTCACCTAAAGGTTAATGGGCCAAGATTGGAGTTGGATTATGGGATAAGAGAAAATATCCTAAGAAATTTGTAGTCATAATTGTATAGAAATAGGAAAGGGCAAATTAGGCTTTTAAACAATGGCAATTAGCCATGAATGGAACCCAATTCAAGATTAACCATAGCAAGAAGCTTCTAATGGTAATTCTACTCCAATTGGGAGGAGGAATCTCCTAAACATGGAAGGAACCAGCTAGAACCACACCCCACCTTTCCTAGTTATATTAGGACTTCAAATTAACCCTAGACATATAAATAATTGTCATAGGACTAAAGGGGAAGGTTCACCATCGTGTTGGGGTCGTGGGAAGCTAAGCTAGGGCACCAGGAGTAGAGGAGAACGGCTAGAGAACCAAGCTTCTTCCTCATCCGTGCTCTGCTGCAAACTGCGCACTGTGTTAGATCGACTCAAAGGTAGGTATTCTCGGGCTAAAGAAGAATAAAACTCATACCGTCTTGTAGGACTACATGTCTAGTTTCTTTTTCACTTGATTTGCCTAATTTCCATCGAGCATGCTATGAGATATAAGCGTTTTCCAAACATCATGCATGTATGGGTCATTTCTTGTTCATACTAGTTTGCATGCCCACCGATGCCAAATTGATTCGGTCCAAAGCATAGTTCTCTTCTACTCGTTGTCCCCTACAAGTTCCATGTTCACCACTTTGTCCCAAGAACCCTAGATTTCGAGTTATAAGCCTTGCATGAAGATCGCTGCATGTTTTCATCGTTCTCGGGTTGAATGTTGAATCGCGACCAAGCGATACGTTGCATTTTCATCGATTGGTATCGCGTCGGATGAGACCGCCGCATCTACCTGAAAGGCAACCACCCATGTCGTCGCATTTTACCTAGGGTTTGACAAGTACCATTGCATCAAACTGTGTGCCTTCTTGCTGTCAGAGATTGTCTGAACCGTGACCACAAAGGTCATCGCGTTATAGCCTTGTTTCCCGCTTTTAGGGATCTGTGTTATTTCAAAATACTAGGGTTTTGCATGAACATGATGATCCTTGCTGTTGCGATTCTATAGCGATTCCCATGAATGCGTCGGACCTGCACGTCGCGATTCTGAGTTACCAATCGATTCACCCCTGTTTAGTTTCTCTAAATGCGATAGACGATGTCGTCGTGTTTCTGTCCAAAATCAATCTTGTTAAATGTGACCATTAGACCCGTCACGATTTGATTGTGTGTGTAGCAACTTGGATTTTATCGAAAAATAAAAATTTAATAAAAAAATAAAAGCAATTAGAAAATCAAATAAAAGAGAATTAAATAAAATCCATTAAATGAAAAAAAGTAATGGGCTTTGTTAAATGGACCCATTAGAAATTTATGAGCCAAAATAGAGATTTTTAAAAGAGAAATAATAGGAAAATACCCTAAATTCGTAACTAAATTATTACTTAAATAGAAAACGGGTATTTAATGCATTAAATGGCTAATTTGAGTTAGAATTGGATTCCTAAACCTACCCTAATAGGTTGGCCATGAATTTGGGTCCCAACCTAACCCAAATTGGAATTGGTATGCTTAGAAAGAGGAGAGAAATAAGAAATCTCGAAAATAAATAGTAATTAGAGTCCTATTAGGAAATAGAAACCCAAGAGGCATAAATACTCTCTTTAAACCCACATGGCCGGCCCTAGCTCATACCTAAGACTTGTTGGACCAGGAGGAGAGGCTAAGGAGGAGGAGATTTCGTGGGAATAATCCTCTCTCAAGCTCTCTCTCTCGCGTTCTTCAAGTTCTAGCCCTTGAAGAGGTAATCGACCAAAGGTAGGCACTCTCACGAGCAAAACTAAATCAATTTCATCTGTAGGTTGATCTAAACCTCAGGAACAAAAGCCCTTTGGTTTCATCATTTTTCATCAAGTCAATATTTTCTTCTTGATTTTTCATGTTCTGTACTCATCATGACCTCGAACTCTCTTTTTAATTCCTGATCTCCATGTATACTAAACCTCATGCTATGAAAATTTTATTAGAGAGACTGATGCAGGTTAGGCTTCTTTTGCCCCTAAAAGCCCTAATTTTCATTCATCCTATCTTGCAAATTAATTCGTTGATCTCATCTGTGAATTGTTCCATGTTCTTCATGAATACCTATGATCAAAGCATGTCGAAACCCTGTTTGTTTTCCAATCCCTATTTACTGTAAGTACCCATGCATGTCTAGATCAGTTCGCAACTAGTTTCATGATTTTTCATCGCTTGTACAATTAGTTAGGATTTTCTGAATCACCCTGTGTCAAATAGGCTAAGTCTTGCCCGCAATCCAATGCATTGTCCTCTCCCTATCAGACTCGGGCGCAGACCTTGTGAACGCGATGGCCCGATAGGCTGCGTTCACAGGGCCATCGCGACAGTGCCTCATGTCACGATCTGATCGCGACAGGGTCTGTCATCGCGATCTGGTTGCCCAGTCTGTTGAGCCCGTCGCAACCCTCAAGCGACCCCGTCGCGATTCACCTGCCCGGACTGATAAGGCTGTCGCAATCCTCACAAGTCCCTGTCGCGTTCTCAGTTGACCCCGTCGCGACCCTTACAAGGGTCTATCGCGATCTCAGATTTTGCATGAAAACCCCCACTTTTCGATGCTCTGACTTGCTACAATGCTTGTACACTTTGTTAACTATCATACACATAGAAAATTACACTTGTCATAAATTAAACATTTATGTGTGATTAAAATACATGCACATGATCTTTTCTATCTACAATATCATGACACATGCACACACTTGAACCCTCCAATATGGCTTAATTTGGCATGAAAATATTTCATAATGTATCTGGTAATTTATGTAAATAAATTGCCATATCTTGAATAAACTTGTCTACGTTTTCTTGCGATGTTTTGGAAACACCGATACCGATGCTCCACTATTCTAGAATTCCTCTAGAACGTTGAGTATTTGTTTCTATATACACTCTCTCTCTTGACTTGGACGAACTCTTCGTTGGATTCTCCTTCCACTAGATTAGTGAATCCTTGTTCAAGGCCTCCGTATGTCTCCTCTGTCCATGGATTCCCACATGGTCGACGGGCCGGTTGTACCCTAACACCTATGATACCCTTTAGGGATCAACATGATCCAAACGGCTATTAGAAGTTCGTTTCTATCTTAAATCATACCGGACCTCTGGACCTGTGCTTAACATGGCCAGTGGTAGGGTCATGAGTTCCACCTGACTGCCAACACCAAGTGCGCTTGTTGTGCAACTGTTACTATCACCTGTTTACTCGACGTGTTACGTGCAATTGTCCACTAGTTCTCATCTATACTCTACACGCTCGTCTATTCACGTTCACTCTACTATCTCGTCTATTCATCTAGTACTCTCACCTATTTCTTGGTACTCTATATTTGCCATTGACGGATTGTCTAAAGATTAACAATATAACCAATGCCTAGCAATATATAAAGGGCCTGATCTGGTCCTGGGATGTGCGCCCGAAAGTACTAGTGCCCATGGGAGTTAAATGAGCAGAGTGTTTGGCATTACACTCGAGTGCTATCTATCTCGACTATCTAAATGACAATCAAAAGTGTTGTATTCCCTCGTTGACAAAAGTGCTATGTACTCTCGTTGTCCGTTGACAACAAAGTGCTATACTATACTCGTTGTGCTATTGATATACTTGTGCTATTTGTGCTATGGCCATCTTGCTATGTGTGCTATACTCGACGCTCGTGGTATATTTGGAAACTTGTGCTATTTCGTTCACGTGCTATCATGCTATCTCTTACATTACTTGACTCTCTCACTCTATCATTAGTTACTCTGCCTTTTAATACATTAATTATTTAAAGCCTACTTGACTATTGAGATTTAAGTCCTACTGGGTGTTATCGCTCACCCTGCGTTATTTGTCGTTGTTTTCTCAGGTGAGACCGAGGATGAACTATACACTCAAGAGGACGGGAATGACCAGGAGTGATGTTATGAGCACCCTAGTGTCTTAGTACTATGTTAGAGTTATAGTAGTAGTTTGAGTTTAGTCTTTACTTTATTTCGATGTAATTGGGCCCTATAGAATGGCTCTGATATTAGTGGTTGTAACTAGACATTTGAAAGTTATTAATGAGAAGAATTTGCTTTAGTATTTATTCATTGTGCAATGGTTTGATGTCTAGTACTTGCTCTGTACCCGTTTACTTGCAACTGCCTCACGTTCCGATATTCCGCATCGGGGCGTGACAGTTTTGTGGTATAAGAGCCTAGGTTATTCTTAAGTATAGGATGATCTAGGTTAACCTGCCTCAACTAGAGTCAATTATCCTACCTATGTGAGTTGTGGTTAGAGCCAAGGGTTAATAGCTAAAAATGAACTCACACACGCACGAATTAAATTCCACATCAATATCATGACAATAAGTTATTTTGTAGGAACTAAGCAACAAAGATGACTGTTGAACGTGCTCAGATGAGGGGCATGCAACAGACCATCCAAGAACTAACGTGTGCAATTGTGCAAGCTACCCAAGGAGGTGGCAATTGTGGTGCAGGCGACCTGCATCGTAACATCCGGAGTCTGAACCCACCCAGGTTCGGTGGATCCACAGATCCAGATGAAGCCGAGCACTGGCTCAAAGAAACGGAAAGAATCTTCCGTGTCATGCAATGTACAGTAGGGGATAAGCTGCTGTTAGCCACATTTCAACTTGAAAAGGATGCCCGCACTTGGTGGGAGTCTGTGGAAGCGACACAAGCGAATGGTCAGTTCACTTGGGCCAAATTCGAAGAAGCCTTCAATTCTAAATACTTCTCCGAGTGTGTGCAAGAAAGGAAGTGTAACGTCGCGTGCCTTTCGGATCCAAGCGGATCATGTGTGTGTTGGTTGTGCGGCCGTTGTGAGGCCAATGTGAGTTGGTTGTGTGGAATGTGCGGTATGAATGTGTGGATTGAGCAGGTGAAGTGCAGGGTTGGTCCTGAAATGAAACAGGACCTATTGCTGTTCAGTTGGAGTTGGCGGCCAGGGGTGGCCGTTGACCTGTTGGCGTCCAGGTAAGTGGACGTTGACTGCATGAACTTGGCGGCATTGGATGTGGACGCTGAGTGTGGCGGTTGCTGTTGGCGGCATAGGGGTTGACGCCAACCTGAGATTGGTGCAGGTTATAGGCTCACCCGAGGGCAGGTTTCTTACCTGGTTCTCTTCCCCTCTTGCCCCAACTTTTTGTCCCAGTGGTTTAAAGCTTCTATCAGGTACCGAAGAGTGGTTGGACGATCGTAGAACACGTGGCGTTGCTGAATTGCGCAAGGAAACGTCGCGGCGTGGTGCAATTCTCGTGGGAACTTGCGGAGGGTTCGGTGTGAACCGGGAGATTGCGGGAGGTTCTAGCGTGTTCTGAGGTAGGGGACGAACCCGTTTAACTCCGTAGAAACATTAAAACACATCGTAACCACCTGAATTAGCATGATAATGCATTTTTTGTTAAAGTTGCACCATACGGGGATAATGGGTGGTTTGAGTAATTTAGAAAGCAAAGCATGTTGTAATGGGTTGTTTTGGGTTCTGGCATGTTAAAAGAACTGCTTTTATATATTTTTCTGTAGATAAAATGGTTGGGAAACCCGCAGAGCCGGATTAGGGTTTCTGCAGGGTTTAAGGCCGGAGAACTTGGCGTCAAGATCGCTTGTCGCCAAGCTCCTCAGCTAAGATATTAATGGCCAGATCCCTTGCCGTTGACTTATTGTAAGCGGCAGTCGATGTTGCCGCCTACTGGTTATGAACCGAAATGACTAAATTACGGTATTTATCGATAATGCATGTGTGTTAACACATAAGGTGCACTGAGTGCACATGGTTCTTGTGTTTAGCATATAAGGTATGCTATTAGTTACTTACTCTCGTGACTGCGCAATGTTTACGCGAGTCAGTCGGGTTCACGTGTAGTGGATCAGTGTTACTTGTGGTTTACGTGAGGTTTCACGTGGTTTGTGTGTGACGTGCACGTGGTTCTGTGTACGTGGAGAGTAGTACGACACCTACCGTGGTTACCTCTCCAGTTGGGTGCCCCAGGTTCTTTGTGAGCCAGGCTGTTAGCTCGGGGCTTTGTCCCGGTACTTGTGTTGTACCGTCGAGGTCTGTGTTGTTTGACCTGGACACCCTCACTCCTGTGTTGAGTTGCACGTCCGGATGAGGGAAAGACGACAGTGGGACAGTGACACTTATGTTTGTCTTTAGTCACTTATAGCGCGCTCGTAGTTGGGGGTACGGACACCAGTAGACGTACTGGACCCCAGCTAGTCCTTTTCCAGTGCCTCACTCTATAGAGTTCCGGGCCAGGATCTCTAGAGGTGCCAGGCATGGGCCTGTGACCGTGTGGTCCGCAGGTGGTGGTGTTTAGTTGGTCTCCACAGTTGCTTGACTTTTCACGTGGAGCGGCAGCTGGACCTTTCGTTCGTGGCTGCGAGACTGAGAGGTAGACCTGTGTTAGCTTGTCCGAGTCAGTTACTGGTGTCGTGAACCAGTTCACGTGGCTCGTGTTTGGCAGTCTCTACTTTAGCTTGTACACCTATACTGGTTTGCCGTTTAATTATTACTGTTGTTTCTCGTAGTCGGCAGACGGTGAGTACTTTTACAGCTTTAATATCCTGCTTAGCTATTCTATAAATTGTTGGTATTGTTTATAGCTTTGTACCTGTGGTTTTTGGTTTGCTCGGTTTTGGGGGAGTTCCCTACTGAGCCAGTGACTAGAGAGGCTCACCCCTACCCCCACAGGTGAGAGTGAGGAGGACGTCTCACGACCGTCGTCTAGCTCAGAGCCACGTCGTAGCGGTGCAGGGTCAGTACCTCCAGCAGTGTAGTTTGGCTAGTTGTTTACTTTTTTCAGTTGTACCTCGGGGTATGCCTTAGGCTCTTGTACTTCTTTTCAGTTTTGTGGAAATTTGGCTATGTAAACTTGTGAATTATATATAAAATGTGGTGTGTTCCTTTGTGTTTACACGGACTGTGGTTTGGTATCCCTTGCGAGGCTTCGGCCCGTTCGCGGGAGGCGGACTCGGATCAAGTACGTTATCGGTTTAACAGGCTTGGCCGAGGCGTTCCGTCTCAGTTGGTATCAGAGCAAGGTCCGTGTTAATATAAGGGAATTAAAAGGATACATAGCCTTATTTCGGTCTTTGAACACTACTGGTAGGGACCCTAGTTTTTGATAATTTGTTGTTTTGATTTTTGTTTGGTGATTTATTTATGTAGAAAATTTCTGGTATGGCTGATAGAAGAGATTGGGGTGGTGGAGGAGATGATCCGGAGGAAAGCACCCAGCGTATGATCGAGAGAATCTGGGAAAGCCTCACGGATATTCGGTGAGGATGGATCAGCAGGCGCCGGTACCACCAGTTGCAGTACCACCTAGGGATGGAGAGGCTGTACCTGTAGCTCCAGTCCCTCCGAGAGTGGAGGTACCTTTTGTAGCACCTGTGCCACCACCACCGCCAGTGTTGATAGCAGAAGAACCTGTGGTGCAGGTGGAGAAATTTCTGAGATTGCAGCCGCCTACTTATTCAGGAGGGCCGAACCCAGATACAGCAGAGCACTGGGTTCATGAAATTGAAAGAGTTTTTGCGACTATGAGGTGTCTGGCAACAGATAGAGTGGTGTTAGCTGCTTATCAGTTGAGGGGTTTTGATTTGGAATGGTGGCGACTGAAGATGCAGACCACCTTCGCAGGTGGGACAGAGGAGGCTATCACTTGGCCGGAATTTCTCGATGTATTTAATGATACATTCTTTCCGATCCAAGTGAAGCAAGTAAAAAGAGAGCAATTTTGGACTCTCCAGCAAGGTAGTTCCTCAGTTTTGGAATACCAGATGAGATTTATGGCACTTAGTCGTTATGCGCCATATGTGGTTTCAGATAATAATATGATGGTTGAGTATTT
Organism: Colocasia esculenta; assembly: GCA_014218235.1. NCBI lineage: Eukaryota > Viridiplantae > Streptophyta > Magnoliopsida > Alismatales > Araceae > Colocasia > Colocasia esculenta. The sequence continues at coordinate 87,316,936 of CM024753.1, read as the reverse complement.
TATCAAAGGCTTGAGAGTGGAATTGCAGGATGCGATAGTACCTCTCATGTGCAAAACAGTGGAAGAGGCAGCTCAGAGAGCAGCTACACTGGACAGCTCTATTCGGACTCGTCAGGTGGGCGAGTCAGGTTCAGGTAGTTTCCGGCTACAGCAGCAGTTAGTGGGTGCGAGTAAAGGTAAAGCACCAGCAGAACCTTCTTCATCAGGCTTTGGAAAATGGGGCCAGAAATTAAAGCAAGCATTTAAAGGCAGAGGAAGAGGATGGGGAGGTCGTTCGCAGTTTCAGCAGGGCCGAGGTAGGCCTGAGGTGGAGGAGTCGCAGCAGAGTACTGCCAGGCAGCCTATCACTCCACCAGGGTATCGGTGTTATAATTGTAATCAGCCGGGACATTTGATCCGCAATTGTCCCTATCCGAGAGAATATGGATATGGTAGAGGTGGCAGCAGCAGTAGCAGCCTCAGCAGTTTCAGCAGCCACAGTCAGGTCGTGGCAGAGGAGCACCGCAGCAGCGAGGAAGAGCCGGGTTATGGCTATCACCCGAGCCCAGGCGGAGGCATCGAATATGATAAAGGTACTTTACCTCTTTATGAATATTCAGCAAGAGTTTTATTTGATTCAGGTGCCTCTCATTCATTTATTTCCGAAGAATTTCTGGATTGTATCGCTCATCCTTTAGAGAGAAATCTTGTGAGTTAGTAGTGAGGTTCCTTCAGGTGAGTTCTTACTCACTTCGAGCTATATAGATGAAGCTCCTGTTATGATTGAAGGGAACCAGATGCCGGGTCGGTTGTATGCCCTGCGGTTGTCAGATTATGATATTATTCTGGGTATGGATTGGCTTGAAATGTATGGAGCAATGTTAGATTGCAGAAGAAAAGGATCAGATTTTGTCATCCTAATGGTGTAGTATTTGAATATCAAGGTATGCCTTTTTATACCTCTAAGTTTCTAATTTCTGCAATTAAAGCTAGAAAGTTGATAAATGATGGGTGTGTAGCTTATTTAGCCTTGGTAAGTCTGGTAGAAGCCAGTCAGCCAGTAGAAGCAGTTCCCGTGGTTAGGGAATTTGCTGATGTTTTTCCTGAGGATTTGCCTGGTTTAGCTCCACATAGAGAGGTGGACTTTACTATTAAGTTGCTGCCAGGTACCATGCCGATTTCTAAAGCTCCATATCGGATGGCACCAGCAGAACTTAAAGAATTGAAAAAGCAGTTAGAAGAGTTGTTGCAGAAAGGTTTTATTAGACCGAGTCATTCCCCGTGGGGAGCGCCGGTTTTATTTGTGATAAAGAAAGATGGAAGTTTTCAGATGTGTATTGATTATAGAAAGTTGAATGATGTGACCATCAAGAATAAGTACCCGTTGCCGAGAATAGATGATCTATTTGATCAGTTGCAATCAGCAAACGTGTTTTCTAAGATTGATTTGAGGTCCGGGTACCATCAGTTGAGAATTAAAGAGGAAGATATAGATAAGACAGCTTTTAGAACCAGATATGGTCACTATGAGTTTGTGGTTATGCCTTTTGGGTTGACTAATGCTCCTGCAGGTTTTATGGATCTGATGAATAGAATATTTCATCCATATTTAGATCAATTCATTGTGGTCTTTATCGATGATATTCTAATTTATTCAGCATCTGAAGAGGAGCATGCAACTCATTTGAGGTTTACTCTGCAATTGTTAAGAGATAACCAATTGTTTGCTAAATTCAGTAAGTGTGAATTCTGGTTGAAGGAAATTCAGTTTTTGGGTCATGTTATCTCAGCCAAAGGAATAGTGGTAGACCCGAGTAAAGTGGAAGTTGTGTCAAGGTGGGGAGTGCCTAAGACAATAACTGAGATTAGAAGTTTTCTGGGATTAGCAGGTTATTATAGGCACTTTATTCAAGATTTTTCTAAGATTGCGGCACCTATGACCAAGTTGACCAGAAAAGGTGTGCCGTTTGTGTGGTCCGGTGAATGTCAGAAAAGTTTTATGGAATTGAAGAAAAGACTTACATCAGCACCTATATTGACATTACCGGTAGGGAGTGGTGGTTTTGTGATGTATACTGATGCTTCAAGGAGAGGACTTGGCGTAGTGCTTATGCAGCATGGTAAAGTAATAGCTTATGCGTCCAGGAAATTGAAGCCAGCAGAGGAGAATTACCCCACTCATGATTTGGAATTAGCTGCAGTTGTATTTGCTTTGAAAATGTGGAGGCATTATCTGTATGGCGAGAGATTTGAGATCTTTACAGATCATAAAAGTTTGAAGTATATCTTCTCGCAGAAAGATTTGAACCTTCGCCAGCGCAGATGGATTGAGTATTTAAAAGATTATGATTTCAGTTTGGCTTACCATCCGGGTAAGGCCAATGTTGTAGCAGATGCCTTGAGCAGAAAGGCATATATGAATTTGATGATGATTAAGGAGTGGAAGTTGTATGAAGAAGTAGCGGAGAACTCCTTATATGTGCCCAGTAGTCAGCGACGAGCAGTGCTAGCTGCTAGTGCTGTAGAACCGTCTTTGTATTGGCAGATAGTTGAAGCTCATAGAGCAGATGCAGGTTTGGCTGAAATCGTGAAAATGGAAGGAGTTTCCATTGATGATAATTGTGTGGTCAGGCTCCGAGGCAGGTTGTTTGTTCCAGCTGAAAGAGAGGTAAAGCAGCGAGTATTGGAAGAGGCCCATAAATCTAGGTACACTATCCATCCGGATAGTACTAAAATGTACCATGATTTAAGAAAGCATTTTTGGTGGCCTCATATGAAGAAAGAATAGCAGAGTTTGTTTCAAAGTGTGCTGTCTGTCAGCAGATTAAAGCAGAGCATCAAAAGCCTGGAGGTCTATTGCAACCGTTACCCATTCCACAGTGGAAGTGGGATGATATTGCTATGGACTTTGTGGCAGGTTTACCAAGGACGAGTTCATGGCATAATGGAATATGGGTATTTGTTGACAGATTGACAAAAGTGTGTAGATTAGTGGCAGTAAGTATGTCTTGGACAGTTGACAGATTAGCAAATATTTATGTTGAAAGAATTGTTCCACTGCATGGTATTCCGAAAACTATTGTGTCAGATAGAGATCCAAGATTTACTTCTTGTTTTTAGAGAAGTCTGCAAAGAGTAATTGGTTCTGAGTTGAGGTATAGCTCCGCTTATCATCCCCAGACAGATGGTCAGACAGAAAGGACTATCCAGACAATTGAAGATATGTTGCGGGCTTGTTGTTTAGTTTGGGGAGGTAGCTGGGAGCATCATTTGGGAATGGTTGAGTTTGCCTACAATAATAGTTATCATACCAGTCTTGGGATGGCACCGTATGAAGATTTATATGGAAGGCCATGTAGAACCCCATTAAACTGGCATGAAGTGGGAGAAAGGCAGTTAGTGGGTCCTGAATTGATTCAGCAAACCACTAAAGTAGTAAAGCTTATTAAAGAAAAATTACAAGCAGCTCAAAGTAGGCAAAAGAGTTATGCAGATGTTCGAAGGAGACCACTTCAGTTTGAGGTGGGAGATCTTGTTTTCCTGAGAGTTTCTCCAAGTAAAGGAATCATGAGGTTTGGCAAGTCTGGAAAGTTGAGTCCAAGGTATGTAGAACCTTTCCAGGTGATTGAAACAATTGGGGAAGTAGCTTATAGGCTGGATTTGCCAGCTGATTTTGCAGATGTGCATGATATTTTCCATGTCTCCATGTTGAGAAAGTGTATTGAAGATCTAGCTCAGATAATTAGATATCAAGGTGGTGACCTGAGACCGGATATGACTATGCCTGAGTATCCGGTGCAGATCACAGATTGAAGATGAAGAAGTTGAGAAATAAAGAAATTGAGTTGGTTAAAGTGAGATGGGAAAATAGGTTGGGAGGTGAGGATACCTGGGAGTTAGCCGAGTAAATGGCTAAAGGGTATCCCTATCTGTTTGAGTAAGCTTGTGTATTTTCTTTTTAGATGATAGTACTTCTAAAGGTATGTATGTATAAGTTGTTTAACTTTGAATTTTGTTATGAATTTCGAGGTCGAAATTTTCTTTTTAGATGATAGTAATGTAACGTCGCGTGCCTTTCAGATCCAAGCGGATCATGTGTGTGTTGGTTGTGCGGCCGTTGTGAGGCCAATGTGAGTTGGTTGTGTGGAATGTGTGGTGTGAATGTGTGGATTGAGCAGGTGAAGTGCAGGGTTGGTCCTGAAATGAAACAGGACCTGTTGTTGTTCAGTTGGAGTTGGCGGCCAGGGGTGGTCGTTGACCTGTTGGCGTCCAGGTAAGTGGACGTTGACTGCATGAACTTGGCGGCATTGGATGTGGATGCTGAGTGTGGCGGTTGCTGTTGGCGGCATAGGGGTTGACGCCAACCTGAGATTGGTGCAGGTTATAGGCTCACCCGAGGGCAGGTTTCTTACCTGGTTCTCTTCCCCTCTTGCCCCAGCTTTTTGTCCCAGTGGTTTTAAAGCTTCTATCAGGTACCGAAGAGTGGTTGGACGATAGTAGAACGCGTGGCGTTGCTGAATTGCGCGAGGAAACGTCGCGGCGTGGTGCAATTCTCGTGGAAACTTGCGGAGGGTTCGGTGTGAACCGGGAGATTGTGGGAGGTTCTACCGTGTTCTGAGGTAGGGGACGAACCCGTTTAACTCCGTAGAAACATTAAAACACATCGTAACCACCTGAATTAGCATGATAATGCATTTTTGGATAAAGTTGCACCATACGGGGATAATGGGTGGTTTGAGTAATTTAGCAAGCAAAGCATGTTGTAATGGGTTGTTTTGGGTTCTGGCATGTTAAAAGAACTGCTTTTATATGTTTTTCTGTAGATAAAATGGTTGGGAAACCCGCAGAGCCGGATTAGGGTTCCTGCAGGGTTTAAGACCGGAGAACTTGGCGTCAAGATCGCTTGTCGCCAAGCTCCTCAGCTAAGATATTAACGGCCAGATCCCTTGCCGTTGACTTATTGTAAGTGGCAGTCGATGTTGCCGCCTACTGGTTATGAATAGAAATGACTAAATTACGGTATTTATCGATAATGCATGTGTGTTAACACATAAGGTGCACTGAGTGCACATGGTTCTTGTGTTTAGCATATAAGGTATGCTATTAGTTACTTACTCTCATGATTGCGCGATGTTTACGCGAGTCAGTCAGGTTCACGTGTAGTGGATCAGTGTTACTTGTGGTTTACGTGAGGTTTCATGTGGTTTGTGTGTGACGTGCACGTGGTTCTGTGTACGTGGCGAGTAGTACGACGCCTACCGTGGTTACCTCTCCAATTGGGTGCCCCAGGTTCTTTGTGAGCTAGGCTGTTAGCTCGGGGCTTTGTCCCGGTTCTTGTGTTGTACCGTCGAGGTCTGTGTCGTCTGACCTGGACACCCTCACTCCTGTGTTGAGTTGCATGTCCGGCTGAGGGAAAGACGACAGTGGGACAGTGACACTTGTGTTTGTCTTTAGTCACTTATAGCGCACTCGTAGTTGGGGGTACGGACACTAGTAGACGTACTGGACCGCAGATAGTCCTTTTCTAGTGTCTCACTCCAGAGAGTTCCGGGCCAGGATCTCTAGAGGTGCCAGGCATGGACCTGTGACCGTGTGGTCTGTAGGTGGTGGTGTTTAGTTGGTCTCCATAGTTGCTTGACTTTTCACGTGGAGCGGCAGCTGGACCTTTCGTCCGTGGCTGCGAGACTGAGAGGTAGACCTGTGTTAGCTTGTCCGAGTCAATTACTGGTGTCGCGAACCAGTTCACGTGTCTCGTGTTTGGCAGTCTCTACTTTAGCATGTACACCTGTACTGGTTTGCCGTTTAATTATTACTGTTGTTTCTTGTAGTCGGCAGACGGTGAGTACTTTTACAGCTTTAATATCCTGCTTAGCTGTTCTATAAATTGTTGGTATTGTTTATAGCTTTGTACCTGTGGTTTTTGGTTTGCTCGGTTTTGGGGGAGTTCCCTACTGAGCCAGTGACTAGAGAGGCTCACCCCTACCCCCACAGGTGAGAGCGAGGAGGACGTCTCACGACCGTCGACTAGCTCAGAGCCACGCCGTAGCGGTGCAGGGTCAGTACCTCCAGCAGTGTAGTTTGGCTAGTTGTTTACTTTTTTCAGTTGTACCTCGGGGTATGCCCCAGGCTCTTGTACTTCTTTTCAGTTTTGTGGAAATTTGGCTATGTAAACTTGTGAATTATATATAAAATGTGGTGTGTTCCTTTGTGTTTACACGGACTGTGGTTTGGTATCCCTTGCGAGGCTTCGGCCCGTTCGCGGGAGGCGGACTCGGATCAAGTACGTTATCGGTTTAACGGGCTTGGCCGAGGCGTTCCATCTCAGGAAGGCTATTGAATTTTCTGCTCTTAAGCAGAGGAGCCTGACAGTGGCCAAGTATGAGGCCCACTTCTCTAGACTGGCAAGGTATGTTGAACACCTGGTGAACACGGAGAGAATGAAGGCTAAGCGCTTTCTTAACGGCCTTAAGCCTCAATACATTACCCAACTAGCACCTCTCGACATCCAGACCTATGCCGAGATGGTGAAGAAGGCTCAGCTGCTGGAAGATGCTACGGACTTCACCGACCGTATCAAAGGGAAGTTCGTGAAGAAGGAAATGACCTCAGGTCAATCATCTGCTAAACCAAACAATGGCAAGAAGCGTCCCTTCAACATCACAAAGGGGTCCAGCCAAGAAAGAAAACCTAAGGTCTTCGTACCCAACACTCTAGCCAAAAGCAACTGCAAGAATTATGACAAGCCAGGTCACACTGCTGACGAATGCTGGAGGAAAGTCGGTGCATGTCTGTGCTGCGAAAGTCGCGAGCACCGCATCCCCGAGTGCTCGCTACTGAAAGAGAATGAAAGGTGCCCTAATGCACCTATGAAATAGGGAAGACTGCAAGCCCTGCATGATGAGGAACCCGCTACGGACGGTGGTGTGGTAGAAGGTACTCTACAAGTTTTCTCTTTATCAACATTTGTTTTATTTGATACTAGAGCAACTCATTCCTTTATATCTCAAAACTTTGCTGATACTCTGACTACAAAACCTATATCCATGGGTTGTGAGTTCTCTGTCACAACACCACTAGGAGAAAAGGATAAATTGAACAAATACTTTCCCTCTGCCGATGTAATGATCGGAGACCATAACCTAAAAGCCGACCTGGTGTGTATGCCCATGGAAGGCTATGATGTAATTTTGTGAGCCGACTGGTTGTCCACTTATCGGGCAAATGTCGACTGCAAGAAAGGGAAGGTTACCTTTAGTGACTTTCCTAAATTGGCATTCACTAGGATTCAACATAAGAGACGGATGTTTCTAGTCTCTGCCATAAAGGCCCACAACATGATAAGGAAAGGTTGCATTGCTTTCCTTGCGGCCGTAGTAGTGGAAAAGAAGGGTTCTAAGATAGAAGACATTCACATAGTCCAGGATTTCCCCGATGTGTTTCCTAAAGATTTGCCAGGGATTCCCTGGGAGCGAGATGTCAACTTCACTATAGAGTTCATCCCTAGAGCTGCCCCAGTATCGCATCAACTGTATGGGATGTCACCTTCCGAGCTCAAGGAACTACAGGCGCAACTGATGGAGCTGCTAGAGAAAGGGTTCATTAGACCGAGTACTTCCCCATACGGAGCACCTGTGCTATTCTTCAAGAAGAAAGATGGATCGATGAGGCTATGCATCGACTATCGTTAACTCAATCAGCTCACCATCAAGAACAAATACCCATTGCCCAGGGTCGATGAACTATTCGACCAAATATCAAGAGCTCAATATTTCTCCAAGATCGATCTTCGATCTGGCTATCATCAAATGACGATCAAGGATGATGATATCTTCAAAATAGCTTTCAGGAGCAGGTATGGACACTATGAATTCGTCGTTATGCCTTTTGGTCTAACCAATGCTCCTACAGCCTTTATGCAACTCATGAACATCATATATCGGCCATACCTTGAAAGTTTGTGGTCGTCTTCATCGACGACATCCTCATTTATTCAAAGACCAAAGAAGAGTATGAAGAACACCTGAAGATTGCACTATAGGTCTTGCGAGAGAGCAAACTGTACGTAAAGCTAAGCAAGTGCAAATTCTGGCTCGAAGAAGTGTCGTTCTTGGGCCATGTTGATCCCTCCAAAGTCGAAGATGTACTCAATTGGGGAGACCAACCAACATCACCAAGATAAGAAGCTTCTTAGGACTGGCTAGCTACTACACACGGTTCATCAAGGACTTCTCAAAGATCGCCGTTCCTCTCACGCATCTAACACAATAGAAGAATCCCTACTCCTGGAGTAAAGAGTGTGAGAAAAGTTTCCAAACTTTCAAGGATTGTCTTACCTCGGCACCTGTTCTCGCTCTACCAATAGAGGGAGAGGGTTTCTCTATCTACACTGATGCCTCGAGAATTGGGCTAGGGTGTGTATTTATGCAAAAGGAGAAGGTCATTGCTTATTCTTCAAGACAACTGAAGACGCATGAAGTCAACTACCCCGTGCATGATCTAGAGTTGGCTGTCGTGGTCTTCACTCTGAAGATCTGGAGACATTACTTGTATGGTGAGAAATTCACTATCTACTCAGACCATAAAAGCCTTAAGTACTTATTCTCTCAGAAGGAACTGAACATGAGACAAAGAAGATGGCTAGAATATCTGAAGGATTTCGACTTCAACATCCAATACCATCCAGAAAAGGGTAATGTCGTGGCTGATGATCTTAGTAGGAAACCAATGGCATCTGTTTCAAGTCTAGTCCTTGGCTAGATGCAACTACTAGAATAATTCGCAATGTTAGACTTAACTATTGAACATAGAGATGATCGAGTCTTGATTGCCAATATCAAGATTCAATCCGACTTGTTGGAAGAGATTAAAACCCAACAAGATAATGATCCATTCTTAGTTCGCATCAAGGAAACCTTAACTGAGAAACTGGACTTTGCTATGACTGAGGATGGAAGACTGGTCTTCCAAGGGAGGACATGCGTCCCCGATAATGAAGAACTGAAGAGGAAGCTAATGGATGAAGCTCACAAGATGAAGTACACTATTCATCCTGGAGGTACCAAAATGTATCAAGACATGAAAAAAACGTTTTGGTGGCCGAACATGAAGAGAGAGGTAGCTGAACATGCCGCACACTGCCTTACTTGCCAACAAGTAAAAGCGGAACACTTGCACCCTGCTGGTGTACTCATACCACTAGATATTCCGGAATGGAAATGGGAAAGCATTGGCATGGACTTCATCATGGGTTTACCCAAAACTCGTGGTGGACTCGACGCCATATGGGTCATCGTCGACCGACTAACCAAATCTGCCCACTTTCTGCCTATAAAAAGTAAGTGGTTGGTAGAAGAACTAGCTGCCTTATATGTCAAAGAGATTGTAAGACTACATGGTGTTCCATCATCCATAGTCTCGGATCGAGATCCGAGATTCACATCTCATTTTTGGAAAGGACTGTAAGGTGCACTGGGTACTAAACTCAACTTTAGTACCGCATTCTATCTACAAACCGATGGGCAAACTAAAAGAACCAACAAAATAGTGGAAGACATGTTGAGAGCTTGTACTATAGACTTCCAAGGATATTGGAACGAGCACCTATTCCTTATTGAGTTTGCCTATAACAACACTTATCAGGCGAGTATTAAGATGGCACCATTCGAAGGACTCTACGGAAGAAATTGTAGATCTTCTGCATGCTGGAATCAGGTGGGAGAACAGTAATAGCTAGGCCCGGATATGGTACAATGAACAACAAAGGACATTCAGGTGATTAGAGACCGGCTTAAGACTGCTCAGTCCAGACAAAAGAGCTATGCCGACAAAAGAAGGCAGGAATTAGAATTCCAAGTCAGTGATCATGTATTCATAAAGGTGTCACCTACTCGTGGCATTCAAAGATTTGGTGTGAAAGGAAAGCTCAGTCCTAGATTTATCGGTCCTTTTGAAGTACTCGTAAGGATTTGTGAGGTTGCATACCGACTGGCGTTGCCACCGGATCTGGCATGTGTACACAATGTGTTCCATGTCTCAATGCTCAGGAAATATGTATATGATCCTACACACATCATTCGTCACGAGAAGCTGGTGTTGAACAAGGATGTGACATATGAAGAGAAGCCAGTCAAGATACTAGAATGGAAGGTACAATAGCTTAGGAACCGTCCCATCCACATAGTTAAAGTCTTATGGAATAACGTGGAGTGGAAGAAGCCACATGGGAATAGGAAGGAACCATCAGGCGGAACTACCCCGATCTTTTTGGTAAGACATTCTCTCCTAGACGATCATATGAATTTATCAACCAAATTCTTTTTAAGAGGGGGAGGATAGCAACCTGGATTTTTTTAAAAAAATAAAATTTGGATTTTTTTAAAAAAATAAAAATTTAATAATAAAAAATAAAAGTAATTACAAAATCAAATGAAAGAGAATTAAATAAAACCCATTAAATGAAAAGAAATAATGGGTTCTGTTAAATGGACCCATTAGAAATTTATGAGATAAAATAGAGATTTTTAAAAGAGAAATAATAGGAAAATATCTTAAATTCGTAACTAAATTATTACTTAAATAGAAAAGGGGTATTTAATGCATTAAATAGCTAATTTGAGTTAGATTTAGATTTCTAAACCTACCCTAACAGGTTGGCCACGAATTTGGGTCCCAACCTAACCCAAATTGGAATTGGTATGCTTAGAAAGAGGAGAGAAATAGGAAATCTCAGAATTAAATAGTAATTAGAGTCCTATTAGAAAATAGAAACCCAAGAGGCATAAATACTCTCTTTAAACCCCCATGGTCGCCCTAGCTCGTACCTAAGACTTGTTGGACCAGGAGGAGAGGCCAAGGAGGAGGAGATTTCGTGGGAAGAAGCCTCTCACAAGCTCTCTCTCTCATTCTTCAAGTTCTAGCCCTAGAAGAGGAAATCGACCAAAAGTAGGCACTCTTACGAGCAAAACTAAATCAATTTCGTCTGTAGGTTGATCTAAACCTCAGGAACAAAATCCATTGGTTTCATCATTTTTTAACAAGTCAATATTTTCTTCTTGATTTTTCATGTTCTGTACTCATCATGACCCCGAACCCTCTTTTTATTTCCTGATCTCCATGTATACTAAACCTCATGCTACAAAAATTTTATTGGAGACACTGATGCATGTTAGACTTTTTTTGCCCCTAAAATCCCTAATTTTCATTCATCCTATCTTGCAAATTAATTCGTTGATCTCATTGTGCATTATTCCATGTTCTTCATGAATACCTGTGATCAAAGCATGTCGAAACCCTGTTTGTTTTCCAATCCCTATTTATTGTAAGTACCCACGCATGTCTAGATCAATTCGCAACTAGTTTCATGATTTTTCATCACTTGTACAATTAGTTATGATTTTTTTAATCACCCAGTGTCAAATAGGGTAAGTCTGGCCCGCAATCCAATGCATTGTCCTCTCCCTATCAGACTCGGGCGCGGACCTTGTGAACGCGACAGCCCGATAAGCCGCGTTCATAGGGTCGTCACGACAGTGCTTCCTGTCGTGATCTGATCGCGACAGGGTCTGTCGTCGCGATCTGGCTGCCCGGTCTGTTGAGCCCGTCGCGACCCTCAAGCGACCCCGTCGCGATCTGCCTGCCTGGATTGACAAGGATGTCGTGATCCTTACAAGTCCCTGTCGCGTTCTCAGTTGACCCCATCGCGACCCTTACAAGTGTCTGTCGCGATCTCAGATTTTGTATGAAAACCCCCACTTTTCGATGCTCTGACGTGCTACAGTGCTTGTACACTTTGTTAACTATCATACACACAGAAAATTACACTTGTCATAAATTAAACATTTATGCGTTATTAAAATACATGCACATGATCTTTTCTATCTACAATTTCATGACACATGCACACACTTGAACCCTCCAATATGGCTTAATTTGGCATGAAAATATTTCATAATGTATCTGGTAATTTATGTAATTAAATTGCCATATCTTGAATAGACTTGTCTACATTTTCTTGTGATGTTTTGGGAATACCGATACCGACGCTCCACTGTTCTAGAATTCCTCTAGAACGTCGAGCACACTTGTTTCTATATACCTCTCTCTCTTGACTTGGACGAACTTTTCGTCGGATTCTCCTTCACTAGACTAGTGAATCTTTGTTCAAGGACTCCGTAAGTCTCCTCTGTTCATGGATTCCCACATGGTCGACGAGTCGGTTGTACCCTAACACCTATGATACCCTTTAGGGATCAACATGATCCAAACGGCTATTAGAAGTTCGTTTCTATCTTGAATCACACCGACCTCTGGACCTGTGCTTAACATGGCCAGTGGTAGGTCGTGAGTTCCACCTGACTGCCACACCAGTGCGCTTTATTGTGCAACTATTACTATCGCCTGTTTTACTCGACGTGTTACGTGCAATTGTCCACTAGTTCTCATCTATACTCTACACGCTCGTCTATTCACGTTCACTCTACTATCTTGTCTATTCATCTAGTACTCTCACCTATTTCTTTGGTACTCTATATTTGCCATTGACTGATTGTCTAAAGTTTAACAATATAACCAATGCCTAGCATATATAAAGGGCCCGATTTGGTCCTGGGATGTGCGCCCGAAAGTACTAGTGCCCATGGGAGTTAAATTAGCAAAGTGTTTAGCATTACACTCGAGTGCTATCTATCTCGACTATCTAAATGTCAATCAAAAGTGTTGTATTCCCTCGTTGACAAAAGTGCTATGTTCTCTCGTTGTCCGTTGACAACAAAGTGCTATACTATACTCGTTGTGCTATTGATATACTTGTGTTATGGCCATTTTTCTATGTGTGCTATACTCGACGCTCGTGCTATATTTGGAAACTTGTGCTATTTTGTTCACGTGCTATCATGCTATCTCTTACATTACTTGACTCTCTCACTCTATCATTAGTTACTCTGCCTTTTAATACATTAATCATTTAAAGCCCGCTTGACTATTGAGATTTAAGTCCTATTGGGCGTTATCGCTCACCCTACGTTATTTGTCGTTGTGTTCTCAGGTGAGACCGAGGATGAACTATACACTCAAGAGGATGGGAATGATCAGGAGTGATGTTATGAGCACCCTAGTGTCTTAGTACTATGTTAGAGTTATAGTAGTAGTTGGAGTTTGGTCTTTACTTTATTTCGATGTAATTGGGCCCTATAGAATGGCTCTGATATTAGTGGTTGTAACTAGACATTTGAAAGTTATTAATGAGAAGAATTTGCTTTAGTATTTATTCATTGTGCAGTGGTTTGATGTCTAGTACTTGCTCTGTACCCGTTTACTTGCAACTGCCTCGCGTTCCGATTATCCGCGTCGGGGCGTGACAATGTGTTTCCAGCAACTTAGTTGTTCTGTTTAATGTGATTATTTAGGCTTGGAAATCATAATTATACACTATAATACTATGCAATGAACAGTACACGACCATGCTAATAAACTTTGATATATTTCACATGTTTCTTTAAATTAAAAGACAGTGTGCATGATCATTACGTGTTCTATGATTTCTTTCACATGCACACACCGAACGTTTATCTTTGCCATGAGACCATTGCAGAAAATATATGAATAAATCTATCTGGTAATTTACTTCATAATTGCATATTATTAACCCATGATATAAGTACCATTGTCTTCATTTTTCTCACGTGTTTTTTGTGGAATACTGATATCGCCGCTCCACTGTTCTAGAATTCCCTCTAGAACGTCGAGCAACCTCGTTTTCTTTACACACTACTTCTCTTGACAAGTTGGAACCTCTCTGTGGACATTCCATTCTGGCAGAAAAGGTACCTTTTATTAAGACATCCGTAAGACTCCGTACTCCGTGGATTCCCTCATAGAGACCGAGCTGGTTGTACCCTAACACCTATAACACGCTTAGGGATCACCATGATCCAAACGACTTTAGAAATTTTCTCTTATCTTGATATTATGCCGAACTCTGGACCTGTGCATAACATGGCCAGTGGAAGGTTAGTGAATTCTACCTGACTGCCAACACTAATCACGCGTGTTGCGTAATTGTTACTGTTGCCCATTTAATCATCGTTTTATGTGCAATGACCTTTAGCTCTCATCTATACTCTACTCGCTCATCTATTCACACTCTCTCTACTTACTCATCTATTCATCAAGTACTCTCATATATTTCTTGGTACTCTCCATTGGCCATTCGACAGATTATCTAATGATAAATAATATGACTAATGCTTAGCAAATAAAGGGTCCAGTTTAGTCTTGGGAGGTGCGGCCAAAAGTGCTAGTGCCCGCGGGAGTTAATTGACCAGTGTTTGGCATTACACTCAAGTGCTATCTATCTTGACTATCTAAATAACAATCAAAGTTCTATACTATACTCGTTGTGCTATTGTGAATCAATGTGCTATGGCCACTTGCTCTCTATGCTATATTTGGAAACTTGTGCTGTCTTGATTCATGCTATTGTGCTATCTCTTACTTTACTTGACTCTCTCTCTTTATCGTTAGTAACTCTGATTTTAATACATTAAACATGTAAATTTACCCGCATCATGAGATATAAATCTTACTGGGTGTTGTCGCTCACCCTACGTTATTTGTTCATTGTGTTTTCAGGTGAGACTGAGGAGACCGAGTACACTCACGAGGATGGGGAAGACCAGGAGTGAACCATGAGTACCATGACGTTATTGTGTTATCCTAGATGTCTTAGTTAGCTGTTTACTTTCATTCTATGTAATAGAGTCAATTGGGCCCTATGTTACGGCTCAGTATTAGTGGATGTAATAGACAATGATTGAATTATCAATGAAAGGTATTTGATTTCGTATTATTCAATTGTCCAATGGTTTGATGTTATTCTACGCTCTATACTCGCTTACTTGCAACTGCCTCACGTTCCGATATTCCGCGTCGGGACGTGACAGGGTTAAAGATGACGGTTCTCTTCTTTGTCTTCGGTTGCCTCTCCATGCAGTGCAATGGCTACAGCAATTCCTCACAACAAGAGAGAGAGAGAGAGAGAGAGAGAGAGAGAGAGAGAGAGAGAGAGAGAGAGTGGGAAGGAACTCCAAGCCAGGGAATACCTTGTTGCTCTCTTGAAGCCAACTCCTCCTATAAATAGAGAGCCTTGCATAAACCCTAATGGATCCATAATACATAGACCCATTATATTTGATCCCATCTAGTAACTAACCAAAGTTGGCAGCCCAAGCCAATAAATTAAATAAAGTAAATTCCAAATTAATTAAAATATAAAAGAATCAATGAGTTAAAATAAAGTCTGATAAGTAAAGAGGTTAATAGGCCAAATAATAGTCCATAATGGAATTAATGCGCCAAAAGTGAACTTAAAATAATAGTAAAAATAGAAAATCCTTATTAAATTCATAATTCCCATCATCCAATAATTTAAATGGACAAGATATTTTACTACTGAAGAAGAATGATGGGTCTATGAGATTATGCATCGATTATATGTAATTGAACTAATTGACAATCAAGAATAAGTATCTACTGCCACGGGTTGATGAGCTATTCGATAAGATATCGAGAGCTCAATACTTCTCTAAAATTGGTTTCATGTCTAGATATCACAAAATGAGAATCATAAAACTTTTAATATATGTGTGTGGCCATTGCCAATTTTTATACAGGTCCATTGATTTTTTTTTGGAATTTGAGATTAATATTTTAAGAAAATACAAAAAATGTGATGACTTTATGGTAGAGTTGCGATTGTTTTTAAAATTATTTTTATTTAAAAATACAAAAAAAAATTGTGATGGATTTGCATTGGAATTTTGATGGAAAATGTTGGGGCACATTTGCGATGACAATTTTACAGCATATTAGTAGGAGATTTATAGTGGAAGTTTTTATAATTTTAAAAATATAAAAAACTTTGAATGATTGGTAGGGGATTTGTGATGACAACTGTTGTGACAGATTTGCGATGAAAATTTTGCAGAGGATTGGGATGGAATTTTTAGTGATGAATTTGCCACGGATTATTGTCCTTAAAAATTAGGGAGGGACTAGCGACAGAATAATGTTAGTCGCTAATTAGCATTGAGTTTTTTGCGATAGATGACTTTCGTCACTAATTTTTCACTAATCTGTTACAAATTTGTACTGATAGTCGATTCGCGAGAAATAGTTCCATGGTTAATCCCACCATTCAGTGTAATGATTGTAGATCTATGTTTCTACTATATTTCTACATCATTACAATAATTTTTTCATCAGCAAAAAAAAATTACTAAATTCTAAATCCGATATGAAATCTAGATCGAACCTAAAATACTATAAATCTAGGGTAAACTTCTTGCAATTGATTTCTAATCACTTACATTGAAGTTTTTCAAAATCTTGTTTTAAAATTAAAAAAAAAGAACCACTAAGAACGAAAGCTATAGTCTAGGATTAGAAGTATACCTTGAAGAAACTTGAAGATATAAATCAACCTCGTGAAGAAGCCCAAAATGGTGGAGATCTGTTATTCTTTCTTACTGCAAAAAAAAAATCTAAAAAAAACAATAAAAATATGAAGGGAAGAAGAAGAAGAAGAGATGCGACACTGCAGGGAGAGGGAAGGGGATTTAAAAGGAGATCTGACTAAACCGCATCGAGTACTGTCAAGTTAGATCTAGATCGGTGCCGATCCGGTCCGATCATCGTGCCGAATCATTGCGGTCTAGCTAGATAGATCCAATTCAGATGATTTGCCCTCCCTAGCAGTGTACGGGTCGGCCGTGCCTCAGAGATACATTGCGGCATGGCAAATTAAGGTGCAGCTAATATAAATTGTTGAGAGGTATTTTGGTATAATCCGAGCTAGCATTTAGGATCTTGGAACTTGGCTAGATTACGGAATAGGGTTAACGTGGGGGTTGAGTCCCCATCTTTTCCATCTAGTGCCTTTTCATATAGCTCTGGCCTACATGCATGATGTGATGTCTCTCCTCTTTATGCTTTCCAAGTACAATTATACCGGCTCCTTAGCCTCCAAATATTTCAAGGTGCAGAAGTTAATGGGGAATGCGTTAACACGTATGGATTGACCACACTGGTTAACATGAGTCTAGTAAACAAACTAAAACAAAGAGTTGTCTCCGAACAACTTCTGAAAGCTTTCCCCATTCTGCAAACATGGGGCCTTGATGCCAAGATATCCCTTAAATTATTATAAACATCTGGCGTTGGCTCTTATGCGACCCGGTCTTCTATTCATCCCTCCTCTCCGTAAACAAACAGTTCCCAAAGTGTTTGGTGCATATCGCATTTTCAATATTTCACGCACATGAACACCAGTTTTGAACCGAGAGACCGAATCTGTTGTCAATCTCTCCTGTGCAACGCATATAACAATCATGAGGCCACCGCCTTGCCTGAGAACATATACACCAGCTAATAAGCTGAACAAGGTTACTATATATATGCCGAAGCACCGGTGTAGTCTCTCTCTCTCTCTCTCCTTTGATCGATCTCTTAATTTCTCTCCCCCACTTTGAGTTTGATATTATAGTGCCTCAACGTACATAATTAAACAATTAATCCCAAAGGGCTTTCCCTGGAGTTGACCTCTCCTGGTGTAGCTCTGGATGGGTATCAACGAACATGGGGAAACTCCTATATATAATGCAGTGAACATGCAGAGGGGTAGGTGGATAAGTTAAGAAAACTTTGCCAATTGACCAACTGGTATAATATAGGATCAATAATTCCTTCAAGGACCAACTAAGAGCTTCTAGAAACGATTACCAATTACCTTCTGCAAAATGTTGACATTATCGTTTCAAGCCCTCTGCATGAATATGTACAAATACAAAGCTTTCACTTTCTCCTCCTCCTCTTTGTTGTTACAGATTGTGCATATATGTCCTCTCTATCACAGCTCAGATAGATGGGTACAGTACTGGTGTCGACGTAAGCTAGAATTATTGCAATATGTGTCTTAAAGACGTGGATTCCTCCAAACAGATCCGTTTAACTAGTTAAGTGATCAACCGCTAGCTCTTCATCTGTTTAATCGTGACAGTTGAAATTAATATTTTAATTTGTTAATTTATTTTAGTCATCAAACTCAATTTCTACTTAATACTGATTACCGACTTCGTATATATTAGAGTATGACATATCGCGAGCTAGTGTTCAGACCGTCTGTGACTCCGGCCCTCAATCATGTGTGTCTGCAAATGAGAGTTTTGGGGTTGATTTCAAGCTAACTCCCGTCAGTTGTCCATTCAATCCCAATTTCTATATCTGTTGTAACTTAATTACCCAATGTTAATTAGCAGGTGAAGTTTTAATTGAGGAAAAAAATTAAATAAAATGCCAAATTTTTAAAAGGAAAAAAAATTAGGAAAATTTTGGAAATATCATTAAATTAAGGATAACAATCAATTTTAATTTGTTACAGTTAGTGTAAATTGAAGCATGAAGAACTGAAACTAAGTTGGAGGACTTTAATTTACAGTTATCCTATAGCAAACAGAACCTTCTCTTCGTAAATTGAAATATAAAATGAGGGTGTTCATGATTGCTTATCCTCGTTTTCTTAGACATATAACGTCGACTAAGAATGTTGGTTTATCCAACATTTTTTTTTCTGATAAACGGTCGTTTTTTCCCTAATCTAACGGACTTTAAAAATATGATCAAAATAATTAACGCACTAAAAATTATGTTTCTAAAACTAACACACTTTTGACTCATTGACTAGATATCCCCGGTAGAGAGCCATGATGGAGGCGGGGCGGCCCACGTCGAGCCTGCCTTGGGAAGAAAGAAGGCGTCACTGCCAAGTACTCGCCATAGGTCCCCCGCCTGGTAGCGGAGTGGTCATGCGTTGGGGCAGGGTGGGGCGCACCCGGATTTTGAATCTGCTTCCGTAGGGTTTTCGTGAGTAGGTTGGGATTAAACCAAGGTTTGGCGCATCGCCGATTCGGACCGGATCGGGATTATCCTGATCCGATCCGATTCGGGCGGATCGAACCGATTCGGTTCGATCCGCTTGGATTCGGCCAGAACTTGGTCCTGTTCAGGCAGGGTTCACTGGACTCATGATCTTGTTCAGGCAGGGTTGTCAGGATCTGCTTATTTACCTGAATATCATTTAAGTAAATGTTATAATTGTTGTTTCATTTACTTAAGATATTACATGTAAATAAGGAAGTACCCCCATTTGAATCCAATAAAAATATCAAAAAAATCATATCTCTTACCAATAAAAAGTCAACTCTCCCATCGAAGAACAAAATCGCGATTTTGGTGATTTTAGCGAAATGCTAACTTTTTAATCTCTCATAATTTGGTCTATCTAAAAATTTGATAATTCAAATAAACCATATGGAACACTAAAAATCTAAAGTCCGGTAAAAAAAGTCAAATGTGCATGTGACTTCTCCAAGGGAGCCGCTCTCCTACTGACAGCACTTAGTCTGCTCGATGCATCTCAGGATTTGGTCAAACTTAAGTTATCATCACCTAAACTCATGAGAATTTCACTTTCTAATTGAAAAGAAACTAGAAAGTGACAATTCTTATGAGTTTGAATGATGATAACTTAAGTTTGACCAAATCTTGAGATGCCTCGAGCAGACTAAGTGCTGTCAGTAGGAGAGCGGCTCCCTTGGAGAAGTCACATACACGTTTGACTTTTTTTACCGGACTTTAAATTTTTAGTGTTCCATATGGTTTATTTGAATTATCAAATTTTTAGATAGACCAAATTATGAGAGATTAAAAAGTTAGCATTTCGCTAAAATCACCAAAATCGCGATTTTGTTCTTCGATGGGAGAGTTGACTTTTTATTGGTAAGAGATATGATTTTTTGATATTTTATTGGATTCAAATGGGGGGTACTTCCTTATTTACATGTAATATCTTAAGTAAATGAAACAACAAATTATAACATTTACTTAAATGATATTCAGGTAAATAAGCAGATCCTGAACCCCTGCCCGAAGAGGATCCTGAGTCCAAAGAACCCTGCCTGAACAGAACCAGGCGAATCGGACCGAATCGCGAATCGGACTTCCCCTGATCCGCACCGATTCGCCCGAATCGGTCCGATCCGATCCGGCACGCCAAACCATGATTTAAACAACAATGTCGAGGTGTACCAAAAAAAAAAAAAAAGTACTCGCCATAGCGGGTCGGCTTCCCTGGAAGGTGCACAACTTTTTCTACAGGAGAAAGAAAGATGTAGACAATTGTATATTGCACTTTAAGATTAATCTTAATTAGGTAACAAATCTATGTGACATCTAATAATTAGATTGTCACTTTATCACTCCTCATGTGAAGGATGTCACATGAGTTATTGTCTAGTCATATTATACTTAAAGTGTAATATGCAAGTACAATAAGTCTTTCTCTACCTAAAAAAGTGTGGATCGTTGTGGAACGACTTCTCCAAGAAGTATGCCCTCCCAACAAAAGACATTCACAAGCAGAACACGTTCTCAACAGAAGCAGCCTTCACTTTTTTTGACTTCTCATTTTTTGAAAAATAGCTCTCTATAATTCTTTTCATTCCAAATGTGACGCATAAAAATTGATCAAGGATTGGAAGATTTTTTTTTTTGTTGATTTTCTATTTTCTAAAATAGCTCTGCCTCCCCTTTAATTAATCAATGGTTTTTCAATAATGAATGTGGCTTTGAACCGAGTCTGATTTTTTTCCCCTTTTTCCTAAAAAAAATAGTGATCGGTTATGTCGTTTCAATGCCGTTAAGGATACCCGAAAGGGGAGTGCAAAGGGAGAGCCAAGGTCGATAAGGAAAGGCAGAAGGAAGGAAAAGGGGAAGGGAAATATATTTGAAGGAGGCCAGTTGTGAGCCGCATTGTAGCAACCCAGTATTTTAATAAATAAATAAATCAAAAAATTTAAAGAAAAATGAATTAATTAAAACCTATTAAATAAAAAGAAGTAATAGACTTTGCTAAATGGATCATGTAAAAGTTATTGGGCCAAAATATGGATTTTTAAAAGATGAATAATAGAATAATATCTTAAATTCGTATTTTTAATATTTCCTAAAAAGAAAAGAGCTATTAAATCATTAAAATAGTTAATATGGGTTGGAATTGGACTCCTAACCCTACCCAAATTGGCTAGGTACGAATTTGCAACCCAACACAACCCAATTAGGAGTTGGAAAGCTTGGAAGGTCGGTAGAAATAAGCAAAACTCGGAATAAATAGAAATTAGAGTTGTAGTAGGAATTAGAAACAAATGAAGTTTTAATACACCCCAACCTCTCTATGGCCGGCCCTAATCCATTGCTAAGGCTTGCTGGACGTGGAGGAGAGGCCAACGGAAGGGAGAATTCGTGGGGAGAAGGATTGCTCAAGATCTACAACCTACACTTCGAGTTCTAAGCCTTAGAAGATAAATCAACCCAAAAGTAGGCATTCTCACAAGCTAAACCTAATTAATCTCGTCTGTAGGATGTTCCTAACATCAGGAATAAAAGCCCTCTAGTTTCTCTAATTTTCATCGACCATATCTTTTAATCTTTATTTTTGAAGTTCTGCTATCATCTTTACCCCAAACCATCATATTTAATTTAGAACTCCATGTACTTTTGATCTCATGCCACAAAATTTTAACTGGACATACTGCTCATTGTCAGGAATCATTTGCCCCCGAAATCCTTAATTTTCATTCAGTATACTACTCGAATTTATTCTTTTCCCTTCATTGCATACTACTCTGCGTTCTTCGTGCGTGAACTTGTTTAAAACCTATCAAGATCATGATTATTTTCAAATTCCTATTTACTGTGTATACCCTCGCATGTCTAGATTAGTTTAAAAGAGGTTTCATGATTTTCGATCAACTGTACACCAAGATATCAATTTTTAATTTACCCTGTATCAAAACATGGAAGGCTTGTACCGCAATCCAAGGCAAAACCTATTCCTGTTCGGGCTCAAGCGCAGAACCTGAGAATGCGACGGCCTGATAGGCCACGTTCTCAGGGGCTGAGCGCGACCAGAATCCTGTCGTGTTCTAAACGTGACAGAACCTGGCTTCGCGTTCTGGCCACCTGTCCTGACCGACCCGTCGCAATCTTTGAAACACCTTGTCACGTTCTGGATGTGCCCTGTCGCGTTCATCATAGGGGTACGTCGCCGTCTAGATTTGTTTCACATAAACCCTAGATTTTGGCGTTCTTGTCCTTCTACAATGATTATACCTTTCGTTAACAGTCTTAAACACAGTAAATAAAGATGCCATAATGTGAACATGTATTGATTAAATTAAACACATACACATGATCTTTTCATATCCATGATTCTTTCATCACATGCACATACTTGTAACCATCCAATATGACTTAACCTGACAAGAAAATATCTCATAATATATCTGGTAATTTACTTCAATAATGTATATTACATTACCGTATTTTAATGGACTTATCTTCGTTTCTCGCGATGTCTTGGGAATACCGTTATCCACGCTCCACTCTTCTAGAATTCCTCTGGAATGTCGAGCACTTGTTTCTATATACACTTTCTCTTAACTTGGGAAAACTCTCCGTCAGATATTCCTTCTGTCGGACTAGTGAATCCTCGTTCAAGGCCTCCGTAAGACTCCTCTGTCCATGGATTCCCACATGGTCGACGAGCTGGTTGTACCCTCAATACCTATGATACCCTTTAGGGATCAGTAAGATCCAAACGGCTTTTAGAAGTTCTCTCTTACCTTGAATCACGCCGGACCTCTGGACTTATGCATAACATGGCCAGTGGAAGGGTAATGAATTCCACCTGACTGTCAACACCAATTGTGCGTGTTGTGCAACTGTTACTGTCGCCTGTTTACTCGACGTTTCATGTGCAATGACTTGTAGTTCTCATCTATACTCTACTCGCTCATATATTCACACTCTCTCTGCTATCTCGTCTATTCATCTAGTAATCTCATCTATTTCTTGGTACTCTCTATTGTCTATTTGACTGATTGTCTAAAGATAAACAATATAACTAATGTCTGGTAATATATAAAGGGCCCGATCTGGTCTTGGGAGGTGCGCCAAAAAGTGCTAGTGCCCGCGGGAGTTAATTGACCAGAGTGTTTGGCATTACACTCAAGTGCTATCTATCTCGACTATCTAAATGACAATCAAAGTGCTATGCTATACTCGACTCGTTGTGCTATCATGAATTATGTTGTGCTATTTGTGTTATGGCCATCCTCCTCTTTGTGCTATGCTCGACACTTGTGCTATTTCATTCACATGTTATTGTGCTATCTTGGTTCATGGCATCGTGCTATCTCACATACTACTTGACTCTCGCTCTCTATTATTAGTTACTCTGCTCTTTAATACATTAATCATTTAAAGCATGTCTGATCATGAGATTTAAGTCCTACTAAGCGTTATCGCTCACCCTGCATTATTGTTGTGTGTTCTCTGGTGAGACCAAGGATGATACTTACACTCATGAGGACGGGAATGACCAAGAGTGAAGTCAGGAGTACCCTGGCGTCTTAGTAATATGTTAGAGTCCTGGTTAGTTTTTTACTATTATTAAACGTAATTGGGCCCTATAGATCGGCTCTGATATTAGTGATTGTAATAGACATTTGAGGAATTATTAATGAGATGCTTCTGCTTTAGTATTTATTCTTCGCCAAATGGTTTGATGTCTATTATACGCTCTGTACCCATTTACTTGCAACTGCCTCACGTTCCGATATTCCGCGTCGGGGCGTGATAGTTTTGTGGTATCAAAGCCTAGGTTGTTCTTAAGTATAAGATGATCTAGGTTGACCAGCCTCGACTAGAGTTAGTTACCCTACCTAGGTGAGTTGTGGTTAGAACCAAGGGTAACTAGTTAAAATGTACCCACACACACACAAATTAAATTCCACATCAATATCATAATAACAAGTTATTTTTGTAGGAACTTAAGCAACTAAGATGACTGCTGGACGTGCTCAGATGAGGGGCATGCAACAAACTACTCAAGAACTATCATGTGCGCTTCTGCAAGCTGCACAAGGTGGAGGGAATCGTGGCGGTGCAGGCGAGCTGCATCGTAACTTCAGGAGCTTGAACTTGCCTAGGTTCAGTGGTTCCACAGATCCAGACGAGGCAAAGCACTGGCTGAAGAAGACGGAAAGAATTTTCCATCTTATGCAATGTGCAGTTAGGGACAAGATGCTACTAGCTACCTTTCAACTTGAGAAGGACGCCCGCTCTTGGTGGGAGTCAGTGAAAGCGACCGAAGCTAATGGTCAATTTACTTGGGCAAAATTCAAGGAGGCATTCAACTCCAAGTACTTCTCAGAGCGTGTCCAAGAGAAGAAGGCTGCGGAGTTTGCTGCTCTGAAACAGAGGAGCCTATCTATAGCTGACTATGAAGCCCAGTTTTCTAGACTGGCAAGATATGCTGAGCACTTGGTGAACACCGAAAGGATGAAGGCTAAGCACTTTCTCAATGGCCTTAGGCCACAATACATTACTCAATTGGCCCCTCTCGACATCCAGACATATGTCGAGATGGTGAAGAAAGCTCAACTACTAGAAGATGCCACGGACTTCACCGATCGTATTAAGGGGAAGTTTGTGAAAAAGAAATTGACACCCGGTCTGACTACTGCTAAGCCAAGTATTGGCAAGAAGTGTCCTTTCAGCATCATGAAAGGACCTAGTCAGGAGAAGAAGCCCAAGGTCTTCGTTCCCAACTGTAAGGCCATGGGCCTTATTGGACCCTTAATGGGCCTTCTGCTAGAACAATGTCTGTTGACGTCAAGCGATGGTGACGTTAACAGTAGGTTGACGTCAAGGGTGCTGACGTCAACAATGGGGTTGACGGCAAGAGTGTTGTCGTTGACTTGGTCTTGGCGTCAATCGATATTGATGTGTACCGAAGGTTCTAGAGTTTTCCCGAGCTTGAACTTGACGGCAAGCAATGTTGACGTCAAAGTTTTATCGGTGTAGTTGACGGCAACAGATGTTGACATCAACCTGCCCGGCCTGTGTTTTTTAGGGTGACCCGAGGCGCACTTTCTCCCCATTTCCTCCCTCTCCTTCCCACCACCTTCACCCCTCACCTTCTCCACTTCTTCCGGCGGCTGATGGGAGCTCGTGGGGGGGCCGTGGTGCTCGTGGCGGTGACGGTTTTCGCGGGAAACAGAGGATTGAAAGGCGGTTCTCATGGGAAAGCTCCCGGAAGATCGACGCGAATCTTGGGTTTCTGGGAGTTTTATTGCATCTTGAGGTAGGGATACTGCCCCCTGTACTCCCCTGTGTGCAATGCCATGATTGTGTGTGTGTGGTTTTGCATGAAATCGTGGTTTTGGGGGAGGGTTTATCCATGTGGGGTTTTGGGGTGAAATTGTCGATCTAAGCATTGGATCAATGTTTTCCAGTTTGGTGGTGGTGAATAGTGATGAGGGAAAGCGTTTCCCTTCATCCCACCGCTGATTTTTGGGCTGGATTGCCCTTGGGATCGGCCTGGGGCCGTTTCAGCTACAGGAAGCTGAAGAACTTAACGTCAACATCGGTTGATGTTAAGCTCTTCAGGGAGGAACTCGACGGCATCATAGCTTGCCGTCGACTTGAGGTAAATAGCTAGTATGTGGCCGTATACTCTTTGTAGACGGCCAGGGTGTTGCCGTCTACCCCTTGTTGACGGCATTCGATGCTGCCGTCAATTTCCTGGTTGACGACAATCGATGTTGCCGTCAACCCACAAGTAGGTCCTAGCAGGCTGAGCTCCCTTTTGCGTGGTATGAGTGGTCGACATGCGGTGTCCGCCAGTTGGCACGGTGTGCCGGACGTTGAGAGCGTCTCCATCTGTGCTTGTGTTGTGTTCTTCCGTGCTTGTGTTGTGTTTCTCGGACGTTTAGGTGAAGGCTCTGTCTGGATGACTGGCGCTGAGTTATTCCGCCAGTGAGCCTGGACATCGAATGCGACTCCATCCAGTGCGTGCTCCTTGTGGTGGTTACAAGCCGATTTCTGTGGGGCCCCTTCTCCACTATTCGAGTCCGGCATAGGGGGAAACCAGTCGCGGACTAGACGAGAGGGAGAGCGTCTGAGTGTGCACACATGGCTAGGGTTGGAGGACTCTATGGTGTCGAGGCACCAAGCCATAGGCCCTAGCTAGTCCTACCTTGTGTGTGTGTGTGTGCTTGTGTGTGTGCTCGTTGTGCTGTTGAGCCTACGAGGTTCTAGTTTCTCGGTGCACTCCTACGAGAAGTTGCGTACTACGCCACCAGTTTCTACATGTTTTGTATGGTGTGTGTTTACCTACTGTTGCTTTTTTTCCCACAATATTTAGTAGTACTGTTATCGGTGGTCTCTTCTTGAGACTCACTCCATTCCCTTTCAGGTGGTTCATCCTCGGCTCCAGGTGCAGAGGAGCCTAGTCACTCCGGTGCTGGTCTTGCTTAGCTGCTGAGAGTAGTACTTAGTTTTTGTACTCACTGTACTCTTTAGTTATGTTGATTATCGGCTCTGAGTTGTACTAAACTTAAATGTTATGTAGTGAAATGTTTAAATTTTGTGGTGCGTACATTTTCTTATATGTTCTCCACAGACGTTCTCTTCTTACGCTTTGGAGCTTCGGCTCGTGGGTGGCGAGTCAGAATTCTGGTTACTGGTTGGTAACTGGTAATTCGGATCCTGGGTCGTTATAGTTGGTATCAGAGCTTGGTCTATCGAGACATATAAGGAAATGCTCCAAATAACTCAGAGCATGAAGAGTACAGTAGCAGCAAGCAAACCGGAGTTATTTTGTGTATTAATTGGTGTGTGCATGTCCTGTGTAGATCCATTATGGCACCTAGGCGACATCGTGTTGAGGAGGTGGCAGAGCAGGCACCTCAGCAGGAGGCTAGAAATGCCCTGCCAACACAGAAGACTCAGCCTGGACTACAGGACGCACATAGTGGTTGTGTGCCACGGCCATGGCCACCGCCATCGCCCCCTCCCCAGGCAGCTCAGGGGTTTGACTAGACCCATTTTCTTGTGGGGATGGCACAGATTGTTGCTCAGCACCATGACGCTTCGGCACCTCAGGGAGGTCCCGGGAGGGTGTTGAGAGAGTTCCTGAAGTTTCAGCCTCCCCAGTTTCTGGGACAACCAGATCCATATGCGGCCCGGTCATGGTTAGATGCGATGGAGAGGACATTCCGTTCCATGGAGTGTGCAGCAGAGGAGAGGGTTTTGTTGGCCAGCTACCAGTTGTAGGGTCAGGCTCTTGCCTGGTGGACCTCGAAGTGGGAGATCACTTTCCAGTCTCGCCCGCTCAGGCAGATCTCTTGGCAAGAGTTTGTGGCAGCTTTTGAGAAAGCTTTCTGCCCCACATATTTCAGGACGGAGAGGCTGTATCAGTTCCTGGATTTGACGCAGGGCGAGATGACAGTGGTCCAGTACATAGCCAGATTTGTGGCGTTAGGGCACTATGCACCACAGATTATGGCAGATGAGGGCTTGAGGACCCAGCAGTTTGTGAGAGGTTTGAGGCTAGAGCTCAGGCAGGCGCTGATAGTTTCTCACGTCACTGATGTTGACGTAGCCTATCAGAAAACACCGGCACTTGAGGCTGACACTTTGCGGACTCGTGGGAAGACTAGAGCAGTTCAGGCACAGGCAGGTCCGTCTCAACAGAGGCAACAGTAGAGTAGCTCACAGCTGAGCTTGAGGACTACGACCTCCTACCCGTCCTCTTCTGCAGGGACGCCGTCGAGGTCAGGGTCTTAGAGGAGGTTCTGACATGACAGGAGGCAAGCAGAGCAGAGGCAGCCATCAGTTGAGAGTGTTCAGCAGCCTTTTGGGCAGCCTCAGTAGCAGAGCCAGCATTCTTTTGCTGGTCGGTGTTACCGGTGTGACTGGCTGGGTCACATGGCGCGGGATTGCCCCCTGTTACCTCGAGATCAACAGCAGCAGAGTCAGCCTCAACCCCGAGCGCAGTAGCAGCAGAAGGTTTTCGTACAGCAGCATCAGCAGACTATGAGTTTAGGCCCGCCGAAGACCAGGGCTCGCGTCTTGCACATGACCCGAGCAGAGGCAGAGGCAGCTCACCTCGTGGAAGGTATCGTGACTATCCTTGGTTATGCCGCTAGAGTTTTGTTTGATTCTAGTGCCTCCGACTCTTTTGTGTCCGAGGAGTTTTTAGACTCCCTTGAGGAGCTGGACATGGGAGTGTTCAGCAAGCTTGTTGTGGAGCTGTCGACGAGAGATTTTGCCCTTACCTCCTACTGTCTTGAGGAGGTACCAGTGCAGATGCAGGGTCAGTGTTTGCCAGCCCGATTGTATGCTATGCAATTGCAGGATTTGATGTGATTTTGGGTATGGACTGGCTCGAGCAGTACGGTGCTATGGTTGATTGTAGGAAGAAGAGGGTGTACCTTCAGATACCCGGTGGAGCTACTTTCTACTTTTAGGGTATCGTACCCCTTACTTCCCGCTTCTTGATTTCTGCTTTGAGGGCAGAGAGTTTTTTGGCTTTTGGGTGTCAGGATTTCTTGTCTACGGCTGTGCTTGTTGATCAGGTTTCTTGGGGAGTGGAGGACATCCCCGTGGTGTGTGAGTTTCCGGATGTCTTTCCGGAAGAGTTGCCTGGTCTGCCGCCAGATAGGGAGACTGAATTCAACATTGAGCTGGTACCTGGCACCGCACCATTTGCACAGGCACTGTACCGCATGGCACCAGTAGAGTTGCAAGAATTGAAGAGGCAGCTAGAGGAGTGTTGGGGAATCGTCCCCCCCGATCGGCAGCCCTCTCTCACACAACTCACACATTGAGTTTGGAGAAGAGATGGAAGAAGGGAGAAGAAGAACACACAGACACCAGATTTTACGTGGTTCGGAGGCGAGAGCCTTCCTACGTCCACGGCCATGGCAGCTTTCAATACTACAACCAGAACACACATACAAAGAGAATATACCCCCCTTTATATACTGGGAGGTTAGGGCGCCATAATCGAGATTCACATGGACAAAAAAGCCCCTAACTGAGAATCGCCTCAGAACTGCAAAGTCGTCTGACCTGGGAAAGGAGAAGTCGAATGCCTTGACAAATTCGACTGCTGACTTCAACTGATGCATTCGACTGCTGCAGTCAAATGCTTCACTTCTGACTACGACTGTATAAGTCGAATGCAGTGTTCGACTGCTTCACTTATGTAAGCCAAAATTTAGCTTCCGGGGGCGCTGCCCCCGGAAAACCCCGCAAGGGGTGCTGCCCCCTTGACTCCCGCGACCTACCTGACCCCTTGTGCAGATCTGCTAGAGAGTTCGGGCTCCACATTCTAACAAGGAGTTGTTGGAGAAAGGCTATATTCGCCCTAGCGTTTCTCCTTGGGGGTCTCCAGTGCTGTTTGTGAGTAAGAAGGATGGTAGCATGAGGTTGTGTATCGACTACATGAAGTTGAATCAGGTGACCATCAAGAATAGGTATCCTCTGCCTAGGATTGATGATCTCTTTGATCAGCTTTAGTCAGCTCGAGTTTTCTCCAGGATTGACCTGAGGTCAGGCTACTATTAGTTGCGGATCAGAGATTCTAATGTGGAGAAGACTGCCTTCAGGACCAGATACGGGCATTTTGAGTTCTTGGTGATGCCATTTGGGATCACCAATGCACCAGCAGCCTTCATGGATCTGATGCATAGGGTGTTCCACCAGTACTTGGACAAGTTTATCGTGGTGTTTGTCGACGACATTCTGGTGTACTATGCTTCAGAGGAGGAGCACACCTAGCACCTAAGGATCGTGTTGCAGACTCTGCGAGAGCACCAGCTATATGCCAAGTTTAGCAAGTGTGAGTTTTGGTTGCAGCATGTTCACTTTTTGGGACACATGATCTCAGGTGACAGAGTTTTAGTAGATCCAGCGAAGGTTGAGGCAGTTTTGCAGTTGGAGAGACCTCGGTCAGTGACAGAGATCTACAGTTTTCTAGGATTGGCTAGATATTACCGCAGATTTATCAGAGTTTTTTCACATATTGCTACACTCCTAACTCGTTTGATGAGGAAGAGAGTCCCGTTTGATTGGTCGGAGCAGTGTGAGCAGAGCTTCATGGAGTTGAAG
Organism: Colocasia esculenta; assembly: GCA_014218235.1. Lineage (NCBI taxonomy): Eukaryota > Viridiplantae > Streptophyta > Magnoliopsida > Alismatales > Araceae > Colocasia > Colocasia esculenta. The sequence goes on along the minus strand of CM024753.1, from coordinate 87,286,885 downwards.
CGACTGCTTATGTCAGCGCTAGTCCTGGTGTTGCCTTCAGGTACAGAGGGTTTCGAGGTCTGCACAGACTCTTCTGGTGTTGGCTTAGGACCAGTACTGATGCAGCACGGTAGAGTGGTGGCTTATGCGTCGTGTCAGCTAAAGCCCCACGAGGAGAATTACCCGATGCACGACCTGGAGCTTGCAGCTATAGTGTTTGCACTGAGGATTTGGCGTCATTACCTGTATAGGGTGAGATTTGTGGTTTACACTGACCATCAGAGTCTACGGTATATCTTTTTTCAGAGGGATTTGAACATGAGGCAGTGTTGTTGGATGGAATATCTGTAGGACTATGATTTCAGCATTGAGTATCAGCCTGGGAAGGCGAATGTGGTCGCAGATGCTCTGAGCAGGAAGGCACATGTAAGTTACATTATGCTGAGAGAGTGGCAATTGTGGCATTCTGCGGAAAAGGGATCCTTCAGAGTTTCCACCAGATGACAGCAGTGTATGCTAGGTGGTTTATGGGTAGCTCCTGCAACTGTGAGATAGGTTGTTGAGGTTCAGCAAATAGATCCCGAGTTGCATAGAATGTTGCTACTCCCAGAGGTTGAGCTGGATGATGACGGGACTGTTAGGCTCTGGGACAAACTCTATATACCTGATGAGGACTCTGTCATGAGAACTGTTTTGCAGGAGGCACATGGATCCTGGTACTCAATTCATCCAGGGTCAACCAAGATGTACCACAGGCTGAAATGACAGTTTTGGTGGCCCGGGATGAAGAGAGACATAGCAGCTTTTGTTTCCAAGTGTTTGGTTTGTCAGCAGGTGAAGGCCAAGCACCAACGTCTTGGAGGGCTTGTATAGCCGTTGGAGATTCCTATGTGGAAGTGGGACCATGTGACGATAGATTTTGTGCATGGACTGCCGAGGACAGCTGGAGGATATGACAGTATTTGGGTGCTTATGGACAGACTGACGAAGACTGCTAGATTCTTGCCCATCAGAGCCGGCTGGGGTGCGAGCAGGTTGGCCAGCTTGTACGTGGAGTGGATTGTTACTTTGCACGGGGGGGGGGGGGATCTTTATTGTGTCATATAGAGATCCTCACTTCACTTTTGGGTTCTGGCGCAGCTTCCAGAGAGCCTTGGGGATAGAGTTAGCGTTTAGCTCTGCCTATCACCCACAGACAGACGATCAGTCAGAGCGGACTATCCAGACCTTGGAGGACATGCTGCGAGCTTGTTGTCTGGAGTGGCAGGGGCCTTGGGCAGCTCACTTGCCGTTGGTGGAATTTGCATATAATAACAGCTATCATTCCAGTATTGGCATGGCACCCTATGAGGCCCTGTACGAACGACCGTACCGTACTCCTCTCGACTGGTTTGAGGTAGGCGAGCGAGTCGGCACTAGACTAGAGCTAGTGCAGCAGGCAGTGGAGGTGGTTCGGCTCGTGAGATAGAGGCTTCAGACAGCGCAGTGCTGACAAAAGAGTTATGCTGATCAGCGCAGGCGACCGCTCGAGTTTCAGGTTGGGGACCAGGTGTTCGTCAGGGTGTCCCCTATGAAGGGGGTGATGAGGTTTGGTAGACGCGAAAAGTTGAGTCCCTGCTATATTGGACCCTTCACCATTACCGAACGTGTCAGAGGTTTGGCGTACCGGCTTCAGCTTCTGCCAGAGTTGGCAGTAGTCCACGATGTGTTCCATGTGTCAATGCTGAGGAGGTACCTTCCAGACGAGTCGCACGTTCTCCCGAGTGCAGATTGGTCAGAGGTGACACCAGTGTTGATAGTACCAGAGTACTCATTGTACATTGAAGATCGCCGAGTTCGAAGGTTGAGAAACAAGGCAATCCCACTGGTTCTTGTAGCGTGGCAATGACACTCAGGAGGTGAGTCGACCTTGGAGCGGGAGGACGAGATGCGCGAGTAGTTTTCGTACCTCTTCGGTGAGTTTTCTTCCCCTTATATTGTTTGAACTTCAGGGGAAAATTTCTTTTAAGGGGGGAAGGTTGTAAGGCCCTGGGCCTTATTGGACCCTTAATGGGCCATCTTCTAGAACAGTGTCTATTGACGTCAAGTGATGGTGATGTTAACTGTAGGTTGACGTCAAGGGTGTTGATGTCAACAGTCGGGTTGATAGCAAGAGTGTTGCCGTTGACTTGGTCTTGGCGTCAATCCATGTTGACGTCTACCGAAGGTTCCAGAGCTTTCCCAAGCTTGAACTTGACGGCAAGCAATGTTGATGTCAATGTTTTGTCGGTGCAATTGATGGCAACAGATGTTGACGTCAACCTGCCCGGCCTGTGTTTTTGAGGGCGACCCGAGGCCCCCTTTCTCCCCATTTCCTCCCTCTCCTGCCCACCACCTTCACCCCTCACCTTCTCCACTTCTTCCGGCGGTTGACGGGAGCTCGTGGGGAGGCCGTGGTGCTCGTGGCAGTGATGGTTTTCGCGGGAAACAGAGGATTGAAAGGCGGTTCTCGCGGGAAAGCTCCAGGGAGATCGACACGAATCGAGGGTTTCTGGGAGTTTTATTGCATCTTGAGGTAGGGATACTGCCCCCTTACTCCCCTGTGTGCAATGCCATGATTGTGTGTGTGTGGTTTTGCATGAAATCGTGGTTTTGGGGGGGGGGGGTTATCCATGTGGGGTTTTGGGGTGAAATCACCGATCCAAGCATTGGATCGATGTTTTTCGGTTTGGTGGTAGTGAATAGTGATGAGGGAAAGTGATTCCCTTCATCCCACCACTAGTTTTTGGGCTGGATTGCCCTTGGGATCGGCCTGGGGCCGTTTCAGCCGTTGGACGTTGAAGAACTTAACGTCAACATCGGTTGACGTTAAGCTCTTTAGGGAACAACTCGACAGCATCATAGCTTGGTGTCGACTTGAGGTAAACGGCCAGCATGTGGTCGTCTACTTTTTGTACATGACTAGGGTGTTGCCGTCTACCCCTTGTTGACGGCAGTCAATGCTGCCATCTATTTCCTAGTTGACGGAAATCGATGTTGCCGTCAACCCACTGGAAGGTCCCAGCAGGCTGAGCTCCCTTTTCCGCGGTATGAGGCATTGACACGCAGTGTCCTCCTGTTGGCACGTTGTGCTAGATGTTGAGAGCGTCTCCGTCTGTGCTTGTGCTGTGTTCTTCCGTGCTTGTGTTGTGTTTCCCGGACGTTGAGGTGAAGGCTCCGTTTGGATGACTGGCGTTGGGTTATTCCGCCAGTGAGCCTGGACGTCGAGAGTGACTCCGTTCAGTGCGTGCCCCTTGTGGTGGTTACGAGCCGGTTTCCATGGGGCCCCTTCCCCACCGTTCGAGTCCAGCGTAGGGGAAAACCGGTCGAGGACCAGACGCGAGGGAGAGTGTTTGAGTGTGCACATGTGGCTAGGGTTGGAGGACTCTATGGTGTCAGGCGCCAAGCCATAGGCCCTAGCTTGTCCTACCTTGTGTGTGTGTATGCTTGTGTGTGTGGTCGTTGTGCTGTTAAGCCTGCGAGGTTCCTGTTTCTCGACGCACTCCTGCGAGGAGTTGCGTACTACGCCACCGGTTTCTACGTATTTTGTATGGTGTGTGTTTACTTACTGTTGCTTTACTTCCCACACTGTTTAGTAGTACTGTTACCAGTGGGGGTTAGTGTCCCTACTAGGTCTCTTCTTGAGACTCACTCCCTTCCCTTTGAGGTGCTTCATCGTCGTCTCCAGATGTAGAGGAGCCTGGTCACTCTGGTGCTGGTCCTGGTTAGCTACTGTGAGTAGTACTTAGTTTTTGTACTCACTATACTCTTTACTTATGTTGATTATCGGCTCTGAGTTGTACTAAACTGAAATATTATATAGTGAAATGTTTAAATTTTGTGGTGTGTATATTTTCTTATATGTTCTCCATAGACGTTCTGTTCTTACTCTTCCGAGCTTCGGCTCGTGGGTGGCGGGTCAGGATTCGGGTTATTGGTTGGTAATTGGTAATTCGGATCTTGAGTCGTTACACCAACACTCCAGCAAAAAGCAACTGTAAGCATTGTGACAAGCCAGGTCACACAGTTGATGAATGCTGGAGGAAAGTCGGCGGGTGTCTGCGCTGTGGAAGCCGCGAGCACTGTTTCCCCGAGTGCCCACTACTGAAGGAGAATGAGAGACACTAATGTGCCTAAGAAACAGGGAAGACTGCAAGCCCTACATGATGAAGAGCCCGCTGAGGAAGGTGGCATGGTAGAAGGTACCCTACAAGTTTTCTCTCTATCAGCATTTGTTTTATTTGATACTGGAGCAACTCATTCATTCATATCTCAAAACTTTGCTGATACTCTGAATGCTAAACCTATATCTACGGGGTGTGAATTCTCTGTCACAACACCATTGAGAGAGAAAGAGAAATTGAATAAATACATTCCATCTGCCGATGTAATGATCAGAGAACATAACCTAAAAGCCGACCTGGTGTGTATGCCCATGGAAGGCTATGATGTAATTTTGGGAGCCGACTAGTTGTCCAATTATGGGGCAAGTGACGACTGCAAGAAAGGGAAAGTTACTTTTAGTGAAATCCCTAAGTTGTCGTTCACAAAGATTAGACCTAAGAGACGGATGTCTCTAGTCTCTGCCATAAAGGCCCACAATATGATAAGGAAAGGTTGCCTTGCTTTCCTTGCGGCCATAATAGTTGAAAAGAAGGGTTCTAAGATAGAAGATGTACACATAGTCCAGGACTACCCCTATGTGTTTCCCGAAGATCTGCCAGGGATTCCCCTGAATGTGATGTCAATTTTTCTATTGAGTTAGTCCCTGGACCTGCATCGGTATCGCGTCAACCGTACCGGATCTCACCTGTCGAATTAAAGGAACTGATGGCATAACTTATAGAGCTATTAGAGAAGGGGTTCATCAGACCAAGTACTTCCCCATGGGGAGCACCCTTGCTGTTCGTTAAAAGAATGATGGATCGATGAGGCTATGTATCGACTATCGACAACTCAATTAGCTAACCATCAAGAACAAGTACCGATTGCCCTGAGTCGATGAACTATTCGACCAGATATCTGGAGCTCAATATTTCTCTAAGATTGACCTCCGATCTGGCTATCACTAAATGATGATCAAGGATCACGATATCTTCAAAATAGCTTTTAGGAGTAGGTATGGACACTATGAATTCATTGTAATGCTTTTTGGTGTGACCAATGCTCCTGCAGCCTTTATGCAACTCATGAACAGCATATACCGACGATATCTTGACAAGTTCATGGTCGTCTTCATTGATGACATCCTCATATATTCCAAGACCAAGGAGGAACATGAAGAACATTTGAGGATTGCTCTGTAAGTCTTACGAGACAACAAACTATATGCAAAACTGAGTAAGTGTGAATTCTGGCTTGAAGATGTGTCCTTCTTGAGCCATGTCATCTCCAAGGACGGCATCTCCGTTGATCCCTCCAAAATCGAAGCAGTACTCAAATGGGAGAGACCAACTAATATCACAAAAATTAGGAGTTTCTTAGGACTGGCTGGTTACTACAAGCGGTTCATAAAGGACTTCTCCAAGATTGTCGTTCCTCTCACTCGTTTTACACGGAAGGAAAATCCTTACTCTTGGAGTGAAGAGTGTGAGAAGAGTTTCCAAACTCTAAAAGAATGTCTGACCTCAGCACCTATTCTCGCTCTTCCAATTGAGGGAGAAGGTTTCTCTATCTATACCGATGCCTCAGGAATTGGGTTAGACTGCGTACTGATGCAGAAGGAGAAGGTCATTGCTTACTCTTCGAGACAACTAAAGACTCATGAAGTGAACTACCCTGTGCGTGATCTAGAGTTGGTTGCCGTGGTCTTCACCTTAAAAATCTAGAGACATTATTTATATGGTGAGCGATTCACGGTCTATTCAGACCATAAAAGTCTGAAGTATTTATTCTCACAGAAAGAACATAATATGAGGCAAAGGAGACGGCTTGAATACTTAAAGGATTTTGATTTCAACATCCAGTACCATCCATGCAAGGGAAATGTTGTGGCTGATGCTCTTAGTAGAAAGCCGATGGCATCTTTATCGAGTCTAGTTCATGGTGAGATGTAACTACTAGAGCAATTCACAAGTTTAGACTTGAACATTGAACATAGTGATGATCGGGTCTTGGTCGCCAATATCAAAATTCAATCTGACATGCTAGAAGAGATCAAAGTACAATAGGATAGCGATCCATTCTTGGTTTGTGTCAAGGAAACGTTAGATGAAAGGCCTGATTTTGCTATGACCATGGATGGAAGGCTTGTATTCCAAGGAAGAACATGCATCCCAGACAATGAAGAACTGAAGAGGAAGTTAATAAATGAAGCTCACCAGACGAAGTATACTATTCATCCTGGAGGTACCAAAATGTATCAAGACATGAAAAGAATATTTTCGTAACGACCCATGATCCGCATTATCGGTAACCGACCAGTAACCCGAATCCTGACCCGCTAACCCACGAGACGAATCTCGGAAGGGTAGAAGAAAAGCGTCTGAGGAAATCATATAAGCAAATGTACACGCCACAACTAACACAATTAACACATATAACTAAGAGACAACAGAGAAGTAAGAGTACAGTGAGTACAAGAGCAGGGTACTACTCACAGCAGCCAAGCAGAGCCAGCACGGAGTAACGAAGCTCCACGACACACACAAGCTGCCCACAGACCCACCTGAAGGGAAGGGAGTGAGTCTCGTAGAAAAAGAGACCCAGTAGGGCAACTAACCCCCACCGGTAACAAAGCTACTAAACAGTGCTAAACAAAAAAGCGATTGTAAGTAAACACGCACACTCTGTCAACACACAGGAACCAGTGTCATAGTGCGCAGCTCCCTCAGGAGCGCACTGAGAAAACTGGAACCTCGCAGGCTCAACAGCACAAAAGCACTGCACACACACAAGCTCACAAGCAAAAGCTCACACGGCACTCACAAAGTAGGACTCAGCTAGGGTCTGTGGTTCGGCGTCCCGTCACCACAGAGTCTCTCAACCCTAGCCACGTGTGCACACTACAGACGCTCTCTCTCACGTCTGGTCCACGACTGGTTTTTCCCCCTACGCCCGACCTAGCGGTAGAGAAGGGGCTCCACGAAGACCGGCTCGAAACCACCACAAAGAGTACACACAGAACGGAGACTCTCTCTACGTTCTGGCTCACCGGCGGAGGACCCCCACACGCCAGTCCTCTAGACGGAGCGTCGCTCCACGTCCAGGTAATACAACAGAAAATAGGAGCACCGTAAAACTCCACACGAGTACGGACGGAAACACTCTCAACGTCTGGAACACCATACTGCGGACGGACACCACATGTCACCGTCTCAACACAGTCAAACACAACGCGAGCACAGGCAGAGACACTCTCTACGCCTGGCAAACTGTGCTAACAGGTGGACATCGCATGTCAACACCTCAAATCTAGGAAAGGGAAACACAGCTTGCTAGGAACTCACCTGTGGGTAGATGGCATCATCGATCGCCGCTAACCAAGAAGTAAACGACAGCATCACATATCGCCAAGCACAAAGTCAACGATAGGATCGACTGTCGCTAACTATAGGTCAACGGCAATGTCCTGGACGTCTAAAAGAAGTAGACAGTCACATGTTGGTCGTTTACCTAATCTCAGCGGCACACGATCTTGCCGTTTATATCCCACCTGAAGATCTTGACGGTAACAACCTTGCCATCCAGATCTTCCCTGAAGAGTTTAACGGCAAGAGATCACGCCATTTATCTCTTCCCTGAAGAGCTCAACGTCAACATCCCTTGACGTTGACTTCTTCAGTATCCAGCAGCTGAAGCAGCCACAAGCCAAATCCCTTGAGAGCAATCCAGCCCTCAAAACAGCAGAGTGATGAAGGAGAAATTCTTCCTCACATCACACTACACTACTACAAAGCTGGAAACACATGATCTAACGCTCAGATCGGTGAAACCACCCCAAAACCCAACATGGAGAAACCCTCCCCAAAACCTCGAATTCCACGCAAATCACACGCAATAGACATGGAATAACACACAAGGGATCTAAGGGTTTACGTCCCTACCTCAGAAACGCATATAAATCCCAAAAGAACCTCGATTCGCGCCGAACCCCCAAAAGCTTCCCGCGAACACCACCAACAAATCCGTCGTTTCCCATCAATCCGTCACCGCCACGCGCATCGCGGCCTTTCCACGTACTCCCATCGGCTGCCAGAAGATGAAGAACTGCAAGGGTGAAAGTGGGGGAAAAAGAAGAGGAGAGAAAGTGAGGAAGGAAAAGGGCTCGGGTTGCCCCTAAAAAAAAGAACCCTGATCAGTTGACCTCAAGGCCCCTCGCCGTCAACTGAACCGCCAACACTCAACGTCCACATCACTTTCCGCCAAGTTCCATCTCCGGAAGAGACAGGAACACAAGGTCAACGGCAACAACGATGGACGCCAAACACCAGATACCGGCAACCACCTTGCCGCCAACCCACAGTCGACGTCACAGACCTGGATGTCAACCCACTTTCGAAGTCCAACTCGCTGGACATCAACAGGCACAGATCCATAACCAAACCCGATAAAGATCCGATAAGAATCCAATAAGACGTGAGACGTTACAGCCCTCCCCCCTTAAAAGAATTTCGCCCCCGAAATTCTAGCCACACTAGGGAAAGAGATAGCAACACAGAGGTACAAACTACACGCGCATCCCACTCACCGGTTGACACGCCCACCTGAGCATCGCCGTAAACAACACAAAATAGTGGGATCACCTCGTTCTTTAACCTTAGAACTCGGCAACCCACAAGGAATAGCAAAACTCAGGTACTGTCAACCAAAAGTACCTCGACGACAAAGACACATGGAACACACCAAGGTCAAAACCATCACTGGCAATAAAACCTTCGACTAAGGAGCCAAACCACTTCTCAGCCCACTGGGCCAACTCCGGTCCAGCAATGACACGTTTGTCCACCTCCACTCAACTAGAGGAGAACTAGACGGTCATCCACACAGGTCCTCCATTACCTGACACACAAACTAGTAGGAGACATCACAAGCTGTAGGTCGGGTAACTCTCCCTGTGGGGCTTCATTAACGCGACACGTAAGGCACCAACCTGACCTGCCGCATCAGCACTGCTCCCAAGCCAACACTGGAAGAATCTGCACAAAACTCGAAACTCTTCGAATTGTTCACAACACTCGCACTGGCACAAAGTAAGCAGTCACTTCAACTCCATGAAGTTCTGCTCACATTGTACCGGCCAACCAAATGGCAGAAACACGCTAGCGGAGAAACACACAACCGCCACTACCAACAGACCTCGTTGTCGGGACACGCTAATCGGCAACCCACACTGTCGTCAAAAAAACCAGACAGAGGGTACAAATGCCGATAGCAACACACAAAACGTCGGTCAGCAACTCACTCCTTCGTCAACGAAACCCGACAGAGGACACAGTCGCCGACAAGAACACGGAAAAACAACCACCTGAGAATAAAACGCAATGCTCAGGGGTACAACCTCATGCTACTAGCCACAGCTAGCATCGATCATCAGCTGAGCCAAAAAGTCACGCGGGCGACGAAACCAACGCAACATAGCTCGCAATCCAAATGCGCAAAAACAACACAGGATGCCATCACAACACCAGGAGTCACCCAAGGCTCAACACAATGCGCTAAGGCTTCAGATGGCACACAAACCAAAACAAGACACCCGAACTCGAGCTCATGGTGCTACCACAAGCACCAACACCAAGCTAAGTGCAACACAATGCACTAACAGCTAAAACAACACTGCGGCCAACAGGAAGGACTCTCCGCCGGAGACCTGCCAGAAGCCACACACACTAAAAACCATAGCCTAAAGGGGCACAACAAGCTACACCGGCCCCAACCTTTAAGGCATAAAACACAAAGCACCAAAAAGATGCTCACAGTGCTGCACCCGCAATAGCACCCAGGGCCCGAAAATGACACAGGGCCCACCGAAGGAGACTCTCCACAAGAGACTCACAGAAAACACACAAAAAACCCACAACAACTCCTTGGCATGCAAGAGCACAGTACGCCTTCTCCATCGCACCCGATAGAGAGGCCAAATACTGAAAAGATGGTATGCAAAAAGCCTTCAAGGCACAAGCCGAGGCGCACACCATAACTATACTTGCACGGGCACACCTAGCAAGAAACGTACGGTAAAACCAAACACCACAATGCCACGACCATCCACCATGGTCGCGACATGCACACACGACTCCTATGAAACCATCGAAGTCGGCGACACAAGCGGAAACAACCCTCGACACACCTGTCGAGGTCATGCAACAAACAGGCGAGAACAAAATCTCACTACACACACGGCTACCTCATACCTCCACAAGGTCGAGAGCCGACAAGCCAAAACCTTTCGGACCCCAGACGCACACCACGAGGTCAGGAAAAACCCCACACACTCCAGTGTCACCACACGCTGGCACCAGGAGGGGCTATAAAACCGAGAAAACACCAAAACGGGGACCACCAGAAACATGGGTCCACATAAGGCCAGATCAACGATGCCCACGAAGACTAAACACAGCTAGGACACAACTGCTGTGTAAGCTCGGGCAACGAATCGCACTAGAAAGTGTTGTGAAGAGGTGTCAGCAGTACAACAGCCGCCAAGCCGCCGTCACTGACAACCCAAAAACCATCACAACACAACCAGCATGAACAGGCCTGCCAACCAAAAGGCAACACACAAAAAAAACAACAACACAAGAGGAGCAACCAGCTCAACTCAAACACAACTCAACAACTCAGGGGAAGATGACTCCACCTTAGGGCCGCCACAATGCATACCCTAGCAACATATCACCACAGTGGAGCACCACAACCCCGAGCAACACCCAAAGCTAAGGAAGGAGACATGTAACACAACAAGTCCCTTCCCAAAGCAATGGAAGACCGCAACATAAGGCTGACGCTTCCACAAGAAGTGCAGTCAACCACACACCCACCACACTCACCAGACTACTGCCTGGGAGAGCACGTCGGACATGGAAAAACAAAACACATCATCTGAGCCCCAGGGACACACAGTCCCACCGGCGCAACCGAAACACTCGGAGACAACCACAAACAATCTGGCCAACACAAAAGCCAGATGCACTACCTCAGGCACCACACTTGACCGGAAAACACCACGGTAGGCTGTTACGCAAACAGTCTAATTGGCCACAACGATAGCTCAACTCTACACCCTTCCGGAACTTCCACAAGGAGCCGAAATGCATAGTGCAGAGCAACCCAAAGAGCTATCGACACAAGAAAAACAATCCAGTTAGGACCCAAAACTTCCCAAGAGAAGAATAGCGGTAAGACGAAACCACTGTACAGATTCTGCGGTCCAGTCCGAGTCTGTGGTGGTAGCGGGGCATCTCCAGCCTCCTGCTGAGAAACCTACACAGCTTCTACCCCAACACGACATCGCCTAGAAACAAAGGTCAAACCACACAAGACATGCACACACGCGATACACAAAACAACTCCTGAACTGCTTGCTGCTACTGTACTCCACACACTCTGAGTTATACGGAACATTTCCTTATATGTATCTCGACAGACCAGGCTCTGATACCAACTGTAACGACCCATGATCCGCATTACCGGTACCCGACCAGTAACCCAAATTCTGACCCGCTAACCCACGAGACGAATCTCGGAAGGGTAGAAGAAAAGCATATGAGGAAATCATATAAGCAAATGTACACGCCACAACTAACACAATTAACACATATAACTCAGAGACAACAGAGAAGTAAGAGTACAGTGAGTACAGTAAGTACAAGAGCAGGGTACTACTCACAGCAGCCAAGCAGAGCTAGCACGGAGTAACGAAGCTCCACGACACACACAAGCTGCCCACGGACCCACCTGAAGGGAAGGGAGTGAGTCTCACAGAAAAGAGACCCATTAGGGCAACTAACCCCCACCGGTAACAGAGCTACTAAACAGTGCTAAATAAAAAAGCGATTGTAAGTAAACACGCACACTCTGTCAACACACATGAACTGGAGTCGTAGTGCGCAGCTCCCTCAGGAGCGCACTGAGAAAACTGGAACCTCGTAGGCTCGACAGCACAAAAGCACTGCACACACACAAGCTCACAAGCAAAAGCTCACACGACACTCACAAAGTAGGACTCAGCCAGGGTCTGCAGTTCGGCGTCCCATCACCACAGAGTCTCTCAACCCTAGCCACGTGTGCACACTACAGATGCTCTCTCTCACGTCTGGTCCACGACCGGTTTGTCCCCCTACGCCCGACCTAGCGGTAGAGAAGGGGCTCCATGGAGACCAGCTCGAAACCACCACAAGGAGTACGCACAGAACGGAGATGCTCTCTACGTCCCGGCTCACCGGCGGAGGACCCCCACACGCCAGTCCTCTAGACGGAGCATCGCTCCACGTCCAGGTAATACAACAGAAAATAGAAGCACGGTAAAACTCCACGCGAGTACGGACGGAAACACTCTCAACGTCTGGAACACCATACTGCGGATGGACACCACGTGTCACCGTCTCAACACAGTCAAACACAATGTGAGCACAGGCAGAGACACTCTCTATGCCTGGCAAACTGTGCTAACAGGCGGACACCGCATGTCAACACCTCAAATCTAGGAAAGGGAAACACAGCTTGCTGGGAACTCACCTGTGGGTAGACGGAAGCATCGACCGCCACTAACCAAGAAGTAAACGATAGCATCACATGTCGCCAAGCACAAAGTCAACGACAGGATCGACTGTCGCTAACTATAGGTCAATGGAAACGTCCGGACGTCTAAAAGAAGTAGACAGTCACATGTTGTCCGTTTACCTAATCTCAACGGCACACGATCTTGCCATTTATATCCCACCTGAAGATCCTAACGGTAACAACCTTGCCGCCCAGATCTTCCCTGAAGAGTTTAACGGCAAGAGATCACACCGTTTATCTCTTCCCTGAAGAGCTCAACGTCAACATCCCTTGACATTGACTTCTTCAATATCCAGCAGCTGAAGCAGCCACAAGCCAAATCCCCTGAGAGCAATCCAGCCCTCAAAACAGCAGAGTGATGAAGGAGAAATTCTTCCTCATATCACACTACACTACTACAAAGCTGGAAACACACGATCTAATGCTCAGATCGGTGAAACCACCCCAAAACCCAACATGGAGAAACCCTCCCCAAAACCTTGAATTCCACGCAAATCACACACAATAGACGTGGAATAACACACAAGGGAGCTAAGGGTTTACGTCCCTACCTCAGAAATGCATATAAATCCCAAAGGAACCTCGATTCGCGCCGAACCCCCAGAAGCTTCCCGCGAACACCACCAACCAATCCGTCGTTTCCCATCAATCCGTCACCGCCACGCGCACTGCGGCCTTTCCACGTACTCCCATCGGCTGCCGGAAGATGAAGAACTGCAAGGGTGAAAGTGGGGGAAAAAGAAGAGGAGAGAAAGTGAGGAAGGAAAAGGGCTCGGGTTGCCCCTAAAAAATAGAACCCTGATCCGTTGACGTCAAGGCCCCTCACCGTCAACTGAACCGCCAACACTCAACATCCACATCACTTGCCGCCAAGTTCCATCTCTGGAAGAGACATGAACACAAGGTCAACGGCAACAACGATGGACACCAAACACCAGATACCGGCAACCACCTTGCCGCCAACCCACAGTCGACGTCACACACCTAGACGCCAACCCACTGTCGAAGTCCAACTCGCTGGACATCAACAGGCACAGATCCACAACCAAACCCGGTAAAGATCCGATAAGAATCCAATAAGACTCGAGACGTTACAATTTTGGTGGCCAAACATGAAGAGAGAGCTAGCCGAGCATGCTGCTCATTGCCTTACATACCAATAGGTAAAAGCAGAACACAGGCTCCCTGCTGGCGTACACAGACCTTTAGATATTCCGGAGTGGAAATGGGAAAGTATAGGCATGGACTTCATCATGCGTTTACCCAGGACTCGTGGTAGACTTGATGCCATATGGGTCATTGTCGACCGACTAACCAAACCCGCACACTTCCTACCTATAAAAAGTAAGTGGTCTATAGAGGTATTAGACGCTCTATATGTCAAAGGGATCATGAGATTGCATGGAGTTCCATCATCCATTGTCTCGGATCAAGATCTTAGATTCACGTCTCATTTCTGGAAGGGACTGTAAACTGCACTTGGTACTAAGCTCAATTTCAGTACCGCTTTTCACCCGAAGACTGATGGGCAGACTGAGAGAACCAATCAGATTGTTGAAGACATGTTAAGAGCCTGCACTATAGATTTCCCAGGCTACTGAAATGAGCACTTATCATTGATTGAGTTTGCCTATAACAATAGTTACCAGGCGAGTATTAAAATGGCACCGTTTGAAGCACTCTATGGCAGAAAATGTAGATCTCCTGCATGCTGGAATGAAGTTGGAGAACATCAATGGCTAGGTCTGGACATGGTACAAAATACAACATGGGATATACAGGTGATCCGAGATCGGCTCAAGATTGTTCAGTCTAGGCAAAAGAGCTATACCGACAAGAGGAGGAGAGATCTAGAATTTCAAGTAGGAGATCATATGCTTTTGAAGGTATCTCCTACACGTGGCATTCAAAGGTTTGGTGTTAAAGGAAAGCTAAGTCCTAGATTCATCGGCCCTTTTGAAATACTCGAGAGGGTTGGTGAGGTTTCTTACCTGCTGGCGTTGCCACCAAACCTGGCATTTGTACACAATGTGTTCCATGTTTCTATGCTTAGAAATTATGTGTACGATCCCACTCACATCATACGCCACGAGAAGTTGGTGCTGAACAAGGACATGACATATGAAGAGAAGCCAATCAAGATACTGGAACGGAAGGTGCAACAACTCAGGAACCATCCGATTCATGTGGTTAAAGTTCTGTGGAATAACCGTGGAGTAGAAGAAGCCACATGAGAATCTGAAGGAATCATCAGACGAAACTACCCCGATCTTTTCGGTAAGACATTCTCTCCATGATGGTGATATGAATTTGGGGACCAAATTCTATTAAGAGGGGGAGGATGTAGCATCCCAGTATTTTAACAAATAAATAAATTGAAATTTTAAAGAAAAATGAATTAATTAAAATCTATTAAACAAAAAGAAGTAATGGGCTTTGCTAAATGGATCATGTAAAAGTTATTGGGTCAAAATAGGGATTTTTAAAAGCTGAATAATAGAATAATACCCTAAATTCGTATCTTTAATATTTCCTAAAAAGAAAAGAGCTATTAAATCATTAAAATAGTTAATATGGGTTGGAATTGGACTCCTAACCCTACCCAAATTGGCTAGCTACAAATTTGCAACCCAACCTAACCCAATTAGGAGTTGAAAAGCTTGGAAGGTTGGTAGAAATAAGAAAAACTCGAAATTAAATAGGAATTAGAGTTGTAGTAGGAATTAGAAACAAAGGAAGCTTAAATACACCCCAACCTCTTTATGGCCGACCCTAATGCATTGCTGAGGCTTGCTGGACGTGGAGGAGAGGCCAAAGGAAGGGAGAATTTATGGGGAGAAGGATTGCTCATGATCTACAACCTACACTTTTACTTCTAAGCCTTAGAAGACATATCGACCCAAAGGTAGTCATTCTCACAAGCTAAACCTAATTAATCTCGTCTGTAGGATGTTCCTAACATCAGGAACAAAAGCCCTCTAGTTTCACTAATTTTCATCGACCATATCTTTTGATCTTTATTTTTGAAGTTCTTCTATCATCTTGACCCCAACCATCATATTTAATTTAGATTTCCATGTACTCTTCATCTCATGCCACAAAATTTTAATTGGACATACTACTTGTTGTCAGGAATCATTTGCCCCCAAAATCCCTAATTTTCATTCAATATACTACTCAAATTTATTCTTTTCCCTTCACTGTATACTACTCTGTGTTCTTCGTGCATGAACTTGTTTAAACCCTGTCAAGATCAAGATTATTTTCAAATTCCTATTTACTAAGTATACCCTCCCATGTCTAGATTAGTTTGAAAGAGGTTTCGCGATTTTCAATCAATTGTACACCCAGATATCAATTTTTAATCTACTCTGTATCAAAACATGGAAGGCTTGGACCGCAATCCAAGGCAAAACATGTTCTTGTTCGGGCTCAAGTGCAGAACTTGAGAACGCGACGGCCCGATAGGCTGCGTTCTTAGGGGTTGATCGCGACCAGAACCCTGTCACATTTTGAATGCGACAGGACCTGGCGTCGTGTTCTGGCCGCCTGTCCTGACCGACCCATCGCAATCTTTGAAAGACCTTGTCACATTCTGGATGTGCCCTGTTGCGTTCATCACAGGGGTACGTCGCCTTCTTGATTCTTTTCACATAAACCCTGGATTTTGGCGTTCTTGTCCTTCTACAGTGATTATACCTTTTGTTAATAATCTTAAATGCAGTAAATAAAGATGCCATAATGTGAACATGTATTGATTAAATTAAACACACGCACATGATCTTTTAATATCCATGATTCTTTCATCACATGCACATACTTGTAACTATCCAATATGACTTGACTTGACATGAAAATATATCATAATATATCTGGTAATTTACTTCAATAATGTATATTACATTGCCCTATTTTAATGGACTTGTCTTCATTTCTCGCGATGTCTTGGGAATATTGTTGCCGATGCTCCATTGTTCTAGAATTCCTCTGGAACGTCGAGCACTTGTTTCTATATATACTTTCTCTTGACTTGGACAAACTCTCCGTCAGATATTCCTTTTGTCAGACTAGTGAATCCTCGTTCAAGGCCTCCGTAAGACTCCTCTGTCCATGGATTCCCACATGGTCGATGAGCTAGTTGTACCCTTAATACCTATGATACCCTTTAGGGATTAGTAAGATCCAAACAACTTTTAGAAGTTCTCTCTTACCTTGAATCATGCCGGACCTCTGGACTTGTGCATAACATGGCCAGTGGAAGGGTATTGAATTCCACCTAACTGTCAACACCAATTGTGCGTGTTGTGCAACTGTTACTATCGCCCGTTTACTCGACGTTTCATGTGCAGTGACTTGTAGTTCTCATCTATACTCCACTCGCTCATCTATTCACACTCTCTCTGCTATCTCGTTTATTCATCTAGTAATCTCATCTATTTCTTGGTACTCTCTATTGGACATTTGACTGATTGTCTAAAGATAAACAATATAACTAATGACTGGCAATATATAAAGGGCCCGGTCTTGTCTTGGGAGGTGCACCCAAAAGTGCTAGTGCCCGCAGGAGTTAATTGACCAGAGTGTTTGGCATTACACTCAAGTGCTATCTATCTCGACTATTTAAATGACAATCAAGGTTCTATGCTATACTCGACTCGTTGTGCTATCATGAACTATCTTGATCTATTTGTGCTATGACCATCTTGCTCTTTGTGCTATGCTCGACACTTGTGCTATTTCATTCACATGTTTTTATGCTATCTTGGTTCATGACATCGTGCTATCTCACACAATACTTGACTCTCGCTCTCTTCATTACTTACTTTGCTTTTTAATACATTAATCATTTAGAGTATGCATGATCATGAGATTTAAGTCCTACTGGGCGTTATCCCTCACCCTACATTATTGTTGTGTGTTCTCAGGTGAGACCGAGGATGATACTTACACTCATGAGGACGAGAATGACCAAGAGTGAAGTCAAGAGTACCCTGGCATCTTAGTAATATGTTAGTGTCTTAGTTAGTCTTTTACTTTTTATAAATGTAATTGGGCCCTATAGATCCGCTCTGATATTAGTGATTGTAATAGACATTTGAGGAATTATTAATGAGATGCTTCTGCTTTAGTATTTATTCTTCGTCCAATGGTTTGATGTCTATTATACGCTCTATACTCGTTTACTTGCAACTGCCTCACGTTCCGATATTCCGCGTCGGGGCGTGACACGCATTGTCAAGAGAGAAGTGCGTTCTCATATGGGATGACGATGTCGCCGAATGATCTAAATTCGCAAGAACTTGATGCAATGAATGAAAATGATTTTGGGCAGATAGAAACCTCCACGGCCGATGATGGGAATAGTGTGGTTGGCGGCGGCCCGACACCTATGCAAGAGTCTGTGACGCCGGCTAGGTTTTGACAACTGATGACTACAAGGGATTACGTTGCAGCACTGCAAGCCTCTTATTCATCATGTTAAGGCAATGTTTCTTCACCATGTTCAGGAGGGAGACTGGGTGGGGATCCCAGAGTGCATTGGGTAGGTGGGTTGTCCCCACCACGGCTGCACAGGCAGACGAGCGAGGGGCCGACCCCGCACCCACATAGGCATCGGGGGTCCCGCTCTGCAAATTGCTGCTAGAGGGTGTGGCCCCGGGCGTTGAGCTGGACGTGGCCGTAGGCACCCAAATGGGTGTGGCCCTGGGTGTCTACGTAGACGTGGTTGTGGGCACGAACTCGGGCATCCAGGCAAGGTGTTCCCACCAAGCCCAAGATCGATGCAGGCAGGGCATTCGAACGAGGGGCTGACCCTACGCATAGGCCCACATGATGGCATGGGGTTTCTCCCACATAGGGAGGCTACTAGACGCATAGGTGTAGGTCCCTCCACGCATGTCTTTCTTGCATGGCCAATGGGGCCATTCAGTGATGCGCCCTCAGCCATGCAGCCATCTATCAGATGGGGCGGTAGCCAACTTCATGGTATCTGACATAGAGTTCCCTAGAGCACGTTTTTGGTGGAGCAGGCCCACATGTGAGCATCGGTCTGTTGACATCATGATCTTGCCCACTTCGCAAGACATCCGCGTGCTCCTATGGAGTTGACCAACGGACCCTATAGTTGAGCCTGACTTAGCCACATTCTTAGATGTGGACCAGCAGGGAATGGTTTCTCAGTCTCTTGTCGCCACAATAATCACAATTTGGAAGTATGACGAGTCCGACGTCGCATGGGCATCTTCGTCAGTGCCATGCTCTGACTCAGGCCCACCTCCAGAGGTTGGCCTTTGCTTTTATGATGATGTCATTAAAAAGTAGTGGAAGATAGTTATGAACAAATCTAGAAGGGCGGGTTGAATATATTTCTACCAAATTAAAATGAAACACTTATTAGATTAAAAAATCTTTGAGAATTACAGAGTTTTGAGTTATGCACAGATTCAAATCAAGACAAATTAAGCATGTGAACTATGAATCTAAAGATTTCTAGATGATAGAAAACTAATTAGCAAGCGTGCCTAACAATCATCTAACGTTGAGATAGATCAAACCACAGTAACACATACATTTAAGGTGGTTAAGATTACACAACTGTGTATCCTACATCCACTGTCCACACACAAATATGCTTATCAAGTAGGTCTTGAGAACACACGAAAGCACACACGATTTGAGATGATTGAATTCTCAAATCAAAACATACACAAGTGAATTTAAGCAGAAGGATGCTCAAATTTCACACTACACAAAGATTGATGTGAAAATCAGATCCAGAACCAGTCAAGAAATTGTAGAACATAAGAGTAGAAGAACTGGTTCGATTTCCTCCTTTGCTCATGGTTGCAAATTCCTTGATTCCTATCTTCAGATGGATGATGCAAGCTCTTGAATTTGGGAATTCGATTTGATCTACTATCAGCGTAACGACCCTCTTTATATCGGTACGGTTATACCAACCCACATTGATATAATGAACGCCGCTACAGTGGGACATTTACCCAACAGTTATACGATAGGCTGAAATATACATAAATACATTCACATAACAGCAGAAAAGAAATAGCCAAAAGTAACTTCTTATTCCATCATCCACATTCTATTCGTAGTCCATATATATAGAAGAAAAGAAATCTAAACTTTTCATAACTGAGAAATGAAATAAATACATTGTCCACAACTTTCCACTAAATAAGTACACAATCCCAAAGGTAGAGCAAGTCTACTCTTATTACATACATATGAAAAATAAAGTACAACACCAAGTCCAAAACAAGGTCTCCTACTCCCGCTCCGAGTTGCTCCTAACGATCTCCTCGGAAGAAGTAGAAATCTCTGTACCTGTATGCCGAAGCAAGAGTGAGTTCAAATGAACTCAACAAATAACACCAAACACACTAAACTTACATGCATCACATAATTTTCACATTTTCATACTACACAAATCATATAAACATGGATTTAACAATTAATTCGAGTAAAAATCCTAAACATGATGTCTACACATATTACACATGGAAATTGACTTATACAAAATTTTCAATAACTTAAAGCCTATCACATGCTTTCTACACACTTTTCCATATATTAAACTAGCTCATTTAACCATATTCACACACTTACAAGTTAAACATTAGTCAATTTAAACATGGAGTTTGTACACATAAATAAGAGACAATTTTAACATGGATTCTATAATCATTTTCACATAGATAATACATTTATACTCATGAAAAGGTTGCTGTTTTGCTATGTACATATTATAATCATTTAAGAAATTATCAATTTATATGCTGACACAAGAATTCATATTAACACATGATCACTTACACAATTTCACAATTTACACCTTCACTTTCACTTAAACATAGGTTCACATTTATTAAATGCCGTGACACATAGCCCAAACCACCTTTTAGAAGGACACACACTAATCACATCACATATCTATCACTTAGGCATTACAGTGATAAATCTTAGTTGCTGCGCAGAACCGGGAGAGGCACTCTCCACCCTAACCAACGATACTTGTTCGCCTCCAGGATTTAATCCCAATGCCCGTGGGACATCACACACTATGAACCTTCCCGTGGGGACTTTACCACAGTACAGTTCCACGGCCCTCTAAGGTAGCAGTGTCACCCATTGGCACATTTACACATTTGTCTAAATTTTAACACACGCTTAATGCAAAATTTTAACACATCCAATACATGCTCACACATTTACATACTTCAGTGTTAACTAACATGGTACTACTGTTCTCAGTATTATCAGATTCAAACAAGTCTATTCATGTTGAAATTAGCAGATTTTAACACTAATCATATTAACGTGCATTTATTTATCAATATTGCTCACAAATCTACATATATAGCTACTGTCATCATTTCAGTACAAAATTTTAACAAAACACTTGTTACACGTTAACCATCATGCATATAAATTTTTGCATTTTTCTGAATTACACACTAATTATGAAAATTCTAACAGTGAAATCACATGAGACTAAAATAACCAAATTAACATGGATTTTCATTGATCGGATTCACAATTCATTATATACATGTATACTGACAGTTCTAATCCTGTGCTAAATTTCAAAGATTTAACTGTTTCCAAATCGTTTAATGGAATTTCTGCACTAATTAAGCATGCTCACTATTTTTCAGTTCAGAAAATCTAAAAATTTACATAGTCATCAAAAAATTCCCAAATTTTAACAACATGCTCTGACATTGATTTAAACACCACGAAAAATTTTTGTCACTTAAATCCCACAAGGATAACATAAACAGTAGTTTACAATATTTAGAATCTGTTTAACATGTATTTCAAAATTTTTAATAAATAATATACTGAACAAAATTTCGCAGAAATTACACAACATGCTCCACTACACATATTACATAACATATAAAATTTACCATATATCCTCATGCATAGAAATCTGAAAAAAAAAAAAAGGTTATAAAGGCAGACAATCCATTGTTCTTGCCTGAAGAACTCAACGGCAATGGTATGGCCGTTTACTCATGTTAACGGCAACCTAGTGTGCCGCCAACTCAGATCTTAATGGCAAGGGATCTTGACGTTAAGTTCCTGTCTGTGCACAACACAGACTGAACGTATGAAACTTGGTGAAATTAGGGTTCCAGGACTCGAATAAAATCCATAAAATTCCTAGGACTTACTAGACACATGTAGGAATGATGTGGATGGGGTACTTGCCTCTTGGAAAATCTACAAGCAAAGATTTAAGCCGAAGAAGCCCTCCTCGGCCTGAGCCAAAGAGTTCTCAAAACTCCCTTAATCCAAGTTTTGTGTTGATCCAGGGCGCGATTAGGTGCCGTAGAAGTCTTCTCAAATGTTTAAACTCTCCTCCAGTCGTTGTAGAACGCCGGATGAAGCCTCCAGTCGCCGGATTTTAGAGCTCAAAGATTGGGGTTTCACACAGAGAACTAGGGTTTTGACTCAAGAGCAAAAAGGGTTAGATCTGGTCGGAGATAGGGTGTTTTATAGGGCTAGGGTCGGAGACGAAGTTGGGTAAGGTTGGGTTACCATTGGGGAACGGTTTCCTAAATCAAGGGCAACATTTCCGGAGGCGTTTCCGGATCTGAAATTGCAACAGATCTGGGAGGTAAACATCAACATCAATAGTCGCCAATTCTGAGTAGGCGTCCATCGATGTGGTTGCTGATTTGTGGTCAACGTCAACTATTGTTGACGCCAACAGGTCGTCTGCACAGAACTTAAAACTGCAGAACATTTATGTACACTGCATATGCTATATATATATATATGCATTTATAATCTACAATGCACCCATTAAAATAATACTTATTCATACAATGTGAACAAGTAAGTACTATGTACAATAGAGTTTATACATCAATGGCATACATTTATACATACATAAGAAATCACCCAAAGATGAAAATCAAGGGCCTTACAATCAGCTACAACAATTGAGTCTTCAATTCTTCAGATCCGGAGCTTCTGTAGACTTCATATGGTATTTTCCTCTGGCCGCCACTTTCTGCCTTTTGTGAAGTTATACTAACTTCTCTCTTCTTGAGTAGTATGAGAATCATGGGCATTTATAGCCTCATGTGTCTATGTGGTCCCTTGAGATGAATGGAAATAGAATTCCCGCTCAAATCCTTTGATTCCCAAGCTAACACGTGTTCAGGATATTTAGGTTCTAAATTGACATTAGAATTGTGTCGACACAGTCAAGTTATGTGTCGATGCATGTAGTCTGATTAGCTGTGAAGAAATTAACTTGTGTCGACACACCTGACTGAATCCAAAAAGAAGGCTCATGGGGAAACATCATGTGTCGACACCCTGACAGAGGTGTGTCGATACCACTGACTCCTTTCACCATTATCTGCTTCTTGAGAATAAAGAGTGTGTCGACACATAAGTGACTTGTGTCGACACCACTACTTTCTCTTCTTGAACTTCTTCACTGGAAGAACCTTTTGTGTCGATATTTTGACATTCCTGTGTCGACACCACTGACTTTATGACAACTTTTTCTCTGAATTAAACATGAAATATACTTAAATTTGCATTTGAAGTGGTCAATACCAAGTTTAAGACTTGGACAAAACAGAAAGACAAGAGTGGAAGAAGAACTGCAAAACTGACAATCGGACGATCGACTTACAAAAATCGGTCGACCAATATTTAAAGGAATCGATGTCAGATCGAATGTGGATGAAAGGTAATCGATGGATGATTGATTATAGACTAAGGGAATCATTGGAAAATCGATTGTTGACCAAGAAGAAGTTGGACGATCGATTTGGTATGCTCGGTCGACCGACCTAGCTAGAAGCTTTGGCAGTGAGACAGTCAAAAAGTCAGACGAACAACTTGAGGAAATCAGTCGACCGATCCGCCATCCGAAGTAGAATCACTTCGTATATTCGCGTTGTATTTCTGCCATCCGAAGCATCTTGAGTTCGGATGTCACAATTTACACTTGGCTAGTTGAAGTGTTGGTACTTCACATGCTCACCTTATAACTATTATAGCCGAAGAATCAGTCGAAGCTCAACTCGAAGTCGATCAACTGAAATGCCAGAATTAAATGACCGAGCATCCAACTGAAGTCCTAATCAAAGCAAAGTTGAAATTGGATGACTGATCTGAAGAATTCGGCCGACCGATTCTGGAGTTTATCCATATGGACTTTTCTAAACGGAGTCCTATCAAGATCCAACTCTTGCTAAACATACTTGGTCTCTTTGGGTTATAAATACAACATATTTCCATGTTTTGGAAGAATAGAACATACCTCCAAGAATCCAACTCGAGCCCCAGAATTCAAGAGAGGATCGTGCTGCCCAAGGAAGAGCCAACAGATGCTCTGAACCTGTAGAAGCCAGAAGAATGAGTTTACATCATCTAGAAGCCTCCCAGACATACTTGAGAGGTGTTTCTACATCTGAAAGGCATGGACTAGATACTTCTACTTGCAAGACCTCGTTTAGAAGCTTTGTACATCATCCAGTTCTTCACTTGAGTCATCGTTAGTCAAAGACGGCCACAAAGGCCGAATCTCTGGAACATGAGAACTCTACACTTTACTATTTAGATTGTTGTCTCTTGTGTTCATGCTTTATTGTTCTTTCTAGAACCCTGAACAAATCTGTGTGTGCTCTGTCTGTGAGCACGTGTTTAGTTGGTGTGTACTACGTGCGCGCATACACAGTGGGTTATCTCGACCCTGGGAAAAGAGGTGGGGTTGTGGTTATCCCCGGCAACAATCAGTATGTGTGTGGGTTTTCGCTTGTACCTGGGAAACAATCTAGTGGAAATCCTCATAGGGGTGTGGGGTAGTGGACGTAGATGCACATAGGGGTATGTTTGTCGAACCACTCTAAATCCTACATGCATGTGTAGTTGGCATCCATCTTTTCTATCTCCGATCTATACGCACATTAGGAAAGTTGGTTTCGTCTATATACTTGTTATATTCCGTTGTGCATCTCACACAATAGGTTTGCTTAATTGAGTTTAATCTATTCTTTGTAAAAGAAATTATTTTATCAGGTGATAACCAATTCACCCCTCCCCTCTTGGTTGTTCATCGCATCCTAGCACATCAATGTCAAAGTTAAAGATAGTCAAGCTCAAAGTAGTCGAAGTACTTGAACTAAAGTCTTAGTTGAAGATAGTCAAAGCTCAAAGCAATCAAAGTTCAAAATAGTATCTGTCGACAGCCAGGGATCATCTGTAGATAGATAAGGATAGATATTGACAAAATAACCTTGGGATGGACAGACCCAAGCAATAGCTGTCGACAAGCAGAAATCGTCTGTCGACAATCAATGAAAGCCTTAAATACTTAGCTTCTGAAAAAACCAAGGTCAACAGTATTTTTCAACAACCAGGTTTCGTCTATCGACAACCCAGACATATGTTCAAGAATTTGGTTTTGGATAGATCATCTACAGTAGTGGCTATCGACAATCGTTGTGCGTCTGTTGACAACCACAATTTCACCGCCAACACGTGAGCAGCATGTGCTCTTTGGGCATCGTTTCCTCATACACACAAATTCCCATGTACGTGTGAGGATAAGGACACACCTATAAAAGGTATCCTTTGCCCCTTTTTGGAGTAAGAGCTGTCACACACTCTCCAAAGACTAGTAGCAACCAGAGGAAGGCTCCCCAGTGCTCTGCTCAAGCTCTAAGGATTGAAGGCCAAAAGATTCATCTCAGGAGATCAATTTGGAGTCAAATTAGTGATCAGAGCTCAAGGATCTACTTTAGACTTCTGCAACTCAAATCTAGAAGATCTAGACAAAAGGTCTTGGAGGATTCAATCTTATCATTTGTTCTTCTATGCGTTTGAATTCTCCCTCTGTACTTCAATTCTATCTTCTTAAGTGTGTGGATTGTTGAATTGAGCAATCCTTGTGCTCAATTCAAACATGTGTGGTTTGATTTGAGACTTCAATCATCTCAGATCATGTGTGTGTCGTTGTGTGTGTGTTGAACTTGCTATATAAGCAATTTGTGAGTGTATGGACGGTGGATGTAGGATACACAAGTTGTATAGACCAAACCACCTTAAATATCTGTGTCTTGTGATTTGAATTGATCCAACACTAGATGATTGATAGGCACGATCAATAGTCCTTACTGCTATCATATTGCTAGTCTTGAATTCATACACGTTTGGACTCATTTTCGATTTGTGCACACTCTAGATCTCCATATGAAGTGTTGATTCCAAATTTAAGTACTGTTTGTTTTAAATTGGAGGTAATTTATTCAATCCCCTTTCTAGATTCCCTTAATAACTAATTCCGCAATCCTTCAGATCTAAGATGTCAAAGCTGGTGAATATTGAAGATATCTAGGGTACTACGAGATTCCTTAAGGGTTTTGTGATCTGTTAGTTTTGGTGATAATGTAATAGATCACTACTCGTCTGTAGTATTGACTATCGTAAGGTCACTCACTGCATTTTCCGTATGAAAGACTGTGAAACAAGTTTCTAGAAATGAATTGCTTTTAATGAGCAACTGAAAGATCTACTTTAAGCTCTCGATGGGCAAGTGGGAGACATGCGTGGAGAGAGGAACATACGAAGAAGACTCTAGTGGTTTTTTTTTCGATCCTACAACTATTTTCTACTGCAAGGTACACCCCCTAACAAATAACTATCACTGACAAACTGATTTTTCTTCCATTCTATCTAATTAGCTCTCTCACCAAAACCACTGCATTCCCTCACCAGTAGCCTATTGCCTTGTTCTTTTCGCTCTGTAGTGTTTTCCCCATATTGGCCACCTTTCGAAGTCTCATAGAGGCTTCCCCTGGAGAATTTTAGTCTCTAGAGAATTTTTGGGGATGTGATAGTTTGTTGCTCGACGTTTCCCCTTCTTTGCTAAAACCATGCTGGGACATTTATGAGTTTTCCATGCCTTAATATATGTTCGAAAAGAAAAGGGTACATATACTATCTTTATGCTCAGAGTGTTTAAAAAAGTTGCAGTCTTGGTCATGCATCCCCTCTTGCTGCTACAAAACAAGGTATGGCCCGACCGGGATAAAGAAACAGTCGGCGCTTTTAAAGAAAGCTTGACTGTTTAGACCGTCGATATCATACTTTTTTTTTGACAAACCGTCGACGGTTTTGATGTTAAAATAGTCGGCGTAAAGCGTTGCCCAGTATTTTTTCACCCAAAGGCCAAAGCGGAGGCCGAACACAGCTTCGAACACGCGACCTCTCGGGTGGGGCAGAGGGTGACCAGCAGCGTGGCAGAAGTTTACCCCCTAAACCACCAAAAACTTTTGCCAAAATTTTTTTCCCCCTTTCTCCATCTCTTTCCCTCGTCTCTCTACATACAGCGCAAACCCCCTTCCACTCGCCCCACTTTGCCCGACGCCGTAGAAGTTGCAGCTGCCGTCGACCGCCATCAGTCGCCGATAACCTCCACCATCCGCCGGTAACCGCCACCAGCCGCCGAAGTTCCTGCTGCCGACAACCACCACCAGTGCCCGAAGTTGCAGTCGTCGTCGCCGATAACCGCCATCAGCCACCGTGGTGGAAGAATACTTATCTTTGTTGATTAGATACTTTTCCTCTCAAGATATGTTTAAGAGAAGACTGGTAATCTCTTTTTATCGCCCCAACGTGCTCCCCCGTGTACCCTTCCTCCCCCTTTACATGGGCAGCTAGGTCAGAGTTCTAAGAAACATGGGTGGCACATGCCTTGGTCATCCTTCATAAGGACGCTTCTTCCTTCTTTCCCTTAGCTGAAGTGATGGCTGTGTGTGTGAATCTGGAACATGCTGATCAGAGGATTTGGTTTGCTCAGAACACTTTCTTACAATAAACAAACAGTAATATTCTGAGCGCAGGCACTGGGATATTGACCACTTAATGAGTTAAACTCATTCATTTTTGCTAGATGATCATCTATTAGACATACTTGAGTCAGAGGGAGAGCCAAAGAGCAGTGGAGTTCCTTTGCATAACTCACCTGTATGCTGTCAACTTGGTCCAAAACATCTCTAGAGGAAAGCTCATCACACCCAGTACTTGTCCCTGTTCAACCCCTGTAACCCATAGTTTCTTTAGAATCTTTATTCTCTAATTACACACTCAAGAATCATTTGATTTCCACTGACTTGTTTGTATTTTATACTTGTCTCATTCATTAAATGGATACAAGATAACTTTGTTCAAACTCTGTTATTTACCCTGCAGGTGAGCGAGCCAAACTTCTGTGGATTTTGACATGTATTTTAGTCTTAAAAATTCCTAACCTTGAACCTGTTGCTCATATTGTTCTCAAATCTAATGAACTTTACATTTTCTCTTTTGTAGCCTCATGCAGTCCTGAATTCAAATATACTTCATAGCATGACTTACCTTTTTTTCTTGCACGTGTTTTTGTCTATGATCTTTTATTCACTATCAAGATTTTTCGATGTAATTACTTGATATTCTTGAGAAAAATTAGCTCCTGCACTTTGTTTATATGTTAGATGTAACTAGTTAGGATATAATTCTGCATTAATTTTATTTCTTAATATATAGTATTCTGAAAGTGATTCCTTTGAAGTACCACTATGATAAAGACGTATATTAATGTGTAGATGATTAGGAGACAAGATGAAGATTCCCAACAATTAATTTCGCAAGTAGGAGCACATAACATTTAATTTGTTTGCATTTGACCCAAGAATTTGCATGTATTTTCAGAAGGTCTATATTTGGTCTGATTACATCACTACAATTTCATTACCACTAAAAGCCTGCCTTTTAATTTTCCTCAAATTAACAATTGAAATGATTAGAAAAATAAGACTCCATGATTACTTTGAATAGTCTCATACAATCAAAAGAAAGGGTGACATGAAAGGCGATCATATATTCTTAATTAACCTGCATTCAAAGGTTAACATGGACAAGGATCATATTCCATGGGTCAATAAACCCCCAATTAACTTGAACATGCAAGGAGCCACATGGGTGAACCAAGTGATGCAACAGTCTTATATTAACATAGCATTTAAGGATCTCATGAAGACTGCAATTTTGGTGAGCACAAAAGGCAAAAGAAAGAAGAGCTATATATACCTAAACACCCCATATCGTGTCTACTGCTTTCTTTGATTTTGTATTGCATTTTCTTTTCGGTCTCTATTGTCTCCCCTGGCCAAATCCTATTGGATCTTTCTGCTAAAGTTTTCTAATCATGACAAAGGAGCAAGGACACCTTGTAATGCTGGACCACTAGGTCCAGTACAACTTACTCTTCTTTGTGTGTCATACTTCTTGAAAACCCATGCCAAATTATGTGAGTGCATCAGTTATTCTGGGCCCCTTGTTGGCATAAAACTTGAAATTGAAAAATTCCCCCCCCTAGAGTTTGGAAGATTATGTTGAATCATTCCAAATTTAGTTTGTGCTTGCTAAAGAAGCATTGTCACTACTGGTGCTCCTCTCCTTAACTCGGTAAGGTATACTTTGGGCATGGAGGAAATGTTACTACCACCAAGGTCATTGTTGTGCATGCATTTCTCTTTCTTGGTATTCTCTACTTTTACCAGCATCTCTTTCAAGCAATTGCGGATCCTGGCTTCTTTATTAGATGTTTATGTTTTGAAAATGTCATCAGCTACATGAATACAGCTTTGGAAGGTTAGTTGGGTGGATGGTTGAAAGTTCCATCAAAGACCAGGGAAGCAAGATGGTCAACAAGAGATTTAAACACATAATCTTTGACATCTGTTATTCACTGCACATTTTTGTTAGGCTTTAGTCTTTTTGCATTGTAATGATTACACATCAAGTCCTTGGATCTCAGGATTTGAGGCATGTTGCACACACTATTGTAATTTTTTTGCTATTCAAAATCATGTCATTTTTGCAGAAAAAAATGCCTTTTGGAGCTTTCATAGCATAAAAGATGATAGTGGGTAACATCATCATGGATCTCCAACTCGTTAACCATGTAGTTCATAAGATCCATATGCATTCAACTGTCTACCTAGTGCCTCCTTGGATGGGTCACTTATTCATCTTTTGTCTTCTAATGGTTTAAGTCTGTCAATGTCCACATCTTGGTTGTTGATGGTGTTACAGAGTCCCCCGACCAATTTTCATTGTTCTTTTTTGCCATTGGTTGCAGCAGTACATTGGTTCTGGTTTTTTTGTTATTCTCTGCAGTTCTTTAGACTCCCTTTGATCATGTAGAAGACCTTGAGGATGCTACTTCTGAAAAAATTCCGAAAAATCTTCTGGGACAGTTCTGCCATATGGTGGCATTGCGTGCTTGGGGGCTTTCTTGTTTGGATATCATCTTGGGTATTGCTCTCTACTTTAACTGTTGCACAACATATTTTCAATTACTGTCTTTTAAGTCTTAACACGTGAATGACTTGTGCTTGTATGAAATTGACTTGTTGTTTTCCCTACTTATATAAGAATTTGATTAATCCCTTGTTCCTACCCTTCTTTTATTGTCAGGTACACTTCTGTTAATGCCGCAAATTCCAAGGAATTGGCAGTGGAAACTGATGTAGATGGATTCCTCGGTGGAATGGTGGGGCATCATTGAAGGTTTGTGCGCTTCTACTTCTATAGAACACACCAGCATATGTAATTGAGCATTAGCATCCTAGTTGGCCTAGCACCTGAATGTCTTTGTTGTTTGATTGTGTTCAGCTGGAGTTTGTGGTTATCATAAAGTCTGACGCCATGACAGAGAGAAACATCTTCTTTGGAGAGGTTGTTGTCTTTAGTTGACAAGTGAGCTACTATAGTGCTCAAGCTTAGAAGGCTCAAGCTCAGAAGGAATTTGAAGACAGAGACACACAGGAGGAAGAAAAGGATAAGAAATGAGAACTTGAAAAGAAGAATAAAGGAATTTTCAAAAAGAAATGTTAAGTTTGGAAAAAGAGGGATCTTTGTTGTTCTTCCTTTTTATTGTATATGTAGATGACAAAAGTGGATTTTTAGGACAGTATGGGCATGTGGCTGTGTATTTTGTGTACAAAGAATTAATACATTTAAATATAATGTGGTTTTTTTTGTAAAATTAAATATGTGAATGTTTATATTGTAGGGAAGAAAAGATGTGGTTATGTATATTTTGGAGACCAGTGAAACAAGTGAATGTATATCTTGTAGGTGACAAATGCCACTACATTAATTTAAAAAAAATTGAAAATAACAGCTTGAAAGAATAGCCAACGGGTTACCAACCATTGTAAATCATATAATCGCTGTCAATATATTAATAATAAAAATTTCTGAAAGAATGGCCGACTGTTCTTAAAGTGTCGAATATTATGTAAAAAAATTGCAGAACCGCCGACCGTTTTCCTATGACGACTGTTCCTAAATAGTCGCCGAACTAATTGCCGACTCTAAAATAGCCCACTATTTAATGACGACTGTCTAACAGTCGTCTAAATTTATGGCGACCGTAAACGGTCGGCTTACCTAAAAGCGCCGACTGTTTTCACAGTCGGCGGTGACCCTTTTTGTATGGAAAATGGTTTAGTAACACCATTTGATAACATCATTTGGTAACATCACCAATCAAAGTGCACCACAACATCATCATTTATGAGGTGTTTTTAACTTTTTTACTTCAGTTGCTGATGTGTCATAGTTTTAATGGTGATGTTACCAAATGATGTTACTAAATGGTGTTACAAAACTGTTTCTCTTTTTGTACTAGTACATCAATGGGTCCCATTTACTCTTATGCACTGCATGCCTTCCTGTTATCTACTGCTATATATATATATATATATATATATATATATATATATCTCTTTCAAATATTTAAATACCCACTTGTCTTGAGGTGCATACGCACATTTATCTCCTAGCTATTTTAATTATCCATATATCTATTTCTCCTCAACTTTTCTTGTTCCTTTTCTAAGTGTATTTAGGAATGGGAATGAAGACGAAGTTTTGATTTATATCCTTATATATACTAGCTGTAAAACCTTACAAGATAGATTACTATATCCCCGTGTCCGTAGCATATGATAAGAGTTCGAAAGGCTTTCATCAATTATTGGAGGAACAGTGGGTGGCCGTATCAGAAAGGTATATTCTATCTTCCTTGAGGATTGCAAGCAAGTGAAAGTTTGGCGCAAGGCATCATGCATGCATGTAAATCCTTGAGGTCCCCATCCAGAGATTGGCAGATGAAACCATTAACAAATCATATCCACATGTAAAACTACAGTTGGCGACAATGGTTTTGCATTGTATCTTCTTCCATATGCAGATCTTGGACAAAAAAAAAAGCAAAAGAAAAAAAAGAAAAGAGAGAATTGGAACTTAAAGTTGAAAGAGTGGAATCTTGGTCCCCCCAGATAGACTAGTTTCCTTTATAGAATCAGCCACTTAGCTCAAGTGACCTCAGAGTGCATTAGCTTTGTTCCTAATATGAGTGCCTGAGATTTAGTTGTTGATCTCGATAAAATAGATGACTCCAAAAGTAGGTAAGCAGCGTAAGCTAAGAGTATAGCTTTCTTAAACTTTGTCGGCATCTCATTAAGGCCCACCGCGAGAGGATAACATCTCCTTATGTACTATCATAGTTGAAGCCTGAACAGATGTTGAGCGACCGATGCACATTGGAAAAAAAATAGCAGAGCTTAAGTGCTCGGGTGGTTAAGAGCTGATGGAGCATAAAAGAGAAGTACGAGAGAGTTGATGGCGTATTAGATGAAGATGGATACCCTTTCTCTATCCAATCCCCAGCAAAACCGTATCTATGTAGTTTGCTTTGAGAAGTTATGTCCAAAAGATATCAGACTGGATCAATTAAAATTCGGATCGTGGAGTTCGATCCTCTTTGGTGAAATGAAATGTTAAGGGCCAACCAAGAGCCATATAGATATGTTTTGGGTAAAAAATAAAAGAAAAAAGGCCATGACCATGCACGTCCCTAATTTTTAAAATCTCAACAATTCTGAAATTAAGCTCTTCTTGGAGACTTTGGCTAGAGGCTAAAAGCCATACACCAATTATTCCTTAGTGAACTAGATCTTTCAGAAGATATGGTACAATAAGAGAATTACATGTTGCCAGTTAGGACTGGTAATAATATCTATGTGGAATACTTCTCAAAATATTTTGTTGCTTAAAAAAGAGAGAGAAAGAAATATTTTACATGACTTTTAATTACTTAACCAAGCAATCCACATGAATATTGTTGCTAATCTAAACTTGAAACAAATATTTTTTGTACAATAATTTTATCAATTGGCCTTTCAAAGTTAATGTCCAATCCCTAGAACGGGAAAAAAGAGAAAGTATTGCCACATCTATAGTGATCACAGCCACGTGATTGAGGACTATACAACCAACTGAAGGATGACACTGATTCTCTAATTCGGTGAAAACCCGCACGTCTTAACCAAATTACGTACATAGATGAATCATATCTCTTGAACCTTATGAAAACATTTACAAGGTTGTGTTGTTAAATGCCTCCTTTCACTGCTAGCAGTGTAGTCAAATTCAAATTTGACAGTTTCAAATATCCATCTTAAGGCTTTAAAGCCCTTCATATGTATGAGAAAAGGTCATTCCGTTCATTCCCAAGGGTAATCAATAGTTTTCTCCAAGACAATAGCCACATCCTGGCCTAGCAGATGTGGATCAAGTCAAGGTCATTGCCAAGTCTTTGAATGTGCAAATAAAATATAGAAGTTTAAATTTGTATGAGCGGTAACAATTCTCAGTTTGTTGCTTATCCAAATGGCAATCACATGTCAGTCCATGCACATAAGAAGTGACTCAATTGATTAGACACTCCATCATATATTAAGAGGTCAGAGGTTTTACTCTCAACCATAATAAATTTACAAAAATTTTCAAGAAATTTTTTGACGAATATTATCGAGAGTTTAACCCCCACAATGGTAATAGACAAGTATTGAATAAATCAATGAAAAAAAAAAACATGCCAGTCCATAGTCCCCAAGATAATATATGGATTATACGTGCTACATCTGTGTGCTCATGAAGAATGGATGACTTTTGTCTAGCTGGCCACTCCTTAATGGTATTGGTGCTTATCATTGTCCAAAAGGGGCAGATCTCTTTAATTATCACATAAGAATGTAAGGCTTTTATTGTCGGATCAAGAGAAGAATCAAAGAAACTGTTTCTAGACTTCTTTTTATGGTATTTACATATACCCATGCAATCCCAACTAAAATATGAGCTCATTTTCACCAAACATCGACATTGAGGACCTTCTTTCATATTCTCCTCACTAGATGGGGATACTTTTGAAGATTTGCTTAAACTATTCATCCGTTGTTCACAAAGTTGTGAAGTTACCGAAGTGTCGCCAGCTGGGGATACTTCATGCTTGCTAGCTTCTTCCCATGTGGGTGGAACATGACAAGTTGAAGGAACAAACGAGCACTACAGGAACTCCATGTCAGACACCCAATTCATTATTCCACTGAACCCTTCTCGTATTAAAGAAACAGCTCAAGAAGCGAGAATAAATTAACCTCGGATCTGTTGGTGTCATTTCCTCTCATGTTTAGTTCAGAACTCAATATTGCAACGTGGAATTCACAACTAACCTACATATGTAATACTACGCCTTTCGATCCCACATCTGAAATACCTAAAACAAGTGAGCCTCCACAAATCCCGAGCTCGAACATGCAATAGTTTTAAGACTAAGACACTGCTCAACAGGTTGTCCAAAGGCTGCAGTCCATAAATATGGCAAATTAAGATGAGTGCACTCCATAATTATGTGTGCATGATTTACAGTACATAGCTATTTAGGTAGTGCACTCACGGCTTCTCTTTGTATGCGGAAGATCACTTTGTACACGCGGAAGTTAATATTATAGATGGAAGTTTTTTGCCAAAATTTCTCACATCATATGTAGAGGTTGTAACTTGGATAAAGGTCCTTTAATATATAAGGGTCCATGCATGGGTCGATCTCACGTGGAAAGACGCTATTGGCCCAGCTTATAGAGTAGGTGAAGTATGCCGAGGTACGTGGCCACACGCTGCC
The DNA here is from genome assembly GCA_014218235.1 of Colocasia esculenta. Lineage (NCBI taxonomy): Eukaryota > Viridiplantae > Streptophyta > Magnoliopsida > Alismatales > Araceae > Colocasia > Colocasia esculenta. The sequence continues at coordinate 87,252,105 of CM024753.1, read as the reverse complement.
CTTCACCAACTCCTATATATATAGGGCCCCTCGCTTCCTTGCCTATTGCACATCCTGCAGAATACTCTGGGATAGCTAGCTTACGCGTTGTGGGTTTTGTCCAAGTGGCCGGGTGGGTAACCTTTGGGACGATGGGGTACTGGAGGGGGCTGTGTGTAGTGGTGCTGCTCATGGTGGTCGTGGGCAGGGGAGAGGCTCAGTTGAGGCAAAACTTCTACAGGTTTACCTGCCCCAACGTCGAGAACATCGTCAGGAGAGCGGTGCAGGCGAAGCTGCAGCAGACCTTCGTCACCGTCCCCGCCACTCTGAGGCTCTTCTTCCACGACTGCTTCGTCGAGGTAGTTCATTAATTCGGTAGAAATCAAACTGGTTCCCCTGTATCCATATTCCTCTTGTGTCCCTCATGTACACATCCGTTCTTAGATCAGAAGGCATGCGTGTTCCATGCCAAGCGGAGCTGCTTGGCATGGAAAACCTTTTAGTGCATGATGAAGAGGAATTCTGACTTTTCTTCCAAAGGGTCCGGATTGCATGCCCAACATTGCATGTTCAAGGGTATTCTAGTAGTCGATCGTGGGATAACTTTCATGCATGCGTTTGACACCCATTATAAATAACATGAGATAGACTAATTAAAATTAATGATCGAACGGCATCTGTGTTGTGGGTATCCATCACCAAGGAGACTACTATATATATCTTGGCATGCATGCAGGTTACTAACTAAGTTGATCCAGCAGGATCAGTAATAACTAAGTTGATCCAGCAGGATCAGTAATTAGCCCAAAAACGATTATATATATATATATATATATGTATATATAATATCCGGAGAATTGGGACGACGGCTAGCTACTAAGGTAGACAACCCCACATGTTTGGTGGATCCCGAACAACTTGACGGCATTTCAGTACTACTGCAGGGATGTGATGCCTCAGTCCTGATCTCCTCCCCCAACGGGGACGCCGAGAAGGACGCACAGGACAACCTCTCTCTCGCCGGCGACGGGTTCGACACCGTCATCCGGGCCAAGGGCGCTGTCGAAGCCGCCTGCCCCGGTGTCGTCTCCTGCGCCGATATCCTCGCCCTCGCCGCCAGAGACGTCGTCGCCCTCGTAAGTTCCCCTTCAATTCACACGCCTCCTGGATCGTATCAATATTGATGTTGTCTTGAGGTAAACATAACACCTATACCTTCGAACGACGACACTAACCATCTTCTCCGCCCTTCCGAACGACGGACCTACCCTCGATCGTTGCAGTCCGGGGGCCCAGGTTTCCAGGTGGAGCTTGGACGCCGGGACGGCCGGCTCTCCAAGAGATGGAGGGTGCCCGGCAACCTGCCAGCGCCCAACTTCAGCCTCAACCTGCTGAACTGGATCTTCCGCAAGAACAACCTCACCCAGACCGACATGATCGCCCTCTCCGGTGCCCACACCGTCGGCTTCTCCCACTGCAACCGCTTCTCCAACCGCATCTACTCCAACCCCCCCGACCCCACCATGAACTCCGCCTACGGCCAGCAGCTCCGGCAGGCCTGCCCCCGCAACGTCGACCCACGGGTGGCCATCAACATGGACCCCACCACCCCCAACGTCTTCGACAACGCCTACTTCCGCAACCTGGTGAATGGCCAGGGACTCTTCACCACCGACCAGGTGCTCTTCGACAACACCCAGTCCAGGGGCACCGTCCTCAACTTTGCCAACAGCCGGACCAACTTCTTCAACGCCTTCGCGGCCGCCATGGTCAGGCTGGGCAGGACCGGGGTGAAGACAGGCAACCAAGGCGAGATCCGACGAGACTGCTCCGCCTTCAACTGAAAGAGAAATATTTGGTGCACAACCAACTGGACAACTTGGTGCACACCAAGTATTAAAAAATAATGCTGTCTAGCTAGCTGGCTCGTTGTTCCGGACTGGCGGGTTTATTTTAAATCCTAGGACGGGTGAATAAGATCCGAATAGGAGGGTGCATAACCCTGTGGGATTGGAAATAAAGAGTGAAGATTGCGGATAACTCGCGCTAGATGTATCATGAAGCTGGTTGTTAATTTGTGGTCACCCTCGTTTGTTTCTGAATAACTGATTATTATTCTTGACTAATTAATATTTAGCTATGTTTTCCTCCTGGAAGCATTTGGTGGACTAGTTTATTGAGATGTATGCCAAAAAGTGAACAAATTCATGTCACACCGCATGCTTCCACGCATGGAGACGATAAATGATATTACATATATCAAGAAAAAGACTAAAAAAGACAAAGGGAATAAGCAGGTATGTATGTTTATTAAGAGAAGCTGCAGTACTCTCCAACAGCGTGCTAAAATGAGAGTAAGAAAAGACGTCATCTGAATGAAGACATGTGCCAATAACTCGATGAAGAAAACAGAAGGAAAGGACGCGCGACTGGGGGTCACATTATTATTGGATATACTCCATTCATTTGCACTAAGTGGAACTATTGTTTAGATTACAACATCATTGGGATGGCTTGTATTTATAATTCACTGGTACAAACAAACATTTCGCCGACGGTTATGACCACACAATCGACGGGTTGGCAACAGGGCGTCGGCTGTGTAGGCGATGGAGGGCGGTTCACATCGTGGACGCGCTATGAAGATATAAAGCTGGCGGGTTTCTGACCAAACCGGTCGCCTACCCCTATTTCAGTTTCCTGTGCGCCCGACCCGCCAAATAAGCTATTTCCCACTTTTTCCTTTTTTACCTGTTTGCGCCAGCCATCGCCGTAGGTGATCGCCATCCACCATCGCGGCAACCCGACCCGCCAGACTAGCTATTTCCCCCTTTTTCTTTTTTTTTTACCTGTTCTCGCCAGCTAGCCATCACCCATCGCAGCAGGGGATCGCCATCACGGTGCCATCGCGGCAGCAGGGGATCACCATCGCGATGCCATCGCAGCAGTAGGGGATTGCCATCGCGGCAACAGGGGATCGCCATCGCCCATCATCGCGGTAGTAGGGGATCGCCATCGCCCATCGCGGCAACAAGGGATCGCCATTGCCCATCATCGCGGCAGTAGGGGATCGCCATCACTCATCGCGGCAGGGGATCGCCATCGCCCATCATCACGACAGTAGGGGATCGCCATCGCCCATCGCGGCAGAGGATCGCCATTTCCTAGGGGTAGGGATTTCTTCTCTGTCCCTGCTCTCTCTGGCTTCATCCCCCTCAGGCTAATTCTCGCCGTTCGCACCTCTTAAAAGGCTTTTGTCCACGAAGGTCGTCCCTTCCAAGTCGGACAACGGCACTTCTTGCCATGGCTCCCCTACCCACATGATGAAATCTTGCAACCCACCAAAAGCTTCCAAGCAGAACGAGGTTTTCTGCCCCAAAAGGTGACGCCTTTGCGAAGTTGGGAGTTGTCGAAGACAGTGCGTTTGCTCTCCTGAAAGGTAGGGTCTTTGGCATGCTCTGTTTTTTTATGTTTGCCCATTGCTACGTTGCATCAAAGTGAACAAACTTTTCTATCCATCACTTCTCTTCTTTCTCAAAAGAAAGATTTATGAAAGGCATTGTTGGGATTTTATGTAAGATATTAGATCTTTTGCTTTTTATTTTCATTTTTTATTCCTTCTTAATTGTTACTTTTAATGACTGCTTCAAATATCCTATTTTATCTTTCTAAGTTCATTATCTTGTTGATTTTTTAATTCTTCCAACCAAGCAGAACAAAGTTTTCTGCCACAAAAGGTGACACATTTGCGAAGAAGTTGGGAGTTACCGAAGACAAAGTGCATCCACTCTCCTGAAAGGTAGGGTCTTTGGCATGATCTATTTTTTATCTTTGTCCATTACTGTATTGCATCAAAGTGAGCCAACTTTCTCAGTAGATTGCTCTCTATGCCTATCTGTCACTTTTTTCTCTCTTGAAAGAGAGATTAATTTGTGAAAGGCGTGCCTAAGATTTCACGCAAGATATGGGATCTGTTGCTCTTTATTTTAGTTTTTTTAATTCCTTCTTAACTTTCGTTTTAATAACTGCTTCAAATATCATGTTTTATCTTTCTAAGTTCATTACCTTGCTGTTTTTTTTAATTCTTCCAACCAAATTTGATCCAAATGCACAGGTTCACCCCAATCCCTCCCCCCCCCCCCCCAAAAAAAAAGGGCTTCTGGAGTGGAGCAAACAAATGATAAAGTAAAATCTTTATTAAGCCATCCTTTCTTGTGGTCTCAAACTCTCTATCTTTTGTTTGGTAACCATCTGTTTCATGTAATTCATGTGTGATTGTTTGTCCTATAATTCTTGTTCATTGATGGAATTCATTAAGTTTTACATTTCTAGGCTCTTCACAGTAAGATCACAATGGCCTAGTGGTTAGCTTTCCATATACAACAAGGTTGTGGGGGCTGAGGTTGATAGATTAAATGAGTTCTAGCCTATGCCATCGTCAAATTTGACCTCACATCATGATGTGCATAACTTTAATGATTGTATCAAAATTATCTAATTAGCTAACAGTATTGTTGCTACATTGTACACTATATAAATTAAACCATTCACTCACACAATTAGTTAAAACTAGTTAATACTTGATGAGCTTAATGGATTTGCCCTGATGGATGATGTGATACTTGTTGCAGATATTTTCTGTCAGTGAGAATCTCACGACATGTTTAACACTTTCCAAGTCGGAGTGACAGAATCTGACATTTAATATTCTACCACTTATCTCCTAGTTATTTAATAATGGTGCCCTTGCATTAAAGAATTTAAATATTCACAATATCTACCAATGCCTAACAACATAAAAGTTAATAGAATTTTCTAGTGAACATGTAAGTTATAGATTATAAAAGATTATATATTATTGGTTGAATAGTATGCAAAGAAGATTAAATTAGTCTTCTCTATCAAAAAATTATTTAATCAAATGACAAACCAGAAAATGGGCACATGATGAAATTGATGCATTATTATGTTGGGAGGAGTCGAGGGGGGGGGGGTGGTGGAGGGAGGGAGAGGGGAGTTATACATGAGAATATGATGGAAAAATAGTATGCAGTGAGTATATGCAATTGACACCTTGAGTGTCATACTTTCATATGACATTAAATAGGAAATGGAGTCCTAGGAGGGGCTAGATATTGAGGTGATGTTGAGAGAAAGATAATGTGAGAGAGAGATGGATCATTAATAGAGTTTATTGAGTTATTTCTAACAGGTCTCAGAGTCGGAAAAGGACAGGCATTTATGTGTGTGTTTCTTGAGGAAGGATGTGATATTTTCTAGATCTATCATCCATCACTAAATCATCTTGAGTTCAGATTTCGATTGAAAAATGATGGAAGTAGTCTATATGTTTATATGAAAAAAACATTGCAATTGCACCTTACTTTCATGAGTTCATTTCCAAAATGCTTTCTTGCCTAGTTGCAACACTAGTATCGATAAAACTTCTTTAAGGGAGGGATTTTGTTCCCTTCCATTCATGCATGAATTGATGCTTTGAAAATCTCTAGAAATTATGGTTGTTTGCTAAAAATGCCTTCTCTACATGCAGTGATCCTTGACATGGTGTTTTTCATTATAATAGAATCTTATAGTGCAAGATGATTTGTTTATTTTTATACATTTTTTTACCTTTCTTTATAATATATATATTTCATATTTTGAAGGATGGAGTAATCTTATATCACTGATAGAAGTTGGATGTATAAATACAAGACCAAGCATGAAAGAGTTAATTCAGAATTTTTAGCTGGAGTTCAATATTTTATTGACTTTGCAACGAAACGCATAACAGAGGAAGGAACTATAAAATGCCCTTACGTTAAGTGTGAAAATATGTTTAATCAAGAGAAGGATGTTGTTCATCTACATATTCTTAAGGAAGGATTTACTCGAACATACCATATATGGCATTTTTACGGTGAACCTCGTGAAAGATCTGAACAAGAAATCAATGCATATATAGAATCAACAGATGATATGGCTGGAATGTTGAATGATGCTTTTATGCGTCACCCTACTATTATTGATGTGGAAGATGAAGAACTGAATAAGGAAGCTAAGAAATTTGACGAACTTATGGAAGAAGCTAAGAGACCACTTTATATAGGTTGTAGTAAATACTCGAGGCTTTCTTTCATAGTGCATTTGTTCCAACTAAAATGTTTACATAAATGGAGCAACAAATCATTTTCTGCTATGCTTGCACTTTTTAAAGATGCATTACCTGATGACAATCTCCTTCCAAGTAGTTGGTATGAGTGCAGAAAGATGATATCTGAATTGGGGTTGGATTGTAGAAAGATACATGCATGTCCAAATGATTGTGTTTTATTTAGGAATGAATATGAAAATTTAAGTAAATGTCCGAAGTGCAATGCTTCAAGGTGGAAGGAGAGAGAAGACAGTGGTGAAGGGAGAAAGAATATACCTGTGAAAATTCTTTGTCATTTTTCTTTAATCCCAAGATTTCAAAGATTGTTTATGTTAAGAAAAACTGCAAGTTTTATGAAATGACATCACAATGCTAGCAGAGATGATGAAGGAAAATTGTCTCATCCTAGAGATTCTGAGGCTTGGAAAGATTTTGATAATAAACATCAATCATTTAGTAGAGAGCCTCGCAATGTTAGAATTGGACTTGCAAGTGACAGTTTTAACCCATTTAAGATAACAGTAGGTAGCAGTCGGAGCACATGGCTTGTCATCCTAGTTGTTTACAACTTACCACCTTGGTTGGCAATGAAGCAATCATTCTTCATAAAGTCTCTTCTTATAGATGGGCCTAAATCACCCGACAATGATATAGGTGTTTATCTTGAACCACTTATTGACGAGTTGAAAATATTATGGGAACATGGTGTGGAGACATATGGTGCTGATAAGAAAGAGAGTTTTCAAATGCGTGTTGCTGTTTTGTGAACTATTAATGATTTTCCTGCATATGGTATGTTATCAGGTTGGAGTACAAAATGATACAAGGCATGTCCTACTTACCATATTTATCATGGGTCTATTTATCTGTCGTTCAGTCGTAAATGTGTGTATATGAAGCATCATCATTTCTTACCACTTAACCATCCATGGAGAAATGATGATAAGACATTTGATGGTACAGTTGAAAATGCACAAGCACCGTTTCCCCTATCTGGTGAGGATGTGTTGAAATGTTGGGACGGTTATAATAATGTTACATTTGGTAAGCCATCTCAAAATACAACTCGATCTGTCAGAAGTTAGGAACAATAATTACTAGATGGTTGGAAGAAGAGGAGTATATTTTTTGAGTTGCCATATTGGAAAACATTACTAGTGCGCCATAATTTAGATGTTATGCATGTTGAAAAGAATGTGTGTGGTAACATTTTAAACACCATTTTGCAAAAAGATGGGAAAACCAAGGACAACATTAAAGCTCAGCTCGATATGCAGAAGTTAAGAATAAGAAGACCATTGCATCCAAAGCCTTCAAAGAAGTGCGTAGGAAAATTTATTTTACCTCATGCCTCTTATAATATGAGCAATGAAGAAAAGGTAAGGTTCCTAAAAGTGTTGAAAGAACTGAAATTGCCAGATGGGTTCTCTTCAAACATCTCTCAACGGGTACAAGTGCAAGAGCGAAAAATCATAGGATTGAAAAGCCATGATTGTCATATATTAATGCAACAACTTATGCCCTTAGCCATGAGAACTGCAATTCCAAAATCTACTCGTCTTGTGTTGAATGAATATTGTACATTTTTTAGAGAGTTGTGTGCTAAAGTCATTGATGTTCGAGCATTAGAGAAGCTGGAGAAATCAATTCCGTTCATTTTGTGTAAATTAGAGAGGATATTTCCTCCTACAATTTTTGATGTGATGGATCACTTGACTATTCATCTGGCAACTGAGGCTAAACTTGTTGGACCCGTGCAATATCGATGGATGTACCCAATAGAGAGATATCTGCTAACACTTAAGAACTATATATGTAATAGAAACAAACCTGAGGGCTCCATTGCCGAAGGGTATCTTATGGAAGAAGTCACAACCTTTTGTGCACGTTACCTCGATGATATGGAGACTAAGTTGAACAGGGCAGTGCGATATGAAGGGGTTAGAAGTTCCTTGGCTGCTGAAGAAGCTTTCCAAGTGCATTGGTTTCTTTTGTTTAACACAACATCAATCCAACCTTATTTGTTGTAAGTATTTTTCATATATTCATTTATATATACCATAGACATTTTTAGCTTATAATGTTTAATTATGATTCATTCAAAATCTCAATGGCTATGTGTAGGATGCACAGAGAGATTGTAAAGTCTACACATTCTAATTAGACTCAAGATCGGATCCAATTAGAACAACATAAAAAGTTTGTTGGATGGTTTAGGGAATATGTAAGTATTTTTTAATTTAAATTTCCTTGTAATATGAAGTAATTTTAACTTTGCTTTATTTATACATCTTTTCTTAGATTGTTCATTTAAGGAGCCAGAATGATGTATCTGAAGAAATCATGTGTCTTGCTCGAGGCCCAAAGTACAATATTTTGTCATATCAAGGCTTTTTCAAAAATGGATATAAATTTGAAACTCATTCAAGTGATAGATCACGTGTTACCCAAAATAGTGGCATTGCAACCATTGGTGATCATGATAACATCTTTTATGGTGTTTTGGAAAATATTATACAAGTGCACTTTGGAAATTTGCAGCCTATATATCTTTTCAAATGCACATGGTATGATATGAATGAGAGATCTGGAATTATGGTTGATGAGTACAAGTTCACCTCTGTGAATATCACAAGGACAAGTTTTGAAGATGAACCTTTCATCTTTCCATCTCAAGCAAAACAAGTCTTCTACTCTAAAGATCCTTTGAAGTTGGATTGGAGTGTGGTTTGTCGATGGACACCATGAGATACTTATGACGTGCCAGTGAGTCAAATTGAAGATGGTAAAAGTGATGATGAGGTGATAATGAGAAATATGGAATCAACAATTTCAGAACAAGATTTACTTACTAGTGCTAGTTATGTGTTTTGGGTGAGACGAGAACTTGGATCATGTACCCCAATAAACGAAAATGAAATGCATAATGCACGTAGAAAACAAATAAATCTGTCCACATAGGTATTCATTTTCCTTATGTGTGCTATATATTTATATAATTATCTTCCAATATGCTACCTTGCATTACTTACCAATGATCTTACTATTTTACAGAAAATGCCACCAAAAAACAAGATAAGACCACTGTCATTTGTTATGCAATTTGACAACCAAGCACAGAAAAATGCCTCCAAAAATCCAAACATTGGTACCTCCAAAGGTACTTAGAACAATAGTTCTGTAAGGCCCTTGATTTTCATCTTTCTTGCTTAAGTATATGTATATGCGTATGAGTGTATACTATTGATGTATAGATTATTGTGTATAAGTATTTATTTATACAAATTGTATGAATTAGTATTATTGAAATGTACATATTGTATTCAAGTATATATATATATATATATATATATGTGTGTAGTATTATAAATTCTTCATATTTAAAGTGAATTTTGTCGGCCAGTCGGCGTCAACATCGGCTGACGTTGACTAGGAGTGGGTGGCAATATCGATGGATGCCCATTTTGGATAGGCGACCATAGATATGGACGCCAATATCCCAGACCAGTTACGTTTCCAGATCCGGAAATGCCTCCGGAAATTTAGCCTCTTGTTTTAGAAACCCTTCCAAATGGCTTTGAGACTTACCCCTTTAGCACATCCGACCCCCAACCCTTTATAATACCCAATTTTCGGCCAGATCCATCCCTTTTGACTCTTGGGTCAAAAACCTAGCTCTTCTATGCAAAAAAAAAAACCCTAACTTGAACCTGAGAGATCTGACTTCGGGAAGCTTCATCCGGTGATCTGCATCGACTGGTGTCAACTCGGAACATCCAGGAACGATCCCCCACGCTGGTGTGCAGTGAAGATCAACAAGGAACCCGAAGAAGGAGGGTTTTGAAGACTCTTTGGCACATGTCGAGGAGGGCTTCTCCGGCTTGAATCGTCGTTTGTGGATTTTACAAGAGGCAAGTACCCCACTCACATCAACCCTACATGTGTCTAGTATGTCCCAGGAATTATTCAGATTTTTCTCGTGTCCTGGAACCCCCCCCCCCTTTCAAGTGATTTGCTGGCTTTCAGTCTGTTTTTGTGCAGACAGGATATTAACGGCAAGATCCCTTGCCACTAATATCATGTGTTGGCGGCATCATATACTGCCGTTAACCTATAGACGGCTACCCCATGCCGTCAAGTTCTTCAGACTGCAACAGTCTACAAGTCTGCCTTTCTATAAGCTAATTTTCGAGTTTTTCCGCATGAGGATATACAGTAAAACATCATATAATATGTAAATATACATGCTGGGTGTATTGTGAGTTATTGTGCATTTTTGGAAATTTTCCCTGATTATTAGAATTCCTTGAATGTACTACCGACAGAAATTTAATCTTGAAAAATATTGTTTATGAAATATGTATAGAATTTGACTGCCATGAAATTTCTGTACACTGGTTATGAGATCTGATGCATGATATAAAAATTTGAGAAATTTATAATATCTGTATAGTTTATTAAATTTTCTGAACCGGAAAATAGTTAATATGTCTACTCAATGTAGAAAAGTTAAGAATTCATGCGAAACTAGTTAATTTCCTATAAATTGGGATAAATTTTGTACTATCAGTATTCATGTATGTAATAAATTGTGAATCCGAATAATGAAAATTTATGTCAGTTTGGCTATTTTTACATGTGATAACATCACTCTTAGAATTTTCAGAAAATATGTGTAATTCATAAAAATGTAAATTTTGGTATGCATGATGGTTAAACTGTGATGAATTTCTGGTTAAATTTCTGTACTGAACTGATGACAATAGACATATAAAGTTGTTTTATGTTAGATATTAATAATTAATACATGCTAATATGATTAGTGTTTAATTCTGCAAAAATTTCAGCATGATTAGAATTGTTGTAAAAACTTGCTTAATACTGAAAGCAGTAGTACCATGTTAGGTAACACTGAAGAATGTAAATGTGCGAACATGAGATGAATGTGTAAATATTTTGTATTTAGAAGTGTGTTGAAATTGAGAAAATGTATTAATGTGCCAATGGGTGACACTGCTACCTTAGAGGGCTGTGGAACTGTACTGTGGTAAAGTCCCCACGGGAAAGTTCAAAGTGTGTGATGTCCCATGGGCATTGGGATTAAATCCTGGAGGCGAACAAGTATCGCTGGTTAGGGTGGAGAGTGCTTCTCCCGGTTCTGCGCAGTAACTAAGATTAATCACTGAATGCCTAGGTGATTGATATGTGATGTGATTAGTGTGTGTCCTTCTAAAGTGGTTTGGGCTATGTGTCACGGCATTAACGATAAGTGAAAATGTGTTTAAGTGAAAAGAAATGTGTAAATTGTGAACCTGTGTAAGTGAATATGTGTTCATGAAACTCTTATGAAAACATGCAAAAATGATAAGTTTCTTGTGAATGTGACATGATAGTAGTAAAACAGCGAGCTTTCACTAATATAAATGTGTTAACTATGTGAAAAATTTATCTTAGAATTCATGTTAAATTAGTTGTTATGAAATGTGTAAATTTATGTGCAAAATGACCAACATGTGGCATATGAATGATTGAATGAAATCTGTTTAGCATATTGAAAAGTGTAGAAAGCATGTGATAGGATTAGTTTATTATGTATAAAACTAAATCCCATGTGTAAAATATGTAGAAATCATGAATAGGCTTCTGTTTGAAAAACTGTCACTTCCATGCATTATGTGTAAATGATGTAGCATAAGGATATGGAGATTACTTGATGCATGTATGTTTAGTATGCTTGGTGTTACTTGTTGAGTTCTTTTGAACTCATTCTTGCTTCGGTGTACAGGTGCAAACGTTTCTACTTCTTCCGAGGAGATCGTTAGGAGCGACTCGGAGCGAGAGTAGGAGAGATTGTTGTGGATTTAGCATTGTACTTTTCATTACTTCATAGTATGTAATAAAGACTCTGCGTAGTCTCATGTGGACAATGTATTTATTTTATTTCAGTTATGAACAGTTAGCTCTCTTTTCTACTACAGACTGTGAATAGAATGTGGATGGTGGAATAAGACTTCTTTTCAGTTCTTTAAATTCCGCTGTTATGAGATATATTATATTTGTGTATGTTTCAGCCTATTGTACTAGTGTTGGGTAAATGTCCCACTGTGGCGATGCTTTCTATATCGACGTGGGTTGGTGGAACCGTACCGATATAAAGAGGGTCGTTACAGAGATTGGTATCAGAGAGTCAGGCTGAAATTGTACATAAATATGCATATACCATCATCTTCATTGTATACTAAGTCTATTGTCCACATAGATAAGTAATTAGTTAGAAAATTAGATAGTTTAGTTCTAAATGGTGATTAATCTGTTTTACAGGATATGGCTTCGCGTGGTAGGCGTGGTGCTCCTGCTCGTGATGGCGAGCAGAGGAGAGATGAGCCTCGGCGTGAGGATCAGGGTGAGCAGCAGGCCCCTGCACCCCAGGGTCCTGTACTTCCTCCACCGCCGCCAGTAAACTATGGAGTGTTCATGCAGGGTTTGGTGCAGGCCATGCAAACACAGGCCCACACTCAGGCTGCACTCCAGGCTCAGTTGGAGGCTCAGGTTAGAATAATAAGATAAAGTAGTCTGTATTATTAAATGCATGATTGTTATGTTATATGTGTTAATTATGTTGCTTGTTGTAGCAGGCTCAGGTACCAGTTCCCCAGGCTGACCATGGTGGACCCTCCATCATGGAAAGGTTTAAGAGGATGTCGCCACCCTCTTTTAAGAGGGAGAGTGATCCATTATTAGCTGAGAACTGGATGAGGGAGATTGAAAAGATCTTCCGGGCCATTAGGTGCGCTGAGGACGATAAGGTCACTTTAGCCACCTATATGCTACAGGTATGTGTAACCTAATCTATTGGTTATTACTTTAAGTACAATTATGTTGTATAGTTCTCATGGATGGTTTTGGCAGGAGCGAGCCGATGTATGGTGGTCCTCGTTGTTACGTACACGGTTCGAGGATGGTGCCGTGGAAGTTGGATGGGATGAGTTCGTGAGACTTTTCCGAGCCAAGTTTGTTCCGGAGCACATCCAGGACAAGATGGAGCAGGAGTTCCTCTCGTTAACTCAGGGCTCCATGACCGTGCTGGAGTACGAGGCCAGGTTTGCCGAGCTATCAAAGTACGCCCCTCATATTGTAGCTGATGAGCGCAGGAAGGCGAAGAAATTCGTGATGGGTCTGAAACCATCGCTGAGGACGAGGTTGGTGGCTTTCGACCATCGTACTCTCGAGCAGGCGCTCAGCGCGGCGTGTCGGCAGGAAGGGGAGATGGAGCAGTATCTGGAGGAGAAGAAGGCTTCTCAAAAGAGGCCAGCAGCTCCTTTCCAGAGACAGGAGAGGAAGAAGGCGACTTTCCAGTCACCGCAGCGTCCTGTGGCATCAGGCAGTGGTCAGGTATCTTCTCAACGTTCCCCTAGTGGTAAGAAGGAGTGTCCTCATTGCGGGAGGGCACATGGCGGTACGGAGTGTTGGCTGGTAGCAGGGAAGTGCTTGAAGTGCGGGAGTAGTGATCATAAGATTAAGGACTGTCCGAGGCTTCAGCAGGGAGCCCAGCGTGGGCCAGCCCCAGTAGCAGCAGCAACAGCGCCAGCGACAGGACGACCAGGGAGACCTCGAGCCCCAGTTCGAGTGTTTGCTTTAGCTCGTGAGGATGCCGAGCAGGCGGATCATGTCACCGAAGGTACGGTTTTGTTCTTAGGAGTGCATGCTCGGGTTTTGTTCGATACGGGTGCTACTCACTCGTTCATTTCCGAGCGTTTTGCTAGGCAGTTAGCTTTAAAGTCAGGATTAGAGTCTGAGGATTTAGAAGTCCCTTTGTCTGTGCATACACCTGCAGGTACGGTATCGACTAGGAAGTGTAGTCTGTCTTTACCGGTGTGCATTGAGGATAGAGTCCTAGAAGGGTGTTTCTTCTTGCTTAAGATGAAGGACTATGATGCTATTCTTGGTCTGGATTGGCTAGAGGAGCACTATGCATTGGTAGATTGTCGTGGGAAGAAGATTGTTTTCCGCATTCCTAGTGAGGATGAATTTTCCCATCCTTTGCCGAGGAACTTAGCAGGAAAGTTTGTCATCTCGGCCATGAGGGCAATGAGAATGGTGAACAAGGGTTGTGACGCTTTTCTTGCCAGTGTGGTTTTAATACCCAAGGCTGATGAGTCACTTACTCTTGCCGAGATAGATGTAGTGCAGGATTTTCCAGATGTCTTTCCTGATGATTTATCTGGATTGCCACCGGCTAGAGAGATAGAGTTCACTCTAGAGTTGCTTCCAGGCATCTCTCCTATCTCGAAGGCACCTTATCGGATGGCACCTGCGGAATTAGCTGAGTTAAGGAAGCAGTTGCAGGATTTGTTAGATAAGGGATTTATTATCCTAGCGTTTCCCCTTGGGGCGCGCCTGTCTTATTCGTGAAGAAGAAGGATGGGTCACTTCGGTTATGCATTGATTATAGAAAGCTAAACCAGGTGACGGTAAAGAACAGGTATCCCTTACCTCGGATTGATGATTTGTTTGACCAGCTACAGAATGCATCGGTCTTTTCTAAGATTGATTTGCGTTTTGGCTATCATCAGTTGAGGATTAGGAGTGAGGATGTGTCCAAGACGGCATTTAGAACCCGTTATGGACATTATGAGTTTTTGGTCCTTCCGTTTGGTCTAAGCAACGCCCCTGCAGCGTTCATGGATCTCATGAACAGGGTGTTTAGACCCTATCTAGATAGTTTTGTTGTAGTCTTCATTGATGACGTGCTGGTCTACTCTCCAGATGAGGCCACACATCGTCAGCATTTGAGGATAGCGTTAGAGGTTCTCCGTGAGCACAAGCTGTATGCAAAATTCAGCAAGTGCGATTTTTGGATGCGCGAGGTTCATTTCCTTGGGCATGTTATCTCTGGTGCTGGTGTAGTAGTGGATCCAGCGAAAGTCCAAGCTGTTATGGATTGGGAGAGTCCCAAGACTCCTTCGGAGATTCGGAGTTTTCTTGGTTTTGCGGGTTATTATCGGCGTTTTATTGAGGGATTTTCATCCATCGCCGCTCCATTGACTCAGCTGACTAGGAAGGGAGTGAAGTTTGTCTGGTCCGAGGAGTGTGAGAGTAGTTTTCAATTATTGAAGACTAAACTCACATTGGCTCCTGTGTTAGTTCTACCGAGCGGTGTAGAGGGTTTTGCTATCTACACGGATGCATCTCGGATTGGCCTTGGCTGTGTGTTGATGCAGCAAGGAAGGGTAGTAGCATATGCTTCAAGGCAATTGAAGGAGCATGAGCGAAACTATCCGACTCATGATCTTGAGCTTGCGGCAGTGGTTTATGCACTGAAAATCTAGAGGCACTATCTTTATGGTGTCAGATTTGAGGTGTTCACTGATCACAAGAGCCTAAAGTATCTTTTCTCCCAAAAGGAATTAAACCTTAGACAGAGAAGATGGATTGAGTTCCTGAAGGACTATGACTTCGACCTCCAGTATCATCCTGGAAAGGCGAATGTCGTAGCAGATGCCCTTAGTAGAAAGAGGTCGTCTCTCCAGCAGGACTGGAAGATGTTGGAGGATGCAGCGTGTATGATGACCGAGTTGGAGCCATCATTATGCCGAGCCTTTGTGGCTCAGCTGTCCATTAGGTCATCGGTGTTGGATGAGGTGATCGAGCATCAGAAAGCCGACCCTAGACTCCAAGAGTTGGTGGGCAAAGCGGGTATTGCTCGTGATGAGGATGGTGTGATTAGATTCCATCATCGTGTCTGTGTTCCAGACATTGTAGATATTCGTGAGCATGTTTTAGCAGAAGCTCATAGATCTAGGTTCTCTATTCATCCAGGTAACACTAAAATGTACCAGGATTTAAAGAGGTCGTTTTGGTGGTCTGGCATGAAGAAGGATGTAGCTGAGTTTGTGTCTAGATGTCTAGTATGCCAGCAAGTGAAGGCCGAGCGGCAGCGACCATCTGGTCTTATGCAGAAGATGGAGATCCCAGTTTGGAAGTGGGAAGCTGTCACTATGGATTTTGTTACGGGTTTGCCTCGATCTAGACGAGGTAATGACTCGATTTGGGTAGTGGTAGATCGATTCTCGAAGACTGCGCATTTCTTGCCTGTGAAGAAGAAGCAGTCAGTAGAGAGTTTAGCTAGACTGTATGTTAGTAGTATTATTACATTGCATGGAGTACCGAAGTCTATTATTTCGGATCGAGATCCGAGATTTACTTCGAGGCTATGGAAGGGTCTTCAGGATGCGTTAGGTTCGGAGCTGAAGCTCAGTTCGGCATTTCATCCCCAGACAGATGGACAGTCTGAGAGGACTATCCAGACGCTTGAGGATATGTTGAGAGCTTGTGTGCTGGATTGGAAGGATGATTGGGAGCGCCATTTACCTCTAGTGGAGTTTGCATATAACAACAGTTTTCATGCGAGCATTGGCATGGCTCCATTTGAGGCTTTATATGGTAGGCCTTGCAGATCTCCTTTGTGTTGGGAGGAGACCGGTGATAGGCAGTTGATCGGTCCGGAGTTAGTTCAGGAGACTTCGGATAAGGTCCAGCTTATTAGGAAGAGACTTGTTGCGGCACAGGATAGGCAGAAGAGTTATGCCGACAACAGGAGAAAGGATCTAGAATTCGAGGTAGGTGAGCATGTCTTTTTAAAGATTTCGCCTACACGGGGTGTAGTTAGATTTGGCAGGCATAATAAGTTGAGCCCTAGATTCATTGGCCCGTATGAGATTCTCCGACGATTGGGCAACGTGGCTTATGAGCTAGCTTTACCTCCAGCATTGGCTAGCGTTCATCCTGTTTTTCACGTATCTATGCTCAGGAAGTATGTCAGAGATCCATCTCATATTATTAGCCATGAGCCAGTGGAGATCCAACCAGATCTTTCTTATGTAGAGCAACCAGTAGCTATTCTTGATCGGAAGGTTCAACACCTCCGAAACAAGAGCAGTGCGTCAGTAAAGATCTTATGGCGTAACTTCTCACGAGAGGAGGCTACTTGGGAGCTTGAGGATGCAATGAGAAAGAAATATCCTCAGTTGTTTGAGTAGTGTCAGTCTAACTTCGAGGACGAAGTTTCTTTAAGGGGGATAGGGTGTAAGGCCCTTGATTTTCATCTTGCTTGCTTAAGTATATGTATATGCGTATGAGTGTATACTATTGATGTATAGATTATTGTGTATAAGTATTTATTTATACAAATTGTATGAATTAGTATTATTGAAATGTACATATTGTATTCAAGTATATATATATATATATATTTATGTGTGTAGTATTATAAATTCTTCATATTTAAAGTGAATTTTGTCGGCCAGTCGGCGTCAACATCGGCTGACGTTGACTAGGAGTGGGTGGCAATATCGATGGACGCCCATTTTGGATAGGCGACCATAGATATGGACGCCAATATCCCATACCAGTTACGTTTCCAGATCCGGAAATGCCTCCGGAAATTTAGCCTCTTGTTTTAGAAACCCTTCCAAATGGCTCTGAGACTTACCCCTTTAGCACATCCGACCCCCAACCCTTTATAATACCCAATTTTCGGCCAGATCCATCCCTTTTGACTCTTGGGTCAAAAACCTAGCTCTTCTATGATATAAAAATTTGAGAAATTTATAATATCTGTATAGTTTATTAAATTTTCTGAACCGGAAAATAGTTAATATGTCTACTCAATGTAGAAAAGTTAAGAATTCATGCGAAACTAGTTAATTTCCTATAAATTGGGATAAATTTTGTACTGTCAGTATTCATGTATGTAATAAATTGTGAATCCGAATAATGAAAATTTATGTCAGTTTGGCTATTTTTACAAGTGATAACATCACTGTTAGAATTTTCAGAAAATATGTGTAATTCAGAAAAATGTAAATTTTGGTATGCACGATGGTTAAACTGTGATGAATTTCTGGTTAAATTTTGTACTGAACTGATGACAATAGCTATATAAAGTTGTTTTATGTTAGATATTAATAATTAATGCATGCTAATATGATTAGTGTTTAATTCTGCAAAAATTTCAGCATGATTAGAATTGTTGTAAAAACTTGCTTAATACTGAAAATAGTAGTACCATGTTAGGTAACACTGAAGAATGTAAATGTGCGAACATGAGATGAATGTGTAAATATTTTGTATTTAGAAGTGTGTTGAAATTGAGAAAATGTATTAATGTGCCAATGGGTGACACTGCTATCTTAGAGGGCTGTGGAACTATACTGTGGTAAAGTCCCCACGGGAAAGTTCAAAGTGTGTGATGTCCCATGGGCATTGGGATTAAATCCTGGAGGCGAACAAGTATCGCTGGTTAGGGTGGAGAGTGCTTCTCCCGGTTCTACGCAGTAACTAAGATTAATCACTGGAATGCCTAGGTGATTGATATGTGATGTGATTAGTGTGTGTCCTTCTAAAGTGGTTTGGGCTATGTGTCACGGCATTAACGATAAGTGAAAATGTGTTTAAGTGAAAAGAAATGTGTAAATTGTGAACCTGTGTAAGTGAATATGTGTTCATGAAACTCTTATGAAAACATGCAAAAATGATAAGTTTCTTGTGAATGTGACATGATAGTAGTAAAACAGCGAGCTTTCACTAATATAAATGTGTTAACTATGTGAAAATTTATCTTAGAATTCATGTTAAATTAGTTGTTATGAAATGTGTAAATTTATGTGCAAAATGACCAACATGTGGCATATGAATGATTGAATGAAATCTGTTTAGCATATTGAAAAGTGTAGAAAGCATGTGATAGGATTAGTTTATTGTGTATAAAACTAAATCCCATGTGTAAAATATGTAGAAATCATGAATAGGCTTCTGTTTGAAAAACTGTCACTTCCATGCATTATGTGTAAATGATGTAGCATAAGGATATGGAGATTACTTGATGCATGTATGTTTAGTGTGCTTGGTGTTACTTGTTGAGTTCTTTTGAACTCATTCTTGCTTCGGTGTACAGGTGCAGACGTTTCTACTTCTTCCGAGGAGATCGTTAGGAGCGACTCAGAGCGAGAGTAGGAGAGATTGTTGTGGATTTAGCATTGTACTTTTCATTACTTCATAGTATGTAATAAAGACTCTGTGTAGTCTCATGTGGACAATGTATTTATTTTATTTCAGTTATGAACAGTTAGCTCTCTTTTCTATTACGGACTGTGAATAGAATGTGGATGATGGAATAAGACTTCTTTTCAGTTCTTTAAATTCCGTTGTTATGAGATATATTATATTTGTGTATGTTTCAGCCTATTGTACTAGTGTTGGGTAAATGTCCCACTGTGGCGATGCTTTCTATATCGACGTGGGTTGGTGGAACCGTACCGATATAAAGAGGGTCGTTACAAGTTCACAGATTCATGTTAAATGTGTTTTATGGACATATGTCTATACATAAATATTTTCAGATTCAATTTAATAGAATATTTTATTAAACATATGGATATGCACTAACATAATCATATCCATAAATAAATATGCACATATCTTTACCTAAGGTGTCTCCATGCAGCTAACTTCCATTTTGGCTTTTAATTTGTTGATGGTTCTTAATAGGAGGTCAATGACTCTATGTAAACTCATCCTCAAAGAGTTCAGCATGAAATGCCAATTTTAGTGTCTAGTTTGTTATCTATGTTTCTACACCATAGATGCATCAACTTTTTTCCCCATAAATTAGTGTATTCACGTCTCCCACTTGCCATGCTAATTTATCTTCTTACTTTTAAATGTTCCAATTAAGAGACGACATTGCCCTCGACATCCTCGTATGGTAACAACGCCTATCAGTAGAACAGAAGAGGTGCTTGAGTTCACTCAAGCAGATCCCACTAGGAGGAACATCACCAAGTACATTTAATAAGAGAGGTATTGGAGGCACATTATACAAAGGTAAATGATGCTAACGTACCATCTGGTTCTACATCAAGGAAGACTAGAGGCCCAACCCAACAACCAGCAGTTACGCCTCCATCTGGAGAGAAATGGAGGTGTTTATTTATTGATGGGCAAGCAGTTGAGAAGGCTGGTTCCAAATTGGCTATAGTTCTTGGATTGTACGCAGGGATGGAGGGATATTTTCCACCTCACAAATAGTGGAGAGAACAATCCCCTCAAAGCTTCAAAGATGTTATGAATGAGATACAAGTAAGATCCTTATTATTATCAACATATGTTGTGCAATTAATTTATTTTTCTAATCATGTGTTGTCCATTTGAATTTGCAAAAAGATTATGATTTTGTTGATCCTAAAGGCATGCCTTCTAATTTGATAGTGGTCACTCACTTTTGTAGGGAATCCTTACAAAATAAACTAAGAGATTGGCGTTGCTGGTTGAAAAATCATTATTAGATTGAAGGGGTTCCTAATGATGTGCTTGTGAAGGCACCTAACAAAAGAATAACTCAGGGGGGTTGGGAGTTACTGTTGAAGTTTTGGGAAAGTGAGAAAAAGGTTTCAGAGGTAGAAAGAAATAAAAAAAATCAGGGTGAGGATCGACCGACACATACGCTGGGGGCAAAGTCTATAGCACATCATAATGAGGATGAGATAGTTTTCTATTTTACTTTGAATTATGCTTGATCAACTGAGTAATGCACTTTGTTGTAAAGATTTTTCATATTTTACCTTGAATATAGCGTTTGAAATTGGGAGATAGTTACACAACACTTGGGGCATACCTTAAGGCCCATCAAATGAAGAGTGGAGATTATCTAGATGAATATACCCGTGTGCTATGTGTAAGTAGTTTTAAAATCATAGATATGATATTCACATTTAAATGAAGAGTAGTTTTAAAATCTTTTTCTTTCTAACACTTATAATTATACTTGTTATCCATGATAGGAGAAAGTTATACAAACATGTGATGAAAAGATGTTGCAAGCAGTTCAAACCCATCTGTGATGTCTTCAATTTTAGATATAGTTTGTAAAGGCCATCATGGAGGGTGAGAGAGGGCGTGGATTGGGATGGTCTAAAGCATTGCCTTGGTCAGAACATATGAGAACTCAAACTTCAAATGAAGGTGTCAAACATCTTTCATTTGAGCTACAGATTGCGAAGACAGAGATAGAGGCTATGCGTGCTCGAGAGAAAGAGATGGAAGAAAGAGAGAAAGTTCGAGAGAGAGGGATGCAAGAAATGAAAGATGTGCGGAATTATCTATTATGGTAATCTAGAAGGGGGGGGGGGGTTGAATAGATTACTTCCAATTGAAAGACTATGACCTTCTTTTTGATGAAAACATAGATTTATCAAAATTTCAAACAGACTTGATTTTAGTTTGATCCAAGATGTGTGTGTTGATTAAGAGTAGAACAATTAACAACCTATATAACGTGTGAGACCAACGTGCCTACCAAACATCTACCGTAAAATGTTCAAACCACAGACACGATGATTAATGTGGTTCGGAGTACACAACTTGTGTATCCTACGTCCACCGTCCACACAAACACGCAGAAACACCTGCTTATTAGTGAGTTCCACTCTACAACTCACACATGCACGTTGTCTGATGTAAACACACGATCAGAACAACAAAAGACACGTGAATCAAGCACAAGGGTCACTTGAATCACAACCACACACACAGAAATAGGAAGAATATGAAAAGATAGGAGTTCTGAGGTAAAAGAACAAATCCCAATAGAGAACTCTTGTCGCTGGTCATTCAGAAGAACTCCAAGCTTCACTTTGATGATTCTCAGATGACGTAGAAGCTTGAACCGTGGACGAACCATCTTCAACTCCACTCGGAAGATAGATCTTCTTCGCTCTGGACGGAGGGTTGAAGCAGAGCAGCAGGGAGAAGTTTTTTTCCTTGGGTTTTGCTTAGGGTTTTCTTATGGTGGCTTCTTGTTGCGAAAATAGCTCCATATGTTCTATATATATGGGTGTCCAAGTTTAGAGAGACGTGGTAAAAGGAAACACCCTAATATGGAACATATCCAAATCTTGGAATTGAAGTTTCTCTTCGTCTGTCGATAGGCAATCTATAGCTGTCGACAGCCAAAGCTGAATTCTAGTTTCCAAAACACTTGAAGCTGCTGGAAGACTGGATCTGTCGACAGCCGACTTGCTGCTGTCGACAGCTATTGTTGGAAACTAGTTTTCCAGAACCATGAGTGTTCCTGGAACACTGGGCTGTCGACAGCTATTGTCCTGGTTGAGCTGGATGGTCTATCTATCGACAAGTGCATTCATGGCTGTCGACAGGTGTTGACTTGATGTACTTTTCTTCATCTTTTTTACTTGGTTCTTGTTGCTTGCCTTTTATACATTCACACCTACATTGAAAACATTCTAAGTGAGATACAATGAATGTATATATGATCAATAAAAGCATGTTTTCATATGTGTTTGTTTCTTGCATGTCTTGGTCATTGTCATCAAAGTTACAACATCAATCCACATTGTCTATCATCAAAAACATGTAAACTTAAACATTACACATGAGAACCCAACATTTTCCCCCTTTTTGATGATGACAAAATTTCAATTGATGCACAGTAATGTTTCTCCCCCTTTTGACAACATTCAAAAAGTCAAATTATGCACACATGGATAATAGTGAAACAATCATTCATGAATCATTCATTACACTCTGTTACAAAAGAGTTCCATTGCATGACATAAAGGGAAATCAAAAGAAGGAAAAGTACATGACTGACTCGAAAGACTAAGTGACCCAAGACCCAAAGCTAGAAAGTAGAACCTAGACTCTCTAAACATCATCATTCCCCGGAGCAATGGGATGACGAAACTCGTGAAACTCTGTAGAGAGCCGGGAAAGCTGATGTTGAATCTGCACTTGTGTGTCGGCTAATGCATCCAACCTCATATCAACATGATCAAGACGAGTAGTGAGATGACCAAAGCCCGTGGTGAGTTGGATTTGCAGTTGAGCCATTTAACTAACAATGAAATCTCTAAGGGATGGAGCTGGTACCTGGCCTGCAGCAGCAACATCATCTCCCTGATCATCCATTGGATCTTTTGGGAGGCTTCATCATCACCATCATCATCTTCATCTTCAGAAGATACTTTCTCAACATCTGGTGCCTTATCCTTGAGAGTCTATGTGACTCTCCCATCCACAAGCTTGTATTCTATGGACCGCAGTGAGGTCAAAGGAACTGTGGGACGTTAGAGTTCTGCACTCAGATTTAGAGATGGGAATACCAATGAAGGAGAGGAGGGATGTAATGTGGCACGCATACAGCATTGACCTCTTTGAATTGCGAAAGCATTGGTTAATGAGGTCAATCATGAGGAGAGGGAGGTTGATTTGCTCAGTCTGAAGGAAATAGTAGAAAAGGGACTTGTGGACTGTGGTAACGAGTTCCCTGCTTCCATCCTTGGGAACGACGGGAGTAGTGAAAATGTGGTGGATGAGACGATTCAGTGGAGGAAAAGAATTGGCATTGAGCTTCAAGTGGTCCACACTGGGATGATATAGCTCATGGGTGATCAAAGTGTAGTAATCAGAGGTAGGAGGAGGATTAACAAGTATATTGGCCCCTGAGTGTGGAATTTGAAAAGCATGGCAAAGGAGATTTGAGGATATTTTGAAAGTGGTACCCTTTACCATGGTGTATAACTCCTCATCAACGACCGACTTCTCCAAGTTGTCGAAGAACTCGGTCACATCAGTAGGGGAGCACCGCTTATGAGAGTAGAGAAACTCCGTCCAGCCCTGGGTGTTGAACAGGGGCTGGAGACCGGGGAACATGTCCTCCAAGGACTCAAAATCCACGAACCGTGGCTGAACAAAGTTCGTGAAGGAGCCCCGGACCTTAGAGGTGTGGTGGTTGGGAGGAACAATAAGCTCCAGTAGACGGTCGTCTTGGCACTTGCTGCGGGGCTCTGTAGGTGCCCCGGAGCCTTCTCCAACATCTGGCGAGATGGGACGCCGACGAGAAGCAAGGCGTTTGGTTGGAGGAGCCATGTAGTAGTAGAGAACGAAGAAGAGAAGAACTCTGATGAGAAGGAGACGATGGGAAGAAGGAGAAGAATCAGGAAGGGAACCTGGGGTTGGCGCCGTGGACAGAAGGGTTAGGGTGGAGGAGGAGAGGAAAGGTTGTTTGGAAGAGGAGGGTGGTGGGTGTCTTTTTTTGGGTTTGAAGAATTGAAAGGTTAGGGCCCCACAAAATTCGGCCTGAATGCGTGCCATTTGGGCTTCTGAACCGCCCTGGGCCGCCGGCTGTCGATAGCCAGAAAGGCAGCTGTCGACAGATGCATAGCAGACTTGTGCCAGAACTGTATTTTTGAGGATTTGAGTGGAGAATGGGCATGCCTTTAGGAATTTAAGAGTGAGAATTGGTTTAATACTCATTACAAAGTGTCATACCCACTAGTATAAAGACACATAAAAATTCGACAATGGTTAAGAGATAATATTATGGGAATCTTAAGTTATGGCATGTAGAAGACACCGTTCAAAAACATATGAATATAAGATAACCCTTTGGAATAATACCGTTAAAGAAAAACATATATCTCAGTGATGATGTTCAGGGTGTAAAAGAAAGGTAATGACCACATAGACGATCGACAATAGACAACCAACTTGCCCTTGATTGAAAAACACGGAGGCTACACTCTATTTCAAGTTTTTGAAGTATTTTCATTATCGAGCAATTGGAAAAGTGGTAATTAGGAAGACTTTCACCTTTTTACGTGAAGGTAGACATGAGAGATGCCCATACCCCCAGTTACTCAGTGTGAGTGACCATCATACCATTATGCAAAGTTAATGAAATAACTTTTTGACGCGAAGACAGACATTTTGTGATGCCCATGTCCCCGGTTACTCAGTAATGATCATCATTGCTCTGCCTATTATCCAAGTTCATTTTTTTTTGAATTGATTGAGTTTAGAAATAGGTATCTTTTGTCCCTTCATTTCGTTTTATCTAGCAATCAAGGCAGTAGTTATGTAAGGTCAATGGTCAATGTAAAACATTAAGTCCAATAACCCTCTTGCTTATCAAGCCATTTGAGAGACATGATAATCCACAAGGGAGTTATTCAAATGAGTTGAGTTAAGTCCATTAGATTTGTTGAATGTTTCCTAGATGACACAACCTATACTCAAACACGAAATATTATTTCAAAATCATTGTAATTCAATCGATGTCATGAATACTAGATGAGTGTGACAGGTTGTAATGATCATTAAGTTCAAATCCTCCGCGTGCACAAAGTTTGTGAACATACTCATGAGGAAGGAATGAGAAAAGTTGAAGGATTGACAGAAGGAGGGTATCTGTCGACAGCAAGGAATTGCTTGTCGACAGGTACTGAATTCTTGTGAAATGATGGTTCTGGGATGGCTTAGCTGTCGACAGCTGGCTTGGTGGCTGTCGACAAGCACTTGAAAAATCAGTTTTGAGGGTTTGATTAGTGAAAGATTTTCAACCAATGAGTGAGGGATTAAGACACATGGGATATGAAGGGTGTCCCTTAACAACTTCACTCACCTGGTCTTACCTTGCTCCCCCATAGTGTGTGCATGTGTTGACTCATCATTTAAGCAAAACAGGTAAATAGATGCACAACATACAAAGCATTTTCACACAGCAGAGTCAATCGTAAACATGTGAGCACTGAGAAATCATTCTTTAGAGGAGATGCATGCGACAAAATTAAGACAATCAAAATACGTGATCATGAAGTTAATGACCTTTATGTATAAGAAGACTATGGATACTAGACGGAGTATATTTACTCACGCATAATGAGAGTTTCCAATCAAGCCGAACTTTTTCTTCCACATGTCACCATTTGATATACCACATAGTCACTATACACAAAGACATTTTCTCCTCAATTTGGTATTAGATTCACTAAATTTTGCACAATCCCAATTGTCTTCTAAGTGTTGTGAACCTATCCTCAAACAGTGGTTTTGTGAAGATGTCGGCCAGTTGTTTATCAGTGGGAATGAAGTCAAGTACTAGGTTATTGTTGGCTACCTCATCTCTCAAAAAGTGATGCCTGATCTCTATGTGTTTTGTTCTTGAGTGTTGAATTGGGTTTTTGGAAAGATTGATGGCACTAGTGTTGTCACATAGGATAGGTGTGCATCCAATATCAATGTTATAGTCGCATAGTTGACTTTTAATCCACAACACTTGAGCAGCACAGCTCCCTGTAGCAACATATTCTGCCTCTGCAGTAGAGAGTGCAACCGAGTGTTGCTTCTTGGATGCCCACGAAACCATGCAACCACCAAGAAATTGGCAATAGCCACTAGTGCTTTTTCTGTCAATTTTACATCCAGCATAGTCAGCATCAGAATATGAGATCAAGTTGAAACTACTTCCTGCTGGATACCATAGACCCAAATCATACGTACCTGGGAGATATCTAAAAATCCTTTTTACTGCAACCAAATGGCTTTCCTTTGAACTAGATTGGTATCTAGCACAAAGACAAACGCTGAACTCTATATCTGGCCTACTTGCAGTAAGATAAAGGAGAGAGCCAATCATACCTCGGAATTGCTTTGCAGCTACCGGTTTACCTTTCTCATCATGTTCCAGTTTAAGGCTTGTACTCATTGGGGTTGAGGCAGGCTTTGCTTGTTCAAAATGAAATCTTTTTAGAAGCTCATTGACATATCTTTCTTGATTAATGAAGAAGCCGTCTTCATGTTGCTTTACCTGCAATCTAAGAAAAAATTGAAGCTCCCCCATTAGACTCATCTCAAATTCACTGTGCATGTGTTTAGAGAACTCTTCACACAGTGATGGGTTAGTGGAACCAAAGATGATGTCGTCCACATAGACTTGAACAATAATGATATGGTTGCGAACATTTTTAGTGAAAAGAGTTTTGTCCACTTTACCTCTTGAGTAGTTTTTACTCACCAAGAAGTTGCTTAATCTGTCGTACCAAGCTCGGGTTGCCTGTTTCAAACCATAAAGTACTTTGTGCAACTTATAAACATGGTTAGGCTTTTCATGATCCTCAAATCCTGGTGGTTGAGAAACATAGACTTCCTCTTTGATGTAGTCATTCAAGAAGGCAGTTTTAACATCCATTTGAAAAAGTTTGAACTTGTTTGAACATGCATATGCTAACAGAATCCTAACTGCTTCAAGCCTAGCTACAGGTGCAAAGGATTCTTCAAAGTCTATTCCAAATTCTTGATCATACCCTTTTGCTACCAGTCTAGCTTTGTTTCTCACCACTTTACCCTCTTCATTTAGTTTATTCCTAAACACTCATCTTGTCTCAATGACAGAAATTTCAGGGGTTCTAGGAACTAAACTCCAGACATTATTTCTTTCAAATTGACCCAGTTCATCATGCATGGCATCTATCCAAGAACTTTCTTTTAATGCCTCTTCAACATTTTTTGGTTCCACATGAGAGACAAAAGCTAAATGATCTTGTTCAATTATTTGTCTAACCTGAGACCTAGTTTGAACTTTATCATTTACATTTCCAATTACATTTTCAAGTGGGTGATCTTTTGAGTACCTCACATTTGTGATTGTTGAAGAACCTAGTTGATCTTGGATTTGAGGAAGTGGGTCTTGCGTGACTTGTTCTTCAGGAGGGTGTTCTTGAGGATTTTCATCTTGAGTCTTTTCTTCTTGAGGATCTTCATCAGATTCATCATTTCTCTTATTGAAAAGTATTCCATGATCATCATCATTGTACCTGCGAGAATTTCCATCATTAGTCTTTGCATGATACTCATTAAAAACAACATGTGTAGTTTCTTCCACAGTTCTACTTTTATTGTTAAACACTCTATAAGCCCTAGAGTGTTCTGAGTATCCTAGGAAAATACCTGGATCACTTTTGGCTTCAAACTTGTCTAAATTAACTTTATCATTGTTATGTATAAATACTTTGGAGCCAAAAACCCTGAAATACCCAATACTGGGTTTCTTACCTTTTAATAGCTCATATGGGGTTTTCTTCATTATAGGTCTTACCAGGGCCCTGTTGAGGATGTAACAAGAAGTGTTCACTGCTTCTGCCCAAAAACTTCTTGATAGATGGCTTTCAACTAGAAGGGTGCGAGCCATTTCCACCAAGGTCCTGTTCTTTCTCTCCACTACGCCATTTTGTTCTGGTGTCCTTGGGGAGGAAAACATGTGATTTATTCTTTGGTTCCTGCAAAAATCAGAAAAAAAGAGTTATTGTCAAACTCTCCCCCATGATCAATACAGATTGAGCATATTTTGTTTGTGCTCCCATGCTCAATCTTATTAAAGAACTCTTCAAAAAATTTTGATGCTTCATTTTTGTGAGCCAAGAATTTGACACAAGTGAACCTAGAAAAATCATCCAGAATGACAAATCCAAAATGTTTGCCGTTGAGACTAAGTGTTCTAGTAGCTCCAAAAAGGTCCATGTGCAACAATTCATAGGGTTTTGAAGTGATCACCGGTGGTTTTGACTTGAAAGACTTTCTGGTTTGTTTTCCCTGTGCACATGCATCACAAAAACTTTCATTTTTATTGAAAGAAATTTCAGGAAGTCCAGTTACCAAGTTCATCCTCATGATCTTGTGCAAGACATTGTAGCTCACATGGCCAAGCCTACGATGCCACAAAGTCAACTCATCCTGTTTACTTGCAACAAGACACAAATTTTTATTTTCTGGTTCATCTAAATCAACTAAATTGATGTTGTTCACTCTTTTTCCAGAAAACATGAGACTTCCTGTTTCTTTATCAACAATCTTGCATGTATTTGATTCAAAAATAACTTTTGACCTTTATCACAGAGTTGACTTATGCTAAGCAAATTATGATTAAGACTATCAACTAACAATACGTTGTCTATTGAGTTAGAGGCACACTTACCAACCTTACCTGTGCCAATTATTTGGCCCTTATTGTTACCTCCAAAGACAACTTGACCACTGTCTTTCTCCACCAGCAAACAAAATTTATCTTTGTCGCCCGTCATGTGCCTCGAGCAGCCACTATCCAAGTACCATTTGTCTTGATTTTGGGATGCTAGGCATTCCTGCATGGATGGATCAGACAAGAGGTTTTGGTACCCAAATTACTTTGTGTCCCATGTTTTCATTCATGCTAGAAAGTAAATACTTTCGAATCCAAACTTGCTTGCATTTCAATTTATTTGAGTTATTCCAGCATTGTTTTTCATTGTGCCCAAGTTTCTTACAGAAATTGATGAAGATTTTCTTAAAACATTTGTTTTGTAATTTTGTTGAACATTCATTTGAATTTTCCCTTTTTGTTGCCTAGATGGCTATCCCTTGGCAGCATACTTCCAGGCCTGTCGATAGCTCTTATTGAGCCTGTCGACATACTTCTTATTGGTCTGAATAGATGAAGTCTTTTGGATTGATTGATGTTGCTTACCCTTATCTTGAGTTTTATTGCTCTTGGGAGGAGTTTGTTTGCTTGTGCTTGGACTACAATCAACAAAGGTTGTTATCAATGTTACTCCAATTTTCTTTTGTTTTAGTGGTTGATATCCAAGTCCATGCCTTGTTACATTAATTATAGCACCTAACACAACATCAAGATTTTGCATACCTTTTACAAATCTTGTAAGATCTTCACCCTTTTCTTTTAGATCCTTTTCAGTTTGTTCCAACTTTTTTCTTAATTTCTTCATGTTCATTTTGAAGAGTTTCAAGGGAATTGATTAGGCTTTGTTTTTCTTTTTCACTCTATTGCAACTTTACTTTCATGCAATCCATTTCTTCACAATGAGCTTCCTCATCAATCTTCATCATTTCAATCTCTTTATTTAGAATGACAATTTGTTCATTATTGGATGTGCTATGAGCAAGTGAGTTGATTTTCTTTTTCAATGCTTTGTTTTCAGACTTGAACTCACAAAATTTCTCAAAAAGCAATGTGTAAGCTTCTTCCCATTCATCTACTGTATAGTTCTCAAAGGAAGAGTTTACCTCAGTGGAGTCCTCACTCCTTGCCCTTAAGCAGTGAATTTCTTCATCTCTTGAGCTTGCTTGTGCGTCCTCGTCTTCGTCTTCATCACTCCAAGTTGCCAACATTGCCTTGGCTTTCTTGAAGGTGAATTTCTCCTTCTTCAGTTTCTTCTTGAGCTCCGGGCACTCTCCTCTCATGTGCCCTTGTTTCTTGCTGTCATAGCATACAATGTCAGATTTTTTGTTAGACTCAAATTTATTTGAAAAGATTTGGAGTTACCTGAGCCTTTCCTTTTGAACTTAAGAAATTTCTTGAATTGTCTAGTGAGCATGTCCATTTCATCGTTCTCACTATCACTAGACGTTTCATTGTCATCACTTTCTTGTTGAACATCCTTTTTGGAACTAGAGGAATTTTTGTTGGAAGCTTTTAAAGCAATTGATTTTCTTGGATTTTCTTCAGTTTCTTTCCTCTTTACATTTATTTCATAGGTCATTAAGGAACCAATTAGCTCATTTAATTTCATTTTTGAAAGATCTTTAGAATCCTCAATGATGGTGGCTTAGTGTTCCAAGAGGATGGAAGAGACCGAAGTATCTTCCTAACTAAGTTACTTTTTGAGTGTATTATTTCTTAAGACCTTTCAAACTATTGATTATTAGCATGAACCTTGCAAACATATCTGATATGGTTTCATCATTTTTCATTTTAAACATTTCATACTCAGATAGAAGCATGCTGGCTTTGGTTTCCCTTACCTCAGACGTTCCTTCATAGATGAGTTCCAGCTTGTCCCATATTTCTTTTGCTGAAGAGCATGTGGAGACTCTTGAATACTCCTTGGGATGCACAGCACATTGCATCATGTTCAATGCACTCTAATTCAAGGTGCCTTTCTTAATCTGATCCTTTGTCCAAGTATCTTCATCTTCTGGCAGCACATATGCCCCTTTGCTGACGATCTTCCACAGCTCAAAGTCTTGAGCTCTCAGAAAGACCTGCATACGATTTTTCCAATATGGATAATCAGTGCCATCAAAGAAGGGTGGCCTGGACACTGAATGTCCGTCAGCCATAAACCCCTTGTTAGATTCCATGTGATCGAGAATCTCCTGATTGTAAGATCAAGCTACAAAAGTAGTAAATCGGAGAAACCTCGCTCTGATACAAATTGAAAGATGTGCGGAATTATCTATTATGGTAATCTAGAAAGGGGGGGGGGGGTTGAATAGATTACTTCCAATTGAAAGACTATGACCTTCTTTTTTATGAAAACACAGATTTATCGAAATCTCAAGCAGAGTTGATTTAAGTTTGATCCAAGATGTGTGTGTTGATTAAGAGTAGAACAATTAACAACCTATATAACGTGTGAGAAACCAACGTGCCTACCAAACATCCACCGTAAAATGTTCAAACCACAAACACGATGATTTAAGGTGGTTCAGAGTACACAACTTATGTATCTTACGTCCACCGTCCACACACACGCAAAAACACCTGCTTATTAGCGAGTTCCACTATACAACTCACACACACACGTTGTCTGATGTAAACACACGATCAGAACAACAAAAGCCACGTGAATCAAGCACAAGGGTCGCTTGAATCACAACCACACATAAAGAAATAGGAAGAATATGAAAAGATAGGAGTTCTAAGGCGAAAGAACAAATCCCAATAGAGAACTCTTGTCACTGGTCATCCAGAAGAACTCCAAGATTCACTTTGATGATCCTCAGATGACGTAGAAGCTTGAACCGTGGACGAACCGTCTTCAACTCCGCTCGGAAGATGGATCTTCTTCACTCTGGACGGAGGGTTGAAGCAGAGCAGCAGGGAGAAGCTTTTTTCCTTGGGTTTTGCTTATGGTTTTCTTATGGCGGCTTCTTGTTGCGAAAATAGCTCCATATGTTCTATATATATGGGTGTCAAAGTTTAGAGAGACGTGGTAAAAGGAAACACCCTAATATGGAACATATCCAAATCTCGGAATTGATGTTTCTCTTCGTCTGTCGACAGGCAATCTATAGCTGTCGACAACCAAAGCTGAATTCTAGTTTCCAAAAAACTTGAAGCTGCTGGAAGACTGGATCTGTTGACAGCTGACTTGCTGCTGTCGACAGCTACTATTGGAAACTAGTTTTCCAGAACCATGAGTGTTCCTGGAACACTGGGTTGTCGACAAGCGATTCTGGGCTATCGACAGCTATTGTCCTAGTTGAGCTGGATGGTCTATCTATCGACAAGTGCCTTCATGGCTGTCGACAGGTGTTGACTTGATGTCCTTTTCTTCATCTTTTTTACTTGGTTCTTGTTGCTTGCCCTGTATACATTCACACCTACATTGAAAACATTCTATGTGAGATACAATGAATGTATATATGATCAATAAAAACATGTTTTCATATGTGTTTGTTTCTTGCATGTCTTGGTCATTGTCATCAAAGTTACAACATCAATCCACATTGTCTATCATCAAAAACATGTAAACATAAACATTACACATGAGAACCCAACAAGAAAGAGAGAAAGCTCCTAAGAGAGAGAAAGCTCAAGAGAGAGAGATGGAAGGAAGAAAGAAGGAGATGCAAGATTGGAAAGAAATGATGGAGGCTTTGTTAAACATTCATTTATCTGATGGTCGAGTATATGTTGCAGAAAAATGTCTTAATTTATTTTTCTCTATGTTTTCTATTTGTTGTTTTTAAGACTTTAATTTATTTTCTTTTATATTTACATACATAGGAAATTCCAGGATGGGCATTGGATTGCTACCGCCCAATCCCCCTAGTTGATGAACGTTGCAATCCAGTATGAGGCGGTACATCTTTGCCATTCAGTTTTGCTGTCTAATTTATGCCAAATATTTTCTTCTACTTTAGATCTCTAGAGATGAATAGAAGGGTATTGCAATCTAGAATTTCTCTGGACGTTGGAATAGGAGGGATATAAATAGTGAAAGTTTTCAATTTCTCTATGATGCTGAATTTGAATAGAGAATTCATTTGCTATAACCAGAAAATTCTACTCCACCTGATCGTTTCTTTGCTAGATTTTGTTGTTTTACTAATTGTAATTGTGTTCTTATTGAACCAAAGTTGGTGTAGACACAATCTTGTTTTTTTTTACTAGTAAGTCTGTGTAAAGAAAGGAGGAGGATTGTAATTCTAGTTAAGATCACCCCTAGACATTTTTTTAGCACCTTTGCTTTGCGTTTCTTGTATTACTTGCACACAATTGCCATTTCAGTGTACTTCCTATAATTCCATTGGTTTGGTTGTGATTCTATAACAAGTATGCTTTATTTAACCGGTGGTCCTAAAGTATCACCTTCTAGTTGACCTCTTGTGATTCCATTTTTTTAGCTGCCTTGCTATGTCTCAAAGAAGTGCAGAACTTGGCAAATCAGTCAACTCTAGGGATTTGGCTAGAAGTGTATAACTCAGTATTGTGTGTCTACTTTCATTCTTATTCTCTTTTTTTTATTATTATTTGTTATGTCGTTGTCATGTTCTCTGTTGTCCATGTGTGTTAACAGCTTTGTAGTTTTGTTGTTGTTTCAATTAGAACATGGCAGGAGTCTTTTTGACTCTTCCTATTCACCAAAAAGAAAATGTGTTAAACTTTTGACAGATCTCTCGCTGTTCAAGTGGTACTTCCCGACCAACTTGCATAACTGATTTTTCAAGGTTCACTGCTTGTCCTGTCCACTCACAGTAGTTATCCACAATGGATTTGATACACCTCATCTCTTAGTCCTCTTGCATTCCCCTTTAGAGGTCCACCTTTCCATGAAGTGATCCACCAGTTCCTGACAAATCTCCTCTTGTTTCATGAGTTTTCTGCCTTCTTTATCTAGTAAGCATTCAATTCTGTTTTTTCTTCTCCTAATGATGGTAGTCAAGTGAAAGAACCTAGTGTTTCTGTCCCCTTCTTTTAACCATTGTGTCGTAGCTTTCTGCCTCCACAACGATTCTTCCAGTTGAAGAAGTTCAAGCAGTCTCCCCTCCACACATCTCATATCTGCTTCAATGGCCTTGTTACCTAGGGACAACATATCTAATTCTTGTAATCTTCTCAGTTCACTCTGGTCCCTGCTGATCTGAGATTGAATATTACCCACCACTTCCTTATTCCATCTTCTTAGGGACACTTTGGTTCTTCTAAGCTTTTCAGCAAACATTGTCAACCCAACTCCTCTTACTTCCCTACACCAAGCACTTTTAATCACCTCCAAGCAATCACTCCTATGGAGCCAGAAATCCTCAAATCTGAAGGGAATTGGGCCTCTTTTCTTGGGTTCGCCATTGGTCTCCAACAGGAGTGGAACATGATCTGAACCACCGTGGCATTGGGAAAGTTGCCCCTCCAAGTTGTGGTAGCTAATGCCCTGTCTAGTCTTTCATAAGTTCTTCTATTACCTGATTGCATGTTACACCAAGTGAATTGCACACCTTTGTACCCCAGGTCAGATACGTTTGCTTCATCAATCCATAGCTTAAACTCTTTGATGCCTTGAGATTCAAAGCTAATTCTATATATGTTTCTAATAGTCCCCCGATAATACATAAAAAGTTCAGAAAGCCATGTCATTTTCGAGAGATTTGGCTATCCTTTTATCTTAGATAATATAATCTATCAACTAGCAGAAGATGAGGATTTCATAAAGATTAATTCACTTGAATATCTAATAATATATATAGTTGCACGGGGGGAATATATAACTTATATGATCATAGTAACATCTTCTAACAAATATATATATACAATGAAAAGAGCATTTTGTTTAAAAAAAAACTGAAAGATCTCTATCTTTGGCGCTTCAGTATAATGTACACCATAGCCATATAAAGATCTCTATCCCTGATTGCTCTCTGGATTTCATAGTGTGCTGGATACTATGTTGTTTTTCTTCATGCTGGTTTACCTTTTTTAACAGTAAAGTATATAATATAACAGATTGCCTTTGCTTATCTTGTAGCATGGCAAAGTTTACAGAGCCAATTTCAGCTAAAGCAGTATATAATGAACAGATACAATTGCCTTTGCTCATTTTCAATCAAATTCTAAGTCTTTCTTACTACTCTCCTTTAGAAATTTGAGGTCTAAAATAGTCTACAAATCTTAGAAAGACTGAGCAATTGGAGATTGAAAAATGTGTTGTTGCAGTAGGTGGCTTGCTTTTATTTTGCCATCATTACTGAGAAAGACATAATTCAAGGCAGTAAACCAAAAAAGGAAGGAAATTTTCTATAAGCTCATTGCGAACATTTATAAGGACACAAAATGAGGATAGCTAATGATAGACTTATATTTGTAGCTAAACCCTGCTTCTCCAACATGGATGATTTATTCGATTTGTTTTTTGCTTTAAAAAAAAAAAACTTTAACCATTTCTTCATTTTTCTTTTTTCTTACTTTTTCTTTCTCTTTCTTTCTTTTGCTTGTTTTTTTTCTTTTCTTTTCTTTCTCTATTTTCTGTTCTGGGCTTGCCATTTGTTCCTTGGATGATATTTGATGGCATGAAATTAGGAAAGAGAGGTAAAAACTACATCTAGAAGAGGCGAGCCATGTTCACCATACTGCTCCTCCTGGCATTGATTCATTTGTCATCCACCACCACTCACACTCAGCCTACTCTAGACTATTAGAAAATATTAAAATTAGCTTTATTCTTCCTTCTGATACAGTCTTCTGCTTTTGTCGTCCTTTCAGTGGATCTCCCACTGCGCCACCGGATCCTTTGCAGCAGGCCTAATTGGGCTATTGCTTGGTATCATGTAAAAATAACAATTGTTCGTCTTTTAGGAGCTCCCCTGTGCCAACCAAAAATAATTATAGTTCTCAAAGTAACAAACTATGAGGCTGCGTACAACTGACTGGATCAAGGAAGCTAGTAGCATGAGAACAACTTGTGTGTGTACTGTGGTGTATAACAAATCCTCGGATCTTCTCTATTCATGTGGAAATCACTATCATGTAGCAGATTGTGCTCAAATATTTCAATGTTCAGGTAGTTATGTGTAATGATTTTCATAAGTTCTGGAGATGGTGAGTGGGAGACCTACACATATGCACAATGTGACTAGATTAGAGTGTTTGCAGCAACCTTGTGGATGAATGGAAACAGAGAAAGTTTAGGAAATTCAATACGACTTAATTACACTTTTGGAACCTGAGAAAGTGGTTACTAATCGAGGGATTGGCTAAAGATTGACAGACAAAATGGCTTGCAGTCACATGTGCTTCTTAATTTTTGCAAATGGAAATATTTACTTTGTGATTAGAACCTACTAGCTCAAATAGCGAGTTTTTGTCTTTGTTTCATGTGCTTGCTTCTTTCTCTTTGCTTTTCATTTACCTTGTAGGTCACTAGGTTCATGGAGGTTGTGACTTGCAATTTTCTTTTAATGCATTGTAGGCTTTGTAGCGAGATTTCTAGTTATCTTCCAAAAAGGATCATGTAGATCAGAATACATGTGTAAAGGGAGGAAAACAAAAAGGATGATTTAAGTGAAAAGGTGAAATTTTTAGAAGTTGCAATGATAAGGAATCTAAATAAAGTACATGATGCTAGAATGAGAGATGAAAATTTCCTTTTACAAGGAATTTTGGTTTTGTTTAGTTAAGAATGATTTTGCAACTTTGTTGCAGCTTAGGAAAACATCCTTCAGATGTGATTTTCAATTTTTGGGTTTAGTTATGTCTTTCCTTTTTGGTGGAGTTTTACTATTTGAGGTATTGACTTAATTCTCATCTTTTTCAGGTATGTATGGTAGAAAACTAAGAGACTAGAGAAGAGGGAAAATATACTTCGTCAAGAGAAAGCATCTGATCAGAACTAAAGTGTAGAAGAATCTTGAAGCTATTTTATGTTTTTGTTTTGAGAAAAGCTTAGTGCACTTTCTTTTGCACTTAAGTGCAATTGATTAGGCACTAAATCACTGTGGCACCCCTCACATGCACCCAATTATTGCGTGCCACATGGGCTTAGGCCTAGTCATATTGCACTTAAGTGCAATAAGAAAGTGCACTAAGCATTTCTCTTTTGTTTTATAGGGTGTTGGAAGTAGTTTTTTTTTTTAAACGATTTCTATCTAAAATTAACGACGTCTTTGATTTCTACTAAAATTTAAAATTATAAAAAAGTGATCTTATCGGTGTGGTAAGAAGTTTTTTTTATTTGTTAAAGACCGGTGGGCTGGGGGGGGGGGGGTGCATAAGGTAGGGGGCATGGGGAGGGCGCAGTGGTGTTAGGGGGGGTGCTGGGTGGGGGAGGGGAGGAGGAGGTGTTGGGGGGGGGGGGAGGGCCAGGGGGTGGGGGCTGCTGGGTGGGGTGGGGGGGGGGGGGGGGGGGGCGCAAGGGTGTGGGGGGGGGAGGGGAGGAGGTGGGGTTGGGGGGGGGGGTGCTGCTGGGTGGGGTGGGGGGGGGGGAGGAGGGAGCAGGGGGTCTGTGGGGGGGGGGGGGGTGGCAGGGGTGTGGGGGGGGGGCTGCTGGGGGGGGGGGCGCAGGGGGTAGGGGGGGGGGCGGGAGGACGGTGGGTGGGGGGGGGGTGCGGGGGGGTGTTGGGGGGGGGGGGGAGGGCGCAGGAGGGGTCTGTGGGGGGGGGCTGCTGGGGGGGGGCAGGGGTGTGGGGGGGGGTGCACAGGGGTGGGGGGGGGGGGGAGGGGAGGAGGAGGTGGGGTGGGGGGGGCAGGGGTGTGGGGTGGGGGGGCGGGGGGGGGGGGGGGGGAGGGCGGAGGACGCGGGGTGTGGGGGGGGGGGGAGGGGGGGGAGGAGGGCGCAGGGGTGTGCTGGGTGGGGGGGGAGGGGGGGGGGTGGCGGGTGGGTGGGTGGGGGGGAGGGGGGGGGGGGGGGTGCTACTGGGGGGGTGCGCAGGGGTGTTGGGGGCGGGGGGGGGGAGGGGGGGGAGGGGAGGAGGGCGCAGGGTGTGGGGGGGGGGGGGGGGGGAGGAGGAAGGGGGTTGGGGGGGGGGAGAGGAGGAGGAACTACTGTTCCTAAAAATAAAAATAGGGTCAGACTGTTTTTTTTTCTACAGAGATTTACATAGGAAAAAAAT